>OX336390.1:4049834-4779167 GCA_946902985.2 Meconema thalassinum
TTGAATGAGGAGAAAAGTGAAACCGATTGTCGTAATGTAGGCCTACCGCTACCGTCATGCGAATGTCATAACCTGAGAAACGAACTGTCCTCAAAAGACGAAATTATAAAGCTGCTAAAGGAAGATATTGCTAAGTTAATGGAAGAGTTGAATAAATTAAAAGGAAACAGAGAGGAAAGCAAGGAAACTTGGTCGACAGTGATTGCTGGTAAGGTAAGATTGAATAAGCCTAGGCCTATAAATGGAGTACATGTAACTGAAATTCCCGTCTCAAATTCATTTGGAGTGCTTGTCGAAGAAAATGATGACTTTCCTCAAGAGAAAAGAAGAAAGTGATAAAGAGAAAATCCAGGAAGATGCGGATATTTGCGGATAGCCACGGGCGAGATATAGCAGCAAGCGTATTGGAGAGAAGCCGAGAAATGTAGGTCACTTCGACAGTGAAGCCAGGAGCTCAAATTGCAGAAGTCACGAACGGGATGATAGGAGAGTGTGCGTCCCTTACTGCAAAGGACTACGCAGTGATCATCGCTGGAGCAAACGACGTCTATTGAAATGAGAGGAAAAAGGTAATCAAAGATTTAAAGGGTACATTGCCATCCATGCAAAAAACAAATGTCATTATTGTAAACATTCCGCAGAGATACGATTTAATTCCCAAATCATGTGTAAATGTAAATGTAAATAGAGGCTACAAATGGAAAAATTCATAAAATTTGTAAGAGTTTTCCGAATGTCCACATTGTAGATGTAAGTAAATTAGACAGGAAGTTCCACACTCGGCATGGCCTACACTTAAATAGATTAGGAAAGAGTATCTTAGTGATGAAATCTGCAAAATTGTAAATTCAAATGGTAAGAATAATTCAACAGTAATATCATTAGAGTGGAAGCAGGGAAACTGGTAGAAGAAGCCAAACGTGAGGTTTGGCATTCACATCTTTTGAAGTCAAATTTAACGGAGTGCAACAATGGTATTTCGGATTTGTCTAGCAACAATAATAATAACAATTATGATAATAATAATGTAAATAAATCACCAACACAAGCTTGCAAAAGTAACAAATTTAAAATTTACCACCAGAATGTCCAGTCTCTTTATAATAAAATTGATTACATAAATCTAATGCTTAAAATGAACTTAAAGACATCTCAGCACTATGTATTTCAGAACATTGGCTGAAAGAGGAACAACTTGAATTAATTCAATTCCCAGGGTTTATACAAGCTAGTAAATACTCTAGATCTAATATTAGCCATGGTGGTACTTGCATCTTCTTAAGAAATAATTTAGATCTTGAACAGATAACAGCTTATGATTATCTAATTATGGAACAGGATTTTGAATTCTCTGCCGTAAAAATTCAGCAGTTAAAGTTAATAATTGTATGCGTATACCGTTCTCCGTCAGGAAAGTTTCCTCTATTTATAGATAAATTAGAATTGTTACTCAATAACATGAGCAAAGTAAATTTCGATATAATAATTTGTGGGGATGTAAATGTGGATTTCTTAAAACTTGATAGAAATTGTGAATTATTAACACAGTTACTAATTTCCTATGGACTGAAACCTACAGTAAATACCCCCAACAAGAATAACAAAATTTAGTAAAACCACTCCTGATCAAATTTTTATAAATACAGATAAATATCACCATTCAATAGAAGTCTATTGTCCAGGTTTTAGTGACCACCATGGACAAATACTGAGTTTTGAAGTATCCGAAGTAATCAATAATAATGATAATGGAGTAAAATCAAAGTGCAGGTCATTCACTGAATCAAATGTTACATATTTCAATGACTTATTAAATAAGGAAACATGGTCAGAAATTTATGAACTAGAAAATGTAAATGATAAATTTAATGCATTTAACAGTACCCTAAAACACTATTTTGAAATAGCATTCCCCTTTAAACGAAGAACTGTTCAAAATAACAAAACTAGCAATTGGATAACAACAGGGATTATAAATTCATGTCAAAGAAAGACATTTCTACACAAATTATATAAACAATACCACACAACTCCTGAATTCAATTTATACTACAAAAAATACACTAGCATATGAAATAAGGTAATAAGACTAGCAAAGAAAATGCATAATGATAATTTTATTTCCCAATCATCTAATAAAAACAGGGCTATGTGGTCCGTGATAAAGAAAGAAACTGGAAAATCTGCTAAAATACAAAGGAACATTACACTGACCAGAAATAATAAAGTGATTAATAATCCAGAGGAAATAGCAAACACTTTTAATTACTATTTTCTGGAAATTCCACAAAAATTAATAAATAAATCACAGGTAAATACACTAAATTCTAATAATAAAATAAATATATGCAGTGATTCTTTATTTATAAATCATGTCACAAGTGAAGAGGTAAGAATAGTTATAAAAGAGCTAAAAAATAAATTCTGTGCTGGCATTGATGGCATCCATGATGCAATTTTAAAGAAATGTGCAGAAAATATAATAAATCCACTTACGCACTTAATAAACAGTTCAATTCTCTCAGGAACTTACGCGGATATTTTGAAGTTATCAAAAGTAATTCCAGTGCACAAAAACGGTTCAAAAGATGAATTAGATAACTATCGTCCTATTACCTTACCAACTGGTATTGCAAAAATTGTGGAAAAAATTATGTATAAGAGACTAATAAGTTTCATAGAAAAAAATAAAATATTATCAAACTCACAACATGGATTTAGAACGGAAAAATCTACACAGACAGCAATTTACGAATGTAGTAATAGTATACTGAAATTAATTGGCAATAAGGAACATGTAACTGGCCTATTCTTGGATTTATCGAAAGCATTTGATGTTGTTGACCATAAAATCCTCCTTACCAAACTAAATCAATATGGTGTTAGAGGTCTAGCTAATAAATGGATAGAGTCTTACTTAACAAGGCGTAAACAAATAGTAAGCTTGAGACACAAGGATGATGGAACCAAATTACTTAATGAAACATTGTCCAATGAGGGAATTATTGAATTTGGAGTACCCCAGGGATCGGTTTTGGGCCCACCACTCTTTCTTCTATATATCAATGATATAACACAGAACGTTCATTCACATAAGGAAATTTTGTTTGCGGACGATACAACACTCGTAATAAAAGGTGAAACTAAACAGGTCATACAGCAGTCTGCTGACTCCATTACAGGAGAGTTAACCAAATGGTCACAAGATAATCGCCTCATAATAAACTATAAAAAGACAGTATGTCTAAATTTCCACACTATACAGAATAGGAATCCTGCGATGCCCAATATAACATTAAATGGTCATCAAATAGAAAATAAATCAGAAACAAAGTTTTTAGGACTATGGATACAACAAGACTTGAAATGGAATAAACATATACAATATCTGAATACTAAACTGAACTCGATGTGCTTTGTGTTACGTATTTTGAAAACCTGCACTAGCATGCACACATTATGAAATACTTATTTTGCTTATTTCCATTCATACTTAAGATATGGGATCATATTTTGGGGTATGTCGCCAGATGTACTAAGCACGTTTAGGATACAAAAGAGGGCGATTAGAATTATGGCAAATGTAAACTCTAGAGAATCATGCAGACCTCTGTTTAAAGATTTAAACATTCTCCCACTGCCCTGCATATATATCTTTAAAAGTATTATGTTTTTTTTTTTTAAATTTAATGAATAAAGATGTTTTTCTTAAAACAAACAATGATGTTCATAGGCATAACACAAGACAAAATCAAAACATTCATATTTCACACACACACACACAAGCATATATCAAAAAGGAACTTTTCACACTGGAGTTAAATTATACAATAAACTACCCCAGTGTATAAAACTGGCCCCAAAAATAAAAACCTTTGATAGAATGTTGAAAGCTTATCTGCAGTGCCATTGTTTTTACTCAGTAGTTGAATATTTTAGCGTATAGGAGTGATGGAATCTATAACTATATTTTACTTTTTTTAATTTAATTGTATTACCTAGCTGTATGTTGTTGTATTTATAGAATTAAGTTTTCATATTATGATAATAGAGTGAGGTGTAAATAGTTGTGCAATAAGATTGTATCTATTAAGATTTGCTATTATAATAAGTTATAAATAGTTATAATCTTAGTAATATATACCTGTTAGTTCTTTTATTTTATGCATGTAAATTCTGACGTGTCCTATATCAAAAATGTATTGAATGCATGTATTTGATCAAATGGAATTAATAAAAATCTATCTATCTATCTATCATCTTGGCCGACACGCCTCAGGATTTGAATGAGGTTTTGAATGGTATGGACTCCGTCTTGAGGAAAGAATTCATGATGAAAATTAATAAATGTAAAACAAAAATATTGGAATGCAGCCGCAATAAATCAGAAACCTCTATGGACATAAAATTGGTAGGGGAGAAACTAAAGGAAGTAGGAGACTTCTGTTACTTAGGAAGCAAAATAACCAGTGATGGACGAAGCAAGGAGGATATAAAAAGTAGGTTGGCTCAGGTAAGGAAAGCATTTATACAGAAAAGGAATCTGTTGACATCGAATATAGATTTAGGTATTAGGAAGTAATTTTTGAAAACCTTTGTCTGGTGCGTCGTACTCTATGGAAGTGAAACTTGGACTATTGGTGCAGCAGAAAAGAGGAGAATTGAAGCGTTTGAAATGTGGTGTTACAGGACAATGATGAAGATCAGATGGGTAGAATAGATAGGGTTACAAACGAAGAGGTATTAAGACGAGTGGGAGAGGAGAGATGTTTCTGTCGAATGCTAATGTAGAGAAGAGATAGGTTGGTAGGACACATACTAAGTCACCCAGGAATAGCAAGCTTAGTTATGGAAGGAAGGGTCGAGGACAAGAACTGTAGGGGTATAGCAAGGTTAGATTATGTTAAACAGATTGCCTCGGATGTAGGGTGTGGTAGCTATGTAGAGATGAAACGATTAGCTCAGGACAGGGGAATGGAATGCTGCATCGAACTAGTCAAAGCACTGAAGACTCAAACAACATTATGCAAAAGAAAGCCAACCAAGGGAATAATACGTAGAGTCAACCCTAAGCAATTTCAATGAAAAATTTAATTGAAGCAAAACAATGGGTATAAAACTAAGGTATGATGGTATTATCCCTGACATTTAACGTTACGATTATATTCTAATTTGATCTTATTTGAAAGTTAATCACAGACGTGACGTGCCTATCAAAGAAAAATTGAAAACTATCACACAATTGGTTCACTAACCAATAAAAATGTAAAAAAATCAGTGACAGGAGGAAACACAAGTCAATAGACAACAAACACAAGATAGAATACACTCCTATGGTCATCCACACTCGCATCCTCCCTACACAAATCGTCGACTCTTCGCCATCTGAGTGCATGTCGTTAGGTTTGCAACAGCGTAATTACAATTATGACTGACTTTACTTTTGCAACATCGAGGCTTCCATGGCTTCGCCTAGAAGTTGCATTCGAAGTACAAAAATGTGTCAGCTTTCTCTAATTGTATTTATGGAGGCTTCACTTCACAGGTGAACATGAGGGAAGTCATAGCCAATATCATTAGGTATTGTGATCTTTGCCAGAAAAAAAATACAACCGAGTTTTTGAAGGAAAAGCCGAAAGCAATCATCCCAACTAAACCACTGGAAATATTCAGTCAGGACATATTTGGACCGGCACCTACGATTATCAGAGGAAATCAGTATCTATTAGCAACCATAGACGTCTTCATTAAAATTGTCATTCTAAATCCGACGCAGAAAGCTACATCAAAGTCAGTTCTACATAATTTAGAGAGAAACATAATCCCAAAGCTTGGTAAACCAGAGAGATTATTAACGGATCACGAAACTCAATATACCTCAGTTGAAATTCGTGATTCGATGACTAGATTGGGAATAAATCACATCAACAACTCAATTAGAAATCCCGAGTCTTCTTTAACATGCCAACAACGTGTGACATCCATGTCATGATTTTTGTCGCCTTTCAAAAACCACTTAACACGGCCAGGAGCGAACCTGCAACCTTGGGGTTGGTAGTCCGACACGTTAACCACTCACCCATCGTGGCAAGCTTCGTGTCTGATGTCATTCATAAATACACGTTAAGGGCTACATAACGCAAGTAAACAAAATAATATTAATAATAATAATAATAATAGAAAATTTAAATATTTTTTAAAAATTACATTTACTTCAACTTTTTTCTAGATTTGCCGTGTTCAGTGGCAAAATTAATCTCTGGATTTTCCGCCAACACTAGGTTCCTCCATTCTCTACTAGAAAGCGCTGTAGTGTCAATACAGCATCCAGCGTTTAGAAAAGACTGTGGGTCTTATGGGCTTTTACTTTTAACGGAACTCCCTACACTGGTTTTGTTGCCTCACCTTTTATCATGAAGGAACTCTGAACATATATATTTTTCGTCATAATAGCTTCCTACAATAATCTGCCAACTGATTACCTTTGTTATTGCGTACAAGTATCGCTTATATTACGTCTTAGTAATTTAAAAATATTCGAGGTTAACACGCTGGAAAGAAGAGCCTCGTCCAGTGCTGGAAGCTCGCCCGGAGTGGAGCACGTGCTCAGTTCCGCCGGCAACATAAGTTCTGAAGCACTATCCGTCATTCGTGTTACTGTTGGGTGTCTGTTTTATTTTCTGTTGGATCGAATCATGGCAGCCGACAGCTGGGTTCGAACCCACTGTCTCCCAAATGAAAGCTTACAGCTGCGTGCCCCTAACCTCACGGCTAACTCACTACAATATTACATATATTAATCTAAACAAAACAACAAGAATAAAATTGAAAGAAACTAAATTACAGCCTAACTAATAACAAAAGAGGTGATGATCAACAGTATTGCTGACATAACAATTGTTAACATCGTCTGCATGCCGGTACATCCGAGAAGGTGATGATGATAATTGTTGTTGTTTTAAGGGGCCTAACATCTAGGTTATCGGTCCGAGATGGAAGGAAGGGTTGTGCTCTCGACATCTGTCAATCAGTAATGTGTCATATCACAACGAAATGAATGTCGTTATAGGTTCTCTTCGCATACGGTATCCTTAATACTGGTCCAATCCGTTAACACCTGCAAAACTGCTCCTTCCTCGGCGTATTCTATTTCAGGTGTCTGCTGGGGTTGTGGTTGTCTCCCTAACTTATGAAAGGGCAGTACTCGAAGCGCGTGAACATAACGTGTGACGTCAGCGCTACCTCTGCCTAGAGTTAGCAACACTGTTGCCATAAGGCTCCACAGTCTTTTCTAAACGCTGGATGCTCTTTTTTTTCAAGCAGTAAGGACTGTATTTCTCCTGCACGCACACACATTTTGACAGTGCTAGATATCTAACTGTGGGATGTTGTGGTGGGGGGAAGTTTCCAAATTATTGCATAGAAAATAAGAAATCTTAAGATTATACATAAACTTGAACATTTCATTTAATTCCAAACTCTATTTTGCAAAACAAGTACAAACAAGATGTTCAGTAAAGAACATATAGCCTACTTTCTCCTAAATGCATGGGTATTGTTATAATTCTTTGTCCTTTTCAAGGAGTATGATTGAATGTTGGTTGTAGTACCTTTTTGAAATACAACGTGCTATAGGGATATTAAACATGAATATGAGGTGTCCTTTGCTAGTGCTACCTCTGTACCAAATTTCATTCATTCGGTTCTACCGTGTTCGAATTAATAGGGAAAATCAATTTTGACATAAAGATGGCCGCCATCCGCAAACTATTAGGCTAATGACCTATTAGATTGGTCAAAGGATGCTCCCTCCACAAAGGTATGTTGTTGCAAAGTTTGGTAGAGATCTGATGGTTATGTTAGTCCTAATTTGATTTAAGCTTTAAACATTTGTGTGGCCGCCATTACGTTTTTGTCAATATGGCGGCGATATTAATCATGACACTGAGATGCCCTTTGCTAGTGCTAACTCTGTACCAAATTTCGTTCCATTCGGTTTCACCGTGTTTGAATTAATAGGGGGAATCGATTCTGACACAAAGATGGCCGCCATCCACACACTATTAGGCGAATGACCTATTAGATTGGTCAAAGGATGCTCCCTCCATAAAGGTATGTAGTTGCAAAATTTGGTAGAGATCGGATGATTAGGTTAATCGTAATTTGACTTAAGCTTTGAACATTCGTGTGGCCGCCATTACTTCTCAGTCAAGATGGCGGCGATATAAAACATGACACTGAGGTGCCCTTTGCTAGTGCTACCTCTGTACCAAATTTCGTTCCATTCGGTTCCACCGTGTTCGAATTAATAGGCGGAATCAATTTTGACATAAAGATGGCCGCCATCCTCAAACTGTTAGGCGAATGACGTATTAGATTGGTCAAAGGATGCTCCCTCCATAAAGGTATGTAGTTGCAGAATTTGGTAGAGATCGGATCATTAGGTTAATCGTAATTTGATTTAAGGTTTGAACATTCGTGTGGCCGCCATTACGTTTCAGCCAAGATGGCGGCGATATAAAACATGACTCTGAGGTGCCCTTTGCTAGTGCTACCTCTGTACCAAATTTCGTTCCATTCGATTCCACCGTGTTCGAATTAATAGGGGGAATCAATTTTGACATAAAGATGGCCGCCATCCGCAAACTATTAGGCTAATAACCTATTAGATTGGTCAAGGGATGCTCCCTCCATAAAGGTATGTTGTTGCAAAGTTTGGTAGAGATCGGATGGTTATGTTAGTCGTAATTTAACTTAAGCTTTGAACATTTGTGTGGCCGCCATTACGTTTCTGTCACTATGGCGGCGATATAAAACATGACACTGAGATACCCTTTGCTAGTGCTACCTCTGTACCAAATTTCGTTCCATTCGGTTTCACCGTGTTTGATTTTCACACAAAGATGTCCGCCATCCGCAAACTATTAGGCTAATGACCTATTCGTTTGGTCAAAGGATGCTTCCTCTATAAGGGTATGTTGTTGCAAAATTTGGTAGAGATCGGATGATTAGGTTAATCGTAATTTGATTTAAGCTTTGAACATTTGTGTGGCCACCATTACGTTTCCGTCAAGATGGCGGCGATATAAAACATGACACTGAGGTGCCTTTTGTTAGTACTACCTCTGTACCAAATTTCGTTCCATTCGGTTGCACCGTGTTCGAATTAATAGGGGGAATCGATTTTCACACAAAGATGGCCGCCATCCGCAAACTATTTGGCTGATGATCTATTAGTTAGGTCAAAGGATCCTCCCCCCGTAAAGGTATGTTGTTGCAAAATTTGGTAGAGATCAAATGATTAGGTTAGTCGTAATTTGATTTAAGCTTTGAACATTTGTGTGGCCGCCATTACGTTTTTGTCAATATGGCGGCGATATTAATCATGACACTGAGATGCCCTTTGCTAGTGCTAACTCTGTACCAAATTTCGTTCCATTCGGTTTCACCGTGTTTGAATTAATAGGGGGAATCCATTCTGACACAAAGAAGGCTGCCATCCGCAAACTATTAGGCGAATGACCTATTAAATTGGTCAAAGGATGCTCCCTCCATAAAGGTATGTAGTTGCAAAATTTGGTAGAGATCGGATGATTAGGTTAATCGTAATTTGATTTAAGCTTTGAACATTTGTGTGGCCGCCATTACGTTTCCGTCAAGATGGCGGCCATATAAAACATGACACTGAGGTGCCTTTTGTTAGTACTACCTCTGTACCAAGTTTCGTTCCATTCGGTTGCACCGTGTTCGAATTAATAGGGGGAATCGATTTTCACACAAAGATAGCCGCCATCCGCAAACTATTAGGCTGATGATCTATTAGTTTGGTCAAAGGATCCTCCCCCCGTAAAGGTATGTTGTTGCAAAATTTGGTAGAGATCAAATGATTAGGTTAGTCGTAATTTGATTTAAGCTTTGAACATTCGTGTGGCCGCCATTACGTTTCAGTCAAGATGGCGGCGATACAAAACATGACACTGAGGTGCCCTTTGCTTGTGCTACCTCTGAGCCAAATTTCATTCCATTCGGTTCCACCGTGTTCGAATTAATAGGGGGAATCAATTTTGACATAAAGATGGCCGCCATCCGCAAACTATTAGGCTAATAACCTATTAGATTGGTCAAAGGATGCTTCCTCCATAAAGGTATGTTGTTGCAAAGTTTGGTAGAGATCGGATGGTTATGTTTGTCGTAATTTAACTTAAGCTTTGAACATTTGTGTGGCCGCCATTACGTTTCTGTCACTATGGCGGCGATATAAAACATGACACTGAGATACCCTTTGCTAGTGCTACCTCTGTACCAAATTTCGTTCCATTCGGTTTCACCGTGTTTGATTTTCACACAAAGATGGCCGCCATCCGCAAACGATTAGGCTAATGACCTATTCGTTTGGTCAAAGGATGCTTCCTCTATAAGGGTATGTTGTTGCAAAATTTGGTAGAGATCGGATGATTAGGTTAATCGTAATTTGATTTAAGCTTTGAACATTTGTGTGGCCGCCATTACGTTTCCGTCAAGATGGCGGCGATATAAAACATGACACTGAGGTGCCTTTTGTTAGTACTACCTCTGTACCAAATTTCGTTCCATTCGGTTGCACCGTGTTCGAATTAATAGGGGGAATCGATTTTCACACAAAGATAGCCGCCATCCGCAAACTATTAGGCTGATGATCTATTAGTTTGGTCAAAGGATCCTCCCCCCGTGAAGGTATGTTGTTGCAAAATTTGGTAGAGATCAAATGATTAGGTTAGTCGTAATTTGATTTAAGCTTTGAACATTCGTGTGGCCGCCATTACGTTTCAGTCAAGATGGCGGCGATACAAAACATGACACTGAGGTGCCCTTTGCTTGTGCTACCTCTGAGCCAAATTTCATTCCATTCGGTTCCACCGTGTTCGAATTAATAGGGGGAATCAATTTTGACATAAAGATGGCCGCCATCCGCAAACTATTAGGCTAATAACCTATTAGATTGGTCAAAGGATGCTTCCTCCATAAAGGTATGTTGTTGCAAAGTTTGGTAGAGATCGGATGGTTATGTTTGTCGTAATTTAACTTAAGCTTTGAACATTTGTGTGGCCGCCATTACGTTTCTGTCACTATGGCGGCGATATAAAACATGACACTGAGATACCCTTTGCTAGTGCTACCTCTGTACCAAATTTCGTTCCATTCGGTTTCACCGTGTTTGATTTTCACACAAAGATGGCCGCCATCCACAAACGATTAGGCTAATGACCTATTCGTTTGGTCAAAGGATGCTTCCTCTATAAGGGTATGTTGTTGCAAAATTTGGTAGAGATCGGATGATTAGGTTAATCGTAATTTGATTTAAGCTTTGAACATTTGTGTGGCCGCCATTACGTTTCCGTCAAGATGGCGGCGATATAAAACATGACACTGAGGTGCCTTTTGTTAGTACTACCTCTGTACCAAATTTCGTTCCATTCGGTTGCACCGTGTTCGAATTAATAGGGGGAATCGATTTTCACACAAAGATAGCCGCCATCCGCAAACTATTAGGCTGATGATCTATTAGCTTGGTCAAAGGATCCTCCCCCCGTAAAGGTATGTTGTTGCAAAATTTGGTAGAGATCAAATGATTAGGTTAGTCGTAATTTGATTTAAGCTTTGAACATTCGTGTGGCCGCCATTACGTTTCAGTCAAGATGGCGGCGATACAAAACATGACACTGAGGTGCCCTTTGCGTGTGCTACCTCTGAGCCAAATTTCATTCCATTCGGTTCCACCGTGTTCGAATTAATAGGGGGAATCAATTTTGACATAAAGATGGCCGCCATCCGCAAACTATTAGGCTAATAACCTATTAGATTGGTCAAAGGATGCTTCCTCCATAAAGGTATGTTGTTGCAAAGTTTGGTAGAGATCGGATGGTTATGTTTGTCGTAATTTAACTTAAGCTTTCAACATTTGTGTGGCCGCCATTACGTTTCTGTCACTATGGCGGCGATATAAAACATGACACTGAGATACCCTTTGCTAGTGCTACCTCTGTACCAAATTTCGTTCCATTCGGCTTCATCGTGTTTGATTTTCACACAAAGATGTCCGCCATCCGCAAACTATTAGGCTAATGACCTATTCGTTTGGTCAAAGGATGCTTCCTCTATAAGGGTATGTTGTTGCAAAATTTGGTAGAGATCGGATGATTAGGTTAATCGTAATTTGATTTACGCTTTGAACATTCGTGGGGCCGCCATTGCGTTTCCGTCAAGATGGCGGCGATATAAAACATGACACTGAGGTGTCCTTTGCTAGTGCTACCTTTGTACCAAATTTCGTTCAATTCGCATTCACCGTGTTCGAATTGATAGGGGGGGACAGACATTCAGAGTACACACACTCACACACAGACACACACACACACAGACTCACACACACACATACACACACACACACAGACAGACACACTTTTTTCGCCCTGTGTTGATCTCATAAGTCTACTTTCATTTTTTGCAAAAATCGAAAGTAGGCTAAAAATGGGTTGTAGTAATGTAATAAAAGCAGTAAGAAAGCACAGTTTTATGATTGTTTAGATTGTCTGCCCTTCCTAAAAGATTGTTCTATCATCATATTTCTTGTCTCTTGATCTCCAGTTACTCTTCAATAAATCTTTTTATCTATAGTTTCTTTTTTTCCCTAAGGAGAGGGGTGCGTTCCACCTCAAAGCAAGCCCTGCACGTTGGTGTATCTAAGGAAGACACATCAACTCTATGAGAAAATGAAGATGACCCACTAGGAGAGAAATATACAAAAGTACCTCAAGGTGGACTTACAAACACTCATTTGATAAAGGAAAAGGAGGAAAGAGACAAGAATAGATGGCAAATATAATGACAGAGGTAAAATGGAAGAACAATGCATCCTGAAAGGATAAGGACTATCTCTACGGCCAGACACACCAAAGTTGCGCTTTCACACCAGCATTCCAATCAGTAGCTCTTCAAAGTTAGGCATTCTCACCATCAGTCCAATCAGTAGGTCTCCAAAGTTGGTCTTTCACACCATCAATCCAGTCAGTAGCTCTTCAAAGTTGGGTTTTCACATCATCTATCCAATCAGTAGGTATTCAAAGTTGGGTTTTCACACTATCAATCCAATCAGTACCGGTAGCTCTCCAAAGTTGGTCTTTCACACCATCAATCCAATCAGTAGCTCTTCAAAGTTGGGTTTTCACACCATGTATCCAATCAGTAGCTCTTCAAAGTTGGGTTTTCACACCATCAATCCAATCAGTACCGGTAGCTCTCCAAATCTGGTCTTTCACTCCACCAATCTAGTCAGTAGCTCTTCAAAGTTGGGTATTCACAACATCAATCCAATCAGTAGCTCTTCAAAGTTGGGTTTTCACACTATCAATCCAATCATTAGCTCTTCAAAGTTGGGTTTTCACACTATCAATCCAATCTGTAGCTCTTCAAAGTTGGGCTTTCACACCATCAATAATCAGTACCTCTTAAAGGTTGGGCTTTCACACTATCAATCTAATCAGAAGCTCTTCAAAGTTGGGTTTTCACATGAAATGAAAATCCACAGCCTGCTTCCAGTCTCCGACCGGGTCAGGAATGGAATGAATGAAGCCCCCATCTAGCGGCGAGGATATGAACTGTGCCGGCTGCCGAGGCCTGACGCACTCCTCTGGGGCAATGATTAAATGAATGACAGATGAAATGAAATGATAGTGCAGAGTGTTGCTGGAATGAAATTTGTGACAGGGAAAACCGGAGTACCCGGAGAAAAACCTGTCTGCCTCCGCTTTGTCCAGCACAGATCTCACATGGAGTGACCGGGATTTGAACCACGGACCCAGTGGTGAGAGGCCGGCGTGCTGCCGCCTAAGGGTTTTCACATCATCAATCCAATTACTAGCTCTTAAAAGTTGGGACTTCACACCATCAATCCAGTCAGTAGCTCTTCAAAGTTCGGTTTTCACACCATCAATCCAATCAGTAGCTCTTCACAGTCTGGCTTTCACACCATCAATCCAATCAGTAACTCTTCACAGATGGGTTTTCACACCATCAATCCAATCGGTAGCTCTTCAAAGTTGGGCTTACACACCATCTATCTAATCAGTACCTCTTCAAAGTTGGGCTTTCACACCAGCAATCCAATCAGTAGCTCTTCAAAGTTGGGTTTTCACACCATGTATCCAATCAGTAGCTCTTCACAGTTGGGCTTTCACACCATCAATCCAATCGGTAGCTCTTCAAAGTTGGGCTTACACACAATCAATCCAAACAGTACCTCTTCAAAGTTGGGCTTTCACACTATCAATTAAATCAGTAGCTCTTCAAAGTTGGGCTTTCTCACCATCAATCCAGTCAGTAGCTCTTCAAAGTTGGGCTTTCACACCATCAATCCAGTCAGTAACTCTTCAAAGTTGGGCTTTCGCACCACCAATCCAATCCGTAGCTCTTCAAAGTTGGGCTTTCACACCACCAATCAAGTCAGTATCTCTCCAAAGTTGGGCTTTCACACCTTCAATCCAATCTGTAGCTCTTCAAAGTTGGGCTTTCACACCATCAATCATCAGTAGCTCTTAAAAGTTGGGCTTTCACACTATCAATCGAATAAGAAGCTCTTCAAAGTTGTGTTTTCACATCATCAATCCAATCAGTAGCTCTTAAAAGTTGGGACTTCACACCATCAGTCCAATCAGTAGCTCATCAAAGTTGGGTTTTCACACCATCAGTCCAATCAGTAGCTCTCCCGAGTTGGGCTTTCACACCATCAATCCTATCAGTAGCTCTCCCAAGTTGTGATTTCATATCGTCAGTCTCGTCAGTAGCTCTTCAATGTTGGGTTTTCACACCATCCATCCAATCAGTAGCTCTTCATAGTCTGGCTTTCACACCATCAATCTAATTGGTAATCATTCAAAGTTTGGTTTTCACACCATCAATCCAATCAGTAGCTCTTCAAATTTGGGCTTTCACATCATCAATCCAGCCAGTAGCTGTTCAAAGTTGGGCTTTCACACCATCTATCCAATCAGTAGGTCTTCAAAGTTGGGCTTTCACACCACCAATCCAATCAGTAGCTCTCCCAAGTTGGGTATTCACACCATCAATCCATTCAGTGGCCTTCAAAGTTGGGTTTTCACACCATCAATACTTGTCATCCATGCTTTTTTATTGTTTTGATAGTCCACAGGTAATGATTTTACTCCTGAATAACACGTTGGTTTCGCAGACTTACCGATTACCAGGAGCTCTAACTTTTCAGTACCAGTCACATTTGTCGCAACCATTACTGTCACTCTTTCCTTGCTTCATTTCCCACCGTTACACGTTTCCCCTTTAAATGCTAGGGTCTTTTCTGGCAAACATTTAAAATACAGACCAGTTTCATCGGCATTAAAAACATCACGAGGGTCGTAATCTGCCAGTAGAGTTGGTAGAACGTCTCGTCGATAGTCCTCACAGTCAACCTCAGATACACTAGCACTTTCACCTGACATAACTTTCTGTACAATTCCGTTTCGATGTTTAAATTTATCTAGCCATCCTGTACTAGCCTGGAACGATGCTATGCCTAACTCCTCGGCAAATTTATATGCTTTTTCACGAAGTATGGAGCCTAGAAGTTGAATGTTTTTGTCCCTCATACACTTTACCCACTTAAACATAGCTTCCACCAACTGAGGGTAACTTGAGCTCTTAAAACATTTCCTCTCCGATGAAAAACGTGACTACTGGATAGCACTAGCAATCTTGTCTTTATTTTTCATAATCGTTGACAGTGTATTAGCTGGAATGCCGCAATATCTTTCTTCCTTCTCACACCCTTTTCCACTTCGTGAATTAACTGTAATTTTTCACTTGCACTTAAACATTTCAGAACACGTTTCTTCTCCATGGTGTTTGCATTACTGATTTACACAGTAGGTAAGAAACTACAGGACAGTGCTCTCTCACCAGGCTTATCAGCCAAGGACACGAAGGGTGCGGGCATGCCATAAATAGCCGGAGTTTCCCTCTTACTGTTATTGCCTGAGGTGCACATTGATCCAAACCCGTTTCCTTGCCCTCAGACTGCTCTGGAATGTAGCAGACCACACAATACTGACAGAAATAACTTCTCCAAGTACCGTACCTCACCCAAGGTGAACAAAAATCTCATATTCCAAGCCCCAAGTCACAACTCCAGTCTTCAAGGCAATTGTATTTCCACCCCAACTTCCAGATATAGAAAAATATTTTACACCTGGGGAATGAAATATTCGTCTAGTTATTGAAATATTCGAGTAATGGAACTTCGAATTATAGAACAAATGTAGCATGTGAATAAGATACGATACCGCCGGGAAATGAAAATTACTTCCAGTTATCGAAAATTCGAGATAAAGAAGTTCGACTATATATTATTATCTGTTAATTGTATTTATTACATTCACTAATTTTAAAAAATGAAAAATTATTTTTAACAAACCTTCAGATTAAGGAAATTCCGCCACATAATTGCCAGATAGTGGGTCAGTACGACATCAAGCTGAACCAGCTGTATATTAATCTGACGCGTTCAAGTATTTCAAAGTCACGATTTTTTATTTTGCATTTTCAATAATCGGCCATGAGTTTTGGTCGCGTCCAAATCGTCAGTCTTTTTAATAGGCGCTCCTTTATGGCTTACTTAACATCCCTTCTGAATATCTGACGCGCTCGAATAAATTTCCTTTTTTCCCATTTTCAACCCCTTCGTACGGCCACCCCCACCATGCAAACCGGCAAATTAATAATCCTCCGTCATGAGAAACGCGCTATTAATATCTGAAGCGCCCAGGTATTTCTTTGTGACTTTTTTTTTACATTTTTGAAAATCTGTGAAACCAGTGAAAGTGCATACTTCTAATGTTCACAATCCAAAGGGTCTCCACGACGTTCGAGTAACTCCCCATTTCGCCTCTTGGGCTCCCCTACTACTATACTCATGTCATTTGCTGATTGTTTTGTTGTTTCTCTTTCAGGGCTGCTGAAGTAATCTCCAACCCTGCCATTTATAGAGCAGATGCTCTCGCATAAATGTTATAATTCTATAAAATGTGTGTAGTTTTCAACAGTTCCTTGTTCTAAATTTCCTGTATCTTTTGTTCATTATATGTATTAATAAACGTGATTTGTTTTGTTCATTATGTTTTTGTTATAGAAAATTATGCAATTTTCTTGATAATAGGATATTATCAAAATATTTCACCATCATCAACATATGATATTCTCTCCAGCAAATCTTCTAGGTTTTTGCCATGTCTGTCGTGGAGTTTCACACAGGTGTGTGAATGATTTGCTGGAGTTTAATTACTTAGCCGTGACATGTATCTGCTTGTACAATTTTATTGATAGCACTGAAATGTACAAGAACAGGATAAGAGTTGCTATGGAAATCATCTAGGTGGGTTTTGTCAGTTAACAAGTACTGTCAACATCATATTGCCAGTGGTTGACACTTAATCGCTTCCTATGGTTCCATTTTGGGAGCAAATTAATGTGGCAACTAAAAATGGCATGTTAAAGGAAATTTAACATGCTTAAATTTCTTAGTGGCTATATCTGGGGAGCTGACCATGCAGTTCAGCTTGGCCGGCAACCTTGTAAAAGCCAAAGTTCAGCCTAGTCGCTTAATTGGGCGTTGCATTTCATTTGATTAGACAGTAGCATAATGCTGTTAACATATGCCAATGTACATCAAATGCTGCAACATCTCTCTTTAGTGCCCAATACCACCGAGCCACACAGCCGGTTGGAATACAACTCCATAGCTCGTTTAATGAAATAGGCATGGCTGTAGGTTCCAGTTGCTGGAATATTATACTCGGAATCGAAGGTGGATGAGAAAGTAGGTTGTGCTTACGTCATCGATGGTGGAAATACAAAGCTCTCTTTGACACAGATCGATATTGGCAACAAGTAGACTTGGCAGCAATGCTGAATCAAATTGTGACAAGGGGTCTTTGATCGCTATAGGTAATGACAGCCCACTCTGACACTGTAACAAGCTTCAATCTGGCAACCTTTACCTCTGCAGTTTGTTGATGATGATGATGATGATGATGATGATGATGATGATGATGATAAGGGGCCTAACATCGAGGTTATCGGCCCCTAATGAAATGAAATGGCGTGAAATGAAAGGATGAAGATAAAAACAGCTCACTGCCATGGATGAAACGAAAATGGTTTATATAAAACAGACAGTGAGCCCCAACAATTATGTCTTATTTGAATGAATGAAAATCCACAGCCTGCTTCCAGTCACCGACCGGGTCAGGAATGGAATGAATGAAGCCCCCATCTAGCGGCGAGGATATGAACTGTGCCGGCTGCCGAGGCCTGACGCACTCCTCTGGGGCAATGATTAAATGAATGACAGATGAAATGAAATGATAGTGGAGAGTGTTGCTGGAATGAAATTTTGACAGGGAAAACCGGAGTACCCGGAGAAAAACCTGTCAGCCTCCGGTTTGTCCAGCACAGATCTCACATGGAGTGACCGGGATTTGAACCACGGACCCAGCGGTGAGAGGCCGGCGTGCTGCCGCCTAAGCCACGGAGGCTTACGCCTTATTTGAATAAAAAGGATAAAAGGCGGATGGTAAAAAACAATAAAACAAATAAGGCATAGTGAACAATAAAACAGATGAACTCAAGAAAAAACATAAAACAGACTTAATCTGAATTAAAAGTCTTAACTTACATTAAAACTTAAAAAAGTAACCACTCTCCCTCATGAACCGGATGACGAGGTCTCCTGCCGGCCCGTCATCAAGGAGAATAAGGGAGAGGGTATTAGGCAGTTTGAGAGTCCGTCGCAGATCGGCCAGATCCACACACCCCAAGAGAATGTGTGCCACGGTTAGGTGGGCGCCGCAAGTACACACAGGGGGGGTCTTCGGGAAACACACATCGATCGCTTGCAGCGCACTCGGAGAGTCAGTACACACAAGAAAGTGCTGGTGATCGTCTGATAACGTGTACCGCAGAGCCTCTAAGATGGCATAGAGCTCCGATGTGTACACGCCACAGGCCTCGGGAAGGGAAAAGAGAAACCGACGATCCTCAACCACAAATGCACAGCCTACTTTCTCGTTTACCCTCGAAACGTCCGTGAATAGAAGCCCTGATGGACGGAGGAGTCCGTGTCCGACTTGGGGTCGGTGTGCTGATCCAGGATGATATCAGGGTGAGAGACCATCCACGGAGGGGCCTTGCTAGGTACTCGGACGATACAGGAGACAGAAGGAAATCAGAACTGCCGGTATGAGTCATCCAAGTGAATCCCCGCGGGCCAAGTGGCTCGGGCGAGCGCATCATACAGCCGGCGATTCGGATTGGTAAACAAACATGGATAGCTTGGATGAAGTGGCATCTGTCGAATAGTTGCAGCTTAGGTCAGCAGTACTTGTTGGCGCCTCCGGTGTACAGGAGGTACGCCAGCCTCGGCGAGCAAGCTGACGACTGGGTTCGTCCGAAAGGCTCCCGTCGCCAGCCTCACACCGCCGCACAGTGTGAGATTTTGCCTATCTAGGAGAACTTTACTCAATTTCCCGACCATGTTATATTTCACAAAATACATGACATTTAGTTCGCTAAATATCCCAGTCAAAAGAAAATGCTAGGTACTTGTACTATAGTCACCCGCAACGTCTGTCAAATGGGGCTTAAAACAAAGTGAACACGCGTACGCTCCCAGAGCCCTGCAACAGCCGTGCAGTGTGCAGTTTGTTTATTCGACTGGTGACGCAGAGTGGTCAGTGCTGTGCTTCAATCTTATTGTTGATATCTGAAGGTAAGATTTTGTATGTTAACTTAAAATTTCATTGAAGGGTTAGGTTACAATGTTGTTTTGAAAAGAGGCTTGTCATGAACAGAAACTACTGTAGTTTCTTGAAATCCAAAGAGGATTCTACTCAGGTGTTCCATCGTGTTCCGACCTGAAATTTGTTTCACATTATGGCTTATTAAGTATAATACTAGCAACGATCGAAATATTCTGCCCAAGTTTGCGCGTTAACGATCAAACTTCCTGTCAGTTTCAGAATGGCACCCGTGTTTACGTGGCGTGCTATGTTCGATGAGTGAGCAAAAGCTCACACAAACAAGTCAGAAGTTCTTTCAAACTTTATAATGGAACAAACGGGAGTCACGGAAATTTCGCTAGTTCAAAGCAAAAATAAGGAAGTGTGTACACAGTATACAAGTTAAATGGGATAAAACTAATCGACATCGGGGAAGATTTTTATACCAAAACGCGACTTGGTTGGACAATGAAGTCGACTTTAATTTTGCAACTGATCCTCCTATTAAATCAACCAAGGCCGGTAGACTTCAAAAATACTTTAAAGATTGTTCCTCCAAAGTTCAGACTAGAAAAATCAAAGCACTTGTCGAATCTACAAGTCACGAAGAACTGTCGGAGGCCATTTGAACTCTCATTGCGCAAGGCGGGAAAACGCGACTCGGCTGCAATCGTGAAGGAGCTTTGTTCTTCTTCTCCTGCAAGGGGCACAAACTTCAAGAAAGCTCGAAATTCTTCGCATTAAGTGTCACCTAAGTTGTCCGCAGGTGAAGCATTAGCTTTATTAGTTGATGCAAATCTTTCGACGAACCAATACAATATTGTGCGAAATCAAGCAAGAAAAATGGGCAGTAAAATTTATCCATCGTACGATAAAGTAAAGGATGCTAACAATATTACAATCACTGAAATATCCGCTGAAATTTCATTGGAGATTCTTCTTGAGCACACTGTAGCAAGCCTCAGTAAAGCCCAAGAAGATGTACTCAAGACTTTACCAGGTGTTGTTAGTAACATTAACATTGCTGTTAAGTGGGGCTGTGACGGTGCCCAACACAGTGTGTCAAAAATTTGCAGATAAACAATCGACAGACGAAAGTTTGTTCAGCATCTCCACGTTACCTATTCAAATTTACAGTGTAAACGACAACCATAAATCTGCAATTTGGCAAAATCCAGCTCCATCTTCAACTAGATATTGCCACCCCATAAAGTTTGTTTTTACAAAAGAAACAGTGGATGCTGTAAAAAGCAAAGTACAGAAATTTGAAGGACAAATAGCTAATCTCACTCCTATTATAATAACTGTGGGCAACAGGGAATTCATATGCAAGCCTAACATGATGTTTTGTATGATTGACGGAAAAATTTGTAATGCAGTATCTGATAGTTCCTCAACCCAAAGATGTTATTTGTGTGGAGCTCAACCGAGCGAAATGAATAACCTTCGTACTCTATCCCAGAAAGAAGTTCAACAAACATTTTTGACTTTTGGACTGTCACCCTTGCATTCTTAGATACGGTTTTTCGAATGTACACTCCACATCTCGTATAGACTGGATATTATGAAGTGGCAGGTTCGCGGCAAAGAAAACAAAGCTAAAATGGAAGTGAAAAACAAGTCCAAGAGGAATTTTGTTGTCAGCTCGGGCTATTAGTAGATATGCCCAAGCAACAATCAGGAAACACGAAAGATGGCAATACAGCCCGTAGGTTTTCAGAAATGCTGAATAATCATCAGAAATAACGAGTAAATGTAGAATTGATAAAGAGATTTCATGTAATTTTAGAATCTCTTAATTGTGGTTTCCCGATTGATGCAGATAAATTTAGTGAGTATGCTCGTTCTACGTTGGAAATGTATTAGACACCCTATACCTGATATTATATGCCAACAAGCGTTCATAAAGTTTTGTATCACGGTAAAGATATCATAGCCTCAACTATCTTCCCAATAGGCCAGCTATCAGAAGAGGCCCAGGAAGCTAGGAATAAAGACAATAGTGTTGCATCCGAGGGATGCATTCCCATCCCTTCCATATACCTAGAAATTATACACCTAACTTTACATGGATGCCTGTGGCTTACTTCGCACAAGCTTAAACCAAGGCCAGGCCTAGTGCATAGAAACGACCTCCGGTGACCCAGGCCAGCAGGGCGCTTCCTATAGAATCCGCAACTAATGCTAACTCGGCATGCGAGTTCTATAAAACACCAGACAAGAGGTGAGCCGGGGTCAGTCTTTCACAAGTGCTACCAGGTGCTGAGACGCTGCCCAAAGCTGCTACATCCAGATAGGTGAGTGTCGAGCGAGCCTACACACTATTACACCATATCTTACAACATCCCCTTATTATTGTAAAAGATCACTAGTATCTGCTCTGCCTAATTTCATTGTACTGCACTTCATGAGTACGAATTAAACATTAGACTCCATAAGTTCACTGGTCTTTTGGTTCAGTTATTTAATTAGTGATAAGATCCTACTCCCCAGTAGGATCCCAAATTAGTACTTTATTAATTGGTTACTGGCCACGGTAGTCAGCCACGGGCGACACATTACACTGCCTGCGTGCGCGATACTCGTTAAGAGCACGGCCAGTCTGCCAACATCAGCAGGAGTCCGAGTGGCCGCCTAGCTGCTTCTGCACTCACTTGGTAATTTACCCCTCATAACCATCCCTTTGAACTACCCAAGTAGTCTGTACAATTGGGTGTTCTCCCGTCGAGCTGCGTGCACGTCCGAACCACTCAAACCCCCATTTTTCCACACCAGAGCCCCAAGTAGCCTTCAGCTACTCTCCCTTCATCCCCCTTTCAACACACTTTGTAGAGGCTACCCTCTCAGGTACCCTACAAATAGTGGAAGCGCTGAGTACCGTGACGTTGTCATAAGACAGCGCCCAGGGGGTACAGACAACGTACCTCTGCGGAAAAGATCCCTAAATTTAACCTCTTACTAGCCAAGCGAACGCCACCCAAAATAGGGATTTTTTTTTGCAGTACGGGTCCGATAATATTTTTGTACCCACCCAAGCCCGCCCCAGTAACTATTTAATTTTTAAACGCCACCCTTAAAGCAACTTTCATCCACACAGATACGCCCTTAAGATTGGAAGGATAATACAGATCCATGCTCAAATACCAACATATTGGGAAGGTTAAACGTGCATTTAGGAACACAGCCCATAACCTTGCCGTTACCACCAAACCACTACGCCCTAAAAGCCTAGTTAAGGACCCAGACTTGATATCAGAACACAACGCAGGCCAATTACTTGCCGAACTTGAGGACGCAGCTTTAAATCTCGGGCTCAAATACCCGAACGTAATCCGACAGCAACGTCCCCTCACACGAGCACAGGCTCAGAACGCTCAACAATCGTCCTCAGATAGCGTTACCAGTGAGGAGTTAACCCCCACATTACCGTACACTGTCTTACAACACATCAGTGACACGCAACAAACCTACAACGGGTTGCAGGTCCTGTTACTACAGTTAGACGAAACTACACACAATTCTTCGCACGGGGGACTAATCGCGGATATACACGCCATCGCCTTAACTCTAGGAGACCATATTAGCAAAGCGCTTTCCACTCTACAAGCGGTCAACATTGAACATAACTTGTCGCTGGATAATATCCAGGGTACTGAGCAATTCAACCCTCAGGACGCTCCACACTCTACCCCTAACCACCCAGGTACCTCCCAAGGCGGAAACACCTACCTAACACCAATCGAGGTTCACCAGCAACCCCTAAGCCACGCAAACTCTAACGCTGCATTAACTAACAGCGACCTAGATTCCCCAGTCGAGCGTACTCCCTTACTACCCCCAATACTTCCTACAGTGCGAACATGGCCATGCCTGCAAAGTATCCTATGATACAGCCTGCTAAGTACTCAGGTAACAAGCAGGACCCCGAGGAATATTTAAAAGCCTTCAATCGAACGGCTAAAATTAACGGCTGGTCAGCCGAGGACAAGAAACGCCCCCTGCCGGCATACCTCACAAAATCGGCCCTAACGTGGTACGAGCTCCACGAAGCCACCTTGGCCGACGCCATGTGGGAGCAATTTGCGGCATCCCTCATTCATACATTTCAACTCACCCCTGATGAGGATGACTTGTACGACAAAATCCGCGCCCGTACACAAGGTCCCACAGAAGTCACACAGGCATACATTAATGCCAAATTATTGATGTGTGAGAAGTATAATAGGGAGATGCCAGACAGGCAGAAAGTGCGTCTCCTTATGCAGGGAATGCGCCCAACTTTATTGGACAAGCTCTGCACCTTGCAGAGCAACACCGTATTGGAATTACAGGCCAATATCAAATTTATCGAAGACGGCAACAAAATGACACAAAAGACCGTGGACCAGCACATCCGCACGGATAATAGTGATCTGCATCAGCAAATCCAAGATCTGACAAAACAGATGCAGGAGATGCAAATCACGCCCATACACACTAGCAATAAATCCCGCCCTCCTAGGGACGATCCGCAAAATAAGGGGCGATCACCACGGGACGATCACCAGAATCAATATAGACCCACTCATCCCCCTTGGCGTAATTCACCCCCGGTGAGGGAAGCGAACTTTTATTCGCAGTACCGGGAGGAAGTGCCACGCCGCGACGACTCAAATCCCTTCCGGCAAACACAGTATCGGATAGATACTCGCCCACGCGGTAACCCACCCCCAGATTATACACCAAACCATTATCCCCAATATAGGGACGATCGCACAGGACATCGTGAACAGTACGCGAGATATACGCGCCCGGTATATACCCCTCCGCACCATCGCCCAAACACTCCCCCGCAGCAGGAGCGATATGAGCCCCAGTACGAAAGGCCTCCCCCAGGATACCCTCAATACGCCCCTGTCCTACGAGAAAGGGGACTGGAGGACTATCCACTACCCGACCACCCTCCACGGGATTCACGAAAGCATTCACCCCCACGCGATAGAAGGGTAATACACCCCAACCCCCAATATCAGCCCCAGCCAAACAACTGGCGAGACAATGCGCCCAGGGGGCAACCTCGCTACACAGACAACCGAGGTTATGCCCAGAAAAAAAACTATTAGCTAGGGGAGGGCCAGCACCCACTCAATCGGATAACCCTCCCCCGGTAACCACTCAACATTCCACTCAACCCCCGCAGGACAAATGCCCTGTCCGGCCCGGTAAGCTACAAATTCCCCCAACTTCCGCCCGCCAGAATACAGCGCAGGAAATACCTCCCCGATCGCAGCTCTATGCACATATGGTCAAAGGGGATGGTAAT
The DNA here is from genome assembly GCA_946902985.2 of Meconema thalassinum. Taxonomy (NCBI): domain Eukaryota; kingdom Metazoa; phylum Arthropoda; class Insecta; order Orthoptera; family Tettigoniidae; genus Meconema; species Meconema thalassinum. Next base: position 4,074,960 of record OX336390.1, read on the forward strand.
TGCCTCTTTCGAGCGATCAGTTTCCTGCTCTATAAAGACGAGGATCAGCATAAGGACCTCCGAACACAGCTGGTCATGTATATCATGGCACACTGGGAGGAGTATAAGTATTTCCTCGCCGACGGGACTGATGCCTTATTCCCCAATAAATATACATATGGGGATTACATGCATAGAAATGGCATGTACGCCGGGGCGACGGAGGTTACCGCTCCAAGCCATATCATAAAACACAATATCGATGTCTATACACTGGACAAGATGGCACCCATTTTTTCCACAGTAGGTTACAACAATCATATTTACCTTTTGTTCACGGGCAATCCGAATGCGGGCCATTACAGCTCTCTCACTAGCAAATCGCCTCACACACCTCAACCCTCCGCCCCTCAGGATGAAAAAGAGAACAATAAAGTCACATTAACAACAGGCGACAAGGTGACAGCCCCTATGGACGTTAGCACGCCGAGCGCAACTAGACTACCCTTGATACGCCCACCCACATTGACTCCGCCCGCGAAACCAGGCGCGGCGAAGCGGTAACGTGCATCGCTACTTTCGCGAATAAGTTACCTACACAGAAAGCCGGCTGCGAACCAACACCCACTCAAACACATCGGCCCTGTAGAATACCTCAGCCGAGACCAGGGTTCACATCCCGTGACAGCAAACATCGTTCCAGGTATTTTGCCATTCACCGACAGCTCAAGAGAAAGCTTAGGACAATACACATGGCAGACGAGAATGACACAGCTGAATTGCGACTCCCAGTTTCACGGGACTCAGCAAAGCGTGTCAGGTTCAGTGATCAGACCGCAGCTCCACGTTTGCTCAACACAACTACCAGACCGGTAGAACACACATTCTCGCAGTCCGCTTTACACAGCGATACACATCATTCACCGTCCCAAAATCCCGCACGTATACCCTTAACAACTGCACAGGACGGAAACAATATTACAGCCCTCTCCATCCCGGCCAAAATTAACGGGTATAAAATGCAGATGTTATTAGACACGGGATCAGCTATTTGCTGTGTTAGCAGTAAATATATTACCAATGAGCGCATACACAGGATGCCTACCAACACTCGCCTCGTTGCTGCTAATTCTCAAACCATTTCCTGCTTAGGGACCACTGATATACATCTTCAAATAGGTTCTTTTGAAACAAGCTATCCCATGTTTGTTATTAAGGACCTTTCCGTCCCAGGTATCATTGACACGAACTTTCTTGCCAAGTTCGAGGCGAACATTAGCTTTGTCTCTAATGAACTACGGTTAGTGAACGGAGACCTTATCACTACACACCCGATATCACACGCCCGGAATACATACAATCCGCGAGCGCAGAGAGCCCCGCGCACGCACCAGGTCTCTCCGTTGGTTACAGTGTCTCCTCAAACACCCACAAATGCTGACGCAGCCACGCCCGCCACCGGCGACACACAGTCACTAACCCCAGAACAGAATAGGAAAATTACAGACCTCTTAGAGGAATATAAGGACATGTTTGCACATTCCCTTGCCGATTTAGAGGTGACCGACTTAATTCACCACCGTGTCGACTTGACCAGTGATGCTCCGGTTCACCAGGCGCCTTACAAGGTTAGCGCTAAACAAGCCATAGAAACACAGATTCAGGAGATGTTAGAGGCCAGGATTATCCAACCTATAGCGTCTAACTATAGTGCCCCGGTCATCCTCACCCGTAAACCCGATGGTTCGCATAGGTTTTGCACAGATTATCGATGCCTCAATAGATTAATTAAGAATGACAGTTGCCCGCTACCGCGCACAGACACTTATCTAGAGACCATTAGCGGAGCTAAATATTTTTCAATAATGGATTGTTATTCGGGATTTTATTCGATCCCTGTCTATGAGCCTGATAGGCACAAGCTGGCATTTGTCACCGAAAACGGCCTATTCGGTTATAACGTGTTACCGATGGGTTTAAAGAATGCCAGTCAGACGTTTAAAAAATTGGTAGATAAGGCATTCGCGGGCCTCAAATACCTCTCGGTATTAACTTATATAGACGACATAACCGTCTTCTCGCAAATATTCGAAGAACATATAATACACTTGCAAGAAGCTTTTGACTGGATTCGGCACGCTAAATTAAAGCTGAAGCCATCCAAATGCCAGTTTGCGAAAACGAAGGTCCACATTCTAGGTCACATTGTTAGCCGCGACGGCATCACACCTGATCCTGCCAAAGTCGCCACCATCACCGATATTCCCATGCCGGAAGACATTAAACATCTACGTTCTTTTTTGGGTCTCGCGAGTTATTATCGTCGTTTTATTCACAGATTTGCACAGATAGCTAACCCCCTCACCGAGCTCACACGAGAAAACGCCCTTTATCGTTACAGAAATACATAAAGAGGCTTTCAACAAACTTAACACTTACTTACTACACCGCCACTGCTCCAACATTTCCAGGAAGGTAGACCCACCTTCGTACATGTGGATGCCAGTCAGTTCGGCATAGGTGCAGCCCTGTTACAGGAGGCCAATGAAGGCAAACAACACCCAATTACCTTTGCGAGCCGTAAACTTACACCGGTAGAAACCAGATATTCCGCCACCGAAAGAGAGATGCTCGCCTACTTTCGGACATATCTCTATGGTATCCACTTTACGGTAGTTACGGATCACGCCAACCTTCTTTACTGGGACAAATTTAAAAACCCCAATTCCCGGCTTAATAGGTTTATATTTAAATTATATGATTACAACTTCGATGTAAGGCATAAGAAAGGTAAGGCACACCTTGATGCAGATGGCCTATCGAGACTACCTGTCCTCGACCCGCCTGACGAGGATGTCGATCATGCCTGGGATTCATTACCCACATGGTATCCACTCACATTGATCTGAGACAGGAGCAATTAAACGATCCCCAGCTGGGACAGATTAGGATTGCCTTACATAATCGCGACCAGGTAGATAGTAAAGCTGTCCGCTTATCACGCAGATTTTTCTTGATAAGGACGATCTCCTTAGGTACAAACCCACGGCCACGCATGACGTCACACCCGTTGTCCTTCCCACTACACTCCGAAATCACCTGATGACGGAATATCACTGCCCACCTCATAATGGCGCACACTTTGGAGTCCATAAGACATATTTGCGTATTCGCAGTAAATACTATTGGGAGAACATCATAGAATTCATTAAAACTTGTCACACATGCCAGAGGTATAAACACCGGCCTGGTAAACCCCATGGCTTACTCCACCCCATCCCCGTAGGTGAACTTTTCCACCGCATAGGCATTGACGTCAAGGGTCCCATTACACCCTCAGACAAAGGTAACAAATAAACTGGTAGCAACCGAGTACCTTACCCGATACATTATCACCAAAGCGGTCCCGAAAGCCAGCGCCCACCAAATCGCAGAGTTCCTCATGGAAATCATTACCAAGTATGGTATTTTCCACACGTTGTTGTCCGACAGAGGAACAGTTTTTACGTCTAATGTTATTACACAGTTCCTTACATTGCTTCACATAAAGGCGTACACGACCACTAGTTTCAGCCCTCAGACGAATGGCTTAACTGAAGCTATGAACAAGATCCTTGGCGGGGCTTTAGCTCGTTTCACTAACGATAAAGGCACCGACTGGGATAATTACCTCCCAGCAGTAACATTCAGTTACAATACATCCGTGTCGCAGGCGACCAAACACACCCCGCACTTTCTTTTACACGGCTACCATCCGCGCAGTCTGATCGACGCCATTTACATCCCACAGGATACACTCCCTAGCAACGCTGAACGGTTGCAATATTTATGCACAGCCCGTGACACCGCGCGACGTAATATCCGAACTGCACAAGAGAGGCAGAAACTCACGTATGACAGGTTCCACAAACACCAGGAATACAAACCCGGACAGCTCATTATGATCTGGTCGCCTACGCGCATTAAAAACGTGTCAGAATTCCTCATCCCGAAATGGACAGGTCCGTTCAAAATCCAGAGGAAGATTTCGGAGCTAAACTACCTCGTCAACATTCGGTATAACCATAAAATTATTAAGAACACGGTACATGTACGACGTATGAAACCATACCATTCTCGGAAAACCGCCCCCACACATCGACCCTCCGTGGCTAAGAAACGTAAGCGTTAGGTCACCCGCATAAGGCATTGCAATATATTTATACCACACACATATCAAACCTCCGACCATAAGAGTCGAACACGCGCCCTACACACTATGGCATCTGGTAGCCATGCTCACGGCTACGTGTCCACGACAGTTCCCCGCAGGGCCTAGAAACGAGTCCTAGTTATAAAATTGCATGTTTAATTATAATCCATATAATAATGTGTACCATGTTATTTTTATTATGTCTATGTCTTTATATAATAATGCATATTGATAGCAAACACTCATTTAGGAACAATGTAACACATGTGTCCATATCAGCTGACAACACTCGACCGGACCCTCTTCGCCAGCGCAGCACAATGCGTCAACAAGTTACACGTCCATTGCGACAGACATGCCAGGAACGGCACGTGCCACCATACATGCTTCACCACATTCACATGGAGGCCACGCGTAAGAACGCCGCAAGGCTTACTTGTAGTCAGTGCCTACACGTACCAGACTCACAAAATTTTCGTTACACGAATAGCTTGGCCAACAAACATTTTTACACTAAACAGCGCGCCCAGTCGAGATCCTTTTATCGGCCGACGATAGATTCAATCCCTTCTAGTAGACTATATGGAGTACACATACTTCCACACGATACTTCTATACATATGAAAGTACAGGAGTAAGAATGGTCTAGACACTCGTGCGTTGACCAGTTAAAGATTATGTTTCCCTAGGATCACAATTACTGACACACCACTGTATCACCACAGACATTTCTTATTTTATGCCGATAGGTATACAATACAATTCTTACGAGAAGAACAGGCATTCTATTCACACCAGCCCACGAATTCACAAATCGCGAACGCCACCTCCATTTTGGAAGCGGTTGCGACCTCCTTTAACAGTACTTTCGCCAATTACCATAATCTTCTGCTCAGATTTATGACCTACACCGTCTTTACGTAATTTACCGAACGCAGTTTACAATTCATTGCGCGGACACCGCAATCGTACAGGTTAGCGGCCTCCCGCACAAACAGAGGCCTAGTATCAACACTAACACAAGTTAGTTGCCTTCCGATCAGGCAAAGGCTTATTAATCCAGATAACACAATGTAGCGACATTCGATACAATTCCGCACACGTTTTTTACAATAACACAGGTTACCTGCATCCTCCACAGCCGTCCACGTGCTAATACCAGTACACAGGTTATCATACCATCCGAGCAGCATACTCTACAGGTCATCAGGCCCACACACTTAGGAGATCCTTAGGATAAGGATACACTTACGTGGCTTACATTTTCTATACACTATCATCCAGGCTACATTCTTTATTACTTCTCAATAACTTCCAACACTCGGGACTGCACACTGGTTATAGACAGTGATGCGCGCTCCACACACAATACCGGAAGCGAGGATTGCATATACAGCATCTCGGCTTACGAGCCGCAGGGAAGCCAACAATAGTAGGACACGTACAGCGCTACTCCAATTCTCACACACTCCATTGTTATGTATTTTTTCTCTCCTCACAGGGGATCTTTAACCGTCATTTAACGGTGACATTGACCACCCAGAACCGTCATAGGGCCAGACATGATAAACAGTTCTCCAACGAAGCGTCCTCATTCTTAGTCAACGTATTAGGGACTTCATTCGCAACTTAAATTCTATCATTCATCCTTAGTCTACGAGGCCAGGCCTTGCGTTGAAACAAACGCTTGTGTGGGGCTACACCTCTATACTGGCCGCCCAGGGTCCCATTTCATAACCCCTATGCTGAATTATGAACTGTTCGTCATAGTCTACCCTATGCCGAAACAATATTCAAACACTAATTAACGGCATTATTTCAGAAGAGTCACAAGGCTACTATAGGACCACAAGTCCTTCTATAGATGCCCCTCAATACTTTACACCCCTTAGTCACACAAATTTATAGCTACAATCATTAGTTGGCCAAATTTCAATTCGCATTTCTCTATTTTAGGCGCTGATTCCAACCTATATACATATCACTATATGTATGTATGCGTTGCATTTACGACATGACCCATAATTGTTGTACATCTTGTGGGGTTAAGCACTGTACAGTGTACATTAAAAAAATCTTGCCCCCTAACGAGACATAGGATAATTATCCAGCCATGAGCGTATAAGTATACTCCGGCAGCCACAGCGTCCAGGGTTCATAACTATTTTACGTTTTGTAGAAGAGTATCGGAGTGAGCTCCGTCAAAGAGCCCCTTCTCAAACACAATGTAGAGTAAATATCAGCCTTGGGCGAAGCCATGCCAAGTTTTGTAGAAAACGGTAAACAAGTGCCCAATGATTTTATTCCTTCAAAACACTCAGTATGCACTTGGATACACGAACAACTTATACACATTAGCAATACATAATATCTACATAGACACATTAAAGTAAAGGCCTACATATGGCAGGTCTCACTTCCATAACGCAGGTTATCCAATAGCCATAGACCATTGTGCTACTATACAGACAGTAGGGAAGAAGCGACATACACTACACGCCACGAAAGGAATTGTTACCCAGCCAAGTAACATTTTTACACTTTCCTGAAGTAAGTGGGATTAGACCACGGAAACACTTTTCTTACATGTTACATACAACACGTCGCCCGCGCATAGAGACGCGACGAGCTTCAGCACATTCTCAAATACATTTTCAGTACACTACCAATACAATACAGGCGATAGACAGAGTTTAACCTAGTATTTGCCCCATTTAAACACGATGTGATGACAGCGTAGTCCTACAGATATTTCCCCAAAGGGCAATGCTTTAATTTTCATTACGAATACGAGTATTCATTCACACACATCCAACTGGTGTCATCAGCAGGCTACATCGCATGCCACATTCACGTACGCCCCTAGCAGCATGTACTTAGACCACACGTGCGTTTTGACATTTCATTCAACGCATATAAACAAGACCGCCATGTTAATACACACACTCACAGCGCTCTTATCCAATCAGCTTAGCGCGCGAGTAACCGAACCCACAGAGTGCGCGGTCACCAATTAACGCAGCGTATTCAGTTGTTAACGCCCACCGATAACTGTTATCTCACACTCCGCACTTACGTCTTATCTCAGCCGTCACTCCTCGAGGATACTCGACCCAACCAGCCATTATATTTCCATAGGCCATCCTATCGCATCCACGCGCGAGATTCAAATGCCATTGCGCCAAAGACACTTGTTTAATTCCCCACGCACTACATATTAGGGTGAACCCAACCCTTGTAATGGAACTCGTCTCCTCACACACCCCTTAACTAACACAGTGAATGTCTTTTGCACGACAAAATGCCATTGTTTTCCATGCCACACACTGAGCGCCTACGTCCGCTGCTCTCCTTATCTTTTTGGCTCTTTCTCATGCAATAATTGATCTTTCCTACACCATTATACAGGACACGCCTTCCGCTATAGGAAACCACGTGCGTTCCCATGTCAACGTCCCTAGGTAGAATTCCGAGCCATATGTTTTTTTTTCGAAGCATACCTAATTTTATAATACCGATTTCTTACGGTTAGGATCGAGCAGTATCGGTTAATACAATGATCCAGCCATGTGCCCCAACTCAATCCTCTTACCCCCCCCCCCACCGATGATTGGCTTACACACTTACATTTTTGGGGATTTTTCTTTCCCATTGCAACAGGGGTCGCATTTATATTCACCCCTCACATTAAGGTGGTCAAACATGCTTTTGTTCCCCCCACGTATCCACATAGCGTCGGATAAACGTTTTAAACACTATCTATCCCCCCCCCCCCTTCCTCAGTGTTGCATATCACCCACGGAGAGCGGTACTCAATCGAGCGCGCAGGAATGACATTTTAGGTGCCATATACATAGAGAGTACGATTTGTTAAGAGCGACCCAGCAAACAGTAGGATAGCATACTATCCCCCATAAATTTATTTCAACACACAATGACAGTCGCAGGTCCGATAACGATAGGACATCCTTCAGCGCGAATGTTCACTCTACAGGCACTATATTTTTATCACGGGATTGGTTACATATAGGTACAGCCCGCCGTTATATTAATCGATATTATATTTTGAAGGAACGCTCTCGGCAATATGCCACTCGCAGATTATAGCGATCACTTCTTGATTCCCCCTGACATTCCCCATGGGTAATGGTAAGTATTAATAGCATAGGAAATTACTTAGTTATTAATAATAAACTGACCAGTTATAGTGTATAAGTTTTAGTATGTAAGTACAGGTGGTTTTTTGTACACCGCCGACGGCAGAATACTACGCTTCACGACCGCAGATGGTAAACGTGATCAAACGTTGACACCAGGTCAAAGTTCACCACCCCCCCTTTTTTTTAACACACGCTGCACATATATTACACGTTTTCCCCATTACCCTGTTCATGCAAGGCACTTGGTATTAATGCCATACCAAAGGTGTGCACCATGCTTAATCGCTCTTAGCTGAGTGTTAAGATGGAACACTGCGGAACTGAAATCCTACAGTGGATTGTAGAATACATTCCCCTGCTAACAATGGTGATAACAATATATTTATTTACATTTTTTTACCCGCATGTATTTTTTTTCCTGCATGGAGATAACTAACACCCTTCCAGTAAAATGTTCCTCACCATTTAACTACTTCCTACATCCTACTAGCACCGCATTCACCCTCCGGTTCTAGCCATCCTATTACCCCGAAATAACTATTTCTAACATATCAATATACCTCATAACATGGGATATACCTTCCTCATCCCTCTTACACCTACTAACTGTGAACAAATATAAATAAAATGCACTGCATTGGCTGGGAGTCCGCGTGCTAGGCGCAACGTTCGCGCACCGTGCCACATTCCCCCCCCCCCCCTGACCCTTGTGAAAACACAGCACACATTGGTCCCGACACAAACATAGCTCGCTATACACTATACCCTTTTGGTATAAGCACCTGGTCCATGTTGTGAGAGTGACCACATAATTTTAGCCTACTTTTCACATTTTGCAAAAATGAGGAAAAAGTAGACTTATGAGATCGGGAAAATGTGTGTCTGTCTATCTGTCTGTCGGTCTGTCTGGCTGTGTGTGTGTGTGTGTGTGTCCCCCTATCAACTCCTAAACGGCTGGAGCAATCGAAACAAAATTTGGTAGGAGTAAAGATCTATACCTGAATATCTCACGGCCATATTTGAAAATGATGTCAGTGCTACCAACTGCTGAAAAATCGCAATTGAAATTTGAGCTCCATGTTGGATATCTTGGAAGGTATGAATGGGAGCTATTTCAAAATTGGCACACGTGTAGATAATAATATTTCAGTTTAATTTCCAGAAGGCCATACATGGCAGTGTTGCCAAAATGATTATAAGCCTGCTGATAGGTTCAATTTTTAAATGCATATAACTTCTACACTATCAATTGGAATTCAACGAAATTTCGTATGTACTTCGTGTACATACACAGATATGAATGAGCATATTCTTAAGAACCACCAGGGCTGTCAACTGTTAATAAATGCACTCCCTATTGTTTTATCCAAGTACCAATATATCAGGAAGTATGCAAGCAGACAGCTTTAAACTATGCACACGCATAGTACCTGACATTATATATTAATTTGGAGTAAATTATATACGTCAGTGCTACCAACATGATTCTAAACCTGCTGAGAGGTCCAACTTTAAATACACGTAACTTCTATACTATCATTTGGATTTCAACCAAATTTCGTGTGTGTTGTGTGTACCTTAACAGATATGACTCTGCGTATATTTAGGAGCAACCAGGGCTGCCAACTGTTAATAAATACTGTCTCTATTTTTTTACTCTAATATCAATATATCAGAAAATATGCAAGCCAATAGCTCTAAACTTTGCGCACGTATAGTACCTGGCATTCTAGATTAATTTGGATTAACTAATATAGGCCTACGCCAGTGCTGCCAACATGATTCTAAGCCTGTTGATAGGTCCAATTTTAAAATGCATGCAACTTCTCTACTAACTAATTGATTTCATTCTAAATTGACACAACAATAGATCATATTATTTCAGATTATTTCTGACCAATAAATGTATGTCATTGATGCCAACATGATTTTACGCGCGCTGTTAGATCCAATGTTTAACTGCATGTAACGTCCATGCTATCCATTGGACTTGCACCAAATTTTGTATTCTGTACCTTAAGAGATGGAACTAAGAATATAGTCAGTCACCAGGGCTGCCAACTGTAGTTCTCTATTAGGCTACATTATGCCAGGTATACAGTATTTCGAACTAATTAGAAATTTCGATATTACCAACTTAATTTCGTCATTATTCTAGATATATCCATTTAGATTAATCATTGGCATGAATCTTAAATTTTAAGAAAAGTAGGCTCTTTAGTTCGTCACGGAACTTCTTGTTTTTCTTGTCTTGCACATTGGTAAATGGCTAGAGCTGCTATCGTCAAGGAGGGCAAGTATGGTCCAGGACATGACTTGGACTTTAACGAACGACGGAAGGTCGAACACCGACGCAGTTAGACCTGCGGATGGAGGCTTGATAGTTCGGTGAGGGGATTGACCAACTCCCCATCGGGCAGGATGGACCCTCCATCCTGAGACGACCCACTTTACTTGACGCTAGTTAGTTTGTAAGGATAAGTAATAGCTTCATAGTGGAAGCAAGTCCTGTTCGCGAACTCAGATGGATAAAGAATAAAGAAAAACGACGATTGAAATAATGAATATATGATCTCCCGGGCCGAGGTATGTGGCACCGATGTTCTCCTCTGCCCATGCCCTCGGAGAGTATCCCCTACGATTTGCGATATACGACGAGCCTACGGTTCTCTCCCTGGCTGAGGTTACAACCACCGTTGGTCACTCTGGTCGTGCCCCAGGGAGAGGAACACATTGATATTGCCTGGACGGCGATATATAGTTTGCCGACTGCGGTCTTACGCAGAGGCGTAAGCCCGAATAGAACGGTCAATACCGTTCAGGTGAGTGTGCTTGATTTGCAACTACGAGATCCTAAAATGGGACACCCATTCCCCATACAGGGTGCCCGATAGTTATGGTTGTTTATTTATGTATGCAGGGAGAGTCACGCCACAATGGGTGCTCTCCAGGTTTTTGATATGCAAATATGATCCATATTTTCATGTGCTTACATAATGAAGGTTATTTTCTTATACACTCCAGGTCTAGGCCCAGCGCCGACAACCGCCCAGAGGACGACAAGGGATGAACGCCCTCTACACAGATATAAACATTGTATTATTTTCTTTACCCACAGGTGGCGTCATTGAATATAGCCCTTTGTAAATATTTTGCCCACGTCCAAACACGTCTCCCTCCCCTAATCAAATACACTATTTCCCCTCTACACAATGATATGCATTTTATTACAGCTGATCAATCCGCACCACGGGGGAGATATGCCTGTGGGATATACACCACCGCAGGTCGGATCTACATGGTAAATTGTTACGCCTGTACATGAGAGGCGCAATCCGGTGGCGAGGGTTGTACTCAACCGATGTAAGAGTCAACCTTCCCCGTTAAGATGGACCGCCTACCCATAGGGGGTGATCCATATGTATATATATATATTATTTCTAAGTTTGGCCATGGGATACTATAGTTAGGTTTTAGAGATAATAGTAGTAGAGAGATGTAGAGTTAATTATCAAATATACACATGTAGGGAATTCCTTTGTTAGGTGTAAGGTTGATGCTACGGCATAGTTACGAAGCAGAGAGAGAGAGAGTATGAGAAAAAGAGAGAGTATGAGAAAGAGAGAGCCAGAGAGAAGGTTTATTTGTTTGTTTGTTTTTGTATTTTTTGATAATTATAGAACGCAATGTATTTTTTTCCTTTTACTTTCGATCCTTCTAAATTCCCAGTTGTGAGGGTGCCTCCTCCCCCCCCCCCCCCGCACAATAAAAAAAAATCTTACCTTTTTAACGACAATACCGACGCACTCATTTTTCTTTTCTCCTATTCTTTCTGTTATTTTCATTTATTTGTTTTTATATGTCTTGTCGCCACTCAAGGGCACTTTTTCAGCACGTCTCGTTCAATCGACGGCGGGTAAGTTAAGACCTGCAGCTGTTTTTTTTTCCTTGAGCTGGTCCATACTAATAATTAGGTTGATGCTGTATAATAATGATGATAACGAATAATACTACTAATGTTACAACTTAAGGATAATGATGTTTACTGCAGACAATGATTCAAAATAATTGTATTAATGACTAATGATGCTGCATAATGATAATGATGTTCTTAGGGTTTATTAATGTACAATGGATTATACCGATATATGTGTTCTTTTTATTTTATTTTATAGCACAACTTGTTCACTAAAATTTTGATGAAAACATTCAATGTAAATCTATTGTCCCCCCCCCCCCTCACACCTTAACACATACACTTGCTCGCTGGGCACGAACCGGACGCTGACGTCTCAACGAGGAGCTATGCACTAGGCACTGCACGCTGGCATCCACACATTCCTATATCAGATGATACACGATACTCCACTTCCAAATTCTACGTTTCTGTCACCCACCCTGCAACGGTATTTACTTTGCTCCACGTTGAGCGTACAAATGTAACAGTTTTGCTAGCCCACACTGTTGGGTGAGAAATGTAACTGTTTACCTTTGCCTAAGCTATGTTGTTTTAATGGGCGCCAAGACCTCAACGCAATGTTGAAATCTAAATTTGTATTTAACAACGTCTAGCTCTGGCAGAACACATTCAAGACTCTATTCACTCAGATCGTGGTATGATTTGATCATTAACCCAACAAACAATTGTATCAGGAGAAGGAATTGGTCTATATCTAATGCTACCTACTGAAAGCAAAGATTGCATTGTAAAAGAAATGAATTTATTATATAAAACAAGAATAGCAAAATTAATAATAATAAGTATAAAATTTAAATTGGAGCGTTGTGATTTGAATATTACCGATAGAAAATTACGTGAAAACGGAGTCTGATAAATTGATTTTACTCTTATTTCCAAGCTATGAAGTTACTGAAATATGAAATGTAAAACAAAGAAAATGAGAGATTGCGTATTTCTGCGTCATTGGCGCTTACCACTGGAAATTGCCAAAGCATTTCCCTCGTTCTTGATGATGTTGTGAGCTTCCCACAGTCTCCTGGACGTCGTCATCTCCGTCGGAATTTGATGATATTCTGGTAGATTAGATAATTCTATGGTCCGTACCTCGGACCCAAACACTCGTACAACCAAGTTTTACAAAAGTTCGTCGCTAACTCCACTGAACATCGGAGCGACACGCACTTGCGACCGTACACCTCAAGTATTTCACAGATAGTCACTAACTCCACTGAACATCGGAGCGACACGCACGCGCATCCATACTCCTCAAGTATTTCACAGATAGTCCTTGTTTCACGGCGCGTCGAACGATATAACCACACGCCGGCTCCCCACTCTTCAGTCCCAACTAGCTTACGTCGTCTCCCCTGATTGGCTGACCCACCACGCGATCTTCTCCTCCTCCGGGTCATTACACTCGGCGGAAGGGTTCCGTTCCAACAATTCGTCTTTTCTAGACCTTACGACCCAAGATTGCGTCATGCTTCTCGACAAGATTAAGCGTGTACTTGAAATCCCAGTGAGTCACGTCTCTCGATATACCCTAACTGACGAAAACTCCGTAAAATTCCGTAATCACATAATTTTCTATAATATTGTCGTTCGTAATAATTTGCTGGATAGCGTTTTCTAAGACATAGAAAACCTATCTGAATGCTAATAATTTTTATAAAATGCTCCGAAAATACCTAAATAATAATTATAATAAATTAATAATAATAATAAATTATCATGAAAAATTCTCTTGGCTGAACAATTTGCCGCGTAAATAAATATAGAATGGCTTCCTACTGACTTATGCCAGTTGCATAAAACCCCTCGAAAAACACGTTACAACCCCACACGGGGATCATCACACCTCCAACAACGCCCCCATATTCTGGGCGACACCATAGTATACACCAAAAGAACAGAAGAAAAGCAAAGAAGAACCAAGATTTCAAGAATGAAGAAGATGTCTATATATACACCTAAATACTACATAAAAACTACCCTTACGGTCTAGTCTCGTCCCATCATCGAGGTCGATGACTAGCTCCGTCGAAGGAGTTGTTGAAACCGAGGGATGCATTCCCATCCCTTCCATATACCTAGAAATTATACACCTAACTTTACATGGATGCCTGCGGCATACTTCGCACAAGCTTAAACCAAGGCCAGGCCTAGTGCATAGAAACGACCTCCGGTGACCCAGGCCAGCAGGGCGCTTCCTATAGAATCCGCAACTAATGCTAACTCGGCATGCGGGTTCTATAAAACACCAGAGAAGAGGTGAACCGGGGTCAGTCTTTCACAAGTGCTACCAGGTGCTGAGACGCTGCCCAAAGCTGCTACATCCAGATAGGTGAGTGTCGAGCGAGCCTACACACTATTACACCAAAACTTACAACATCCCCTTATTATTGTAAAAGATCACTAGTATCTGCTCTGCCTAATTTCATTGTACTCCACTTCAGGAGTACGAATTAAACATTAGACTCCATAAGTTCACTGGTCTTTTGGTTCAGTTATTTAATTAGTGATAAGATCCTACCCCTTTAATCACTTCCCAGTAGGATCCCAAATTAGTACTTTATTAATTGATTACTGGCCACGGTAGTCAGCCACGGGCGTCACATTACACTGCCTGCGTGCGCGATACTCATTAAGAGCACGGCCAGTCTGCCAACATCAGCAGGAGTCCGAGTGGCCGCCTAGCTGCTTCTGCACTCACTTGGTAATTTACCCCTCATAACCATCCCTTTGAAGTAGTCTGTACAATTGGGTGTTCTCCCGTCGAGCTGCGTGCACGTCCGAACCACTCAAATCCCATCTTTTCACACCAGAGCCCCAAGTAGCCTTCAGCTACTCTCCCTTCATCCCCCTTTCAACACACTTTGTAGAGGCTACCCTCTCAGGTACCCTACAATAGAAAATACAGGTAACTCTTCACACTAAAATCATCCAGAATTCATACAAACACGGACTTGGTTCATTGATTTCTTATTACATCCGATCCTATTACTAGTTTACGTGCTTCTCCTAAAACGAAACGTTCGGTAGTCATGCCCGAAGTTTTAAAACTTTAAAGGGATCCTGTTGTAAATGCATCGGATAGTCACTCTGATGATAGCTGCAGTGATACAGACTAGATTAGATAACTTTCCCTTGTGTTTGCGCATGTTTTGTGTCGTACCTTTAATTACGTTTCAATTTTATGGACCGAATTTTTTTTTGTTCCCGTTGTCACCAAAGTTTAATCTCAATGAATCTGGCTGCATCAAAAGCCAAGAGCAATATATATTTTGTATATTTGACGGTAACACTAGCCAAATTTGTGCCTTACGTTTGTCAAACGTGTGTGTTATTTTTGTCTTGGACAAAAAAAAAACATTTTAAATCTCGAACTACAAATTAAAAACTTTATTTTAATTCTCCCACAAGTCCAACCCCTCCTCCACGAGGTGGGAGACGGGCAACGGCATGAAGTAGGGGATTGCCTGTAGGGGTGAAGTACAGTGGGGACTTTGGGTGCCCCGGGACCGCTGCGGTAGCTGTGAAGGTTCTATGGGAACCCTGAAAAGTGACGGCTGACGGGGAGTGTGGTTCCAGGAAAGAACTGATCTGGCAAGGGAAGATTATAAGACAAAGAAGAAAGAAGCAAACAAGATTGTCGCAGAGGAGAGGAAGAAGTGGATGATAAAGTTGACAGAGATGATGGAGGAAGACAGCAGAGGAAATAAGAAAGTACTTTATGGGATGGTCAAAAGTAAGAGAAGAGGTGTGCGAGAGGATGTGGTAATGATGGACAAACACGGAAACAAAAAACAACAAAGAAACACTCAAGACAGTGTGGAAAGAGTACCTTGAAGATTTGCTGAATCCAAATGTTCATAGGGAGGAAGACAATGTATTGGAAGATGGAGAAGACAACACAGGAATGGAAAAGGACCTGACTTGGAGAGAACTGGAGATGGCTATAGACAAGATGAAAGGAGGAAGGGCACCGGGTGTGGATGAAGTGAGTGTTGAAATGGTGAAGGCAGCAGGGGAGGTTGGGAAACAGTGGCTGTACCGTGTGATGAGGGTGATATGGAAGGAGAAAAAGTCCCCAGAAGATTGGAAGAAAGGATTAATTGTCCCAATATTTAAGAATGGAAGCAGAAAGGAGTGTAGAAATTACAGGGGAGTCACACTCATACCTCACTGTGCCAAGATATATGGAAAGATATTAGAAAGTAGAATACGAGCCAAAGTGGAGAGAAAATTGAGAGAGGAGCAGTATGGATTCAGACCTGGGAGATCAACAGTTGATCTCATATTTTCAGTGAGACAGCTCCAGGAACACCACTACGAATTTGGAGAGGATCTGTTGATGGCCTTTCTGGACATCGAAAAGGCCTATGATAGTGTGTGTAGGGAGAAGGTTTGGAAAGCTATGGAAAACATGGGAGTGGAAAAAGGGACTGTAGGCAGAGTGAAGGAGATGTATTGTGGAAGTGTGAGTTGTGTGAAAGTTGGAGGGGAAAGAACAGACTGGTTCAGACAAATGTGTGGCCTGAAACAGGGTTGTGCGCTGTCACCCCTTCTCTTTATTGTGGTTATGGATGAGGTAATGACACGGATAGCAGGAAAGATAGGAGAAGATAAGATGAAAGCAATGGTGTTTGCAGATGATCTCATGGTCTGGGGAAACAAGGAGGAGGAAATTCAGGAGCAACTGAATGCTTGGGAAGAAACAGTGGGAGAGTACGGATGGAAGTTCAACATCAGTAAATGTGAGATCCTGTTAACGACCAGGAAAAAGGACAGACCAATGAGTGGGATAACACTTGGAGGTGGACAGCTGAAGAAGGTGGAAAGTCTCAAGTACTTGGGAAGTATAGTGGAGGAAATTGGGAGAAATGACAAAGAGGTTTCGGAACGTGGCAGACAGGCAGAAGCATTTCTGAGAAGCATTAGGAGCTTAGTGTGGAATAAAGATGTCCCACAAAAAAGCAAGGAAGTGTTATACAGAAGCTACTATATCCCGATACTGACCTATGCTTCAGAAACGTGGGCAATGAAGAAAAGAGACATAAGCAGAATACAGGCAGGTGAAATGAAGTTCCTGCGAAGTAGGACCGGAGTAACAAGAAGAGACAGGTTGAGGAGTGAAAAGGTCAGGGAAATGGTGAAAGAGGAGCCCTTGCAAGGTAGGATTGAGACATCAAGACTGAGGTGGTATGGACACTTGAAGAGAATGGATGAGAAGAAGCTTCCCAAGAGGATACATGAGATGCAGATGCAAAAGAAACGACCAAGGGGAAGACCAAGATATTGATGGCTGAAAGGAGTGGAGGAATGTGTCAAGAAGAGAGGCGAGGACTGGACCAGAGTGACAGAGGAGGGGTGATGGGAAGAAAGGACTAAGTGGCGAGGCTTATGTTCCAAACAGACCCAGCCTGGGGCTGGAAACTGTACAAGATGATGATGATTTTAATTCTAGAGGTAACCAAAATCTGCCACAGATAAGTGAATTAAGTTCCCCTGGATGGACAAAATCTCACACTGTGCGCAGTTGTCCAGTTTAACAAGCACTATATGCTACACTGCCATAGTCTAATGTAGATAAAATAAGTGACTTAACGTAGGAGCATCGTGCGGTCCGCCCCCTCCCCCCTCGAAGTGCCGCTAAGAATCCGCAACATGTTGAGTTTCTTAGCACACCGCACGTGTGGCTCCCACGTTAACTTCTGATCGAAAAGGAGCCCAAGGAACCGGTACATAGCAACAACAGGCAAAGCTACATCGCCCAGATAAAGCTCAGGATCTGGATGGAGAGTGCGCTTTCGGCAGAAATGGACAACCGAGGTCTTAGCGGTTGAGAACCGAAAGCCATGCTCTAGTGCCCAGGGTTCCACTCTCCGAATAGCTTGTTATACAGGGTCTTTATATTTGCTTGGCAAGGACATTCTCGCTCACGCGCTCCGCCAGTGACAGCTCAGTTCCCGGCTGCCGCTCGCGCGTATAGACGGCAGAATACGGTGCTGAAAATCAGTATCATACATTTTTACTCACCATTCTTACAGTAGATACTGAAAATGTTCCCAATCCGCTTCCAAACATTACTGGCATCTCCTTATGAAGTTTCCGGTTACTCTGGTTAATTTAGCTTCAGTAAGGAAATAACTACATTTACGTCTATTTTTATTGTTTATTGAACCTGTACATTTGAATCTCTTAGCCAGTTGATTTATTGTCCGATTTATAGGAATGGGTCTCCCTGGAAATGTCATTCGAAACGTTTGTCTTGTTTAGGCGCACGTTATGAGCGGCTCGTAAGCTATTGTGCAAACCTTCGCTCGACCTTGGCCGCCGGTCCCGGGCCAGGTTGGCCCGTGGTCACCAGCCGTATTCTTTCGCTCTTTTGTAGAGTCCGAGCTCTGAGCTAATTGGGTGTTTCAATCTTTCAGTGTTTTATAAAGCTACTGTGTACCGGTACTGTATATCGTATTGTGTAGTGTTTTATTGTGATTGTGTGTAGTGCTGTAATGCCTTATCTAAAATATTCGTTACGTGAACGTGTATATCTGCACAATACATACATAAAGTGCAGGAAATCGTGCGCTAGAACAAGACAAAAGTTTCGAGTGAGATTTCCAGAGGGACCCATTCCTATAAATCAGAAAATAAGACAACTTGCTAAGAGATTCAAATGCAACCTACAGGTTCAGTAAACAATAAAATTAGACGTAAATGTCGTTATTTCCTTACTGAAGCTAAATTAACCAGAGTAACCGGAAACTTCATAAGGAGATGCCGGTAATGTTTGGCAGTGGATGGGGAACATTTACAGCATCTACTGTAAGCATGGTGAGTAAAAATGCATGATACTGATTTTCATCACCGTATTCTGCCGTCTATACGCGCGCGCGGCAGCCGGGAACTGAGCTGTCACTGGCGGAGCGCGTGAGCGAGAATGTGCTTGCCAAGCAAAAATAAATACCCTGTAGCTGTCATTCAGCGACCGCCATATTTTGCGCACTACAATGTAGAGCGAAGTCGTCTACATATAGCGACGGTACCGCTGCTGGACCAGCAGCAGCGACTATACCGTTTATGGCAATCGCAAATAATGTTACGCTAAGCACCGATCCCTGAGGGACTCCATTTTCCTGTACATGATATTGTGAATATGTCCCCATATTCGGACACGGAATAGGCGAAGGGACAGAAAATTCGCAATGAAGACCGGCAAGTTACCTCGGGACTTCCTTTGATGCAGGGTTGAGAGGATGCCGTAACGCCAAGTAGTGTCATAGGCCTTCTCGAGGTCAAAGAAAACAGCGACGAGGTGCTGTCTCCGGAGAAAAGCGTCCTGTATGGCGGTCTCCAGGCGTACCATATGGTCGTTGGTACACCGAGACGTCCTGAAACCACACTGGTATTCAGATAGGAGTCCTCGTTTCTCCAGGACCCACACCAGTCGCCGATTGAACATCCTCTCAAAGAGCTTGCACAGACCGTTTGTGAGACAAATAGGTCTGGAACTACCTGTCAAATTGGGATCCTCATTGGGCTTCAGGATAGGTATAATTATACCTCCCTGCCATTGCGCTGGAAACACACCTTCCAACCAGATACGATTAAACACCCCGAGCAAATAACGAATGCTCTCATCGTTAAGGTGTTTAAGCATCTGGTTGTGAATATTATCCGGGCCGGGGGACGTGTCCCTGCAGAGCGCCAGCGCTCCGTGGAGTTCCCACTCCGTAAAGGGCACGTTGTACTCCTCCGAAGCGCGGGAAGCAAAACTGAGCAGGGAACGTTCTGCCTCGCGCTTCAAAGCAACGAAATCTGGATCATAGTTATCGGCACCGGATATATCCGCAAAATACGATGCAAGATGGTTTGCAACGCGGTAAGGATCTGTAACCCATTCATTATCAATGGAAATTCCCGGTACAGTAGAAGATGTCTGAATGCCCGAAATGCGTCGTAGTTTAGTCCACACTTGAGAGGACGGAGTATGTGCCGTAATAGACGACACATACCGTTCCCAGGATTGTTTCTTACTCTGGCGAATAAGAATCCGTGCCTTGGCACGAAATTTCTTAAACGCCACCAAATTGGCCATGGTTGGACGCCGACGATAGTGCTTATGAGCTCGACGACGGTCTCTTATTGCCGCTGCAATATCCTCAGTCCACCAGGGGACGAATTTGCGACGAGGAGTTCCAGAAAATGATGGAATGGACTCCTCCGGGGCAGCAAGTATCACATCAGTGATGTGCTGTACCTCGTCATCGACGCTCCGGCAATCAAGATCAACGAACACAGCTCGTTCGGTAAACCCAACGACTGGAGAACTCCACGGGTTACTGGTTAAGAAGAGTAAGAATTATCGGAAAATGGTCACTGTCACAGAGGTAATCGTGTAGCCTACATACCAACCAAACAGAGGAACCAGAGCACGAGTACGTGCCATGCGCTATGATAAAATGGCTAGCTTCCCCGGAATTTAATATCGATAAAACCAACCCTTGAATTAGGCCCTCCACGTCCCTTCCTCTGGGGCAGGAAGTTGGTGATCCCCATTGGGGGTGATGGGAGTTGAAATCACCCACGATAAGGAAAGGGACTGGAAGTTGATCGACAAGATCAAAGACGTCATTAATATCAAGGGTCTGGTTCGGTGGAAGGTACACGTTACAAATTGTTGTCATAACAGGCAATGACACGCGAACTGCAATAGCTTCCAGATCAGTGGTGAGTGGAAACTCTTTACTATAGCAGTCAGAGCGAACAAAGGTGCAAACGCCCCCAGAAGCCCGGATGGCATCTTGTCGCTCCTTAGTCTGAAACCTCTCAGAACAGTCTCGTGATCAGGCCGGAGGTTAGTTTCCTGTAGGCAGACTATACACGCTGCGTATTTTGCAATGAGCTGACGAAGCTTAGTCAAATGGCTGTCATAACTGTTACAATTCCATGGTAACAGTGCCATAGTGTGAACTTTTAAACTAGGGAATAAGTTGGAGCAGTAAGCTACAACTTAACCTCTGGCGGATCATTGCCCACTACGTCGATTATAATATCCATGTCCTCAGGCGAGGTCGTGGAGTGGATCGACTCAGCGGAAGAATTCCGCGACGCAGTTCGGCGGCGGGGCGATCTACGTGGGGAGCGCGCATACCTGGGGACCAGAAAGCATAACGTTTTGATGTATATGGATTAGAACGCGACCAAGAACTACATTTTCCAACCACTCCGGGCCGAGAAAATGTTACCTTACATAAATGATAACAACTTTGTTTTTTGGACACACAACATTTTGAAATTAATAAACCAGTTATACAATATTCCAATGTATATTGTGTCCAAATTTGGAATCGATCTAATGACGGGTTTTTGAGATAATAATTCCTAAATGTGACGCATGGTTGAAACACGCTTAAAACGGGCCCTTTTTGTGTTCCAACTGCGAAAAAAATATTAAAATATAAATGAAAAATTCCAAACCTACATGAACTAACGTAAAATAGAACGACAAAAATTATGATATTATTGGATTTTATGTAGGACTATTGGTTACTTCACAAACAACCTTCAAACTCGAGTGAACATAATACTTTGGTCGACAGTAGTTGCTGATATCAAAGTAAAGCCTATGTCAGATATTTGCTTCAGAAACATTATCGGTAGGGGTAGGGAAATTTCGTGAATTATTAAATGAAGTGGTAAGTGGTAATCTGTATTAATAACCCAAAAATTGGCAAAAAGAATGGTTTTTAAACTCGCAAATTCTGCATGAAAACTTGAATTTTAGTGTGTTTTTCCTTTTCGATAATTTGCGGTAATTAATGATCGAACCTTCGCGAATTATCCGCAGTTATGTTTTTAAGCCTAGCAAAAGCAAAACTATTGGTTATGATATTGAAATGTATTTTATTAACACTCAGAAAATAGACACTATGTGGATTATATCAACATTAATATCTAAGACAAACAACTGTCATTACTTTTTGTTTCTTGGATGGTTTATTTTTTATAATTTTTGATTCTAAGAAAGCAATATATGAGAACGAAAATTCGTCTCGATTTTCTATATAAGTGATAAGTGTGACTACAGACACACTAGCTTGACTGTGCGAACTTTCGGGATTTCCTGCACTAGATCTCCGGTGTTGAATTTCTCAACAATGTTTTACATGACAAAAAACTTGAGATTCAAGTAGCCTACAGGCCAATAGTTTTGTTTTTACTAGGCTTAAAAAACATAACAGCGAATAATTCGGGGTTTTCGATAATTCGCGTACCGTAAGTTTGTGCATTAATTACCGCGAATTATCGGGAGTGGCACAGACATCACTAAACTCATCGCAGTCTTATCCAACTGTTCACCTTCTAGATGGACATCTACGGAGAATTCTGGAAATTACGGTACCAACATTAAGGAGTTGTTGGAGGCGTGTGGAAATGTGTCAAAAAGAGGGAAAATACATTCAGTTTTAGCAACCGCTGGGTCCCATGCTCCATAAACCCTGGGAACAAGTTTTACAAATTTGTGTGTTTGATCCAATAAACATCAATGAGGATGTTGCCGTTCTGTGGAACACTGGAAGAAAGTGAGGATAACTGCAAACTTTAATCAAGAAGCAGATGCATGGCAGGACCAAGATAGCCATTGTTGGAGTTTTACAGGGAATGACATTTGCATTTCCAAAGGTCTCAGAATCTGTGTTGAAGACCATTCAGATACCCTGTTCAAACACTGACTGTGAACTTTTTTCTTTTTCGGCTTACACTAGCACATAAAGTGATATGCGTGACCGTTTGTCGCAAGAGTATTTGGATCTTTTCACTGAAGTATACTTTGAAGGATGAACTCTGAAATGTGTCGTCAGTGGACAGTATTTTAATATTTAATGTATGTTATTCATGATTCACTGACGGGCAATGAATCGATCACTTGAAAACTCAACATTACGTTCATTCATAGGCCTAGTACAGTACATAATGTAGTTATAGCATGGAAGTAAGGTTAATGGTTTCATGTCATTGTTTCACTTAACAATAGCGATTCTTTGACATGATGCTGTTCCCCGCGCGCCATCGCTATCGTCAACAATTCTTTTTTGTTTTGCCACTTGTTGGCATAGAATAATATCCATATCCTCAGTTGTTCTTGGGCAATATGCGCTTGAGGCCTGAAGATGTTCCCAGGGAAGTGGCTCTGGTCTAAAATGGTGGTGCGCACTTCTTTCCGCGGGAAACAGCATCATGTCAATGAACAATGATAACACATCCAGGAAAACAAACCTTACTTCCATGTTATAAACAGTAACTATTGTACTAGACCTAGAGCATTCATATTTATGATTCAAATGAAAGCAATGTTGAATTTTACAAGTGACGGTTTCTTTTGTCGGCCAGTGTACCGGTGTATAAAATATCCCGCCTAAAACTTATCATTTTTAAAGTAGCGAAAAGTGTAATTGAAACCACCGAATTTTCAAATTTAAAATACTGCTTTCTTCACTTAGAAATCAGCTATCCCTAATTATGGGGGACAAACACCAACCAGAGGTACTAACCCTTATATTCGAGAAGTTGCCTGCCGAAAATCCATAGCTTGGCTGGATTGCAAAATTCTGAAGGCATCCGGCTAAATATACCAACCAAAATACGCACCAACAAGGTCTTAGGGAATATACACAGCAGTCTACAATGATATTATGCACAAACAATAAATACACTGGGGCTTAAGTGAACACTTACCTTATATCTCGGGGTTTATTAAGGGAATCTGCTTCAAACCTGAAATGGGGCTCCATCTAAAATAAGTCACTCGAAACACGACGTAGAAAACGATCTAAATAAATGTATTAACAAATGTAAATAATAAACTAAACAAATAAAAATTCCCTACTTTAATAAATTAATTAATAAATATTTACACACTCTCACTCTCCACATATACGCCACTGGAGTTATTATGTCTCCAGTAATACAGAAATTACATTTTGAAAGGCCTCCGCCTATTACAAGTGATAAAACGTTTAACGTAAAATTCCTGCGTGTCTAGCATACTTCTACAAGCTATTAACATTCTTGCGCGTGTCAAAAGCGTGCATCTGGACTGTTGACAAATACTGACTAATCATGGAAGCAGCGTTCTCTTTAACCGGTTTGCTATGGAAGATCTAATTAGAGCGCTGAATAAGTGCAAAAACGGCAAATGTCTTGATGACATTTGATTTGAGCAACTCAAAAATTTTGGTCCTACCAGTAAACAGTGGCTTTTGGACTTATTCAACAACTGCATCAACACCTGCAAAATCCCTAAATTGTGGAGGAAAACAAGAGTTATTGCAATACTTAAACCTGGCAAGAATGCAAGTGATCCGAAGAACTACCGACCAATTTCTTTGCTATGTCATTTATACAAAATCTTAGAAAGAATGATTTTGGACAGACTATCTAAAGAGGTAGACCCATTGCTGATAACAGAACAAGCCGGCTTTCGGCCAGGGAGAAGTTGTACTTCCCAAGTACTGCACCTCACACAGTACATAGAAGACAGTTTAAAAAAACGAAGTCACTGGAGTAGTTTTTGTTGACCTGACATCAGCCTACGATACAGTTAACCATCGTTTACTGCTTCGCAAATTGTACGGCCTAACTAGGGACTACAAACTCTTCAAAATGATTGAGTGTCTTCTTCCAAACAGACGGTTCTTTGTGGAACATCAAGGCCAGAAGAGCAGATGGAGGAACTTGAAGAACGGCCTACTACAAGGAAATGTGCTAGCACCAATACTTTTCAACATCTACACCAACGACCAGCCTCGTCCGCAGGGGACAAAGAGCTTTATTTATGCAGATGATGTCGCTCTAGCAGTTCAAGAGGAAACATTTGAGCTTGTTGAAGAGAAGTTATCCCATGCTTTACAAATCCTAGGTTGTTATTATCAACAGAATCAACTTAAACCAAATCCATCAAAAACACGAGTCTGTGTTTTTCACCTCAAAAACAGACAGGCCTCAAGGAAATTGAAAGTGTCATGGGAAGGTATGCAATTAGAACACTGCTCCACTCCCAAATATCTAGGCGTAGCTCTTGACCGAGCACTTACCTATAGATCACACTGTTTGAATGTCTGTTAGGTAGTCAGCCCGAAGGCTGGTTGGATCCTCAAAAGCACCGCCGTTACGTTATGTGAGTAGATGCCCACAAAAACCCAAGGCAGTGCTATATTGAGGCGTTCTAGGCAAGATGACGAGTGAGGTAACTGTTTGAATACCAAAAGGAAAGTATCTGCAAGGAATAACATTCTACGAAAATTATCGGGTACAGCCTGGGGGACGCATCCACATATCTTAAGAACTTCAGCTATAGCCCTTTGTTATTCAGCTGCAGAATACGCCTGCCCTGTTTGGTGTCGATCTAGCCATGCTAATCAAGTGGATGTCACCTTAAATGAGACCTGTAGACTAATTACAGGCTGATTGAGATCTACACCACTTGACAAACTCTACTATCTAGCAGGTATACCTCCTCCAGATATTCGTCGTGAGTGTGCATCCAGACTGGAGAAATCTAAAGCACAGAATCTAACAACCCATACTTTATATGGGTATCAACCAGCAACACAAAGACTCAAGTCAAGGAAAGCTTTCTCCATTCAACAGAAAGCCTTAGTGAATCACCGATCACTTTAGAGTGGACTCATGGCGTTCCAGATCCAGGCACCTCGCAGGATGGAGAGCCTCCCTCCAGGTCACCAAGAAAGTTGGCCTACATGGAAGACACTGAACAGGTTGCGCTCAGGAGTCGGAAGAACAAAGATCAACATGCAAAAGTGGGGATTTGCCTGTGACTCCACACTCTGTAATTACGGTGAAGAGCAGATAATGAGCCATCTTCTTGTCTGCAGGTTGTGTCCAACTACATGCTCTCCCCAGAATGTAATTGATGCTACCGCATACTGGTCAGGCCAAATATAATTAAATTCATATTTGTGTGGATCAACTTAATGCTTATCAGAAATGACAATGTTTATAGTACCAGTTCTTGATGTTATCCTTTTTTAGCCTACTTTCGATTTTTGCAAAAAATGAAAGTAGACTTATGAGATCAACACAGGGCGAAAAAAGTGTGTCTGTCTTTGTGTGTGTATGTGTGTGTGTGAGTCTGTGTGTGTGTCTGTGTGTGTGTGTGTCTGTGTGTGTGTGAGTGTGTGTACTCTGAATGTCTGTCCCCCCCCTATCAATTCGAACACGGTGAATGCGAATTGAACGAAATTTGGTACAAAGGTAGCACTAGCAAAGGACACCTCAGTGTCATGTTTTATATCGCCGCCATCTTGACGGAAACGTAATGGCGGCCACACAAATGTTCAAAGCTTAAATCAAATTACGATTAACCTAATCATCCGATCTCTACCAAATTTTGCAACACCATACCCTTATAGAGGAAGCATCCTTTGACCAAATGAATAGGTCATTAGCCTAATAGTTTGCGAATGGCGGCCAACTTTGTGTGAAAATCAATTCCCCCTATTAATTCAAACACGGTGAAACCGAATGGAACGAAATTTGGTACAGAGATAGCACTAGCAAAGGGCATCTCAGTGTCATGTTTTATATCGCCGCCATATTGACAGAAACGTAATGGCGGCCACACAAATGTTCAAAGCTTAAGTTAAATTACGACTAACATAACCATCCGATCTCTACCAAACTTTGCAACAACATACCTTTTTGGAGGGAGCATCCTTTGACCAATCTAATAGGTTATTAGCCTAATAGTTTGCGGATGGCGGCCATCTTTATGTCAAAATTGATTCCCCCTATTAATTCGAACACGGAGGAACCTAATGGAACGAAATTTGGTACAGAGGTAGCACTAGCAAAGGGCACCTCAGTGTCATGTTTTATATCGCCGCCGTCTTGACTGAAACGTAATGGCGGCCACACGAATGTTCAAAGCTTAAATCAAATTACGATTAACCTAATCATCCGATCTCAACCAAATTTTGCAACTACATACCTTTATGGAGGGAGCATCCTTTGACCAATCTAATAGGTCATTCGCCTAATAGTTTGCGGATGGCGGCCATCTTTGTGTCAGAATCGATTCCCCCTATTAATTCAAACACGGTGAAACAGAATGGAATGAAATTTGGTACAGAGATAGCACTAGCAAAGGGCATCTCAGTGTCATGATTAATATCGCCGCCATATTGACAGAAACGTAATAGCGGCCACACAAATGTTTAAAGCTTAAATCAAATTACGACTAACATAACCATTCGATCTCTACCAAACTTTGCAACAACATACCTTTATGGAGGGAGCATCCTTTGACCAATCTAATAGGTCATTAGCCTAATAGTTTGCGGATGGCGGCCATCTTTATGTCAAAATTGATTCCCCCTATTAATTCGAACACGGTGGAACCGAATGAACGAAATTTGGTACAGAGGTAGCACTAGCAAGAGGCACCTCAGTGTCATGTTTTATATCACCGCTATCTTGACGGAAACGTAATCGCGGCCACCCAAATGTTAAAAGCTAAAATGTAATTACGACCAACCTAATAATCTAGTCTCTACCAAATTTTGCAACACCATATCTTTATGTGGGAAACATATTCTGACCAAACTGCAAGAACATCAGCCCAATAGTTTGCAGATGGTGGCCAAGTATGTGTGCAAATCGATTCCCCCTATCAATTCAAACACGGCGAAACCGAATTGAACGAAATTTGGTACAGAGGTAGCACTAGCAAAGGGCACCTCATATTCATGTTTAATATCCCTATAGCACGTTGTATTTCAACTAGCTACTACAACCAACATTCAATCATACTCCTTGAAAAGGACAAAGAGTTATAACAATACCCATGCATTTAGGAGAATGTAGGCTATATGTTCTTTACTGAACATCTTGTTGTAATTGTCTTGTTTCTCCTTTTTCTGTTATCTTTTGTTCTTTGTAATAAATGTTTCTGACACGATTAAATAAAAAATAAATAAAAGTCGACACGTTTATATATTGACACAGTTTCCAATCAGCCCTCAACCTGTTTACATTCATATATTATAGATTGTAGCCGTAGTAACTCTTTTCATTTATGTAATACATTGACCTTGATTCTATAACGGGGCTGTCTGCCTCCCCTTGCCGCCGTACAGTCCACACTGCTGGTATGCATAGCGAATGCGTAACATCGCTTCGAAATTACATGTCTCAAATTGTATCATTCACTCTTAACAAAACCTTCTATAAAGCAGTCATTCCTTTCTCAAATACATTCAAACTTTTACCTAACAATCCATGCATTCCCTTGCATCATTCATGACTGATGAAGTTATCTCATTCACACTTAACAACGTAAAACATTCGTTCCAAAAATGTTTACCCTTAAATACAATACAAGTTAAAAACATACAATCAAATAATTATCAAATTATGCCCTTAATTAAATAATTATGAAAATATATTTACAGTATGTGCTCTAGTTATTGTTAACGTTTACTCCTATAACGGTAATAACTCGTTATATATCTGAGCCTTAGCTCTGGTTCAAAGTTTATCTTTCTGCACATTATAAATGTCAGACTCATTTAGAGATCTCCGTCTCTTTCATAAAATACTACACCCCATGCCATATTTAGGTTTGAAGTCGTTATCAGTCTAATGTATTCATTCAACAAAGATCAAACACACGTATTAACTCAAATCCATGTTTAATAAAAATGTTAAATAAAAGTATTAGATAACAGAAGTTGACAATATTTTCCCATTCTATTTCCGCACATTACTCTCTTGTCTCCACTTCTAAATCGTAAATTCACACATCAGAGTTCTTAACAACTCGATTCCATTATTATAATGCCATATTCTTACCAAAATAGTATTACACTGCAATAACTTCTCTTAATGCGGAAACTGCCTCGCATTTACACAAACATTTCTCTACGTAGCCTCGTATACCTCTGTATACGGTATTAAACTCTCCTTTACTACTTGTTGAACAATTCTATCACACAAAATAATTGTTACCAACATCTCTTCTATAAAACTTGCATTTGCATTATTGGCATTTACCTCAGCGTTGCAACAATCAACCGCTGGCATCCTGAACAGCTACATCTGTTCCTAAACGTTACCTTCGTTCTTTAAGACGACCTTAGACGTATTGTGAATGACCTCCATGAGTTTACTCTAAAATGTTACTTGGATGTCGACTAAACTGTTACATATGCATTTAATAGAAATACAATTATGTTCCACCGTACTTATCTGGCTTCAAAGTACACGTCTTGCAATGTTACGTCCATAATATAAGGTGACATTACATATTGTGTATAAATAACCACAAATGTTATTTAAGTGTCCAATAAAATCAATCGAGACTGGTATAGACTAGCTCTGACTTCCCTAACGTCGGATGAAAGTATCTTCCAAGAAGATATATCTCTAATAAAGCTTAAATTGACGAAAGATCTTAGCTTTCTCTAGTAAAGTAAGGATTGTCGATTCCGGAATGTCTCCATTCTATACAAAGAATGTATATGAGTATATGACTTCCCATTATAATTATGACGAATATTTCTTGTCAGATCGGCGTCAAGTGCATAATAATTGTGATACCATAACAATATATCACTCGTGGTTTCTTCTGTTCTTGAAGTTTCTTCATTACATATAAGATGCCCAAATTAAATTACTAAAGAGAATTTAATTGGCATCCAAGACAAACTGTCAGAATCCTCTATTCAAATGAATCGAAAAATGTCGAAAGTTAAAGTTACCGATCTTAAATAAAGAATACTGGAATTTTAATTCCTTAAACAAATTAAACATCTCAGTTCAGAAACTGAATCGTAGAATATCTAGGTTAAAATGACGAAAGATGATCACCTCACATGATCTTGTAGAATAAAATGTCGTTACATACATGAAGTACAAGTATATATCGAAATATGGAGAAAAGGTTTGCTCTGAATGTCACTATAATGCTCTAACTACATAATAATGTACACTACTACCTTGACAGAAGACTTCTCGATGATCTGGTTAAGTATTTGGAAAATACTTAGATGTTTCCTCTTCCCAGGAAGCTAAGTTGGACCCAGTCCGCTTCCTCGAACCAACGACCTCGGAGAAGGAAGGATTTCCTCTCCGGCAAACATCAATCTCCGTCTGGGATCGAACTGCCACCTCTCGTTCATAGATCTTCATTGTTGCCGGGTCCACCCTGGCATCTTGACTTTTCTTATGGTGAATCTTCATCCTCCGTCGTTGAAAGGGTTTCCAAGTCATTAACGAGCAATGTTGTAGGTTCAGTTTCATAGTTACAAATAAAATGTGTAAAGGAAGTACTGGACCACAATCGTTGTTAGAAATATTCATAATGATGGTCTATGAAATATTTATGTAGCTCGTAGATTTTAAGTTCAAGTCCATGAAGTTACGTTAATGCACGAGATGGAGTTGTACATAACGTCTCATGTTTACTTGATTCGTAGACATTCAGAAGAAATCTTGTTACCGAAGCTCCATATTGATTCTAATACTCTGTTTCAAACATATCCCTTGCGCATAAAAGTCCTTAGTTCATCATCTCAAAATTATTATATATATCGAATAACACTTCTTCTTGATGAATATTAGCAGTCATAGTTCTGTAGTAATAATATACTGCTCCAATGTTAAAGTCAATTACACTGTTACTCACATGGACTTCATATAGTGAACCTGTGTTCGCTGCAATCTTGTTGAAATTAAAATGCTTTTCATCTTCCGAGTCCTTTACTTTTCTTCTGCACTTCTATAAAGTCAATATCTGCTGAAGTCTTCTTTCTGTGACGTTCAAATATGCGTTCGGAACTATATTCTGTATTAATTTACTTTGATATATTCTCAAAGAATACTTAGTAATTGCAATGTTAAGTCTTTTCGCAAATTCACTCAAATCGTGAGCGCGGGTGATCTCCACTATCTACCCTGTAACGGCGCTGTCTCCACGAGTGGTTAAACTCCGCACTCGGCTATTACCTTCGGGAACTCGACTCTCCTGGAATATACGTCAGCACTCTTCAAACTCTGCAGGAATAAGAACCCTGTTGCTTGCCGTCCCCTCTCCAAGTCAAAATTCTGGCCGCCATTTCTGTTCCCTCCAGAAATTTAGCGCACACTTGAAGAATGCTTATTACGGCGAATTGCGTCCTATCGGCGACTTTCAAAGTATCTGTAATATTTTCTCTTAATTTTCTTCTTATTTCCAATGAATGAAATATATTTCTTGGGGCCTAAATGTAATATTTCTCCATATAATTTAGTTAAAGGTAATCCCGTCTTCAATAAGACCTCTTCTTATTGGCTGTGGGCTTATGTCCAATAATGGTGTAACGGTTGTGAGTTTGTTTCATCGCTCGCCGCATGAGTCACAACTGCCCCAGGGCTGGGCTGCTCTGCCTCAGTGTATTGCGTGCGCCTTATGCAACAGGACTACTAGGACAAAGGGATGGTCCAGAATATTCGTGACTCAGCCAGTGAAGGAAACCTCGAGAAGCCGTGAACCCTGGATGAGTCTAGAAGCTTTTATTGAGTCACCGGCCTGCTATATAAGAGCGACCTGTCAAGCAGTTGTTGTTGTGTTTTTCGAGCTAGTGCGAGCGTTTATCCTGAGTGACAGAAGTGTGGTGACTTGCGAAACCCCTAGTGAAGCCGATTCTCTTGACAGCGAGGGAGTGAGAAGCATACAGGGGACTGCCTGTGTTTTGAGCGAGTGTGATTTAACTGAGCGACAGACGTATTGTGGCGAAGTACCGTGCGAGTTACGAAATCCAGTGACATTGTTTCCCAGCTTGTGAACAGCGAAGCAGCGTGTAGCAAGTTATCGTAAGTAACTGTAGTTTGTGTACATGAGTAAGAGCTGCAGGTAGTTTCTGTCAAGGCCACCTGACTCATTAGGACGGATTAACTTCTGTGGTCTGTTGACAAGTGAAAGGGGGCAAGAGCTCTCCATAAGGAAGAGACTTGAGGAAACTGGAGTAAGACTCTAATTGCTTGTATTTGCTGTTGAGTGGTGTATCTTTCTGGCCGCAATAAAGTTAATTATTTCATTTAAAGGAACAATCTGTGTTGTGCTTCAACCCACCGTAATCCAGTAGACAAAAGTGCCACTAGGGGGGTGGCACGTAACAACTGGTGTCAGAAGCCGGATTACGAACTCAAACACAAGCACAACACCTGACGGTCCTGGTTTCAAAACCCGAGCAGGTCTTTTTTTTATTTTAATTTTCCTGTGAGTGCATGCCCTTTACAAGACAAACATCTAAAATGGAAGCGCAATTTGCAGCATTGCTAGAAAAGTTAAGTGGCATGGAAGCCAAGATGGAAGACGGCCAGAAGAAGATGGAGGATGGCCAGAAGAAATTAGCCAAGGACCTGAAGGATGACCTGAAGAAGATGGAAGACGGCCAGAAGAAGATGGAGGACGGCCAGAAGAAGTTAGCCGAGGACCTAACTGTCAAACTAGAAGACGGCCAGAAGAAGATGGAAGACGGTCAAAATAAGCTAGCGGAGGACCTGAAGAGGATAGAGGATGGCCAGAAGAAGATGGAAGACGGTCAGAATAAGTTGACACAGGACCTGAATAAATTAGAACTGGGTCTGCGTGAGGAAGTCACGGCAGTGGAAAAGAAGTTCGATGCCTTACAAGTGGAAGTTGCCGAGCTGCGCCAACGCCCGCTGATGGGGGTGGAGGAGAAATTCAACGCCTTACAAAAGGAAGTTGCCGAGCTGCGCCAACGCCCACTGACGGGGGTGGAAGAGAAATTCAACGCTCTACAAGAGGAAGTTGCCGAGCTGCGCGAACGCCCACCCACCGTTACACCGGGAATATCAGGAACGGGACATAGCAGAGTGACGCCCCCAACCTTCGACGGAAAGGTCCCGTGGAGCACCTACTTACGTCGGTTCGAGGCAGCCTGTTCTATAAACAATTGGAACAGCACGGAAAAGGCTACAGCTCTCATTGTAGCGCTGAGAGGGGACGCCCTTAACGTCCTTCAGGCCATCCCGACTGGATCCCAGGACTACGCTTCACTGATCGCCCATATGGAGTCCCGATATGGAGATAGCCATCTTCAGCAGGCCTACCAGATGCAGCTCCGGACCCGGGTACAGAAGAACGCGGAAACCCTGCAGGAGTTCGAGATGGACATCGCACGCCTCGTAAGGCTCGCCTATCCAACAGCGCCGGCCGACTTTCTGGAACAGATTGCGACGCAGACCTTCACCGACGGGCTACGGGACTCGGACACTCAACAGGCGCTGCGACTCGCGCGCAATAAGACCCTGGCAGATGCGCTGAGCCACGCACTTGAGTTCGAGACGGCAAAGAGGCATCTAGAATGCACGCGCGGGTGCGTCAAGTGGACATCGACGAACCAGCAAAAACCAACGAGACCAAGCCCCTGGCCGACGAATTGATGGAGGCGCTAAGCCGTTTCTTCGATAGTCGCGCCACTACCAGCAACGACACAGCCGGAAGACAACCGGAGAGGCGGCCCGGAAGAGGACTACCGACCAGCTGGGCCTGCGGTAAGAAAGGCCACCTGAGCATGGACTGCGGTGATCGCCGCCGCCGAGGGTATCCGACGGGAAATCAGTCGTCTGAAAACCGCACGGCCCAGGGAAACGAGTATTAGCCAGCCTTGGGGGGCAAAGGTTGGCTTGTGACAGTCGTCAAGCCCCGGCAGTCCAAGTGCGTGTGACGAAATTACGGAGGGACAATAGCAGCCTGATGGTCGACGGAGTCGTCAACGGAGTGAGCTGGCCCATGCTGATCGACACGGGAGCGTCGAGGACCATCGTCAATCCAACCGTGATCCCGAAGTGGAGAATGCAACCCACACGAAGGAACCTCCAGCTAATAACCGCGACCGGAGAGACCGCACCGGTACATGGCGAAGCATCACTGGAGCTCGTCATTGGTCGACGGGCGGTGAAGCATCCAGTGCTTGTGGCTGACGTATCAAACGAAGTGATCATCGGACTGGACTTCCTGGACCAGAACATCATCATCTTGGACCTGAGTACCAACACTCTGCACTTCGGAGGTGAGGAACTTGCTTTGCAACCTGTACACGAGGCCGTCACCGCACGACGAGTAAAGCTAGAGAGGACGTCATCGTTCCCGCCAGGACGGAGGTCAGCGCCGCCATAATTGTCGACGGAACTGCTGAGGGAGTGGCGGCTGTCATCGAGCCAAAATATGAGGACATCCAGACAAAAGGTTTGCTAGTTGCCAAGACCCTCATCAACAAGACGTCTCGGCCGTACGTCCGCCTGTCCAACCTGAACGACTACGACATTACGATTCACCGGGACACCAACCTAGGAGTCTGCGAGCCCGTTACCTGGATTGCCCGCATCACAGATACGACGGAC
Organism: Meconema thalassinum; assembly: GCA_946902985.2. Classification (NCBI taxonomy): domain Eukaryota; kingdom Metazoa; phylum Arthropoda; class Insecta; order Orthoptera; family Tettigoniidae; genus Meconema; species Meconema thalassinum. Next base: position 4,109,683 of record OX336390.1, read on the forward strand.
GGACACCTGCAGACGGACAACCGAAGAAGACGCGCATTGCCAGAAGAGCTACAGAAGCTGTACCAAGGATCCCAGGACCATTTAGACGAGGAACAATCACGCCAACTTCAGGACCTGCTACGCGAATTCCAGGACGTCTTCTCCATGGGGAGCAAGGACTTCGGCAGTACAAGCTTGGTCCAGCAGAGGATCGACGTTGGGGACAGCGCACCGATTAGGGCCCCATTCCGACGTGTCCCGCTCGCCAAGCAAGCCGAAGTCGACCGGATGGTAGAGGAGATGAAGGAGCAAGGGGTGATCGAGCCATCACATAGTCCTTGGAGTTCTCCGGTCGTGCTTGTGAAGAAGAAGAAGAAGAAGAAGAAGAAGGACGGTTCCACCCGGTTCTGCGTGGACTGCAGGCGGGTGAACGACGTCACGAAGAAGGACAGCTACCCTCTACTCCGGATCAACGACACGCTGGACACCATATCAGGATCAAGATGGTTCTCAACCTTGGATTTGAAGAGTGGCTACTGGCAGGTGGAGGTCCACCCTAAGGACCGCGAGAAAACTGCGTTCTCTGTGGGCAGCGGGCTCTGGCAGTTCACCGTCATGCCATTCGGTCTGTGCAACGCCCCTGCGACCTTCGAAAGGCTAATGGAGTCCATTCTGAGGGGACTACACTGGAAGACCTGCCTGGTCTACCTAGACGACGTCATCGTTCTGGGAAAAAGCTTCGAGGAGCACTACAGCAACCTGAAGGAGATCTTGATGAAGCTACGGGCTTCCCAGCTGACGTTGAGCCCCAAGAAGTGTCAGCTCTTCCAGAAGCAGGTCCAGTACCTTGGGCATATTGTCTCCGAGGAAGGGGTGCGCAACGACCCAGAAAAGACCGCAGCTGTGAGGGAGTGGCCAGTTCCGAAGGACAAGTCCCAACTACGAAGCTTCCTGGGACTCTGCACTTATTACCGTCGCTTCGTGAGAAGATTCGCCGACATCGCCAAACCACTGCATCGACGGACTGAGAAGGACCAACTCTTCACATGGACAGCAGAATGCCACAGTGCCTTCGAACAACTCAAGCAGGCTCTGTGCACCGCGCCTATTCTGGCCTACCCCAGACCTGGAACAAGGTTCATCGTCGATACCGATGCCAGCGACTTTGGTATAGGGGGAATCCTGTCGCAAATAGTGGACGGCGAGGAGAGAGTAGTTGCCTACTTCAGCAAAGCCTTGTCAAAGCCAGAGAGGAACTACTGCGTCACCAGGAAGGAGCTGCTCGCTATCGTGAAGACCATCGAACACTTCCACAAGTACCTGTACGGGCAAGAATTTCTCATCAGGACCGACCATGCATCCCTGCGGTGGCTCCTGAACTTCAAACAGCCCGAGGGTCAACTCGCGCGAAGGTTAGAGAGGCTTCAACATTACAACTTCAAGATCCAGCACAGGAAAGGCCAACTGCATTCTAATGCCGACGCCCTGTCACGAAGACCGTGCCCCAAAGACTGCACCTTCTGTACCAGGAGGGAGGAGAACACCGGGATACAGTGCCGACGGACTACTGTGGAACTTCAAGGGAACTGGAGCCGCGAATCTTTCACGCGGGCACAAGCAGAAGATGATGACCTGGGTCTGATAGCCGAATGGAAGAGGGCCTGTGTCCCCAGACCCGGGTGGAACATTGTGAGTGACTGCAGCCCAATGTTTAAGTCCTACTGGGCGCAGTGGGACTCGCTGATTGTAAGGGATGGCCTCATCTGCCACGCCTGGGAGAGCACCGACGGGAAGACATCTCGGGAACAAGTCGTCGTTCCAAAGGCTATGACGGAGGAAGTCCTGAAGGAACTCCATGGAGGATCATCTGGTGGACACCTAGGGATAAAGAAGACACTGGAGAAGCTGAGAGAGCGGTTCTACTGGATCGGATGACGAACTGACGTGGAGAGCCACTGCGCGAGGTGCCACGATTGCGCAGCCAGCAAGGGCCCAGGACGAGGACGACGGGGTCCACTGAAGACCTACAACATGGGCGGCCCCATGGAGAGCGTGGCCATCGATATTGCTGGGCCATTCCCGTTAAGCGAGGCAGGGAACCGCTACATATTGGTCATCAGTGACTACTTTACCAAATGGCCGGAGGCGTATGCGCTCCCTAACCAAGAAGCCGCGACGATCGCAGAGACCCTGGTGAAGGAATTCGTCAGCCGTACGGAGTACCCCTGGAGCTGCACTCCGGCTAAGGGAGGAACTTCGAGTCGCAGGTGTTCCAGAACCTATGCCAGCTGCTGGGAATCCGGAAGACAAGGACAACGCCGCTACACCCTCAGTCCGACGAGATGGTAGAGCGATTCAATCGCACCATCGAGAACCATCTCCGAATAGTCGTCAGCGAGCACCAGAGGGATTGGGACAAACATCTTCCACTATTTCTCCTGGCCTACCGCGCCGCCGTGCATGAAGCCACCGGGTGCACACCAGCCTGGGCCATGTTTGGGAGGGAACTCCGTCTACCTGTCGATCTTGCCTTCGGCCGACCTGGGAATGATCCGGTCCCGGTAAGCCAGTATTGTCAAGAACTGGTCGACCAACTGGAGGACGTGCACGCGTTCGCGAGGAGAAATCTGCGGATCGAGACCGACCGAATGAAGACCCGATACGACCAGCAGACGGATGCCGGCGGATTCCACGAGGACGACCTGGTCTGGCTCTTCAACCCATTACGGAAGAAAGGCCTGTCACCCAAACTGCAGAAGTCCTGGGAGGGTCCGTACCGAGTCGTGAAACGGATCAACGATGTCGTCTACAGGATCCAGCGGAGCCCGAGGGTGAAGATGAAGATCGTACATCGAGATCGCCTGGCAGCCTACGGAGGGACACAGACGGACCAATGATTGATCGGGACGATCAGACTTTTAGGAAGGGGGTGGTGTTACGGCTGTGAGTTTGTTTCATCGCTCGCCGCATGAGTCACAACTGCCCCAGGGCTGGGCTGCTCTGCCTCAGTGTATTGCGTGCGCCTTATGCAACAGGACTACTAGGGCAAAGGGATGGTCCAGAATATTCGTGACTCAGCCAGTGAAGGAAACCTCGAGAAGCCGTGAACCCTGGATGAGTCTAGAAGCATTTATTGAGTCACCGGCCTGCTATATAAGAGCGACCTGTCAAGCAGTTGTTGTGTTTTTCGAGCTAGTGAGAGCGTTTATCCTGAGCGACATAAGTGTGGTGACTTGCGAAACCCCTAGTGAAGCCGATTCTCTTGACAGCGAGGGAATGAGAAGCATACAGGGGACTGCCTGTGTTTTGAGCGAGTGTGATTTAACTGAGCGACAGACGTATTGTGGCGAAGTGCCGTGCGAGTTACGAGATCCAGTGACATTGTTTCCCAGCTTGTGAGCAGCGAAGCAGCGTGTAGCAAGTTATCGTAAGTAACTGTAGTTTGTGTACATGAGTAAGAGCTGCAGGTAGTTTCTGTCAAGGCCACCTGACTCATTAGGACGGATTAACTTCTGTGGTTTGTTGACAAGTGAAAGGGGGCAAGAGCTCTCCATAAGGAAGAGACTTGAGGAAACTGGAGTAAGGCTCTAATTGCTTGTATTTGCTGTTGAGTGGTGTATCTTTCTGGCCGCAATAAAGTTAATTATTTCATTTAAAGGAACAATCTGTGTTGTGCTTCAACCCACCGTAATCCAGTAGACAAAAGTGCCACTAGGGGGGTGGCACGTAACAATATATTTTATAAGAATATTTAATCATAATGCATAGCAAGTTCTTTTATTATATCATCTGTAATTGGGTGTCTATCCTGTTGATGGTAAATAAATCTATCTATCTATCTATCCTTTTCAATCTTCGTGAATATTCTATTGCGCAGCATTCACGTGATGCAGTGGCGACTAATATGATAGACTTAACTTAAGATAATTATTATAGCCGGGCTAAATTGAGATATTAGACTGTTTAATATTAATTATTCGGTCGCACAGCGCTATTACGAACGCATTACACAATACAATCCGGCTCCGGCAATCAAGATGAACGAACACTGCTCGTTCGGTAAACAATGGCCAATTGGCCCGTTTTAGGACCCAACGACTGGGGAACTCCACGGATTTCTGGTTAAGAAGAGTAAGAATTATCGGAAAATGGTCACTGTCCCAGAGGTCATCGTGTAGCCTACATACCCACCAAACAGGGGAACCAGAGCACGGCTACACACACACACTTAGGTCAATGTGCGAGTACGTGCCATGCGCTATGATAAAATGGGTAGCTTCCCCTGAATTTAATATCGATAAAACCAACCCTTGAATTAGGGCCTCCACGTCCCTTCCTCTAGGGGCAGGAAGTTGGTGATCCCCATTGGGGGTGATGCTAGAACTTCAGGAAACCTCACACAACTCTATTGGAACGCAAGAAAGCTGATGGATTGGCATCTGGGCTAGCCATAAGATACAACAACACAGTTAATTGTTTAGCCATACGTTTGTTTTTCTCGTGATCTTCAATAACTCTCCTCCAGTGTAACTGTCTTATGTTTAGAAGTCATTGTCACAGTACGTAAATAAATGCAGTGCACAGTAAAAAGAACACCTTTTAAGATTCCTCCAGTTCACTGTTTTCCTCTACTCCCATTTGTCAGAAGGAAGCTGTGTTTATCACAAGAGGGTTGGAGGAAGATGTTGTGAAATGTAGCAAACCTGCTGCGTCCTTGAGGAAAAACTAGTTTACTAGGACTTTGGTGCAAGTACAGTCGCGCTCAAAATTTAGTACATAGCTTTGTATTATGGATAAGATAATCCGTCTTCATCATCATCATCATTTTCCATCTCCAGTTTCCCGGGTGTGGCAAACAAGCGCTCTCCATCTTGCCCGATCTTGGTACACCATTTGTTCCCAGTTAAAACCATTCTTCTCCACCTCTGATCGAACTGTCTCCTTGGTCTCTTCCCTCTGACATCCAGGTTGAAGTACTTCATAGCCGTTCTAGAGCTATCCTTTCTCATTACATGGGCATACCACTGAAGTCTGCATTTCCCCAGGAAGTTGATGCCAGCTGTTGCTCTGTGTACCTCATTTCTGATCTTGTCTCTCCTGGTCTTAGGTTATTTACGCCTACAGTTCCGGAATTTCTCTACGTTTCAGTGTTAGGCAGTCTTCAGGTTTATAGTCGCGTCACTTTCCTGGTTAACGACCGGCGACTCAAACGTTAAGCATAAGCACGAGCCGACAATAGCCATTATTTATGGCTGACAAATACCTGCCATGCTTCCTCCATCTGTCCACAGCAGCCCTGTATGGTCTCGCTACTGTTTGCTCTTGTGGCTATTTAGATAAAACGTGTTCATTTCAGTGTAAGTTGTGTTCGTCTGTGCCATTATTAGTGATGGGAAGGCTATATGGTCAGTGGAGTACCTTCAATTGACCACAGTAATGAGGAATGCGCACAACGGTGATGGACAGTTGAGAACACTGTGCCTTAAGCCTCGGCACCCCGCAGCTATGGAAAGTAAACATATCCGTCCAACTAGGTTTCAAAGACGAGCCGGTCGTTAACCAGGAAAGTGAGGCTATTATACAGTGTCATTTTATATAGGAAATACCTCCGTACCGAATTTTGTTTTCCGTTTGTCCTCGTTTCCGGTATATAAAGAGTCTGGTTTAGGCTGGTGTTACTATTCGGACAAAATGTTGCCTATGGTTTCTCACAAATAAGGCAAGAATGAAAAATGGCTTCTTTTCTCAGAGTTACAACTGTTTCCTTGGGTAATTTCGCCACAATTGGAACAAAATTCAAAGCTATGTGTTTTAAAGAGTTTATTGACAGTTAAGTTGGTACACCAATACAGTATATACAAAATAGTCTGTTGAAACACTGGAACATCAACTGCGGGATCAAACTGTGCTTACAGGTACAAAAAGCATTTGACAACAGTTTCATACACAATGCACACATTCTCCCCACTATAATACAACTGATAAAATGGTCATTTGGTCATAAAATATTGATTCAATTTAATCTCAATTTGGAAAAACAATTAGCCTGTACATCAAGTGTGCACACCTCCCCCAGCATATAGGTGAGATTATTTCTAGTAGGCAAAGTCTTGGCCCTATCTTCCACTACTAAAATACTGACAAAATATACAAGAATCTCATAAAATTGTTCCTTAAAACACGACTTCCTATTTCAAGACTGATAGTAGGCTACCTCTACTGGACAGAGTCAGCTACCTAACTTGGACATTACCAAGTAGGGCTACCAACAGATATTACACAGAACTTGCTGCCGAGCTGTTCTTGCCAACGGAACCTCCATGAATTGCAGTCTGGTGTCATGTTTACATTATTACACTGCATATATTGCCCTAACTTCCCACAAATTTTCAAAATAAGTAGAAATGCCTGCCAGACGTCAGTCATGGGACCGAGTGGGGGAGCCGCAAGAGCATTTCTTTGTCATGTCCATCACCGACAGCATCTAACCGCGAGTCACACATCAACTTATTATTAACAATGAACCAAAAGTTGAACCAACTTTTTGATTCCATGAGCCAAACCTTCATACTCGTGCACCTCCTTTATTAGTTATGCGTAAGTTTCCTGCCAAGCGAGAAGGTGAATGTTCGTGCTTTCAACACCTAAAATTATACTTCTTCTAGCTGTGCCATTTACAAACGAAGGTTGGCTAATTGATACTTGGACACTGCCAACAGTCTTTGTGGTTCTTAAACCAAGAAGGTCTTCGTTGGCAGGTACTTGATATCCCCGCATCACCAGTTGTAGTATCACGTGTCCAACATATTCAAGCTTCCGTCTTAATGGATAGCAGTACTTCTGTAGCCTATCCAACACCTCGGTATTTTGCACGTTTTCTGTCCACGAGATGCGAACCGTTTGCCGGTAGACCCACATTTCCAAGGCTTCCAGCTTTTGGCACAGTGTCTGGTTAAAGTCCACCCTTCCATACAACACAGCAGGAAGCACATATCCACAGCCTAAGATCCACGTTTAAGTTGCGGTTAGAGACCAAGTTCTTGCTTTTAACAAATGTGCTTCATCCTCAATCCTCACCTTGATCTTTTGGCCGTCCATCCAATTTTGGTTCAGAAACACTGCAAGGTGTTTATAATGCTGAGCATGTTTGATCTTAGCCAGAATATTCTTTTGCTTGCTAATGATCATAAACTTGGTTCCAATAAAGTTTGGCAACAAAACAAATGTCCTTCATGTCGAGGCCGATTCCTCAAGACATCCAACAATTTTACGTGTTGCACTCGCTCAAAGGCTTTTTCACAGATGAAATTAATATACAGTAATATACACAATATATACAATATATCATTGAAGCCTAAAGAGGTCGGAGAACACAACGACAGTTCCATCAGCAGTAAATTATGTTCTCTTGCTAACGAGATCAGAAAGTGCGTTAGAAGTTCTACCCAGGACTTACGTAACTCAAAGTAAAACTACATAAGTATTGCGAGAGAACAGGACCTGATGTCATCCAACTAATCCCCCCTTTTGTTAGTGAAGTGTATAAATAATTCATGTAACTTAGGTTTGACTCAGGATGATGGATAATGAATGTGTACGAAATATTTGAAGCTTTCGTAAGAAACTGCAAATGCAACAATAACTCAGAATATTGGATGCACTGGGACACACCATCATCCAAAGGACTCGGAAGCTTCTTTTCCTTTTTTCAGATCTCTGAAGTTAGGAGTAAAGAGAAAGGAAAAGTTACTTACATTAAATACAGTACAGAGAAGCCTACAGAAGAACGTTGATAAAGTGAGAGTTTTCAAAAATCTACAGTATGTGTGTGTAAGTCAAGTAGGTTTTCCAACATGAATTTTGTGAAAAGCGATTTCAGATCCAGAATGTCTAATGAATACTTGCAAGTACACAATCCACAGTTTCAGACAACTAAACTCTTCCAAAGCGCACACATTTTAGGACGTTTGCATACTTATTGTAACAGAAGAGACGAGGATGTTGTCCTGAAAGACACGAAAAAAAGAATAAAACAAAGATATATTGACATGGCTCACTCAGCTGTTGTGGGACCATCAACTTCCCTTGGCCAATTTGTTCTCATGACGGGTAAGGTTGTCATAATCGCACCACCGCATTCATGCCCTATGTTGCGAGAGTAGTTGATGCCATAGTGACTGTTTGTGTGGATCATGACAAACTAACAGAATGACGTGGTTGCCGAGATGGCACCAGTATCGAGTTGCGATTTAGGTGCTTAGGCCGTGTAAGTCTGTTAAATGTGGTTTTCTTCTTCTTTCTAGAAATCCATTAATATGGCACTGCCGGGAATGTATGTTGGTGGAGAAGGGAAAACAAAATTGAATGAATGTTGCAGAAAATATGAAATACCAAAGAAAACGTTTCTAAGGCATGCTATAGGGGAAGTTATTCACGGAGCCAATAAACGTTGAAGAAAGTGTTGCGATTCAGGCGACTTCACTACGAGAGTATCTCGTGTCTGCTGTAAGGCAGTCCCATCTCAGTTCCTGCGCCGATCCTCGTTCTAAGTTCAGGCACTTCTGGTATGGATCACGACTTTGATCAGTCGGTCATGTAAGATTCTTATATTTCCAACCCGATACAACCGGGCAGTTAATTCTACCAATATCGTGCAGATTATGTGAATGTTTCACCACCACAAGGTACGGTCTGTTCACCAAACATTACTTGTTTTTAGGAAATCTGTTAAATGACAATTTGTATTTTGTAACTGTGCAGGTTAGTTAGGCTGCTCCTGGAGAGCGACGTATTTCCGCTTACCTGGATGGAAATGCGTGGACATTCGATGATTATTCCTTTATTTTATTTTTGATGAGAACTTGTCTGTGCCTTGGGAACTTTAACAAAGACCCGGTAGTGGTAAAAAAAAGAAGAAAAGTAAGAAGTGGAAAAGAATTGGTCTAGGAGAGGATTACATTTAGATTTCGACCGGTAAGAAGATCACTAGAATAAAGTGAGCGACACTCTTCGGACGTCTGTTAGAAGGTCTTGCCTGAGCTACCTATATCTTCGCATTTTGATGAACCTCTGATCAAAATTAAAATGTACTGTGTGGTTACGACGGGAGTCTGGGAAGACTGGCCGATTAATGATTCACTACTGAGAGTGATCTGTATGAAGGAGGCTTATTCTACGTATTTTAAGTAAAGTGTTATGCGGTGGTGAGATGTGTTTTCTACTGCTTAGGTTCATTGTTTAGAATTCAAATTAGGTGACTGCTCAGGCGAAGTGCGATTTCACTTTCATTTTTCTCGTTTCACCTTACTTATTATTTTTACTTGTCCTTTCCTACTTAATGTTCAATCTCCTTTTTCCCTTCGTTGCTCTCATGCTGTTTCTTAACCTTTAACCCTAGACATGGCAAGCATCGCTGGATCGACGGTTTTACCATTTCTGTAGCGACAGAGACGATTCTTCGACGCTTTTTTTAATTTCTGTAGCTCTCTTCCGCTGAGAGATGGCGTGACATGCCTTGTCTTGTGTTCCTAGAAGTTTACAGATGCTTCTTACTCGTTTTCATCCATAGCAACAATCTCCTTGTATAAGTTTCCTGGAAACAAATGAGGGACTTGCTGCCATGCCAACCAAAACATATCATGTCATCACTACCGCTCTTATTTTGAGGCTGAAATTATATGTACTGTATTAGGAGTTAAAAGTGCACCTTTGTTGTTATGTATGAAAGCTAAATATATTACGCCCTTAATATTAATTATGCAGTAACTCGAGATGTTTGTCGCTCAGTGGAAATTACTAATAGGATTCAGAAGGGAGCTAATTTTTACCACCGAGTCAGGAATCTCCTTTGGGACAGTCAAATTCCTTTAATACCGGTATCAAAAACATTGTATATGGGCTACTTTGTACCAACAACGATATATGGCCTGGAAACGTGCACCATTAATAGAACGGATAGCAATAGACTTCAGGCTGGGGAAATGACATTTCTGAGAACTATGCTTCAGAAAACGAGACATGATAAGAACAGGAATGAAATGATCCGTGAAGTCATACAAGTAAAACCACTTAAGGAAACTAGCAACATCAAGGTTGAGATGGTTCGGTCACTTGAAGAGGATGGGTCTAAAGAGAGCAGCACGGAATGGTTTTATAAGGACATAAAAGGAAAGTGACCTAAGAGAAGTCCAAGGACACGACGTAATTCCCAAATAAAAGATATCTGGAAGATAGAGGAGGGGGATTGTGTAAAGTTGAGGAAGAAGAATTGTACTTGCATAGACTGAAATGGAGAGCGCTCTTACACTGCTTCCGGGAAACTGGTGACGGTTAAATGATGATGATGATGAATATTGTTATTCCATTCTTTCAATTTGGAGCAACGACGTGCATTGGTTGCATTGGTAATGTTAAGACTAATATACCGTATACAGTACACCAACTCAGGAGACCATTTAATCGTGCAGTAGTCATAGATTTGGATCTCCAGCTCAACTGCCTGGTATGAGAGAGAGCGCACACACACACTCTGGAAACCCAGAATTCTGTAGAGAGCTCTAAAAACCAACTTTGATATATGAGATTAACATGAATAAAAAATCTAAGTTAAAAGTTTCATTTAGGTATCAGTTTGAGAGGGATCACCCACACTAATATATGAAGCCACCACACTTGGAGAGTTCGCGGTGTAATGTTCAAATCAGGAGTCGTACACAACCCAGTCAAGAGGAGGAGAGGGAAGACTAGTGGGGCCAGACGCTAATAAGTTAAGATCAATATATACACAAAGGATTCTTCATTAATAAATGCTATGTACACAATCTTCCAGTCTTGTGCAGTCTCATTTGTTCACATACACAATGCATGTCGAGATTTAATTTCACTGCTTCACCTGCAACAGAACATGGCGTGCATTCAATTAACAATTGTTTTCAATAGTTAAAGGACAGTAGAACTCCAATTATCCGAACTCCATCTATTTGAATCGCTGATTATCCGAATTGCTATCAGAAGAAAAGAAAAATTAAGACAGAAACATACTGCAATTCGTAAAATAATGATTCTGTCTACGAGCGCTATTGTCCTTCCCTCCACAAAGCTAGTATAGGCACAGTGTGGACATTATTGAGATGATGGGCTTACTTTGACCAAGATGTACTGCACATGTAAGAACGTACGCTATACTTAGTGTTGCCTTTTCATTTAATTACATAATGCATATCTTTAAGATAAATATGTATGTAAATCCAATTATCTGAATGGAGTTCCGTCCCAATTGTTCCGGATAGTTGGAGTTCTACTGTACTAACAACCTGGACTTATGTTGGCACTCCAATTCAGGATGTGTCTCTATATTACTACTGTTAATTAACAATGGGAAACAGTTTATTTTCTGGTGCAATCTGGCTGTTTCAATGATGACAAGTTTTAAAAAATGTTCTTATTCAAAATAACCGTGTAATTATTACCCATTCAAGATTTGACTGTCGCTGAGCGTTTGTTGCTTATTGTAAGGAGCCCCGTGGGGTAAAGAGGAGGACACAGCGATGACAGAGTGTAGTCTGCACACAAGTCAAGCAGCATTGCGCAAGCTACCTGACTTAGAAGTTATATTGTGAAGTGTGAACGGAAAAATTAATCAAATTAAGAATGGTGTGTTTTCTAATATTGTTTCATTTAGGAGTTAGGGAAATCACGTTGACTTTACGAGTCTAAGAAAAGAAAGAAAGGAAGAAAGAAATTAAATACATATATACAGTGTAACTTGGATATAATTAGAACTTCAAAAGACAATTAAAAAATTTGAATTTACCAAAAATTCGAATTAAACAAAAACTTTTCAAAAATTACTCAAATTTAAAGATTTTACAAAATACTATATTTTTAGACACTATTAGTAAGTACAACAGTACTGGACACAGTAAAAACATTTACTGTTTGTCAAAAGAGTCCGACATAATAGATTGCTTTCTTGCTATAATTCTCTCACGAGTAATAATTATGAATCTACGCCAATTAGTGAGCATAGGTTGTGTTGATTTTCAAAAAATATTCTGAGTTGTAAGGCTTAATTGGATGCTTCTGCCGCACTCGGAATCGGTCGTTCCTGATCCTGTTTAGAAAATATACGAGTTACAAATACAATACTGCGCTTTACCGTTGACATACAGAGTTCAAATTAACCAAAGAATATTCGAATTATCCAAGTTCTACTGTATAACGCATTTGTCCCTCTAAGGAGCAAGTAGAACCGGGCATGGTCTTTTTGTTCTTCTTATCTTCCCTAAACTTCCTCATCCTTTCGCTAAGTGTTCTTGTGTCCATGCAGCTTTGACTTTCAACTTCCGTCCCGTAGGAAACTTGAGTGGAAACTTGTATGAATTTACTCTCTGTCTATATGCAGTCCGTGTCGTTAATGGGTCGATGTTGATTTTAGTGAGGTCCTTTTGGATGTCTGCTAGTCATTATTATTATGATTATTATTATTATTATTATTTTGCTTCGTTTGCTACTGAGGATGAGCCAATAGGACTACTCAGAGTTGTAGATCGAGCTCCTGCAACTGCTACTCTCCAGCACAAGACGGTAAAATCAGGGAAACGTAGGAAATGTCTCTTACTTCTCCATTTGAACATTAAAAGTAAATATTATGACATTTCTTTTCATTCGTCATCATTATCTAAAGGCCTTGTTGCTGCAGCCCCATCGTGAAGCAGGAAGCAAACCCCAGCTGAGGGAGACGCGGTGTTCCTCTCGATTTCTTCCCTAGGATCTTGCGTTCGAAGACAATCTGTAACTTCTATTTCTTTATTATTATTATTATTATTATTATTATTATTATTATTATTATTAGGGGTACCGGTAGTGGTTGTTGTTACACAAAAAGGAAACTTTCTTTCTCTTAACTCCTTCTTCAATCAAGAATTTATACATCTCATAACACCAACACATATCATAACCATTCACACCATAAACACTTAGGCTAACAAGCCTACACATATTATCCCAACAAGCACACGAAAGAAAAAAACACAACAACACACAATCATAAAAGGAATATACAGCATCACCTACACAATTATCGAAGCCCCCTGCCACAAAGAATCCAGTAAGCACTCTTTGCAGTGCCCCATCACTGGATGACCATGTTCCTAACGTCAACAGTCACAAATCTGAAGAAGTGTCTCATGCCGTAAGACGTGTCCAAGAAATTTAGTTTTTCTTTTGATTAAATGAAAAAATCTCTTTAAAAATAGCAAGTGTGCTGGGAGTTGAAGCATGTCATTTAGCCTTAACCCACTTAGTGCCGCGCGCTCTCGCTGCTCGCGCCAAAGTGCCAAAGCCGATTCGCTGTTTATCTTATATTGTAGATTTCTGTAGGCATATATCCATGATTATTTCATACTGTTTGAAAGGTGAGGTTTCAAGCTTCCCTGTGCGGTGTTTACTTTTTTCTTGGATTTCCGTTACGCGATAGGTTTGAGTTTGTATTCACGCCCTCCCGCAATCACGCACATTCCCGCCAAAATTGCGGTGCAGTTGTTTCTTTCTTGTTGGAGTTTTCTGCCTACAGAGGTATCTAAGAACTTGATACAGCTGGAAACGTAGTGTTTCTTCGAATATGACTCTTAGGTGTCCTTAAATTAGGCTCAAAAGTGATTTAAAAAAAATGAAAAATTGAAAAATTATCAGAATTACCTCAATTAAAAAGGTACGAAGGTTCCCACAGTTGTGTTCAGATAGGAAATGGCAATTCTGACTGGTTCCAAACAACTAAAGGAGTTCAACAGGGCAGTGCCCTCTCGCCATTACTTTTTATCACTGTAATGGATGAAGTTATGAAAGGAATAAAGCATAACAACAATACAGAAATCAGCGCATTTGCATTTGCAGATGATGTAGTAATTTGGGGTAATACAGAGAAAGAAGTACAGGAGAGGTTGGCCACCTGGAATAACTGTCTAAAAGCACACGGATTAACAATAAACAAATCAAAAACGGTAGCGATGTCAGTCAACAGACAGAACAAGAAAGGAGAAATAAGGCTTGAAGGTACACAGCTTGAAACAGTAGACCAGTTTAACTATCTTGGGTGCATTATTTCAAGCAATAACAGGATACAGCATGAGATCAATAGCCGAACCCAAAAAGCAACCCAGTTCTACCATCAAGTTCGGAACCTACTCTGGAACGAACAAGTCCCCTTGAGATCAAAACAGACACTCTATCAATCATACTTTACCCCCATACTAACATATGGCCTGGAAACCTGCACAACAACCAGACAGATAGACAGCAAACTACAAGCTGTAGAAATGAAGTTTCTACGTACAATGGTCCAAAAAACTAGGAGGGATAGGGTAAGAAATGAACAAATTAGGGAAGAAGCTGGAGTGTACCCAACTTTGAAAGAAAAAGTGACAAGGGCCCGTTTGAGATGGTTTGGCCATGTCAAGCGAATGGACGAGGGAAGGATAGCAAAACAAAGACTACACACAGATGTGGTTGGTAGAAGGCCGGTAGGAAGACTAAGACCAGGTGAAGGAGGACATAGGAACAAGGGGAGTTAGCTGGGATAGAATCCTGAATGAAGAATGGTACATGGACAGAAGCAAGTGGAGGGCGCTCGTAAACTACACCCGGGCAACTGGAGTAGAAGACAGATGATGAAAAAGGTTTAGATGCCGTATTTACTTTTATGAACATAATGTATGAAAGAGTGAGGTATTGGTTATATAACAAAGCAAAAATAATGATTCTATTGTTGAAAACGTGGTATTTATGATTTATTTTAGAATAGTCTGCATGACCATTAAAAATGGCTTGGCATTCTTGGCAAGTATTTCAGGAAATGGCTTGGCACTAAGAGGGTTAATAATCTGTAGGTTGTTTTAATGCTCGGAGCTACAATGCACAGAATTCGAGACGACAAGAAATCTGTCCAAGTGAATAATCCACCAACCCTATAACAAAGTGTTACGAGAAGTATACAATCAGTTATTGAGCACACTAATTCTGATGACCTAGATGATCTCATCTTGCGCTTGAGATGAGCACATGCATGCTTCTCGCCTTATCACGGCAGTGCCTTGTCTAGCTTGCAGATTGTGCAGTTGTCTTCCTCCTTTGTTCATACATTTATTTATTTACTTACTCGAATCAGAGGCAAAGGAAAAACATGGAATTATACATATATACACACACAATATAATCAAACTGTCTTTGCTCAGAAACGAGCAACTGCTATAGCATTTCTTTGTGCCTTAAACAACTCCTCCTCACTGCAAGAATCAGGGCAGCATAAGCACTGACACATCCTATCCACATTCACAAAGTGTTTATTCTTGTAGGCATCCCCATTTCATTAAGTTATCCTTAGTTTTGCCAACACCTGCTCGTGATTTCCAAGTGTTCCAGTCCAAGTTGTGTCCGGCTGTTGTTACCCCTGTTGGAAGATGATTGAATTTGGCTGCCCACAGTTCTTCTCTGGCTTTGTTGGAGGATGTGTTAAGCGGAGATGTTGACTGTAAAAAGCTCTTCCTAGATTCCAATCTATGTCTTGAAGGAGTATATCCGTGCAGCGGGTGTAGCTCACTTTCTTCCACCTTTCTTTCTTTCTTTCTTTCTTTCTTTCTTTCGGTATTTGCGGCTACTTCCCGTTGAATTTCAGGGGGAGCAGATATGGTTTCACACCTTATTTCAGCTGAAGATGAGCATCACAGGAGCTCATGTCACCACGGACAGTGAGTCATATCCTACTCGAGCAACAAAGCACGCTGACAGCATGACACGTGTAAACAAAGAATATTTCCACTCAACTGCCGGCAATCAATTTGTGGAAGGGTAATAACTGTGGAGTTCCTGACCACTCCACGTAGACAAGTTTAACAGTTAACATGTGACTACTTACCGTTACTATTACACCCATCATTCTACATCTATGGTGTCCAGTACGACAGGTTTGCTATTTGACGAGCTTCTTAAACTTCTTCCCTGTTTGGCCAAGGGATCCACCGTCTTGGGCTCAGGTCCTACACATAATTAAAACAGAGGCACATCAAGACTCCAACCCATAATGCCCTGCCGAGTCCCAACTCTTACGCCTAGCCTGACCTCAGGCCTATACAAGGCTGTCCACGCTAACTTTCTGTTATACTAGCAAACAAGTAAATAGGCACTGAGCAAATGAAGTGAAGATGTAACAAAGCGTTTGGAATCACTTTATCTGTGAAGAACGTAGGAAATGCTACTGTAATCTGTTTTGTGGCCGATATTGAAATGTCTATATATTTATAATAAGATTTATAAAACCATAAATCAATATAATTGTATCGGTTTCAGTCATATTGTGTGTGACCTTCCGCAGCGTAATTTAGGACATGGAAAGGTGCAAGAACATACACTTAATATAAATTTGCCATAAGAGAGGATGTTATAAAAAATTCTAAAAATATTCTACGTCCAAAAGCACACACATTAATATTTAAAAAAAAGTCCTCTCGGCACGCCGGAAGGCGGAGGTAGATTTCACCGGACAAACTTGGGGATAGGCGAAAATAGGCAGAATATGCAGATTTTCGTAGAAGGATCAGACCTCATTTATTGCGAGAAGATATTTTATAATTGGTGCTTAATTAACTTTGTTTTTCGTCATTTTATGCTTATTTTAAACATTTTATTGTCTTATGGGAACGGTAACCTTCTTGTCATTTGGGGTCCATTTTTATACTTGTGGTCACACTATCCTTATGCAAGGTTTCGACACTGATGTGTAACTATGTAACGGTCTGTTACTTCTTCACGCAAAATTATATCTGCCGCAGAGATTTTGGTTGGTTCCTCAGTTTAGGGGCTGCGACAACGCGGTCATGTAACCCCGTGTACTTTGGGATGGCTGTATTAGTCTGTAATTCAGGTAAGGATCGCAGACGGTCAATTTCAAGCAGTAGTTCCTAATGTTGCTACCAGGTACTACCGTCAACGACACCTAGCTGTGAACTTGGCTACTAGATGCCACCACAACCAGCAACTCGCAACGAATGTTGGAACTACCCCTCCAAAGGAAAGCATACTGAGGGATTTTTAGCGCTCTTAGAAAATCCGACGACTTCGGCCGGCTTTGAACTCGCGACCTTGGGCATAGACATTCAGCATGCTACCAGTTACGTCACCGAAGCCGCTTCACACTTAGATGGAAATCTGAATCTGATCTCGTGCAAGTGCGTTATCTTGGCAACGTCTGATGGCTCATCCCTCATCAATTTAGTAGTGTTGCCATGGCAACCACTGATAGGTCTTGGCATTTTCTTATAATTCCGAAATTATTTTTCTCATCCCTTGGCATAATGATGGGTTATATCAAAAATTCTTTCAGACAAAAGTTTTAGGTAATTATTAGGGGAATATTGTCCATTTTGTACGGTTTTGATATTGTGCCTATTAAGAGAGATATGATTAATGTTTCCCGAAAAACCCACTTTTTCCCACCCCTTTGGTCAATGGTTGGTGCTATAAAAAAAACTCTTCGAACATAAATTTTTGGGCTTTATCCGACACATGGTATGAACGTTGAACGGATTCGATATTTCACATATTAAGAGAGTTATAGCAATATTTCACTTTTTCGATAAAAGCCCCCCATTTTCACCCCCTTCGACCGATTTAGCCCAGTAACGAACTCGACCGAGATATTATAGGTATACATATTCGGTAAAAAATTCAAAGTGATTGGTGCAAAATTACGGCAGTTATCGTGTCCACAATAACTGATATACATATATATATATATATATACATAAATTATATATAACTTTTGAACTGACGGTGGTTTTGGGGTCTGGGGGATGTGAAACGCGAAGATATGTCGAAATTTTCCGTAATTCGAAACATGGTACCCATTGCAATAGTTAGCTTTCTAATGAAATCTACCTCTGGTTGGTTCCTCAGTTTAGGGGCTGCGACAACGCTGTCATCTAACCCCGTGTACTTTGGGTGAGTGTAGAATCTGTCTGATACACGGTGTGAATTGTAATGGCTGTATTAGTCTTAATTCAGGTAAGGACTGCAGACGGTCAATTTCAAACAGTAGTTCCTAATGTTGCTACCAGGTACTACCGTCAACGACACCTAGTTGTGAACTTGGCTACTAGATGCCACCCCAACCAGCAACTCGCAACGAACGTTGGAACTTTCCCTCCAAAGGAAAGCATACTGAGGGATTCTAGCGCTCTTAGAAAATCCGACGACTTCGGCCGGCTTTGAAACCGCGACATTGGGCATAGAAGTTCAGCATGCTACCAGTTACGTCACCGAAGCCGCTTCCCACTTTGTCAGGCGGCTTCGGTGGTGTAGTCGGTAGCATGCTATGCTTCTATGTCCAAGATAACGGGTTCAAACCCGGCCGAAGCCGTCGGATTTTTTAAGAGCGTTAAAAATCCCTCAGTATGCCTTCCTTCGGAGGGGAAGTAAAGCCGGCGGTCCCATGTCATAGATTTATGGCATGTTCAAGATCCTTCCATTAATTGCACCTGTGTGAAGCTAAATTGGATAGGTTAAGAATGTATACAACGCTCTTAGGTTTCTATGTTCGTTGCCAAGAGCCGACTGTGGCGGCGTCTAGTAGCTCAGTTCTGAACTTGGCCTCGTAGTCGTTGACAGTGGCGCTTGGCGGCAAAAGTAGGAACTATCTGAAAAATTGTTAGTTGCAGTACTTAAATTAACAAACAGATAACACACACTAATACAGTCATCACAATTAACACCGGTTATCAGACAGATTCTACACACACCCAAAGTACACGGGGCTACATGACCGCGTTGTTGCAGCCCTAAACTTAAGAACCAACTAACCACTTAGTCAGATGGAAATACTGAATCTGATCTCGTGCAAGTGCGTTGTCATGGCAACGTCTGATGACTCATGCCTCATCAATTTAGTAGTGTTGCCATGGCAACCACTGATAGCTCTTGGCATTTTCTTATAATTCCGAAATCATTTTTCTCATCCCTTGGCGTAATGGTGGGTCATATCAAAAATTCTTTCAGACAAAAGTTTTAGGTAATTATTAGGGGAATATTGTCCATTTTGTACGGTTTTGATATTGTGCCTATTAAGCGAGATATGATTAATGTTTCCCGAAAAACCCACTTTTCCCCACCCCTTTGGTCAATGGTTGGTGCTATAAAAAAAACTCTTCAAACATAAATTTTTGGGCTTTATCCGACACATAGTATGAACGTTGAACGGATTCGATATTGCACATATTAAGAGAGTTATAGCAAATTTCACTTTTTCGAAAGAAAAAGCCCCCCATTTTCACCCCTTTCGATCGATTTAGCCCAGTAACGAACTCGACCGAGATTTTATAGGTATACATATTCTGTAAAAAATTCAAAGTGATTGGTACAAAATTACGGCAGTTATCGTGTCCACAAGAAACTGATATACATATATATATATAAATTATATATAAACTTTTGAACTGACGGTGGTTTTGGGGTCTGGGGGATGTGAAACGCGAAGATATGTCGAAATTTTCCGGAAGTCGAAACATGGGACCCATTGCAATAGTTAGCTTTCTAATGAAATCTACCTAAAAAACGGATCTGTTACAAGAGGTGTTCAGTAAGAAAAATATGAAAAATATAAGTCTTAATACAAGGTGTGGATGTGATACTATAGGGATAGGGCCCTATCAAAACATTACCTCGTAACACTTATTCCAATGCTGACATTCCATTATTTATCAATTACTTCGGAAATACATACCCAACTATCAGTTCTACCTCGCTATTTCCACTTATATAGTTTCACATCCACATCTCTTCTATTCCATGCTGCCTTTATCAAGACTTATATTTAGTGTTGTGCTAGTGTTTAGCGTGTAATTGGTGCAACGCCTGGATACCACAGCATTGTACGAGGGTAATCCCAAAAATAAGGTCTCCTATTTTTTTTTCTACATACGGAACTCTGTGGCTGTTGGTAATATTGTAAAGAGTGTAAACATGCGCATGCCGCGCTGAGGCACTCAGTCTTGGCAGCTCCAGTTGGATGTTGCCACCAAGTGCAAAGTGCACGCAATTATTCGATTCTTGAACGCAAGTACTGAACCGATTGAAATCCATCGTCAATTGACTGAAGTGTGTGGTCAGTCGTGCATGGATATCAAAAATGTTCGTAAGTGGTGTAGAGAGTTTCCAGCCAGTCGGACTGAAATTCACAACGAACCAAGGAGCTGAAGACAATCAGTCGTGAAGGCCGAGCAAATCATGCATGAAAATTGGCGGATCACCCTGGATGGTCTCTGCACTTTGGTTCCTGAGGTTTCCAGAAGTGCCGCTCACAGAATTTTAACAGAAAAGTTGAAATATTCTCAACGACAATGCTCGTCCACACGTCGCCCAGCAAAGCGCTGGTCTCCTGCAACAGTTTCAGTGGAACACACACCCCCATAGTCCCGACTTGGGGCCCAGTGACTATCACAAGTTGAGAGAACATTTGGCCGGAAAGATGGGGTTCACAACTTCCTGAACAGCATGGTGAAGAGCTGGTAAGACATGGGCATACAAAAATTGTCACAGCATCCGCAAAATTGCATCGACCGAAATGGTGATTATGTAGAAAAATAGCTAAATGTTCAAGCTGTAAAATGATGTAAACCATTGTAGAAATAAACAGGTCTATGTATTTATATAAACAATAGGAGACCTTATTTTTGGGATTACCTTCGTATATACACAGTCCCTTGGAGTTCCGTTCAAGACAGGGTTTACTAGAAATAATTATTATTATTCTCGAATCAGAAACAAACATTGTAAATAAATAACACAGTTATTATATTATCTTTGCCCAAAACTTGGCCACTTCCAATGCACTCTGTGTCCCCCGACGAAGATCTTCTTCCGTGCAGGATGCTGGGCACAGTCGACACTCAGTCATATGCTGAACAGTGTGGTCTTCTCCACAATCACATTGAATATCATCCTGGTCAATGTAATTCCATCTTGCCATATTAACCTTTGATCTGCCTACTCTAGAGCGCAGTCTATTCAGGGACTTCCAAAACGTCCATTCCTCGTCATAGCCAGGAGGTAGAGTTTCAGAAACATTTTCCCAACCAGGAGGAAGGTTGGTCGTAGCCCTCCACATTTGCAACCTACCTTTTTCAGCAGTGGTTCTAAGTTCCTTTGATATTCTAAGGAAACTCTTCCTCGACTTCAGTCGTTGCGGTTGCGGTTCGTGTCCATATAGAGGATGAGTTCTTTCATGCTCCACTGTCTTTCGTTCCTTGTTCGCAGCTATTTCTCTTCGAACAGGGGTGGTGCTATTCCTGCGAGGAGATAAAGCCATTCGACTGGAGTTGATTTCAAGCAACCTGTTATAGTCCTGCAGGTATCGTTGAGAGCTACATCCACCTGTTTGGCATGTGTTGAATTATACCAAACAGGAGAAGCATACTCTGCTGCAGAATAGCATAGTGCCATTGCTGAAGTTCGGATCGTTTCAGGTTGACTACCCCACTGTGATCCAGCCAGTTTGCGTAGTAGATTGTTCCTGGAAGAGACTTTCGACTTGGAGTTCATGCAGTGCTTCTTGAAAGTAAGAGATCTGTCAAGTGTCACTCCTAGATATTTTGGAGTCTCACAGTGTTCCAGTACGACCCCTGACCATACGATCTTTAACTTGCGAGTAGCTTCCCTATTTCTCAAATGAAAAGCACACACTTGTGTCATTGAGGGGTTTGGCTTAAGCTGGTTTATGTTGTAGAATCTGGAAAGATCTTTAAGGGCATTCGTGAGGGTGTTCTCCACTGATTCAAAATCTGCGCTCTGAGTGGCTAGAGCAAGGTCATCAGCATACAGGAAACTTCTGCTGTTCGGGGCTATAGGTTGGTCGATTGTGTATATATTGAACAGGATTGGTGCCAGTACACTTCCTTGCGGGAGGCCGTTTTTCTGTAGTCTCCATCGACTACGCTGTCCTTGAAAGTCGACGAAGAACCTGCGATTTTGCAAAAGAGTGGCGATGAGCCTGGTTAGACTAAAATCCTTGGTGAGGTTGTAGACCTTGACTAGTAGTAGCTGATGGTTGACAGTATCATACGCTGCTGATAGGTCGACAAATACCACTCCTGTCACCTTACGAGCTTCAAACCCATCTTCTATAAACTGTGTGAGATTTAGCAGTTGTCCAGTACAGCTTTTACCAGGGCGAAATCCAGATTGCTGAGGTATAAGTAAGGGGTCAATTACAGGTGATAGGCGATTTAAAATCAATCTTTCCAGCAGTTTGTAGAGGTGACATAGTAGTGCAACTGGTCTAAAATTCTTTGGATTATTTCCTTCTTTGCTAGGTTTCAGCAAAGCGATCACTCGACTCTTCCTCCATATCTTTGGAATTTGGCTTTTGCTCACACAGTTGTTGAAAAGTTGAAGAATCCATTTCTTTGTTGTTAAGCCAAAGTGTTTAATTTGCACGGTCCGTATATCATCCAAGCCAGCTGATTTTCCATTATTGCTCTGTTTGATAACCTTCTCTAATTCTTCCATGCTGAATGATGATGTGAGATCATTACTCTCCTCTTGTTCTTCTCTTTGCCATTTCGGTTTTTTTTATATTTGTGGGTCACCTTCCCGTTCAGCAGTAACTGATGTGCTATTTGATTGGCAGTGATATTATGATGTGCAGTGGTCTTAGTTGGGTCATTGCTTAGACGTCTCAGAAGTCTCCATGCTTTATGACTGTCTTTTTTCAGATCCAAGTTTTCAATAGCTGTTATCCACTGATCCCTTTTTGTCTCCCTTATAGAAGAAATGAGCTTGTTTCCTGCTTCCACAGTTGCTTCACTGAAAGGATTTTCTTCAAATAAGTTGCTATATTCTACTAGTAGAGTGGCTTGATCTGATGTAAGCCCGGGAATATAAGATGTTCGACAGCCACGCGGTATAGACATCCTTGAACATCTCTTTACAGCCATGGTAAAGGTGTCATAACATTCGGGTACTGGTTCTATGGAAGATACTTCGGTGTCCAGCAATTCTGTAAAGCTTGACCAGTCAGCCTTCTTAAAGTTGAATCTCCTCCGAAAAGATACCTTCTGTGGTTTTATAGCAGCGAATAATTGGCACATTATTGGTCTGTACTGTGAGTTTGGTATTGGGGAACAGACAGATTTTACACACTGTTGACTGATACTGCTGCTGTCAGGATTGTAAGCTCGCCTCCACCTGCCGCTGTTAAAGGATCCAGGTAGCTTTGCATCATGGATTAAAGTCAGATGATTTATTTCTGCCCATTCTTGTACTGCTGTCCCATTCTCATCTTCGTGATCGTAACCCCAAACAGTACTATGGCTGTGGAAATCGCCGATCACAATCTGCACATGTTTATTTTCAAAATTGGATGGTTAGTTAATAATTAATTCAGCACCAGGTGGTTTATAAAAGGATGAGATGGTACAATTAGTTGTCTCTAGGGTGAGGATTTCAATGTTGTTTTCTTCTGTAAATGCTGTAGATACAATTTGGATATCAGGATGAACAAAGATAGCACTTCCATATTTATCATGTGGTCTTTCAATGGCGAGACGCATTCCGTGTATTTTTGGTCGGCGCATGTCACACCGTCTATGTGTCTCCTGTATGCACAGTACATGGCACTGGTGATGAGTGCATAGTTCTTGTAGCAGTTCTTCTTTGGCAGGTGTTATGCCTTCTATGTTAATAGAGATAATCGTTAACTGTGGCCCTGAAAAGGGCTCGAAAATGGATGTTTCTGTTGTGAAAGGATCAGCCGCCAGTGATTCAGTAGCTGACTGACGCCCGATTGTATATCATTTTCTTTGAATCACAATATAGACACAATCTTCGGGGAGGCTCCTTTCGTGTATCCCACTAGAAATAATAATAGGTTAAAATTCCGCCCGATTGGTGTAGAAAACCAAAGTTTGGTGCTTTTCAGTCGGTCAACACGATTGTACCCAAATGAGATGTGTTACATGAGGTTGTTAAATACACTGCTCTCACCAAGACTCAACCAGATAAGTAGCCTGTACAATACAATCTGAATTGACAATTCGGCTCATTGAGCAGCGCTCCCGCTCCGGCAGGAGAACCTTGTAGCTGCTTGCACAGCGGCGTATCACAACAGCTTCATACTTGTGCCCTGTTTGTTGTGCATTAGATTATGGTGCTATGTACATACGCTCAATTATATTCCTTTTATTGGGTTTTGTGTAGGAAACATTAATAATTACTTTGACAGCTGATAAGTACACACTCCTTTGCCCGCTACCGATAGTCCTGAAACTACAATATGCCAAACCAACAACACAAGGAACGAAAACTTGCTCTAGGAGTACAGAAATAAATACATGAATAAATATCATTCACCATAAACAAAACATAGGCCTATGTGTTCTTATCTGAACTGTCAATCTGCAGATGAGGAGGTGTGCGTATGCTTTCGCTGAAGCAGACGGGGTACATTTGGAGCGATCGAACTTGCACTTGTAATTCGAAGAACGGCAGTGAAATGTGCGTCAGTTAGAGTGGCTCTTCGTGGAGATTTATTTATGTTCAATAGAGAGAACAGTTTCTCACACAGATATGTTGAACCAAACATTGATAGAAGTTTGGCAGTCATTTTGTGCATGTTTGGGAAATCTGTTTGCGGAAACTGTTCATAAAAATGTGCTAAGCTTGTTCGTGATTCATATTTAGCGTACAGCCGTACACACTCAGCCCGGTACAATGCTGTACCTATGCTTGTGCCTTGACTGCGCATATTGCCATCTAGTCGTTCGAGCACAAACTATTAGCGAGCAGTCGGCTGGTCCCTGCTCCTTGGCTCCAGGAGCTGCGCTCTCTCATTGCCCACCTATGATTTACAACAACCATGTATTCACCCCAAACAAGCAAATTCCACAGGTTGATCACCACTTCGAGAATCTCAACAAAACATCACATAGACCACAAGTAACAAATACTGCAACTAAATAAGAGTACATATTGCAAATATTTTCACCCGTACTTTCAGACATAGATTTAATAGCCTATTAATCTCAGGATTAGGGAATCGTGTTAGTTCACTAAGGCAACACTGAAAATGGCTTCACACACCATAATGATCAGGCGGAATTCCAACGTATTATTATTTATCAAATTATCAATATGGAAGCAAAATGAACCCTGTACTCACCTCTCAGGACCTGTATCTTTGGCTGGCTCACAGAACTGGCGTGTGCTGGCGGAGGAGCCGGAGTGGCCGTAGAGGCAGAGAAAGGATTATGCCTGTAATTTCCTCCTACATCAAAATCCTTTACCTGTAACAAGGAAGCTTTGGTTCAGCATTGTCTCAGACATATTTGAGAATCATTGCACATTCAAACTATTTGCAAGTGCGGAGACTTTCACTTCCACTCTACTACCCGCAGCAAAAACATTTCTCAAATCACTATTGTACAGGCTCATCGAAAAATAATGCCAACTTTAAAAAAATGATAGCACCAAAACCCTAAAAGTCCTGATCTCACCCCTTTGTATTTTTTTCTGGGGGTACATTAAAAACATTGTGTATGCAGAAAAAATTCGGGTTTTGGAGCACCTGCGGGAGCGAATTTCTGCCGCAATCTTGACAGTTACTCCTGAAATGATTGCACGTACCAATCCAGCCATTGGGAAAGCGTGCGTTCAATGCTGATGTTGATGGTCGGCCTGGCCTAGATTTTTTTCTCTACAGTCCCTGTTTCCTTAAACTGATTAAACCATCGAATGACAGCTTTGTAATCGGGTGCAGTTTGTCGGGCGGTGCAGTCAAAACAAAACTTACTTTAAACAGCTGGCGTTTAGTGAAAGAATTACACGTTTAACGTAAAGGGTTTCGGTGCTATCATTTTTTTAAATGTTGGCATTATTTTTCGATGACCCTGTATTTATAATAATCCAGCCTTCGAGGCTGGATTTAGACAGCTCCTTAACCCGGTCCATGAGGCAATCCTAATTGGCTACATGGATAATTCTTGCCAGGCGCGTCCACGTCGCGGGGGTGGGCAACGGTACTGTAATATACCATGGAACTACAGTACCGGCTAAGTTCTGGTGAGGACCCAGTCCTATGGGGTATAACATAGGCCCCGTGCACAGGGTTACGTGCGAAGACCTCAACGGAATCTGCAGCGGAGAAGATGGACTTCGGAACGGTGGAGATTGCAGAAGAGGCAACCCAGTACTCAGGGAATAGTATGAGTACAGCATCAATCGGAGGCGTCTGTTTCCCAGGTTAGGGGCGGCTGCAAGGGCGTCTGTTCTCCATGTAAAGGGCCGCCTGAATAATAGCTGGCAGTAGCTTCATAAAATGCCTTTGGGAGTGGCGACCCCATCGTAATAATAGCCTAAAATGGAAATGACACTTCAATGATTCGGAGAAGGTTAGGGCGTACCCTGCAGGTGACGCGCAGTTCTTTTGGTACTGGGGGAACTGTGAGAAATGGTCGACCAGTAACCGAAATGAAAGTGGGAATCATGAATGTCATGACCCTGACAGGCAAGGTGGAGGAGGTGGTAGACTTCATGGAGAGGGAGAATGTTGGATTCATGGGACTGAGTGAAGTGAAATGGAAAGGTAAAGGAAGGAAGAAATTGAGGAAAGGATATACATTATACTGGAGTGGTGGCCAAGAGGCAAAAAATGGCGTGGGACTGATAACCTCGAAACAACTGGAGGAGTATGTTGAAGTGGTCGAGTGTGTGAGTGACAGAATAATGAAAATTAGAATGAAGATGAAAAATGACGTGATGGACTTCATACAAGTGTATGCACCACAGACTGGAAACAGAGAAGAAGATATTGAAGTATTCCTGGAGGATGTAGAAAGAGTAATTTCAGATGTAGAAGTGGTGATCATGGGAGATATGAATGCACAAGTCGGAAACGAGAGACAAGGAAAGGAAGAAGTCATTGGACCATATGGATATGGGAAAAAGAACCGGGAAGGAGAGGAACTTGTAAACTTTTGTGAAAGGAATGGACTGATAGTGGGTAATTCATGGTTTCGGAAGAAAAACAGCAGGAAAATTACGAGATATGGTTGGGGCGATAGAAGAACAAAATCAGTAATTGACTAATTTCTGGTGGAAAGGACTAATCGCAGAAAGCTGATAGATGTGACAGCTTTACCAGGAGAAGCATTTGATGGGGACCATAGAGCTGTGGTGGCAAAATTTAGATGGGAAAAATTGGAAAACCTAAAGGAGATCAGAGAAAGTAAAATAAAAGTATGGAAATTGAAAGACAAAACTGTACAGGAAGATTTTCAGGAGAGATTGAAGCAACAAATCCCAGTTACTGAAGTGGAAAACATAGAAGAGGAATGGTCCCGCTTTAAAAAGGCATTTGTTGGCGCAGCAGAGAGTGCTTGTGGTAGGACGTCAACAAGAGTGAAAGAGAAGGAGACTCCGTGGTGGAATGAGGAAGTGAGGAAAGCAGTGAAAGAAAAGAAGTCTGCATGGAAAGAATGGAACTGAGATCAAACAGAAGAAAGCAAAAGGAAGTATCACGACAGCAAACGGAGGTGTAAGTAGGCGGTAGGAGAAGAAAAGAAGAAAAGTTGGGAAGAATTTACACGAAGAATGGAAACAGATGTAAGTGGCAGTAAAAGGATGCTGTATGGGCTTCTTAGAAGTAAGAGGAAAGAAAGAGTTACCACAAAGCTGGTGAAAAAGGAAGATGGAGAGTTGTTAACACACCCAGAAGAGATAAAGGGACGATGGAAGGAGTATTTCGATAAGCTATTGAATGTGAGCAATTGTACTGGTGAGATGGAAGTGACACAAC
Organism: Meconema thalassinum; assembly: GCA_946902985.2. Classification (NCBI taxonomy): domain Eukaryota; kingdom Metazoa; phylum Arthropoda; class Insecta; order Orthoptera; family Tettigoniidae; genus Meconema; species Meconema thalassinum. Next base: position 4,137,497 of record OX336390.1, read on the forward strand.
CTGAGGACTCTATAACAGAAGATGATATAACAATGCTGGAGGTGGAATTAGCAGTACAGAAAATGAAGATGGGAAAAGCAACAGGGGTGGATGAAATCAGTGTAGAAATGATAAATGCTGCTGGACCTGGTGGTATGCAATGGTTGTATCGACTGCTAAAGTGTGTGTGGAAACGGAAATGTGTACCAGAAGACTGGGAGAAAGGGCTAATAATACCAGTGTTTAAGAAAGGGGACAAGAAGGTGTGTGATAACTATAGAAGGATCATCCTCATATCACAGATAGTAAAAATACTGGAAAGGGTATTAGAAAGAAGAATGAGAAGAAAGGTGGAAGGAGAGTTGCAAGAGGAACAGTATGGCTTCAGGAGTGGAAGATCCACAGTGGACCCAATCTTTAGCTTGAGGCAGGTGATGGAAAATAACTGGGAATATGGAGAGGATTTGATCATGACTTTCATAGATCTAGAAAAGGCATGTGATAGTGTCCCCAGAGAGAAGGTATGGGAAACCATGGTTAAGAAGAGACCGGAAAGAGAAATGTTGGAAATGGTGCAAGCAATGTACAACAACTGTGTTAGCAGGGTACTGACCCCAGTTGGAAAGACAGATTGGTTTAGGAACAAGACTGGACTAAGACAGGGGAGTGTGCTGTCACCTCTCTTGTTCATAATGGTGATGGATGAAATTGTAAAGGAAACAAAGGAAGCATATGGACATAAGGAAATGAAGTTACTATTATTTGTAGACGATATTGTGGTCTGGGGAAGGAACACCGAAGAAGTGCAAAAACAACTAGATGCACTGAACGAAAATATTCAGAAGTACGGCCTGAAAATCAGTATAGAGAAAAGCAAGACCATGGTGATGACAAGAGGGGAAAGAAAAGGAAAGGACACTGTGAAAATTGAAAGTCAGAGTTTGTAAATTGCGGACACGTTCAAATACCTAGGAAGAGAATTGATGCAAACTGGTAGGTTGGACATGGAGATTGGCAGGAGGGTACAGCAGAGCAATGCATTCTACCAAAGTGTAAGAAAACTTGTTTGGGATAAGGAAGTACCAAGGAAAAGCAAGGAGGTAATGAATAAAGTGTACTATGTTCCCATATTAACTTATGCAGCTGAGACTTGGACCCTGACAAGCAGGCAAGAGAGTAGAATCCAAGCCAGTGAAATGAAATTCCTAAGAAGTATGATAGGAAAGACAAGGAAAGACAGAGTGAGGAATGAAGATGTTAGGAAGGAAGTTGGGATGGGAAAACTAAATGAGAGAATTGAGAAGAATAAACTAAGGTGGCTTGGACATGTAAAGAGGATGGAGGAAAATAGAATACCAAGACAGATGCTGGAGGCAAAGTGCAAGGGTAAGAGAGCAAGAGGAAGACCTAGAACAAGGTGGATTGATTCAGTGAAGAACAGCGTAAGAAAAAGAAATCTGGACTGGGACAAGATCATGGAAGAAGAATGGTGGAAGGAAAGTGGAGAAGTGCCATAAACACCCCGACCCGGCAGGAGCTGGATAAGGGGAAATGATGATGATGATGATGATATTATTATTACTTACATCGCCATGAACAAACGTCCTTAATACGTACTGGTCAAAATTAGTAACAGTAGTACTTCTCCTTTCTCAATGACAAGATGGCGAGCGGAGTGAACGGTCAAGAGCGATGTGCGGTTAGTGAGTCGAAAATTCATAGTTTATTGTGCAGGAAGTGTAAAAAAATCTACCCGAATGGTGTCATTTGCGGGAACTGTGATCTTCGAGTGAAGAATACCGGGCAAATTACGACAAGATCGTCCGCTAAGGTTGTCGAAGTGAATAACGTTCAGAACCTGGCAGCCATGCCTGGTGTTTTTAAGTGTGGTGAGTGCAAAGCATTGAATAAGGAAATTGAAAGTCGGGACGAGGTTCTTAGGCTGTTCAAATTGGAGTTTGACAATGTAGTGGCAGAGTTAGAGCGTGTGAAACAGGAAAATAAATACATGAGTGAAGTAATAGCGAAATATGAATCGTCACATTTAAATTTAAGTTCAGTGCTTGACGTGCAGAGGGCAGCATCTGATTGGTGCTTTCAGGAAGGGTCCAACAAAATAGGTGAACGGCTACAAGCGCCGGAGAGTGTAGTTCATGTTCCTGTGGACAGGGGCGTTAACCATCTGACTGAGCAGGTAATCGGACGTACTCGGCAGGCAGAGAACATGAATGAACGGCGGTCGAAGAAGGTTCATGAAGCTGGTGATGCGGTTGTATCAAACGACCATTGCGGGCGAACAGAAGAGGGACCTGTATCGATCATTGTTGGAGACTCGATAATCAGACGGCTTCGAGTAGAAAAAGCCGACGTAATTTGTTTCCCTGGAATACGTACGGGGCAGCTCAGAAAGCAAGTGGAATCTATGGACGGAGAACGTAATGTAGCATCGATGGTCATTCATGTAGGCACAAACGATGTTAGAAGCAGTGGTACGCCAGACACAATTGGAAATGACATGACAAATTTGATCAGGACATGTAGGAGGAAATATCCTGAAACGTCCATTATTGTAAGCGGCATACTGCATAGAAGGGATGTAGATCCACGATATATTGATGGAGTGAATGGGGTACTTGACTGGGTGTGTGGAGAAGAGGGGGCGATATTTGTTAATTCAGGGGTATAGGTTCAAGACTGTGACTTGGGGTGGGATGGCCTACATTTAAATAGAAGGGGCTCTGTAAAATTAGGGCAACTCTTTGAACGAATAGTAAAGAGATTGCAAAAAAACAGATTAGGTATGTAAGAGGTGAGCAATCTCATTTTTGCGAAGAATATGAAGGAGGATTGAGATGCCTTCTGGTAAACTGTCGTAGTGTAGTCAGAAAAGGCATAACATTTGGAACCATGGTGGAAATATATGATCCAGATGTTATAATCGGTGTTGAGTCATGGCTAGTGGATAATGTTGTCGAAGGAGAGGTATTTCCTATGGGTTATAGGATATACAGGAGGGATAGGGGAAGCACGGGGGGTGGGGTTTTTATATTAGTTAAGGATATATTTAGGAGTCGCCTAGTTTTTACGGATGAGGAAAATGAGATTCTGGGGGTTAGGGTTGGTTTTAAAGATATGGTAGACATTTTGGGTGTATATAGAACAGGAAGGGGGGAAAGGGATGTCAATTTAGGAACAACTTTAGTAAATTATGCTATGGAGGCTGACAGGGCAGGAAGAAATATAATTGTAGGGGGTGATTTTAATATGCCAGGAGTGGACTGGGAGGGTAGGGCTGACTCTCAAGAACATTACCAATCGCTGGCCAACAAAATCATATGGGAGGGGGGCTTTGTTCAAGTTATTGAGGGATGCACTAGGGGGAACAGCTTATTGGATGTGTTTTTGATAAAGCCTGAGGATATTTGGGTCAAATCAGAGATAATTGAAGGGATATGTGACCACAAGGCTGTTTTAGTAGAGGTAAAGTTGAGCATTGAGAGGCAGGTCAAGAGGGAGACAAGATTGGTGAAACAGTACTACAAAGCTAATAAGGAAATGATTGGTAGTTACTTAGCTGGAAATTTCAATCAGTGGATAGAGAGGGGACTAGATGTAGATAGACTGTGGGCTGGTTTGAAAACAATAATTCTGGATTGTGAAAAATTACATGTGCCATTTAAAAAAGTAGGGGCGACTACTGATCCACTTTATTACAATAAGGAGGTAAGAAGATTAAAGAAGAAATGTAGATTAGAAAGCAATAAGATTAGGAAGGGGATAGGCCACCGAATAGAATTAAATAGGTTGAGGAGGGAACTGGTTAGGGCTAAGATAGTAGCAAAGAAACATTTTATGGGTAGGCTAGTTGGCGGGGGGACGACTTTCAAGGAACGGTGGAGGAATATGTATGTCTATTTCAGGAGAGTAAGAGGGGTTCAAGGCCGCATACCTGATATCGAGGGAGAAGATGGAACTCTGCTGGTGGAAGATGGGCAGAAGGCTGAGGCATTTAATAAGGTATATGGTAAGGTGGTAGGAATTACAGGGGAGGGAAATGTGGATCAGGGAGGAGAGCAGGATATTGAGGAGGGTAAGAAATTAAGCTATGTAAATAAGGATATATAATGCAATACGGGGATTAGGGTCAAGAAAATCAGCCGGGGTAGATGGGATAAATGGGGAATTGTTAAAGGTTATGGGATGGAACATTGTGCCTTATTTAAGATTTCTGTTTGACTTTTGTCTAAATAATGGGGTAGTGCCTGAGGACTGGAAACAGGCTCTGGTAGTTCCGGTATATAAAGGGAGAGGGGGAAGGGGGGATAGTGATAGCTACAGACCTGTCAGTCTAACATGTATTATATGCAAAATTTTTGAGGGAATTATGAATGAATACATAAGGGAATGCTTAGGGAGTAGTAGGTGGTTGGGAAATAAACAGCATGGTTTCAGAAAGGGATTTTCGTGTGAATCGCAGCTAGCAGGCTTTCAGCAGGATATCAGTGAGGCCTTGGATAACAGAGGTCAAGTTGACTGCATTGCAGTTGACCTATCAAAGGCTTTTGATAGGGTCAATCATGGTATTCTGTTAAGGAAAATGGAGGCTATAGGATTGGACAGGAGAGTAGTTCAATGGGTGAGATCATTTTTGGAGGGGAGAAGTCAGAGGGTAAGGGTTGGTGGTTCAGTGTCAGAACAGTCTAGGGTGGGGAGGGGGGTACCTCAGGGGAGTAAATTGGGTCCTTTACTATTTCTCATTTACATAAACGACATAGGAGTTAAAATATCATCCCAGATAAGATTATTTGCTGATGATATAGTAGTATACAGGAGGATAGATCACCCGGATGACTGCGGCATATTGCAGAGGGACTTGACGGACATACAAAGCTGGGCGGATAAAAGTGATATGATGATAAATTCAAAGAAATGTCAGGCAGTGAGATTTGTTAACAAAAGGAATCATATTGTTTTTGAATATTCAGTGGGGGAAAATAAAGTTGTATTTGGGGACGAATGTAGGTATTTAGGTGTAACTGTGGGGGGTGGGAATTTTCACTGGGGTAAGCACATAAGGGAAATAGTAAAGAAAGCATACAAGTCACTACATATGGTTATGCGAGTCTTTAAAGGCGCTGGCAGAGAGATTAGGGAAAGGGCATACATGTCCCTAGTCCGTCCTCTGCTGGAATATGCTGGGGGAGTGTGGGATCCATACCAAATGTATTTAATAAAGGAATTGGAAGGAGTGCAAAGGAAGGCCGCCAGGTATGTAATGGAGGACCACAGATCGACGAGTAGTGTGAGTAGGATGATACAGGATTTGGGATGGGAAAGTCTGGCTGATAGACGTTCAAGAGCAAGACTAGGGGGTATTTTCTTAGCTTATAAGGGGGAAATTGCATGGGAAGATATTCATGAGAGATTGGGAAAGGAAAGTTCATATATGGGCAGATACAGTCATTGTTGTAAATTGAAATTAAGTCAGTGGAAAAGTAACTGGGGCAAATATTCGTTCATTGGGAGGGGGGAAATAGAATGGAACAGTTTGCCAGGGGGCATTTTCAGCCCTTTGCCTTCTGATGTTTGTAAATTTAAGGAGTTGGTGAAAAAGCACCAGATTAAGAGGCAGTGATGAACGGTGCATAAGTTGAAGCAATGAAAGAAAGTGTAAATGTTTAGTATTTTATGTTTATTTCTGTTATTAGAATGATTATTTTTACGATTACCGGTTTCTTCTCTTAGCAACTATTACTTATTTTCTAATTAGTCCTAATTTTCTAAATTTTTTGTGGTTGTGAATTGTTTTGTGTATTTATTGTAATTTGCCACCATGGACAGTGTCCACATTTGCAAATAAACCATGTATGTATGTAATATCGCCCAACTCCCTCTCTGTGGCCACCGCGGTCCTAGCCTGTGCTAGGTTAACAGGAATATTGAAATCACCGCAAGCCGCTTCATTTTCGATGAATGTTAGCACATTAGCCACCATCTCCCTACTTTGGCTGTTCAGGTTCTTGGTTTTAACTTTAGAGATGCATCTTATAGCTTTACTTAAAAAAATAACACCAGCTTAACTCATTAAATACTGCAAAAAATAATTCAACAATATTGCAGAACTACATACACTGACAATAGTCTGGCAAGTACTAATGAAATGTGCTGACTGCATCGTCGAAACTCCCGAGCCCCAACACGAGGGGTAATAGTCGATTACACTTGATGGTGTTACGAGAGCGGGGTTGCTTCATTCACTCTCGCGTGACTCACAGCTGGCTGAGGCTGCCTCTGGACTACTTGCGCAGCGAGAACAAAGACATGGTCTGGAATGTTCCCGGCCTACCTGGTGATGGAACTCTCCATTGAGTCACCACCCTCCCTATATCAAGCGACCTGGCCAGCGAGGGACGAACAGTGTGTATACCAGTGCGACAGAGATTATTGTGGATTGCGCAACTCAGTGAGATTCTTTCCAAGCCTGCAGAGCAGTGTGTAGTCTAACTGTAGTGTGTACTCAAGAACAATTGAGTGTCCGACTGTGGCTTATTGACAAGAGGAAAGGTACAGTTATTTCTGGCCAGCGCACGGGACCACCTCATTAGGAGGGATTAACTTCTGTGAGTGAGTGTACTTGACTAGGACTGCTAATTGGTTTCTGAGTGTTTATTGTGTGTGTACTGCAACTTGTTAGACCTGCAATAAAATGTATATCTCTTAAAGGGTCAATTGTGTTGTGCTTTCTACCTACTGTGATCCAATTTAACGAACGTGCTACTAGAGCTAACCCGTAACAATACTCAGAGACAGTAACATTCTGGTATCGCACAACACACTCACGGACATAAGAAAACTGTTTCCCCAAGGATCCAGGATATTTATTACTCCGAATGAGCATAACGACTCAGTACAGTCAAACCTTGATACTACAATGGCACTCTTCTGATGACAAATAATACAAAATTAAAATTAATCTGGTAGAGTTGTTGTTGTTGTTGTTGTTTGAGTCTTCAGTCTTTTGACTGGTTTGATGCAGCGCTCCATGCCTCCCTGTCCCGAGCTAATAGTTTCATCTCTACATAGCTACCACACCCTAAATCCGAGGGAACCTGTTTAACATATTCAAACCTTGGTCTACCCCTACAGTTCTTGTCCTCGACCCTTCCTTCCATAACTAAGCTTGCTATTCCTGGGTGTCTTAGTATGTGTCCTACCAACCTATCCCTTCTCTTCATTAGCAGTCGCCAGAAACATCTCTCTTCTCCCACTCGTCTTAATACGTCTTCGTTTATAATCCTATTTACCCATCACATCTTCATTATTCTCCTGTAACACCACATTTTAAACGCTTCAATTCTCCTCTTTTCTGCTGCACCAATAGTCCAAGTTTCACTTCCATAGAGCGCCACGCTCCAGACAAAGGCCTTCAAAAATGACTTCCTAATACCTAAATCTATATTCAAAGTCAACAGAATCCTTTTCTGTATAAATGCTTTCCTTGCTTGAGCCAACCTACTTTTTATATCCTCTTTGCTTCGTCCATCACTGGTTATTTTGCTTCCTAAGTAACAGAAGTCTCCTACTTCCTTTAGCTTTTTATCTGCCAATTTGATGTACATAGAGGTTTCTGATTTATTTCGGCTGCATTCCAATATTTTTGTTTTACATTTATTACTTTTCATCATGAATTATTTCCTCAAGACGGAGTCCATACCATTCAAAAACCCATTCAAATCCTCAGGCGTGTACTCAGGTAGAGTACTGTACTATATGTAGGTACTGAATCAGCTTACAAATTAAATTAAGGCAAAATAAAATGTACTCGTACACGGTAAGCTTTTTACATCTTTTAAGCATCAGGGATTTGATGATCGTCCGATCACCGATAGTGTTGCTTCAGAGAAGAATCGTTAGGCGTACTTGAAATTATCACAGATTGCAAAATTCACGGAAATAAACTGCGTATGACCCCAACACAACACTTCTGACTGCAACTCGAGCTCGACATTTAACAGTGGTTCAAACACAGGATCTCCCCCGTGGCTGTACCTGCTTACCGTCAGCACAGTGTAGCGAAGCTTCTGAAACAATACGCACCATTATGGTCACTTTCTTAGAAGCAAAAAATAGTAAGATCACCGAACCTTGTCTTCGTTAGAACAGGGTGTTGCAAGAATTACTTCATCGCTGTAATGAGGGATAATTAACATAGTAAATATAGGAAATAAGTCGGGACCATATAAAATTATCGCTGTACCCGGCTTTATCGTTGTATCGGTAATCAATGTACGGAGGTTTCACTGTATTTTGAAAAAATTGATCCGATTAGCTGAAACCAGTATTACTGGCCTTTCGCCGCAGTTGGTACACCTCACGAAGACACCATTGCAATGTGATACTGAGTAAGGCTCCTCCCTACACCTCTGGACTTGAAGCGACAAGACCTCTGAGCTCACGGCAACAGCCAACCCTCAGCATGGTCGGGACAAACATTCACATCCAGCAATCACAAAGTAAAATGTGGTCTCCAAACATTAGGGCTCGAGGTCTACCTCTTGGTCTCTTGCCAATTATCTCCCTTTGGGTGTTCTACTAGAGAGCACCCTCATCAGATGACCGAACCATTTCAATCCCGACTCCTTAAGAACGTCAAACACACTTCCTTTCAGCCCTAGCTATAGACGGACTGACTCCTTTCTAATCTTCTGAATACTTGATCTTAGAAATTTCATCTCAGTTGCTTGTATCCGGCTGTTAGCAGCTTCTAGACCATAGTAAGCAGGATTTGTACAGTTATATTTTGGGTTCCTGAGGAGAGGTTTTGTCCCATAGAAGCTGTGAAACAGTTGTAAAAGTTCGCAGCTGCTTAAACCCTACTGCTGGTTTCTAGGGTTATCCAGTTATCACTCGACAAAACTCTGCCAAGTTATTTAAAATGTTGAACTATTTCCATGTAATGTTGTCCCAATTTCAGCTTGAAAGGTTCGCTTTCCCTGCTCATCACCAAACATACATTTGGCTGATCTGTAATCTAAACTTGTCAAAACCTCCTTTCCACCAATTTAGCCGTTGTTGGATGACATCTTCTTTTTCTCCAAATCATCTGCAAACACCATTGCATTGGATGTCATATCTCTCGTCTTAACCAACTTAAGGACTTCATCCATAATGCTTACAGAAAGAAGAGGAGACAAGCATCTCCCATGCTGAACTCCACTTCTATTTTCAAACCAGCCCGATCTTCTGTGATGGACGTGGACGCAACTCTTGGTGTGGGCATACAATTGGTTTACTCGGGCCACTAAGCCTTCTGGAACACCCTTCTTTAGCTGTACCTCCCAAATTTCATACATAACTTAAATAAAAGATAGTACAGCAGTAGGGAATCATTTTACAGCAAAAATCCAAAGATTATGCACATGTAATAACTCCCAGTTCATACGCCTAATTTACTAGCTGTGTACCTCTCAGGCAAGCTGTGAGTAATTTCTTGTGCTAGGGTTGGTAACCTGGCCGGAAGAGAGTAACGGCAGCGTGGTGGGGACTTGGTGTCCCTTTGTGTCTTGAGGCAGCAAGGCCTGTCCTTCTTTGTGTTGTAAATACGCTGCAATGTATAGAACATTCTACTAACATACAATAGCTTGCCACGGTGGGCGAGTGGATAGTGTGTCGGTCTACTAACCCCAAGATTGCAGGTTTGCTCCTGGCCGTGGTAAGTGATTTTTTGAAAGGCGGAAAAAATACGACACGCATGTCATACGATGTTGGCACGTCAAATAACCCATTTGAATTCAGTAGGCCGTGTTCATAATGGGAACATTAATCTTGGGAGTTTCCGCCAAAACAAAGTTCCTCATTTCTCTAATAGAAAGCGCTATAGTGTTCAAGGAGCTAAGATATCTAACCTCCTTGACTTTCATAGTGCTTCAAGGAACAACGAAATTCGACATGCAAGCTACCCTCTGGGTGTCAAATTACAAAGCTTGCACCCGGCATCCGAGGCCATACGATATTATTATTAACATACAATATTAATAAATCAGTGCTAAGTTAATGTGTTTCATGTTGGTTTGAATTGTGAGTGAGAGCACAGTCCTCCGGTATTAGCACGGTGGGTGAGTGTTGGACTACCAACTTCAAGCTTGCAGGTTCCCTCCTGGCCGTGATAAGATAATTTAAAATACGACGCACATGTCATACGATGTTAGCATGTTGAAGAACCCATTTGAATTCAGCAGGCCGTGTTCATAATGGCAAAATTAATCTCGGGAGTTTCTGCCAACACAAAGTTCCTCATTTCTCCACTGGAAAGCGCTATAGTTTTCAAGGAGCTTAGATATCTAACCTCCTTGACTTCCATAGCGCTCCAAGGAACAACAAATATTCGACATGCAAGCTGACCTTTGGGCGTCAATTAAGAATGCTTGCACCCAGCACCCAAGGCCATATGATATTATTATTATCTAGCTGACATCCTTCGGGCCACCTGCCCATAAAACATAATCTGTCCTTTCCACACCGCGTCAGTAATTTCTTCCACGTGTGTATATAATCCTAGTTATGCCGTCTCACCACTCTCTTTGACCGGACCCAAGATTTTCCGCAAAATCTTTCTTTCCTTGGATTCCAATCACACTTCGCCCTTTCTTGTCCATGGCGAGACATTCCGCTGCATATAAAGTTTCTGGCCGGGTGCCAGTGCAGCTGGTCTTGCTCCTGTTATTTCTTTTTATACATCTGTAACCATTCTGGTTGCAGAGTTTATTTTATAGGTTATTTTTTAAAAGAGTATATACAGTATATATGGTTCGAGGCATGGCCACCTATAACTGTTGGACCATTGCATTGTAGGCCTTAGCGCCTGAGATTAGGTATTCCTTGTAATGGTTCAGCAGCAAGGTAGGAGGGGCCATGCATTGTAGCCCTTAGCGCCTGAGATAAGGTATTCCTTGTAATGGTTCAGCGGCAAGGTAGGAGGGGCCATGCATTGTAGGCCTTAGCGCCTGAGATTAGGTATTCCTTGTAATGGTTCAGCAGCAAGGTAGGAGGGGCCATGCAATGTAGGCCTTAGCGCCTGAGATTAGGTATTCCTTGTAATGGTTCAGCAGCAAGGTAGGAGGGGCCATGCATTGTAGGCCATAGCGCCTGAGATTAGGTATTCCTTGTAATGGTCCAGCAGCAAGGTAGGAGGGGCCTTAGCGCCTGAGATTAGGTATTATTTGTAAAGGTTCAGCAGCAAGGTAGGAGGGGGCCATGCATTGTAGGCCTTAGCGCCTGAGATTAGGTATTCTTTGTAATAATTCAGCATCAAGGTAGGAGGGGGCCAGGCAATGTAGGCCTTAGCGCCTGTGATTAGGTATACTTTGTAAGGGTTCAGCAGCAAGGTAGGAGGGGGCCATGCATTGTAGGCCTTAGCACCTGAGATTAGGTATTCTCTGTAAGGGTTCAGCAGCAAGGTAGGAGGGGCCATGCATTGTATGCCTTAGCGCCTGAGATTAGGTATTCTTTGTAATAATTCAGCAGCAAGGTAGGAGGGGGCCATGCATTGTAGGCCTTAGCGCCTGAGATTAGGTATTCTTTGTAAGGATTCAGCAGCAAGGTAGGAGGGGCCATGCAATGTAGGCCTTAGCGCCTGTGATTAGGTATTGCTTGTAATGGTTCAGCAGCATGGTAGGACGGGGCCATGCAATATAGGCCTTAGCGCCTGTGATTAGGTATTCCTTGTAATGGTTCAGCAGCAAGGTAGGAGGGGGCCATGCATTGTTGGCCTTAGCGCCTGAGATTAGGTATTCTTTGTAATGGTTCAGCAGCAAGGTACGAGGGGCCATGCATTGTAGGCCTTAGCGCCTGAGATTAGGTATTCTTTGTAATGGTTCAGCAGCAAGGTAGCAGGGGCCATGCATTGTAGGCCTTAGCGCCTGATATTAGGTAATCTTTGTAATGGTTCAGCAGCATGGTAGGACGGGGCCCTGCATTGTTGGCCTTAGCTCCTGAGATTAGGTAATCTTTGTAATGGTTCAGCAGCATGGTAGGAGGGGGCCATGCATTGTTGGCCTTAGCGCCTGAGATTAGGTATTCTTTGTAATGGTTCAGCAGCAAGGTAGGAGGGGGCCATGCATTGTAGGCCTTAGCGCCTGAGATTAGGTATTCCTTGTAATAATTCAGCAGCAAGGTAGGAGGGGGCCATGCAATGTAGGCCTTAGCGCCTGTGATTAGGTATTCTTTATAATAATTCAGCAGCAAGGTAGAAGGGGGCCATGCATTGTAGGCCTTAGCTCCTGAGATTAGGTATTGTTCGTAATGGTTCAGCAGCAAGGTAGGAGGGGGCCATGCATTGTAGCACTTAGCGCCTGAGATTAGGTATTCTTTGTAATAATTCAGCAGCAAGGTAGGAGGGGGCCATGCATTGTAGCCCTTAGCGCCTGAGATTAGGTATTGTTTGTAATGGTTCAGCAGCAAGGTAGGACGGGGCCATGCATTGTAGGCATTAGCGCCAGAGCTTAGGTATTCTTTGTAATGGTTCAGCAGCAAGATAGGAGGGGGCCATGCATTGTAGGCCTTAGCGCCTGAGATAAGGTATTCTTTGTAATAATTCAGCAGCAAGGTAGGAGAGGGCCATGCATTGTAGACCTTAGCGCCTTAGATTAGGTAATGTTTGTAATGGTTCAGCAGCAAGGTAGGACGGGGACATGCATTGTAGGCTTTAGCGCCAGAGATTAAGTATTTTTTGTAATGGTTCAGCGGCAAGGTTGGAGGGGCCATGCATTGTAGGCCTTAGCGCCTGAGGTTAGGTATTCTTTGTAATGGTTCAGCAGCAAGGTAGGAGGGGGCCATGCATTGTAGGCCTTAGCGCCTGAGATTAGGTATTCTTTGTAATAATTCAGCAGCAAGGTAGGAGGGGGCCATGCATTGTAGGCCTTAGTGTTTGTAATGGTTCAGCAGCAAGGTAGGACGGGGCCATGCATTGTAGGCCTTAGCGCCAGAGCTTAGGTATTCTTTGTAATGGTTCAAAAGCAAGGTAGGAGGGGGCCATGCATTGTAGGCCTTAGCGCTTGAGATTAGGTATTCTTTGTAATAATTCAGCAGCAAGGTAGGAGGGGGCCATGCATTGTAGACCTTAGCGCCTGAGATTAGGTATTGTTTGTAATGGTTCAGCAGCTAGGTAGGACTGGGACATGCATTGTAGGCCTTAGCGCCAGAGATTAAGTATTTTTTGTAATGGTTCAGCGGCAAGGTTGGAGGGGCCATGCATTGTAGGCCTTAGCGCCTGAGGTTAGGTATTCTTTGTAATGGTTCAGCAGCAAGGTAGGAGGGGGCCATGCATTGTAGGCCTTAGCGCCTGAGATTAGGTATTCTTTGTAATAATTCAGCAGCAAGGTAGGAGGGGGCCATGCATTGTAGGCCTTAGCGCCTGAGATTAGGTAGTGTTTGTAATGGTTCAACAGCAAGGTAGGAGGGGGCCATGCATTGTAGCCCTTAGCGCCTGAGATTAGGTACTCTTTGTAATAATTCGGCAGCAAGGTAGGAGGGGGCCATGCATTGTAGCCCTTAGCGCCTGAGATTAGGTATTGTTTGTAATGGTTCAGCAGCAAGGTAGGACGGGGCCATGCATTGTAGACCTTAGCGCCAGAGCTTAGGTATTCTTTGTAATGGTTCAGCAGCAAGGTAGGAGGGAGACATGCATTGTAGGCCTTAGCGCCTGAGATTAAGTATTTTTTGTAATGGTTCAGCGGCAAGGTTGGAGGGGCCATGCATTGTAGGCCTTAGCGCCTGAGGTTAGGTATTCTTTGTAATGGTGCAGCAGCAAGATAGGAGGGGCCCTGCATTGTAGGCCTTAGCGCCTGTGATTAGGTATTCTTTTAATGGTTCAGCAGCAAGGTAGGACGGGGCCATGCAATGTAGGCCTTAGCGCCTGAGATTAAGTATTCTTTGTAATGGTTCAGCAGCAAGGTAGGAGGGGGCCATGCATTGTTGGCCTTAGCGCCAGAGCTTAGGTATTCTTTGTAATGGTTCAGCAGCAAGGTAGGAGGGGCCATGCATTATAGGCCTTAGCGCCTGTGATTAGGTATTCTTTGTAATGGTTCAGCAGCAAGGTAGGAGGGGGACATGCATTGTATTCCTTAGCGCCTGAGATTAAGTATTTTTTGTAATGGTTCAGCGGCAAGGTTGGAGGTGCCATGCATTGTAGGCCTTAGCGCCTGAGATTCGGTATTCTTAGTAATGGTTTAGCAGCAAGGTTGGAGGGGCCATGCATTGTAGGCCTTAGCGCCTGAGATTAGGAATTCCTTGTAATGGTTCAGCAGCAAGGTAGGACGGGGCCATGCAATGTAGGCCTTAGCGCCAGTGATTAGGTATTATTTGTAATGGTTCAGCAGCAAGGTAAGAGGGGCCATGCATTGTATTCCTAAGCGCCTGAGAATAAGTATTTTTGTAATGGTTCAGCGGCAAGGTAGGAGGGGCCATGCATAGTAGGCCTTAGCGCCTGAGATTAGGTATTCTTTGTAATGGTTCAGCAGCAAGGTAGGAGGGGGCCTGCATTGTATTCCTAAGCGCCTGAGATTAAGTATTCTTTGTAATGGTTCAGCAGCAAGGTAGGAGGGGCCATGCATTGTAGGCCTTAGCGCCTGAGATTAGGTATTCCTTGTAATGGTTCAGCAGCAAGGAAGGAGGGGCCATGCATTGTAGGCCTTAGCGCCTGAGATTAGGTATTCCTTGTAATGGTTCAGCAACAAGGTAGGAGGGGCCATGCATTGTAGGCCTTAGCGCCTGAGATTAGGTATTCCCTGTAATGGTTCAGCAGGAAGGTAGGACGGGGCCACGCAATGTAGGCCTTAGCACCAGTGATTAGGTATTCTTTGTAATGGTTCAGCAGCAAGGTAAGAGGGGGCCATGCATTGTATTCCTAAGCGCCTGAGATTAAGTATTTTTGTAATGGTTTAGCGGTAAGGTAGGAGGGGCCATGCATAGTAGGCCTTAGCGCCTGAGATTAGGTATTCCTTGTAATGGTTCAGCAGCAAGGTAGGAGGGGGCCATGCATTGTATTCCTAAGCGCCTGAGATTAAGTGTTCTTTGTAATGGTTCAGCAGCAAGGTAGAAGGGGCCATGCATTGTAGGCCTTAGCGCCTGTGATTAGGTATTCTTTGTAATGGTTCAGCAGCAAGGTAGGAGGGGGACATGCATTGTATTCCTTAGCGCCTGACATTAAGTATTTTTTGTAATGGTTCAGCGGCAAGGTTGGAGGGGCCATGCATTGTAGGCCTTAGCGCCTGAGATTCGGTAATCTATGTAATGGTTTAGCAGCAAGGTTAGAGGGGCCATGCATTGTAGGCCTTAGCGCCTGAGATTAGGTATTCCTTGTAATGGTTCAGCAGCAAGGTAGGGCGGGGCCATGCAATGTAGGCCTTAGCGCCAGTGATTAGGTATTATTTGTAATGGTTCAGCAGCAAGGTAAGAGGGGCCATGCATTGTATTCCTAAGGGCCTGAGATTAAGTATTTTTGTAATGGTTCAGCGGAAAGGTAGGAGGGGCCATGCATAGTAGGCCTTAGCGCCTGAGATTAGGTATTCTTTGTAATGGTTCAGCAGCAAGGTAGGAGGGGGGCCTGCATTGTATTCCTAAGCGCCTGAGATTAAGTATTCTTTGTAATGGTTCAGCAGCAAGGTAGGAGGGGCCATGCATTGTAGGCCTTAGCGCCTGAGATTAGGTATTCCTTGTAATGGTTCAGCAGCAAGGAAGGAGGGGCCATGCATTGTAGGCCTTAGCGCCTGAGATTAGGTATTCCTTGGAATGGTTCAGCAGCAAGGTAGGAGGGGCCATGCATTGTAGGCCTTAGCGCCTGAGATTAGGTATTGCCTGTAATGGTTCAGCAGCAAGGTAGGACGGGGCCACGCAATGTAGGCCTTAGCGCCAGTGATTAGGTATTCTTTGTAATGGTTCAGCAGCAAGGTAAGAGGGGGCCATGCATTGTATTCCTAAGCGCCTGAGATTAAGTATTTTTGTAATGGTTTAGCGGTAAGGTAGGAGGGGCCATGCATAGTAGGCCTTAGCACCTGAGATTAGGTATTATTTGTAAAGGTTCAGCAGCAAGGTAGGAGGGGGCCATGCATTGTAGGCCTTAGCGCCTGAGATTAGGTATTCTTTGTAATAATTCAGCAGCAAGTTAGGAGGGGGCCAGGCAATGTAGGCCTTAGCGCCTGTGATTAGGTATTCATTGTAAGGGTTCAGCAGCAAGGTAGGAGGGGGCCATGCATTGTAGGCCTTAGCACCTGAGATTAGGTATTCTCTGTAAGGGTTCAGCAGCAAGGTAGGAGGGGCCATGCATTG
Source organism: Meconema thalassinum (assembly GCA_946902985.2). Classification (NCBI taxonomy): domain Eukaryota; kingdom Metazoa; phylum Arthropoda; class Insecta; order Orthoptera; family Tettigoniidae; genus Meconema; species Meconema thalassinum. The sequence goes on from OX336390.1 coordinate 4,153,799, forward strand.
TATGCCTTAGCGCCTGAGATTAGGTATTCTTTGTAATAATTCAGCAGCAAGGTAGGAGGGGGCCATGCATTGTAGGCCTTAGCGCCTGAGATTAGGTATTCTTTGTAAGGGTTCAGCAGCAAGGTAGGAGGGGCCACGCAATGTAGGCCTTAGTGCCTGTGATTAGGTATTCCTTGTAATGGTTCAGCAGCATGGTAGGACGGGGCCATGCAATATAGGCCTTAGCGCCTGTGATTAGGTATTCCTTGTAATGGTTCAGCAGCAAGGTAGGAGGGGACCATGCATTGTTGGCCTTAGCGCCTGAGATTAGGTATTCTTTGTAATGGTTCAGCAGCAAGGTACGAGGGGCCATGCATTGTAGGCCTTAGCGCCTGAGATTAGGTATTCTATGTAATGGTTCAGCAGCATGGTAGGAGGGGGCCATGCATTGATGGCCTTAGCGCCTGAGATTAGGTATTCTTTGTAATGGTTCAGCAGCAAGGTAGGAGGGGGCCATGCATTGTAGGCCTTAGCGCCTGAGATTAGGTATTCTTTGTAATGGTTCAGCAGCAAGGTAGGAGGGGCCATGCATTGTAGGCCTTAGCGCCTGATATTAGGTAATCTTTGTAAAGGTTCAGCAGCATGGTAGGACGGGGCCCTGCATTGTTGGCCTTAGCGCCTGAGATTAGGTAATCTTTGTAATGGTTCAGCAGCATAGTAGGAGGGGGCCATGCATTGTTGGCCTTAGCGCCTGAGATTAGGTATTCCTTGTAATGGTTCAGCAGCAAGGTAGGAGGGGGCCATGCATTGTAGGCCTTAGCGCCTGAGATTAGGTATTCTTTGTAATAATTCAGCAGCAAGGTAGGAGGGGGCCATGCAATGTAGGCCTTAGCGCCTGTGATTAGGTATTCTTTGTAATAATTCAGCAGCAAGGTAGAAGGGGGCCATGCATTGTAGGCCTTAGCTCCTTAGATTAGCTATTGTTTGTAATGGTTCAGCAGCAAGGTAGGAGGGGGCCATGCATTGTAGCACTTAGCGCCTGAGATTAGGTATTCTTTGTAATAATTCAGCAGCAAGGTAGGAGGGGGCCATGCATTGTAGCCCTTAGCGCCTGAGATTAGGTATTGTTGGTAATGGTTCAGCAGCAAGGTAGGACGGGGCCATGCATTGTAGGCCTTAGCGCCAGAGCTTAGGTATTCTTTGTAATGGTTCAGCAGCAAGGTAGGAGGGGGCCGTGCATTGTTGGCCTTAGCGCCTGAGATTAGGTATTCTTTGTAATAATTCAGCAGCAAGGTAGGATGGGGCCATGCATTGTAGACCTTAGCGCCTGAGATTAGGTATTGTTTGTAATGGTTCAGCAGCAAGGTAGGACGGGGACATGCATTGTAGGCCTTAGCGCCTGAGATTAGGTATTCTTTGTAATATTTCAGCAGCAAGGTAGGAGGGGGCCATGCATTGTAGGCCTTAGTGTTTGTAATGGTTCAGCAGCAAGGTAGGACGGGGCCATGCATTGTAGGCCTTAGCGCCAGAGATTAAGTATTTTTTGTAATGGTTCAGCGGCAAGGTTGGAGGGGCCATGCATTGTAGGCCTTAGCGCCTGAGGTTAGGTATTCTTTGTAATGGTTCAGCAGCAAGGTAGGAGGGGGCCATGCCTTGTAGGCCTTAGCGCCTGAGATTAGGTATTCTTTGTAATATTTCAGCAGCAAGGTAGGAGGGGGCCATGCATTGTAGGCCTTAGTGTTTGTAATGGTTCAGCAGCAAGGTAGGACGGGGCCATGCATTGTAGGCCTTAGCGCCAGAGCTTAGGTATTCTTTGTAATGGTTCAAAAGCAAGGTAGGAGGGGGCCATGCATTGTAGGCCTTAGCGCCTGAGATTAGGTATTCTTTGTAATAATTCAGCAGCAAGGTAGGAGGGGGCCATGCATTGTAGACCATAGCGCCTGAGATTAGGTATTGTTTGTAATGGTTCAGCAGCTAGGTAGGACGGGGACATGCATTGTAGGCCTTAGCGCCAGAGATTAAGTATTTTTTGTAATGGTTCAGCGGCAAGGTTGGAGGGGCCATGCATTGTAGGCCTTAGCGCCTAAGATTAGGTATTCTTTGTAATAATTCAGCAGCAAGGTAGGAGGGGGCCATGCATTGTAGGCCTTAGCGCCTGAGATTAGGTAGTGTTTGTAATGGTTCAACAGCAAGGCAAGAGGGGGCCATATATTGTAGCCCTTAGCGCCTGAGATTAGGTATTCTTTGTAATAATTCAGCAGCAAGGTAGGAGGGGGCCATGCATTGTAGCCCTTAGCGCCTGAGATTAGGTATTGTTTGTAATGGTTCAGCAGCAAGGTAGGAGGGAGACATGCATTGTAGGCCTTAGCGCCTGAGATTAAGTATTTTTTGTAATGGTTCAGCGGCAAGATTGGAGGGGCCATGCATTGTAGGCCTTAGCGCCTGAGGTTAGGTATTCTTTGTAATGGTTCAGCAGCAAGGTAGGAGGGACCATGCATTGTATTCCTTAGCGCCTGAGATTAAGTATTTTTTTAATGGTTCAGCGGCAAGGTTGGAGGGGCGATGCATTGTAGGCCTTAGCGCCTGTGATTAGGTATTGTTTGTAATGGTTCAGCAGCAAGGTAGGACGGGGCCATGCATTGTAGGCCTTAGCGCCAGAGCTTAGGTATTCTTTGTAATGGTTCAGCAGCAAGGTAGGAGGGAGACATGCATTGTAGGCCTTAGCGCCTGAGATTAAGTATTTTTTGTAATGGTTCAGCGGCAAGATTGGAGGGGCCATGCATTGTAGGCCTTAGCGCCTGAGGTTAGGTATTCTTTGTAATGGTTCAGCAGCAAGGTAGGAGGGGACCTGCATTGTAGGCCTTAGCGCCTGTGATTAGGTATTCTTTTAATGGTTCAGCAGCAAGGTAGGACGGGGCCATGCCATGTAGGCCTTAGCGCCTGAGATTAGGTATTCTTTGTAATGGTTCAGCAGCAAGGTAGGAGGGGGCCATGCATTGTTGGCCTTAGCGCCAGAGCTTAGGTATTCTTTGTAATGGTTCAGCAGCAAGGTAGGCGGGGCAATGCATTATAGGCCTTAGCGCCTGTGATTAGGTATTCTTTGTAATGGTTCAGCAGCAAGGTAGGACGGGGCCATGCATTGTATTCCTTAGCGCCTGAGATTAAGTATTTTTTTAATGGTTCAGCGGCAAGGTTGGAGGGGCGATGCATTGTAGGCCTTAGCGCCTGAGATTCGGTATTCTTTGTAATGGTTTAGCAGCAAGGTTGGAGGGGCCGTGCATTGTAGGCCTTAGCGCCTGAGATTAGGTATTCCTTGTAATGGTTCAGCAGCAAGGTAGGACGGGGCCATGCAATGTAGGCCTTAGCGCCAGTGATTAGGTATTATTTGTAATGGTTCAGCAGCAAGGTAAGAGGGGCCATGCATTGTATTTCTAAGCGCCTGAGATTAAGTATTTTTGTAATGGTTCAGCGGCAAGGTAGGAGGGGCCATGCATAGTAGGCCTTAGCGCCTGAGATTAGGTATTCTTTGTAATGGTTCAGCAGCAAGTTAGGAGGGGGGCCTGCATTGTATTCCTAAGCGCCTGAGATTAAGTATTCTTTGTAATGGTTCAGCAGCAAGGTAGGAGGGGCCATGCATTGTAGGCCTTAGCGCCTGAGATTAGGTATTCCTTGTAATGGTTCAGCAGCAAGGAAGGAGGGGGCCATGCATTGTAGGCCTTAGCGCCTGTGATTAGGATTTCCTTGTAATGGTTCAGCAGCAAGGTAGGAGGGGCCATGCATTGTAGGCCTTAGCGCCTGCGATTAGGTATTCCCTGTAATGGTTCAGCAGCAAGGTAGGACGGGGCCACGCAATGTAGGCCTTAGCGCCAGTGATTAGGTAATCTTTGTAATGGTTCAGCAGCGAGGTAAGAGGGGGCCATGCATTGTATTCCTAAGCGCCTGAGATTAAGTATTTTTGTAATGGTTTAGCGGTAAGGTCGGAGGGGCCATGCATAGTAGGCCTTAGCGCCTGAGATTAGGTATTCCTTGTAATGGTTCAGCAGCAAGGTAGGAGGGGGCCATGCATTGTATTCCTAAGCGCCTGAGATTAAGTGTTCTTTGAAATGGTTCAGCAGCAAGGTAGAAGGGGCCATGCATTGTAGGCCTTAGCGCCTGAGATAAGGTATTCCTGGTAATGGTTCAGCAGCAAGGTAGGAGGGGCCATGCATTGTAGACCTTAGCACCTGAGATTAGATATTCCTTGTAATGGTTCAGCAGCAAGGTAGGAGGGGCCATGCATTGTAGGCCTTAGCGCCTGGGATTAGGTATTCCTTGTAATGGTTCAGCAGCAGGGTAGCAGGGGCCTTGCATTGCAGGCCTTAGCGCCTGAGATTAGGTATTTTTTGTTATGGTTCAGCAGCAAGGTAGGAGGGGCCATGCATTGTGGGCCTTAGCGCCTGAGATTGGGTATTCTTTGTAATGGTTCAGCAGCAAGGTAGGACGGGGCCATGCATTGTAGGCCTTAGCTCCTGAGATTAAGTATTTTTTGTATTGGTTCAGCGGAAAGGTAGGACGGGGCCATGCATTGTAGGCCTTAGCGCCGAGATTCGGTATTCTTTGTAATGGTTCAGCAGCAACGTAGGAGGGGCCATGCATTATAGGCCTTAGCGCCTGTGATTAGGTATTCTTTGTAGTGGTTTAGCAGGAAGGTAGGAGGGGGACATGCATTGTATTCTTTAGCGCCTGAGATTAAGTATTTTTTGTAATGGTTCAGCGGCAAGGTTGGAGGGGCCATGCATTGTAGGCCTTAGCGCCTGAGATTCGGTATTCTTTGTAATGGTTTAGCAGCAAGGTTGGGGGGGCCATGCATTGTAGGCCTTAGCGCCTGAGATTAGGTATTCCTTGTAATGGTTCAGCAGCAAGGTAGGAGGGGGCCATGCATTGTATTCCTAAGCGCCTGAGATTAAGTGTTCTTTGTAATGGTTCAGCAGCAAGGTAGGAGGGGCATGCATTGTATTCCTAAGCGCCTGAGATTAATTATTTTTGTAATGGTTCAGCGGCAAGGAAGGAGGGGCCATGCATAGTAGGCCTTAGCGCCTGAGATTAGGTATTCTTTGTAATGGTTCAGAAGCAAGGTAGGAGGGGGCCCTGCATTGTATTCCTAAGTGCCTGAGATTAATTATTCTTTGTAATGGTTCAGCAGCAAGGTAGGAGGGGCCATGCATTGTAGGCCTTAGCGCCTGAGATTAGGTATTCCTTGTAATGGTTCAGCAGCAAGGAAGGAGGGGCCATGCATTGTAGGCCTTAGCGCCTGAGATTAGGTATTCTTTGTAATGGTTCAGCAGCAAGGTAGGAGGGGCCATGCATTGTAGGCCTTAGCGCCTGAGATTAGGTATTCCTTGTAATGGTTCAGCAGCAAGGTAGGACGGGGCCATGCAATGTAGGCCATGGCGCCAGTGATTAGGTATTCCTTGTAATGGTTCAGCAGCAAGGTAGGAGTGGGCCATGCATTGTAATCCTAAGCGCCTGAGATTAAGTGTTCTTTGTAATGGTTTAGCGGCAAGGTAGGAGGGGCCATGCATAGTAGGCCTTAGCGCCTGTGATTAGGTATTCCTTGTAATGGTTCAGCAGCAAGGTAGGAGGGGGCCATGCATTGTATTCCTAAGCGCCTGAGATTAAGTGTTCTTTGTAATGGTTCAGCAGCAAGGTAGGAGGGGCCATGCATTGTAGGCCTTAGCGCCTGAGATAAGGTATTCTTTGTAATGGTTCAGCAGCAAGGTAGGAGGGGCCTTGCATTGTAGGCCTTAGCACCTAAGATTAGGTATTCCTTGTAATGGTTCAGCAGCAAGGTAGGAGGGGCCATGCATTGTAGGCCTTAGCGCCTGAGATTAGGTATTCCTTGTAATGGTTCAGCAGCAGGGTAGGAGGGGCCTTGCATTGTAGGCCTTAGCGCCTGAGATTAGGAATTTATTGTTATGGTTCAGCAGCAAGGTAGGAGGGGCATGCATTGTGGGCCTTAGCGCCTGGGATTGGGTATTCTTTGTAATGGTTCAGCAGCAAGGTAGGACGGGGCCACGCATTGTAGGCCTTAGCTCCTGAGATTAAGTATTTTTTGTAATGGTTCAGCGGCAAGGTAGGACGGGGCCATGCATTGTAGGCCTTAGCGCCTGAGATTAAGTATTCTTTGTAATGGTTCAGCAGCAAGGTAGGAGGGGGCCATGCATTGTATTCCTAAGCGCCTGAGATTAAGTATTCTTTGTAATGGTTCAGCAGCAAGGTAGGAGGGGCCATGCATTGTAGGCCTTAGCGCCTGAGATTAGGTATTCCATGAAATGGTTCAGCAGCAAGGTAGGAGGGGCCATGCATTGTAGGCCGTAGCGCCTGAGATTAGGTATTCCTTGTAATGGTTCAGCAGCAAGGTAGGAGGGGCCATGCATTGTAGGCCTTAGCGCCTGAAATTAGGTATTTTTTATTATGGATCAGCAGCAAGGTAGGAGGGGCCATGCATTGTGGGCCTTAGCGCCTGAGATTGGGTATTCTTTGTAATGGTTCAGCAGCAAGGTAGGACGGGGCCATGCATTGTAGGCCTTAGCGCCTGAGATTAAGTATTTTTTGTAGTGGTTCAGCGGCAAGGTAGGAAGGGCCATGCATAGTAGGCCATAGCGCCTGAGATTAGGTATTTTTTGTAATGGCTCAGCACCAAGGTAGGACGGGGCCATGCATTGTAGCCCTTAGCGCCTGAGAATAGGTTATCTTAGTAATGGTTCAGCAGCTTGGTAGGAGGGGGCCATGCATTGTAGGGCTTAGCGCCTGAAATTAGGTATTCTTTGTAATGACTCAGCACAAAGGTAGGACGGGGCCATGAATTGTAGGCCTTAGCGCCTGAGATTAGGTATTCTTTGTAATGGTTCAGCAGCAAGGTAGGAGGGGCCATGTATTGTAGGCCTTAGCGCCTGAGATTAGGTATTCCTTGTTATGGTTCAGCAGCAAGGTAGGACGGGGCCATGCATTGTAGGCCTTAGCGCCTGAGATTAGGTATTCTTTGTAATGGTTCAGCAGCAAGGTAGGAGGGGCCATGCATTGTATGCCTTAGCGCCTGGGATTAGGTATTATTTGTAATGGTTCAGCAGCAAGGTAGGACGGGCCATGCATTGTAGGCCTTAGCGCATGAGATTAGGTATTCCTTGTAATGGTTCAGCAGCAAGGTAGGACAGGCCATGCATTGTAGGCCTTAGCGCCTGAGATTAGGTATTCTTTGTAATGGTTCAGCAGCACGGTAGCACGGGGCCATGCATTGTAGGCCTTAGCGCCTGTGATTAGGTATTCTTTGTAATGGTTCAGCAGCAAGGTAGGACGGGGCCCTGCATTGTAGGCCTCAGTGCCGGTGATTAGGTATTCTTTGTAATGGTTCAGCAGCAAGGTAGGAGGGGCCATGCAATGTAGGCCTTAGCGCCTGAGATTAGGTATTCTTTGTAGTGGTTCAGCAGCAAGGTAGGAGGGGCCATGCATTGTAGGCCTTAGCGCCTGAGATTAGGTATTCTTTGTAATAATTCAGCAGCAAGGTAGGAGGGGCCATGCAATGTAGGCCTTAGCGCCTGAGATTAGGTATTCCTTGTAATGGTTCAGCAGCATGGTAGGAGGGGGCCATGCAATGTAGGCCTTAGCGCCTGAGATTGGGTATTCTTTGTAATGGTTCAGCAGCATGGTAGGAGGGGTCCCTGCATTGTAGGCCTTTGTGCCTGTGATTAGGTATTCCTTGTAATGGTTCAGCAGCAAGGTAGGACAGGCCATGCATTGTAGGCCTTAGCGCCTGAGATTAGGTATTCTTTGTAATGGTTCAGCAGCACGGTAGCACGGGGCCATGCATTGTAGGCCTTAGCGCCTGAGATTAGGTATACCTTGTAATGGTTCAGCAGCATGGTAGGACGGGGCCATGCAATGTAGGCCTTAGCGCCTGAGATTGGGTATTCTTTGTAATGGTTCAGCAGCATGGTAGGAGGGGTCCCTGCATTGTAGGCCTTAGTGCCTGTGATTAGGTATTCCTTGTAATGGTTCAGCAGCATGGTAGGAGGGGGCCCTGCATTGTAGCCCTTAGTGCCTGTGATTATGTATTCCTTGTAATGGTTCAGCAGCAAGGTAGGACGGGGCCCTGCATTGTAGGCCTTAGTGCCTCTGATTAGGTAATCTTTGTAATGGTTCAGCAGCATGGTAGGAAGGGGCCCTGCATTGTAGGCCTTAGTGCCTGTGATTACGTATTCCTTGTAATAGTTCAGCAGCAAGGTAGGACGGAACATGCATTGTAGGCCTTAGCGCCTGAGATTAGGTGTTCCTTGTAATGGTTCAGCAGCAAGGTAGGAGGGGCCATGCATTGTGGGCCTTAGCGCCTGTGATTGGGTATTCTTTGTAATGGTTCAGCAGCAAGGTAGGAGGCGGCCATGATTAGTAGGCCTTAGCGCTTGAGATTAGGTATTCCTTGTAATGGTTCAGCAGCAAGGTTGGACGGGCCATGCATTGTTGGCGTTAGCGCCTGAGATTTGGTATTCCTTGTAAAGTTTCAGCAGCAAGGTAGGACGGGGCCATGCAATGTACGCCTTAGCGTCTGAGATTAGGTATTCCTTGTAATGGTTCAGCAGCATGGTAGGAGGGGTCCCTGCATTGTAGGCCTTAGTGCCTGCGATTAGGTATTCCTTGTAATGGTTCAGCAGCATGGTAGGAGGGGGCCCTGCATTGTAGGCCTTAGTGCCTGTGATTATGTATTCCTTGTAATGGTTCAGCAGCAAGGTAGGACGGGGCCCTGCATTGTAGGCCTTAGTGCCTGTGATTAGGTAATCTTTGTAATGGTTCAGCAGCATGGTAGGAAGGGGCCCTGCATTGTAGGCCTTAGTGCCTGTGATTACGTATTCCTTGTAATAGTTCAGCAGCAAGGTAGGACGGAACATGCATTGTAGGCCTTAGCGCCTGAGATTAGGTATTCCTTGTAATGGTTCAGCAGCAAGGTAGGAGGGGCCATGCATTGTGGGCCTTAGCGCCTGTGATTGGGTATTCTTTGTAATGGTTCAGCAGCAAGGTAGGAGGCGGCCATGATTAGTAGGCCTTAGCGCTTGAGATTAGGTATTCCTTGTAATGGTTCAGCAGCAAGGTTGGACGGGCCATGCATTGTTGGCGTTAGCGCCTGAGATTTGGTATTCCTTGTAAAGTTTCAGCAGCAAGGTAGGACGGGGCCATGCAATGTACGCCTTAGCGTCTGAGATTAGGTATTCCTTGTAATGGTTCAGCAGCAAGGAAGGAGGGGCCATGCATTGTAGGCCTTAGCGCCTGAGATTAGGTATTCTTTGTAATGGTTCAGCAGCAAGGTAGGAGGGGCCATGCATTGTAATCCTAAGCGCCTGAGATTAAGTATTTTTGTAATGGTTTAGCGGCAAGGTAGGAGGGGCCATGCATAGTAGGCCTTAACGCCTGTGATTAGGTATTCCTTGTAATGGTTCAGAAGCAAGGTAGGAGGGGGCCCTGCATTGTATTCCTAAGTGCCTGAGATTAATTATTCTTTGTAATGGTTCAGCAGCAAGGTAGGAGGGGCCATGCATTGTAGGCCTTAGCGCCTGAGATTAGGTATTCCTTGTAATGGTTCAGCAGCAAGGAAGGAGGGGCCATGCATTGTAGGCCTTAGCGCCTGAGATTAGGTATTCTTTGTAATGGTTCAGCAGCAAGGTAGGAGGGGCCATGCATTGTAGGCCTTAGCGCCTGAGATTAGGTATTCCTTGTAATGGTTCAGCAGCAAGGTAGGATGGGGCCATGCAATGTAGGCCTTGGCGCCAGTGATTAGGTATTCCTTGTAATGGTTCAGCAGCAAGGTAGGAGTGGGCCATGCATTGTAATCCTAAGCGCCTGAGATTAAGTATTTTTGTAATGGTTTAGCGGCAAGGTAGGAGGGGCCATGCATAGTAGGCCTTAGCGCCTGTGATTAGGTATTCCTTGTAATGGTTCAGCAGCAAGGTAGGAGGGGGCCATGCATTGTATTCCTAAGCGCCTGAGATTAAGTGTTCTTTGTAATGGTTCAGCAGCAAGGTAGGAGGGGCCATGCATTGTAGGCCTTAGCGCCTGAGATAAGGTATTCTTTGTAATGGTTCAGCAGCAAGGTAGGAGGGGCCTTGCATTGTAGGCCTTAGCACCTAAGATTAGGTATTCCTTGTAATGGTTCAGCAGCAAGGTAGGAGGGGCCATGCATTGTAGGCCTTAGCGCCTGAGATTAGGTATTCCTTGTAATGGTTCAGCAGCAGGGTAGGAGGGGGCTTGCATTGTAGGCCTTAGCGCCTGAGATTAGGAATTTATTGTTATGGTTCAGCAGCAAGGTAGGAGGGGCATGCATTGTGGGCCTTAGCGCCTGGGATTGGGTATTCTTTGTAATGGTTCAGCAGCAAGGTAGGACGGGGCAACGCATTGTAGGCCTTAGCTCCTGAGATTAAGTATTTTTTGTAATGGTTCAGCGGCAAGGTAGGACGGGGCCATGCATTGTAGGCCTTAGCGCCTGAGATTAAGTATTCTTTGTAATGGTTCAGCAGCAAGGTAGGAGGGGGCCATGCATTGTATTCCTAAGCGCCTGAGATTAAGTATTCTTTGTAATGGTTCAGCAGCAAGGTAGGAGGGGCCATGCATTGTAGGCCTTAGCGCCTGAGATTAGGTATTCCATGAAATGGTTCAGCAGCAAGGTAGGAGGGGCCATGCATTGTAGGCCGTAGCGCCTGAGATTAGGTATTCCTTGTAATGGTTCAGCAGCAAGGTAGGAGGGGCCATGCATTGTAGGCCTTAGCGCCTGAAATTAGGTATTTTTTATTATGGTTCAGCAGCAAGGTAGGAGGGGCCATGCATTGTGGGCCTTAGCGCCTGAGATTGGGTATTCTTTGTAATGGTTCAGCAGCAAGGTAGGACGGGGCCATGCATTGTAGGCCTTAGCGCCTGAGATTAAGTATTTTTTGTAGTGGTTCAGCGGCAATGTAGGAAGGGCCATGCATAGTAGGACATAGCGCCTGAGATTAGGTATTTTTTGTAATGGCTCAGCACCAAGGTAGGACGGGGCCATGCATTGTAGCCCTTAGCGCCTGAGAATAGGTTATCTTAGTAATGGTTCAGCAGCTTGGTAGGAGGGGGCCATGCATTGTAGGGCTTAGCGCCTGAAATTAGGTATTCTTTGTAATGACTCAGCACAAAGGTAGGACGGGGCCATGCATTGTAGGACTTAGCGCCTGAGATTAGGTATTCTTTGTAATGGTTCAGCAGCAAGGAAGGAGGGGCCATGCATTGTAGGCCTTAGCGCCTGAGATTAGGTATTCTTTGTAATGGTTCAGCAGCAAGGAAGGAGGGGCCATGCATTGTATGCCTTAGCGCCTGGGATTAGGTATTATTTGTAATGGTTCAGCAGCAAGGTAGGACGGGCCATGCATTGTAGGCCTTAGCGCATGAGATTAGGTATTCCTTGTAATGGTTCAGCAGCAAGGTAGGACAGGCCATGCATTGTAGGCCTTAGCGCCTGAGATTAGGTATTCTTTGTAATGGTTCAGCAGCACGGTAGCACGGGGCCATGCATTGTAGGCCTTAGCGCCTGTGATTAGGTATTCTTTGTAATGGTTCAGCAGGAAGGTAGGACGGGGCCCTGCATTGTAGGCCTCAGTGCCGGTGATTAGGTATTCTTTGTAATGGTTCAGCAGCAAGGTAGGAGGGGCCATGCAATGTAGGCATTAGCGCCTGAGATTAGGTATTCTTTGTAGTGGTTCAGCAGCAAGGTAGGAGGGGCCATGCATTGTAGGCCTTAGCGCCTGAGATTAGGTATTCTTTGTAATAATTCAGCAGCAAGGTAGGAGGGGCCATGCAATGTAGGCCTTAGCGCCTGAGATTAGGTATTCCTTGTAATGGTTCAGCAGCATGGTAGGAGGGGCCATGCATTGTAGGCCTTAGCGCCTGAGATTAGGTATACCTTGTAATGGTTCAGCAGCATGGTAGGACGGGGCCATGCAATGTAGGCCTTAGCGCCTGAGATTGGGTATTCTTTGTAATGGTTCAGCAGCATGGTAGGAGGGGTCCCTGCATTGTAGGCCTTAGTGCCTGTGATTAGGTATTCCTTGTAATGGTTCAGCAGCATGGTAGGAGGGGGCCCTGCATTGTAGCCCTTAGTGCCTGTGATTATGTATTCCTTGTAATGGTTCAGCAGCAAGGTAGGACGAGGCCCTGCATTGTAGGCCTTAGTGCCTCTGATTAGGTAATCTTTGTAATGGTTCAGCAGCATGGTAGGAAGGGGCCCTGCATTGTAGGCCTTAGTGCCTGTGATTACGTATTCCTTGTAATAGTTCAGCAGCAAGGTAGGACGGAACATGCATTGTAGGCCTTAGCGCCTGAGATTAGGTGTTCCTTGTAATGGTTCAGCAGCAAGGTAGGAGGGGCCATGCATTGTGGGCCTTAGCGCCTGTGATTGGGTATTCTTTGTAATGGTTCAGCAGCAAGGTAGGAGGCGGCCATGATTAGTAGGCCTTAGCGCTTGAGATTAGGTATTCCTTGTAATGGTTCAGCAGCAAGATAGGAGGGGCCATGCAATGTAGGCCTTAGCGCCTGAGATTGGGCATTCTTTGTAATGGTTCAGCAGCATGGTAGGACGGGGCCATGCAATGTAGGCCTTAGCGCCTGAGATTGGGTATTCTTTGTAATGGTTCAGAAACAAGGTAGGACGGGGCCATGCAATGTACGCCTTAGCGTCTGAGATTAGGTATTCCTTGTAATGGTTCAGCAGCATGGTAGGACGGGGCATGCAATGTAGGCCTTAGCGCCTGAGATTAGGTATTCCTTGTAATGGTGCAGCAGCAAGATAGGAGGGGCCATGCAATGTAGGCCTTAGCGCCTGAGATTGGGCATTCTTTGTAATGGTTCAGCAGCATGGTAGGACGGGGCCATGCAATGTAGGCCTTAGCGCCTGAGATTGGGTATTCTTTGTAATGGTTCAGAAACAAGGTAGGAGGGGCCAAGCATTGTAGGCCTTAACGCCTGAGATTAAGTATTCTTTGTAATGGTTCAGCAGCAAGGTTGGAGGGGCCATGATTAGTAGGCCTTAACGCCTGAGATTAAGTATTCTTTGTAATGGTCCAGCAGCAAGGTAGGAGGGGCCATGCATTGTAGGCCTTAGCGACTGAGATTAAGTATTCTTTGTATAGGTTCAGCAGCAGGTAGGAAGGGCCGTGATTAGTACGCCTTAACGCCTGAGATTAAGTATTCTTTGTAATGGTTCAGCAGCAAGGTAGGAGGGGCCTTGCATTGTTGGACTTGGCGCCTGAGATTAAGTATTTTTTGTAATGGTTCAGCAGCAAGGTAGGAGGCGGCCATGCAATGTAGGCCTTAGCGCCTGAGATTGGGTATTCTTTGTAATGGTTCAGCAGCATGGTAGGACGGGGCCATGCAATGTAGGCAAACGCCTGAGATTGGGTATTATTTGTAATGGTTCAGCAGCAAGGTAGGAGGCGGCCATGATTAGTAGGCCTTAACGCCTGAGATTAGGTATTTTTTGTAATGGTTCAGCAGCATGGTAGGAGGCGGCCATGCAATGTAGGCCTTAGCGCCTGAGATTGGGTATTCTTTATAATGGTTCAGCAGCAAGGTAGGAGGGGCCATGATTAGTAGCCCTTAGCGCCTGAGATTAAGTATTCTTTGTAATGGTTCAGCAGCAAGGTAGGAGGCGGCCATGCATTGTAGGCCTTAGCGCCTGTGATTAGGTATTCTTTGTAATAATTCAGCAGCAAGGTAGGAGGGGGCCATGCATTGTAGGCCTTAGCGCCTGAGATTAGGTATTCTTTGTAAGGGTTCAGCAGCAAGGTAGGAGGGGCCATGCAATGTAGGCCCTAGCGCCTGTGAATAGGTATTCATTGTAATGGTTCAGCAGCATGGTAGGACGGGGCCATGCAATATAGGCCTTAGCGCCTGTGATTAGGTATTCCTTGTAATGGTTCAGCAGCAAGGTAGGAGGGGGCCATGCATTGTTGGCCTTAGCGCCTGAGATTAGGTATTCTCTGTAATGGTTCAGCAGCAAGGTACGAGGGGCCATGCATTGTAGGCCTTAGCGCCTGAGATTAGGTATTCTTTGTAATGGTTCAGCAGCAAGGTAGGAGGGGCCATGCATTGTAGGCCTTAGCGCCTGAGATTAGGTAATCTTTGTAATGGTTCAGCAGCATGGTAGGACGGGGCCCTGCATTGTTGGCCTTAGCGCCTGAGATTAGGTAATCTTTGTAATGGTTCAGCAGCATGTTCGGAGGGGGCCATGCATTGTTGGCCTTAGCGCCTGAGATTAGGTATTCTTTGTAATGGTTCAGCAGCAAGGTAAGAGGGGTCAATGCATTGTAGGCCTTAGCGCCTGAGATTAGGTATTCTTTGTAATAATTCAGCAGCAAGGTAGGAGGGGGCCATGCATTGTAGGCCTTAGCACCTGAGATTAGGTATTGTTTGTAATAATTCAGCAGCAAGGTAGAAGGGGGCCATGCATTGTAGGCCTTAGCACCTGTGATTAGGTATTCTTTGTAATGGTTCAGCAGCAAGGTAGGAGGGGGCTATGCATTGTAGCACATAGCGACTGAGATTAGGTATTCTTTGTAATAATTCAGTAGCAAGGTAGGAGGGGGCCATGCATTGTAGCCCTTAACGCCTGAGATTAGGTATTGTTTGTAATGGTTCAGCAGCAAGGTAGGACGGGGCCATGCATTGTAGGCCTTAGCGCCTGAGATTAGGTATTCCTTGTAATGGTTCAGCAGCAAGGAAGGAGCGGCCATGCATTGTAGGCCTTAGCGCCTGAGATTAGGTATTCTTTGTAATGGTTCAGCAGCAAGGTAGGAGGGGCCATGTATTGTAGGCCTTAGCGCCTGAGATTAGGTATTCCTTGTTATGGTTCAGCAGCAAGGTAGGACGGGGCCATGCATTGTAGGCCTTAGCGCCTGAGATTAGGTATTCTTTGTAATGGTTCAGCAGCAAGGTAGGAGGGGCCATGCATTGTATGCCTTAGCGCCTGGGATTAGGTATTATTTGTAATGGTTCAGCAGCAAGGTAGGACGGGCCATGCATTGTAGGCCTTAGCGCATGAGATTAGGTATTCCTTGTAATGGTTCAGCAGCAAGGTAGGACAGGCCATGCATTGTAGGCCTTAGCGCCTGAGATTAGGTATTCCTTGTAATGGTTCAGCAGCACGGTAGGACGGGGCCATGCATTGTAGGCCTTAGCGCCTGTGATTAGGTATTCTTTGTAATGGTTCAGCAGCAAGGTAGGACGGGGCCCTGCATTGTAGGCCTCAGTGCCGGTGATTAGGTATTCTTTGTAATGGTTCAGCAGCAAGGTAGGAGGGGCCATGCAATGTAGGCCTTAGCGCCTGAGATTAGGTATTCTTTGTAGTGGTTCAGCAGCAAGGTAGGAGGGGCCATGCATTGTAGGCCTTAGCGCCTGAGATTAGGTATTCTTTGTAATAATTCAGCAGCAAGGTAGGAGGGGCCATGCAATGTAGGCCTTAGCGCCTGAGATTAGGTATTCCTTGTAATGGTTCAGCAGCATGGTAGGAGGGGCCATGCATTGTAGGCCTTAGCGCCTGAGATTAGGTATACCTTGTAATGGTTCAGCAGCATGGTAGGACGGGGCCATGCAATGTAGGCCTTAGCGCCTGAGATTGGGTATTCTTTGTAATGGTTCAGCAGCATGGTAGGAGGGGTCCCTGCATTGTAGGCCTTAGTGCCTGTGATAAGGTATTCCTTGTAATGGTTCAGCAGCATGGTAGGAGGGGGCCCTGCATTGTAGCCCTTAGTGCCTGTGATTATGTATTCCTTGTAATGGTTCAGCAGCAAGGTAGGACGGGGCCCTGCATTGTAGGCCTTAGTGCCTGTGATTAGGTAATCTTTGTAATGGTTCAGCAGCATGGTAGGAAGGAGCCCTGCATTGTAGGCCTTAGTGCCTGTGATTACGTATTCCTTGTAATAGTTCAGCAGCAAGGTAGGACGGAACATGCATTGTAGGCCTTAGCGCCTGAGATTAGGTATTCCTTGTAATGGTTCAGCAGCAAGGTAGGAGGGGCCATGCATTGTGGGCCTTAGCGCCTGTGATTGGGTATTCTTTGTAATGGTTCAGCAGCAAGGTAGGAGGCGGCCATGATTAGTAGGCCTTAGCGCTTGAGATTAGGTATTCCTTGTAATGGTGCAGCAGCAAGGTAGGAGGGGCCATGCAATGTAGGCCTTAGCGCCTGAGATTGGGCATTCTTTGTAATGGTTCAGCAGCATGGTAGGACGGGGCCATGCAATGTAGGCCTTAGCGCCTGAGATTGGGTATTCTTTGTAATGGTTCAGAAACAAGGTAGGAGGGGCCATGCATTGTAGGCCTTAACGCCTGAGATTAAGTATTCTTTGTAATGGTTCAGCAGCAAGGTTGGAGGGGCCATGATTAGTAGGCCTTAACGCCTGAGATTAAGTATTCTTTGTAATGGTCCAGCAGCAAGGGAGGAGGGGCCATGCATTGTAGGCCTTAGCGACTGAGATTAAGTATTCTTTGTAATGGTTCAGCAGCATGGTAGGACGGGGCCATGCAATGTAGGCAAACGCCTGAGATTGGGTATTCTTTGTAATGGTTCAGCAGCAAGGTAGGAGGCGGCCATGATTAGTAGGCCTTAACGCCTGAGATTAGGTATTTTTTGTAATGGTTCAGCAGCATGGTAGGAGGCGGCCATGCAATGTAGGCCTTAGCGCCTGAGATTGGGTATTCTTTATAATGGTTCAGCAGCAAGGTAGGAGGGGCCATGATTAGTAGCCCTTAGCGCCTGAGATTAGGTATTCTTTGTAACGGTTCAGCAGCAAGGTAGGAGGCGGCCATGCATTGTAGGCCTTAGCGCCTGTGATTAGGTATTCTTTGTAATAATTCAGCAGCAAGGTAGGAGGGGGCCATGCATTGTAGGCCTTAGCGCCTGAGATTAGGTATTCTTTGTAAGGGTTCAGCAGCAAGTTAGGAGGGGCCATGCAATGTAGGCCCTAGCGCCTGTGAATAGGTATTCTTTGTAATGGTTCAGCAGCATGGTAGGACGGGGCCATGCAATATAGGCCTTAGCGCCTGTGATTAGGTATTCCTTGTAATGGTTCAGCAGCAAGGTAGGAGGGGGCCATGCATTGTTGGCCTTAGCGCCTGAGATTAGGTATTCTTTGTAATGGTTCAGCAGCAAGGTACGAGGGGCCATGCATTGTAGGCCTTAGCGCCTGAGATTAGGTATTCTTTGTAATGGTTCAGCAGCAAGGTAGGAGGGGCCATGCATTGTAGGCCTTAGCGCCTGAGATTAGGTAATCTTTGTAATGGTTCAGCAGCATGGTATGACGGGGCCCTGCATTGTTGGCCTTAGCGCCTGAGATTAGGTAATCTTTGTAATGGTTCAGCAGCATGTTCGGAGGGGGCCATGCATTGTTGGCCTTAGCTCCTGAGATTAGGTATTCTTTGTAATGGTTCAGCAGCAAGGTAAGAGGGGGCAATGCATTGTAGGCCCTAGCGCCTGAGATTAGGTATTCTTTGTAATAATTCAGCAGCAAGGTAGGAGGGGGCCATGCATTGTAGGCCTTAGCACCTGAGATTAGGTATTGTTTGTAATAATTCAGCAGCAAGGTAGAAGGGGGCCATGCATTGTAGGCCTTAGCACCTGTGATTAGGTATTCTTTGTAATGGTTCAGCAGCAAGGTAGGAGGGGGCTATGCATTGTAGCACTTAGCGACTGAGATTAGGTATTCTTTGTAATAATTCAGTAGCAAGGTAGGAGGGGGCCATGCATTGTAGCCTTTAGCGCCTGAGATTAGGTATTGTTTGTAATGGTTCAGCAGCAAGGTAGGACGGGGCCATGCATTGTAGGCCTTAGCGCCAGAGCTTAGGTATTCTTTGTAATGGTTCAGCAGCAAGGTAGGAGGGGGCCATGCATTGTAGGCCTTAGCGCCTGAGATTAGGTATTCTTTGTAATAATTCAGCAGCAAGGTAGGAGTGGGCCATGCATTGTAGGCCTTAGAGCCTGAGATTAGGTATTGTTTGTAATGGTTCAGCAGCAAGGTAGGACGGGGACATGCATTGTAGGCCTTAGCGCCTGAGATTAAGTATTTTTTGTAATGGTTCAGCGGCAAGGTTGGAGGGGCCCTGCATTGTAGGCATTAGCGCCTGAGGTTAGGTAATCTTTCTAATGGTTCAGCAGCAAGGTAGGAGGGGGCCATGCATTGTAGGCCTTAGCGCCTGAGATAAGGTATTCTTTGTAATAATTCAGCAGCAAGGAAGGAGGGGGCCATGTATTGTAGGCCTTAGCGCCTGAGATTAGGTATTCCTTGTTATGGTTCAGCAGCAAGGTAGAACGGGGCCATGCATTGTAGGCCTTAGCGCCTGAGATTAGGTATTCTTTGTAATGGTTCAGCAGCAAGGTAGGAGGGGCCATGCATTGTATGCCTTAGCGCCTGGGATTAGGTATTATTTGTAATGGTTCAGCAGCAAGGTAGGACGGGCCATGCATTGTAGGCCTTAGCGCATGAGATTAGGTATTCCTTGTAATGGTTCAGCAGCAAGGTAGGACAGGCCATTCATTGTAGGCCTTAGCGCCTGAGATTAGGGATTCTTTGTAATGGTTCAGCAGCACGGTAGGACGGGGCCATGCATTGTAGGCCTTAGCACCTGTGATTAGGTATTCTTTGTAATGGTTCAGCAGCAAGGTAGGACGGGGCCCTGCATTGTAGGCCTCAGTGCCGGAGATTAGGTATTCTTTGTAATGGTTCAGCAGCAAGGTAGGAGGGGCCATGCAATGTAGGCCTTAGCGCCTGAGATTAGGTATTCTTTGTAGTGGTTCAGCAGCAAGGTAGGAGGGGCCATGCATCGTAGGCCTTAGCGCCTGAGATTAGGTATTCTTTGTAATAATTCAGCAGCAAGGTAGGAGGGGCCATGCAATGTAGGCCTTAGCGCCTGAGATTAGGTATACCTTGTAATGGTTCAGCAGCATGGTAGGACGGGGCCATGCAATGTAGGCCTTAGCGCCTGAGATTGGGTATTCTTTGTAATGGTTCAGCAGCATGGTAGGAGGGGTCCCTGCATTGTAGGCCTTAGTGCCTGTGATTAGGTATTCCTTGTAATGGTTCAGCAGCAAGGTAGGAGGGGGCCCTGCATTGTAGGCCTTAGTGTCTGTGATTATGTATTCCTTGTAATGGTTCAGCAGCAAGGTAGGACGGGGCCCTGCATTGTAGGCCTTAGTGCCTGTGATTAGGTAATCTTTGTAATGGTTCAGCAGCATGGTAGGAAGGGGCCCTGCATTGTAGGCCTTAGTGCCTGTGATTACGTATTCCTTGTAATAGTTCAGCAGCAAGGTAGGACGGAACATGCATTGTAGGCCTTAGCGCCTGAGATTAGGTATTCCTTGTAATGGTTCAGCAGCAAGGTAGGAGGGGCCATGCATTGTGGGCCTTAGCGCCTGTGATTGGGTATTCTTTGTAATGGTTCAGCAGCAAGGTAGGAGGCGGCCATGATTAGTAAGCCTTAGCGCTTGAGATTAGGTATTCCTTGTAATGGTTCAGCAGCAAGGTTGGACGGGCAATGCATTGTTGGCGTTAGCGCCTGAGATTTGGTAATCCTTGTAAAGGTTCAGCAGCAAGGTAGGACGGGGCCATGCAATGTACGCCTTAGCGTCTGAGATTAGGTATTCCTTGTAATGGTTCAGCAGCATGGTAGGACGGGGCATGCAATGTAGGCCTTAGCGCCTGAGATTAGGTATTCCTTGTAATGGTGCAGCAGCAAGGTAGGAGGGGCCATGCAATGTAGGCCTTAGCGCCTGAGATTGGGCATTCTTTGTAATGGTTCAGCAGCATGGTAGGACGGGGCCATGCAATGTAGGCCTTAGCGCCTGAGATTGGGTATTGTTTGTAATGGTTCAGCAACAAGGTAGGAGAGGCCATGCGTTGTAGGCCTTAACGCCTGAGATTAAGTATTCTTTGTAATGGTTCAGCAGCAAGGTTGGAGGGGCCATGATTAGTAGGCCTTAACGCCTGAGATTAAGTATTCTTTGTAATGGTCCAGCAGCAAGGTAGGAGGGGCCATGCATTGTAGGCCTTAGCGCCTGAGATTAAGTATTCTTTGTATAGGTTCAGCAGCAGGTAGGAGGGGCCGTGATTAGTAGGCCTTAACGCCTGAGATTAAGTATTCTTTGTAATGGTTCAGCAGCAAGGTAGGAGGGGCCTTGCATTGTAGGCATTAGCGCCTCAGATTAAGTATTTTTTGTAATGGTTCAGCAGCAAGGTAGGAGGCGGCCATGCAATGTAGACCTTAGCGCCTGAGATTGGGTATTCTTTGTAATGGTCCAGCAGCATGGTAGGACGGGGCCATGCAATGTAGGCAAGCGCCTGAGATTGGGTATTCTTTGTAATGGTTCAGCAGCAAGGTAGGAGGCGGCCATGATTAGTAGGCCTTAACGCCTGAGATTAGGTATTTTTTGTAATGGTTCAGCAGCAAGGTAGGAGGCGGCCATGCAATGTAGGCCTTAGCGCCTGAGATTGGGTATTCTTTATAATGGTTCAGCAGCAAGGTAGGAGGGGCCATGATTAGTAGCCCTTAGCGCCTGAGATTAGGTATTCTTTGTAATGGTTCAGCAGCAAGGTAGGAGGCGGCCATGCATTGTAGGCCTTAGTGCCTGTGATTAGGTATTCTTTGTATTAATTCAGCAGCAAGGTAGGAGGGGGCCATGCATTGTAGGCCTTAGCGCCTGAGATTGGGTATTCTTTATAATGGTTCAGCAGCAAGGTAGGAGGGGCCATGATTATTAGCCCTTAGCGCCTGAGATTAGGTATTCTTTGTAATGGTTCAGCAGCAAGGTA
Organism: Meconema thalassinum; assembly: GCA_946902985.2. Classification (NCBI taxonomy): domain Eukaryota; kingdom Metazoa; phylum Arthropoda; class Insecta; order Orthoptera; family Tettigoniidae; genus Meconema; species Meconema thalassinum. The sequence continues at coordinate 4,174,618 of OX336390.1, forward strand.
GGAGGCGGCCATGCATTGTAGGCCTTAGCGCCTGTGATTAGGTATTATTTGTAATAATTCAGCAGCAAGGTAGGAGGGGGCCATGCATTGTAGGCCTTAGCGCCTGAGATTAGGTATTCTTTGTAAGGGTTCAGCAGCAAGGTAGGAGGGGCCATGCAATGTAGGCCCTAGCGCCTGTGATTAGGTATTCTTTGTAATGGTTCAGCAGCATGGTAGGACGGGGCCATGCAATATAGGCCTTAGCGCCTGTGATTAGGTATTCCTTGTAATGGTTCAGCAGCAAGGTAGGAGGGGGCCATGCATTGTTGGCCTTAGCGCCTGAGATTAGGTATTCTTTGTAATGGTTCAGCAGCAAGGTACGAGGGGCCATGCATTGTAGGCCTTAGCGCCTGAGATTAGGTATTTTTTGTAATGGTTCAGCAGCAAGGTAAGAGGGGGCCATGCATTGTAGGCCTTAGCGCCTGAGATTAGGTATTCTTTGTAATAATTCAGCAGCAAGGTAGGAGGGGGCCATGCATTCTAGGCCTTAGCACCTGAGATTAGGTATTGTTTGTAATAATTCAGCAGCAAGGTAGAAGGGGGCCATGCATTGTAGGCCTTAGCACCTGTGATTAGGTATTCTTTGTAATGGTTCAGCAGCAAGGTAGGAGGGGGCTATGCATTGTAGCACTTAGCGCCTGAGATTAGGTATTCTTTGTAATAATTCAGTAGCAAGGTAGGAGAGGGCCATGCATTGTAGCCCTTAGCGCCTGAGATTAGGTATTGTTTGTAATGGTTCAGCAGCAAGGTAGGAGGGGCCATGTATTGTAGGCCTTAGCGCCTGAGATTAGGTATTCCTTGTTATGGTTCAGCAGCAAGGTAGAACGGGGCCATGCATTGTAGGCCTTAGCGCCTGGGATTAGGTATTATTTGTAATGGTTCAGCAGCAAGGTAGGACGGGCCATGCATTGTAGGCCATAGCGCATGAGATTAGGTATTCCTTGTAATGGTTCAGCAGCAAGGTAGGACAGGCCATTCATTGTAGGCCTTAGCGCCTGAGATTAGGGATTCTTTGTAATGGTTCAGCAGCACGGTAGGACGGGGCCATGCATTGTAGGCCTTAGCACCTGTGATTAGGTATTCTTTGTAATGGTTCAGCAGCAAGGTAGGACGGGGCCCTGCATTGTAGGCCTCAGTGCCGGTGATTAGGTATTCTTTGTAATGGTTCAGCAGCAAGGTAGGAGGGGCCAGGCAATGTAGGCCTTAGCGCCTGAGATTAGGTATTCTTTGTAGTGGTTCAGCAGCAAGGTAGGAGGGGCCATGCATGGTAGGCCTTAGCGCCTGAGATTAGGTATTCTTTGTAATAATTCAGCAGCAAGGTAGGAGGGGCCATGCAATGTAGGCCTTAGCGCCTGAGATTAGGTATTCCTTGTAATGGTTCAGCAGCATGGTAGGAGGGGCCATGCATTGTGGGCCTTAGCGCCTGAGATTAGGTATACCTTGTAATGGTTCAGCAGCATGGTAGGACGGGGCCATGCAATGTAGGCCTTAGCGCCTGAGATTGGGTATTCTTTGTAATGGTTCAGCAGCATGGTAGGAGGGGTCCCTGCATTGTAGGCCTTAGTGCCTGTGATTAGGTATTCCTTGTAATGGTTCAGCAGCAAGGTAGGAGGGGGCCCTGCATTGTAGGCCTTAGTGCCTGTGATTATGTATTCCTTGTAATGGTTCAGCAGCAAGGTAGGACGGGGCCCTGCATTGTAGGCCTTAGTGCCTGTGATTAGGTAATCTTTGTAATGGTTCAGCAGCATGGTAGGAAGGGGCCCTGCATTGTAGGCCTTAGTGCCTGTGATTACGTATTCCTTGTAATAGTTCAGCAGCAAGGTAGGACGGAACATGCATTGTAGGCCTTAGCGCCTGAGATTAGGTATTCCTTGTAATGGTTCAGCAGCAAGGTAGGAGGGGCCATGCATTGTGGGCCTTAGCGCCTGTGATTGGGTATTCTTTGTAATGGTTCAGCAGCAATGTAGGAGGCGGCCATGATTAGTAAGCCTTAGCGCTTGAGATTAGGTATTCCTTGTAATGGTTCAGCAGCAAGGTTGGACGGGCAATGCATTGTTGGCGTTAGCGCCTGAGATTTGGTATTCCTTGTAAAGGTTCAGCAGCAAGGTAGGACGGGGCCATGCAATGTACGCCTTAGCGTCTGAGATTAGGTATTCCTTGTAATGGTTCAGCAGCATGGTAGGACGGGGCATGCAATGTAGGCCTTAGCGCCTGAGATTAGGTATTCCTTGTAATGGTGCAGCAGCAAGGTAGGAGGGGCCATGCAATGTAGGCCTTAGCGCCTGAGATTGGGCATTCTTTGTAATGGTTCAGCAGCATGGTAGGACGGGGCCATGCAATGTAGGCCTTAGCGCCTGAGATTGGGTATTGTTTGTAATGGTTCAGCAACAAGGTAGGAGAGGCCATGCGTTGTAGGCCTTAACGCCTGAGATTAAGTATTCTTTGTAATGGTTCAGCAGCAAGGTTGGAGGGGCCATGATTAGTAGGCCTTAACGCCTGAGATTAAGTATTCTTTGTAATAGTCCAGCAGCAAGGTAGGAGGGGCCATGCATTGTAGGCCTTAGCGCCTGAGATTAAGTATTCTTTGTATAGGTTCAGCAGCAGGTAGGAGGGGCCGTGATTAGTAGGCCTTAACGCCTGAGATTAAGTATTCTTTGTAATGGTTCAGCAGCAAGGTAGGAGGGGCCTTGCATTGTAGGCATTAGCGCCTCAGATTAAGTATTTTTTGTAATGGTTCAGCAGCAAGGTAGGAGGCGGCCATGCAATGTAGGCCATAGCGCCTGAGATTGGGTATTCTTTGTAATGGTTCAGCAGCATGGTAGGACGGGGCCATGCAATGTAGGCAAGCGCCTGAGATTGGGTATTCTTTGTAATGGTTCAGCAGCAAGGTAGGAGGCGGCCATGATTAGTAGGCCTTAACGCCTGAGATTAGTTATTTTTTGTAATGGTTCAGCAGCAAGGTAGGAGGCGGCCATGCAATGTAGGCCTTAGCGCCTGAGATTGGGTATTCTTTATAATGGTTCAGCAGCAAGGTAGGAGGGGCCATGATTAGTAGCCCTTAGCGCCTGAGATTAGGTATTCTTTGTAATGGTTCAGCAGCAAGGTAGGAGGCGGCCATGCATTGTAGACCTTAGTGCCTGTGATTAGGTATTCTTTGTATTAATTCAGCAGCAAGGTAGGAGGGGGCCATGCATTGTAGGCCTTAGCGCCTGAGATTGGGTATTCTTTATAATGGTTCAGCAGCAAGGTAGGAGGGGCCATGATTATTAGCCCTTAGCGCCTGAGATTAGGTATTCTTTGTAATGGTTCAGCAGCAAGGTAGGAGGCGGCCATGCATTGTAGGCCTTAGCGCCTGTGATTAGGTAATATTTGTAATAATTCAGCAGCAAGGTAGGAGGGGGCCATGCATTGTAGGCCTTAGCGCCTGAGATTAGGTATTCTTTGTAAGGGTTCAGCAGCAAGGTAGGAGGGGCCATGCAATGTAGGCCCTAGCGCCTGTGATTAGGTATTCTTTGTAATGGTTCAGCAGCATGGTAGGACGGGGCCATGCAATATAGGCCTTAGCGCCTGTGATTAGGTATTCCTTGTAATGGTTCAGCAGCAAGGTAGGAGGGGGCTATGCATTGTTGGCCTTAGCGCCTGAGATTAGGTATTCTTTGTAATGGTTCAGCAGCAAGGTACGATGGGCCATGCATTGTAGGCCTTAGCGCCTGAGATTAGGTATTTTTTGTAATGGTTCAGCAGCAAGGTAAGAGGGGGCCATGCATTGTAGGCCTTAGCGCCTGAGAGTAGGTATTCTTTGTAATAATTCAGCAGCAAGGTAGGAGGGGGCCATGCATTCTAGGCCTTAGCACCTGAGATTAGGTATTGTTTGTAATAATTCAGCAGCAAGGTAGAAGGGGGCCATGCATTGTAGGCCTTAGCACCTGTGATTAGGTATTCTTTGTAATGGTTCAGCAGCAAGGTAGGAGGGGCCATGCATTGTAGGCCTTAGCGCCTGAGATTAGGTATTCTTTGTGATAATTCAGTAGCAAGGTAGGAGGGGGCCATGCATTGTAGCCCTTAGCGCCTGAGATTAGGTATTGTTTGTAATGGTTCAGCGGCAACGTTGGAGGGGCCCTGCATTGTAGGCCTTAGAGCCTGAGGTTAGGTAATCTTTCTAATGGTTCAGCAGCAAGGTAGGAGGGGGCCATGCATTGTAGGCCATAGCGCCTGAGATTAGGTATTCTTTGTAATAATTCAGCAGCAAGGTAGGAGGGGGCCATGCATTGTAGGCCTTAGCGCCTGAGATTAGGTATTGTTTGTAATGGTTCAGCAGGAAGGTAGGAGGGGGCCATGCATTGTAGCCCTTAGCGCCTGAGATTAGGAATTCTTTGTAATAATTCAGCAGCAAGGTAGGAGCGGGCCATGCATTGTAGCCCTTAGCGCCTGAGATTAGGTATTGTTTGTAATGGTTCAGCAGCAAGGTAGGACGGGGCCATGCATTGTAGGCCTTAGCGCCAGAGCTTAGGTATTCTTTATAATGGTTCAGCAGAAAGGAAGGAGGGGGACATGCATTGTAGGCCTTAGCGCCTGAGATTAAGTATTTTTTATAATGGTTCAGCGGCAAGGTTGGAGGGGCCATGCATTGTAGGCCTTAGCGCCTGAGGTTAGGTATTCTTTGTAATGGTTCAGCAGCAAGGTAGGAGGGGCCCTGCATTGTAGGCCTTAGCGCCTGTGATTAGGTATTCTTTGTAATGGTTCAGCAGCAAGGTAGGACGGGGCCATGCAATGTAGGCCTTAGCGCCTGAGATTAGGTATTCTTTGTAATGGTTCAGCAGCAAGATAGGAGGGGCCATGCATTATAGGCCTTAGCGCCTGTGATTAGGTATTCTTTGAAATGGTTCAGCAGCAAGGTAGGAGGGGGACATGCATTGTATTCCTTAGCGCCTGAGATTAAGTATTTTCTCTAATGGTTCAGCGGCAAGGTTGGAGGGGCCATGCATTGTAGGCCTTAGCGCCTGAGATTCGGTATTCTTTGTAATGGTTCAGCAGCAAGGTTGGAGGGGCCATGCATTGTAGGCCTTAGCGCCTGAGATTATGTATTCCTTGTAATGGTTCATCAGCAAGGTAGGACGGGGCCATGCAATGTAGGCCTTAGCGCCAGTGATTAGGTATTCTTTGTAATGGTTCAGCAGCAAGGTAGGAGGGGGCCATGCATTGTATTCCAAAGCGCCTGAGATTAAGTATTTTTGTAATGGTTCAGCGGCAAGGTAGGAGGGGCCATGCATAGTAGGCCTTAGCGCCTGAGATTAGGTATTCTTTGTAATGGTTCAGCAGCAAGGTAGGAGGGGCCATGCATTGTATTCCTCAGCGCCTGAGATTAAGTATTCTTTGTAATGGTTCAGCAGCAAGGTAGGAGGGGCCATGCATTGTAGGCCTTAGAGCCTGAGATTAGGTATTCCTTGTAATGGTTCAGCAGCAAGGTAGGAGGGGCCATGCATTGTAGGCCTTAGCGCCTGAGATTAGGTATTCCTTGTAATGGTTCAGCAGCAAGGTAGGAGGGGCCATGCATTGTAGGCCTTAGCGCCTGAGAGTAGTGGAGTGATGCCGATCTAACCCCCCCCCCCACTACTCCCAATGCGAGCCGATAACTCCCGAACCCTTGGTCGGAGATTCACGAATGAGGTGTCGTTGGACTCGGGCTGACGGGGGCTTTGCTATGGACCACTCATTTCAACCCCTAAATAAAACCTACCCCTACTAGGGGGTGAAATTGTAATTTTTAGTGAAAGTCTCTTTTCAAATACGACATGTATAAGGTGCGCTGCTAAAATGAACTTAAATGTTGTTGCTCATATCGCGTATGCGTTTTTCTGGCTGCCGCTATGGATGAACATTTTTGTTTTTGTTTTTTACGCATGCGCACTTGAGATTTTTGTAAGAGGGCGAGCTCTTTGAAAAAAAAAATGATTGATAAGAAGAGGTTTTGGTGGTGAGGAGAGAGCCAGATAGTCGCCTACTTTCCTACGAAGTTTGTCGATATATCTCAAACGCAAGGTCGGATTTGGACGTGTGACGTGTCAAATCGATTGTCTCGAAGCCCTATACATGTTATTAATAGGTTAAAGTTTTGAGAATGAGGGAAACAGGCTTTTTGGGGGTAAAACCGTGATTTTAGACTTTTTCAGATATCTCACGAATGCATGGTCGGATTTGGTCCTATGACGTGTCAAATGGCTTGTCTCGAAACCCTGTGTATTTTGGTAATAGGTTAAAGTTTTTGAGAATGATGGAAACAGAATATTTTGGGGTAAAAACGTGATTTTAGACTTTTTGCTATATCTCACGAACCAATAACGCTAGAGGCGTGTTCGACAGGTCCAAGGACTCGGGGTAACGTACTCTCTGCTATGGACCACTCGTTATAATTTTTAATAAAATTGGAAACTCGATTTTGGGGTAAACACGTGTTTTTTGTGATTTTGTCGATATTTCACGAACCAATAACGCTAGAGACGTGTACGAGGTGTCCTAGGACTCGGGCTAACGCCCCCTTACAAATGTGGTAGATATTTTTTTTCCAAAAAGATAATTCACAAAGGGCCTAACGCCATACATGTTGAAAAAACGTTTTCTTTTTCTTTACCTGTTTATAATTTTCATGGAGCGTGGTGGTTGAGAGAGACGATACTGCTGGATGTGTGTGTTTCAACAAACCTGTCGCTGACCAAGGTGGCTGTGTTCAATAGATCAATTGATATTTCGACGAGTCGTTGTATGACAGAGCGAGGGTGCGTTTTCTGATATTTTACCTTTAACGTGTAAACGGTGATGAGAACTAGGTTCTATGTTGGTCGAAGCGAGTAGAGAAAATAAACTTGCCGACGAGCAGGAGGTGAATGTCATTTGAGCTTATTGGAAGGCTCCGATCTGACTTGACAACAGGTGACGCTTGAAGGTGAAATAATCTGACCATCGTGGTTGCAGGGGAGTGTGAAAGGCATGCACACACATTTGTAAAACCACATGTAGGCTAAACCAGTGACATCCTGTTTTGCTTCGTACGTGACAAAATGCAAGTCCATGTGAAATTTGATCTACCGCAGGTGTTCACCTTGGACGTTATCTGTCCACGTGCATGATAACTGTTAACAAGTGACATCCTGTTTTGCTTCGTACGTGACAAAATGCAAGTTCATGTGAAATTTGATTCGCCACAGGTGTTCACTTTGGGCGTTAGCTGTCCACGTGACCGATAACAGAATGGTCAAAGCGTGGGAAAAAATGATTATACATGCAACGTAGCATATATAAAGACATGTCGTTATCATTTCCACTCTCACTTGGGTGGACTACCTTTGAACACATTGCGTTGCGTGAAACACTTGGTCTTGTTTAACAGTTTTGGTGTTGGTGGAAAATACTTAACCTTGTTGTGGGGTAGGTATATATTTATTCCTTTATACATTTATTGATTAATATATATATTTACAAGTAATTATTTATTGATTAGGTAATTAATGATTTTATTTATTTGTTTGCAGATAACCGGCATACCTTACATGTCTGAGGGAGAAGAAACCATTGCACTTTTGAGCCCACTAGAAGGGAAGAACAACAAGTCACTGCAAGTAAAGGTGAGATGATTTTTTTAAACTAACTTGTTTCATTTTTTTGGTTTTATGTTTTATTTTATGAAATGTATGTATTAACCTGAATTTAGGTATTTATATCGGTTTATTTTATTTATTTTTTAGAAACTTGGAAAGAATAGCCTTACCGCCGTAGCAGTCGCTGAAAAAAACCAGAAACGCACTAAAGCGAAACCACTGCCAAAGAGTGAACTGTTTAAAACTCAGGTAAGTCCAACTTAAAAATGCTATTCCATTTTACCACTACTGAAAACTCGTAGACAAAAAAAATTCATTACCTGTACATGACTGGGACAATGATTGCTTTCTTGATGAATGGCTATGTTGTTGGTGTTGACTGGGAAAAGTACAAGGCCATGTTGGATTTTCTAAAACTAAAAATAATAAATTTAATTTATGGGTGGTTCCCTATGGACTCAACGAATATCCACAGGTTTGAACATGATAATGTGAACAAAATGACATGACATTCATTTTTGTTTATATATTGGTTAAAGGGAGGGTGGGGGAATGTAAATGACTGTAGCTTTATAAAAAAGAAAATAAGTACATGGGTTACTGTTAGTGCCAACATACAGTTTATTTTTAATGGTGTTTTGATATATTAATGCCAATTAACGTTAACGTTTTATTTACAAGTATTGATTGATTGATTGATTGATTGATTGAGTGATGGGTTATTTTGTTTGCTTTTAGGTGTCGTCATGTGCCATTAACGTAATGAACAGACAGTGAACAAGCATGCATTATGCTTTAAAGTACTCTGTGCTCTTGTGCAATGTTAATAACTTACAATAAGAAAAAGTTTTATTATAACACATGGCGTTAGTACCAAATACAACAAGTGAGCAAGTTGGTTTACCACGTGGGTTAAATTTAAAATCAGAACATGATCGATGGTTAACATTTGAATCCTGGCCTGTAGGCTTTTTGTCGACGCATGAACTTGCAAAAGCCGGTTTTTTTTACTTGAACCGAGAAGATGTGGTGCGCTGTGTGTTTTGTCGTATTGAACTTTCACACTGGGAAGAAGGGGATGATCCCTTTAGAGACCATTTGCGATGGTCTCCTCACTGTCCTTACATGCTTGGAAAGCAAGTGGGTAACCTACCCGTGCATTCATTTTACCGAACCACAAGGCCTTTGGCCGCTACTTACGTTGCTGAATCACAAATAAATAATAATAATGATGTATTACCAGTCAACGGTAGTGTCGATATATGTGGTCCATATGCCATAGACAGTGTTGAATTGGCGTGTGCTTTTGAAAAATTGGGAGTTTGCAAGACTAAAGCACTAGCACACCCAGAGTACAGCTCTGTTGAAAAACGTTTCGAATCTTATAAAAATGTTTGGCCATTAATATTAAAACACCTTACCAAACAGCTAAGTGAAGCTGGATTTTTTTATACTGGTGAAGGGGATAAAACAATATGTTTTTATTGCGGATTTGCTTTAAAGGATTGGCAAATGACTGATGACCCTTTAGTGCAACATGCTCGTTGGTTACCAAACTGTAAATACATGGTGTTGCTTAAAGGTCAGGAATTTGTGAACACTATTCGTAAAGAAAAAGTGATTGCAGCACAAGACATAAAAGTGCCTTTAGAGTTAGAGCACGCGGAGCAAATACATAAGGCTGAAAGAAAAGACTTGTCTCACGAACAGATACAAAAGTGTGACCAACAATTATGTAAAATTTGTTATCAAGATGAACTAGGTGTTGTATTTTTACCCTGTGGACACATGATAGCCTGTGTCAAATGTGCATTAAAACTTAACACTTGTGCTATATGCAGAAAAGTAGTATCTGCTACAGTTAGGGCATTTCTTGCATAACTAGTATAATTTATTCGCCATGCATAGTGCAAAATCCCTAATTGCACAATATTATTAAAACTGTTTTAGAGTGTAATAGATATGCTTTTGTTTTGTTTATAGACTACTACAATGAATGTTTTGAATGCTGCGGGACAATCATGTGGCTTAGAGACAAAGAAGCTCAGCGAATTGCCAACGCATATTCCATTCCGCATTATCAAGATTCGGAAATTGAAAACAGCATATGGTGATCGTGTACTTTGTGTATGTGAAAACTTTGAGACATTTCTGCCTATACGGTTTAATGATATGTCGGAAAGTGTTTTTGATGAAGTCAATAATGCTGTGCAACCTGTACACTTAATTTATGAAGGTTTTAAAAACAATAGGTGCATGATTCGTTTTAATTAAATAAAAAAAGTCAAATAATAATGGAAGATATAAGTCATGACAATGGACTGAAAGAAAAAATATGTGTATAGAGTAATAATGTCTTAGTGTTTAGTATTGTCTTAAAAATATTATCATGAAACCAAAAAATGTATATAAAGTTTGTAAATAAATGAAAATAATGGTACAATGTTGTTTTATTTTCTATAGAAGTCAGAATATTTAACATTGCAGAGTATACATGATTATGACAATAAAAAGCATACTTAATACAAGTCTTTGCCTTTACGATAGTGTGTTATAGTTTTAAAAACAAAGCTTGTTGTAGATCTTTTTTCTTCCACGGTAAACAATAGGCATGAAAACGTTATTGTCCTGTTTTGGATCATTATCACTATCATAATCATAAGCTGCATGATCTATATCACTATTATTATAATCACTATAATTATCCTCAACATTATCCTCAACATTACTAAAACCAGTTAAATATTCCTGGTCCTCTTCCTGTTCCTCTTCCTCTTCCTCTACAGTGTCCTCGTGTAGAGTCTGCGTGGCTTTTGATAATGTTAAGGGTTTTTTGAACATTGAATTATTTTCAATAGTAGTATTGTTTTGTAGCACTTGCTTTTTAACATTTTCATGATTTTCTGTTGACAGCAATAGTGTTTCATGCAGTACACTACATTGATGATCACTGACACTTAAAACCACACTATTTTTGCTTTTTAGCTCACTGCGACATTGTTTTGAACGTTGTTTTGTACAACGCCAAATAACAGTTCCATTTTTATTGGTTCGTTTCACAATATATGAATATCCTTTATAGAATGCATGAGGCTTACCATACCTAGTCACAGATACTTCCATATCAACTGTCAAGCTTAGACTAAGCTCTAGTAAAGACAACTTGGTAATAAGAACAATAGATTAATGTGCTAGCATATATGGGTGCAAATGTGGGAGCAAAAAAAGTGGGAGAAAAAAGTGGGAGCAAGAATTGGGAGCAAAAAAGTGGGAGCAAAAAGTGGGAGCAAAAATTGGGAGCAAAAAGTGGGAGCAAAAAGTGGGAGCAAAAAGTGGGAGCAAAAGTGGGAGCAAAAGTGAGTGTAAAAGTGAGTGCAAACGTGGGTTCAAAAGTGAGTGCAAAAGTGAATGTAAAAGTGGGTGCAAAAGTGGGTGCAAGAGTGGGTGCAAAAGTGGGTGCAAAAGTGGGTGCAAAAGTGGGTGCAAAAGTGGGTGCAAGAGTGAGTGCAAAAGTGGGTGAAAAAGTGGGTGCGAAAGTGGGTGCAAAAGTGAGTGCAAAAGTGGGTGCAAAAGTGAATGCAAAAGTGGGTGCAAAAGTGGGAGCAAAAAGTGGGAGCAAAAAGTGGGAGCAAAAAGTGGGAGCAAAAAGTGGGACCAAAAAGTGTAAGCAAAAGTGGGAGCAAATATGAGAGCAAAAAAATGGGGGAGCAAAAAGTGGGAGCAAACCGTGTAAGCAGAAGTGGGAGCAAACAAGTGTGAGCAAATATGGGAGCAGAAAGTGGGAGCAAATGTGAAAGCAAAAGTGGGAGCAAAAAGAGCGAGCAAAAGTGAGTGCACAAAGGGGGAGCAAAATGTGTGAGTAAAAAGTGGGGTCAAATGTGGTGTTTTACTAAAACAATCCCCCCTAACCTAACCTAACCTAACTTTACTCAACCTAATTTCACCTAACCTAACTTCACCTAACCTAACCTTCCAACTCTCAGATCAAAAATTAAATTCTGGCTATAGTCGCGTTGGAATCCAAAACCTCTGGGATAACACCCAAGTATACTAGCCACTACACCGCGAAATGGGCAAATTATCATGCAACACAACACAAAAATAAAAAGTTTTCTGTAGTGTAACTCATTGGCTGACAATCATAGTTGAGAATTCAAACCCAAGACCTCAGGACTTTAGTTTTGAACATTATCAGAAATATTATTCCATTTACATTTTGCTGTTGCTTATAGTTATAAGAGTTGGCATTAATATGGGAGCAAAAGTGAAAGCAAAAAGTGGGTGCAAGCATGGCTGGTTGTAGAGACTTTCATATCAACTAATACACATAAATTAAATTTTAGTAAAGTGACTTGGCTAATAATAATAATAATATTAACAGTTTTAAAAAAATTCAAGGGGATTGATATTTTTCAGGATGTAATTTCCAAAGTACTGTCAAGAATAATAATTACATGAACAGATTCCAAGAACTCTAGAGTGCTTTTAAGGTTAATGATTGGCTAGGAGTGAGATAGAGCTAGCTAACCTAAGTTAACCTCAGCTCAGTAAACCTAACCTTGTCACATGGCATGTTCTACAAGTATAGACTTGCTTTGAGACTGGCTATGACGTCACAGATGAATGGCGGTGGGAGGCTGGACACGACTTTTTATTACCCAAAAACATTGTCCTTTTTGCCAGCCTCCCACCGCCATTCATCTGTGACGTCATAGCCAGTCTCAAAGCAAGTCTATACTTGTAGAACATGCCATGTGACAAGGTTAGGTTTACTGAGCTGAGGTTAACTTAGGTTAGCTAGCTCTATCTCACTCCTAGCCAATCATTAACCTTAAAAGCACTCTAGAGTTCTTGGAATCTGTTCATGTAATTATTATTCTTGACAGTACTTTGGAAATTACATCCTGAAAAATATCAATCCCCTTGAATTTTTTTAAAACTGTTAATATTATTATTATTATTAGCCAAGTCACTTTACTAAAATTTAATTTATGTGTATTAGTTGATATGAAAGTCTCTACAACCAGCCATGCTTGCACCCACTTTTTGCTTTCACTTTTGCTCCCATATTAATGCCAACTCTTATAACTATAAGCAACAGCAAAATGTAAATGGAATAATATTTCTGATAATGTTCAAAACTAAAGTCCTGAGGTCTTGGGTTTGAATTCTCAACTATGATTGTCAGCCAATGAGTTACACTACAGAAAACTTTTTATTTTTGTGTTGTGTTGCATGATAATTTGCCCATTTCGCGGTGTAGTGGCTAGTATACTTGGGTGTTATCCCAGAGGTTTTGGATTCCAACGCGACTATAGCCAGAATTTAATTTTTGATCTGAGAGTTGGAAGGTTAGGTTAGGTGAAGTTAGGTTAGGTGAAATTAGGTTGAGTAAAGTTAGGTTAGGTTAGGTTAGGGGGGATTGTTTTAGTAAAACACCACATTTGACCCCACTTTTTACTCACACATTTTGCTCCCCCTTTGTGCACTCACTTTTGCTCGCTCTTTTTGCTCCCACTTTTGCTTTCACATTTGCTCCCACTTTCTGCTCCCATATTTGCTCACACTTGTTTGCTCCCACTTCTGCTTACACGTTTTGCTCTCACTTTTTGCTCCCACATTTTTTTGCTCTCATATTTGCTCCCACTTTTGCTTACACTTTTTGGTCCCACTTTTTGCTCCCACTTTTTGCTCCCACTTTTTGCTCCCACTTTTGCACCCACTTTTGCATTCACTTTTGCACCCACTTTTGCACTCACTTTTGCACCCACTTTCGCACCCACTTTTTCACCCACTTTTGCACTCACTCTTGCACCCACTTTTGCACCCACTTTTTCACCCACTTTTGCACCCACTTTTGCACCCACTTTTGCACCCACTCTTGCACCCACTTTTGCACCCACTTTTACATTCACTTTTGCACTCACTTTTGAACCCACGTTTGCACTCACTTTTACACTCACTTTTGCTCCCACTTTTGCTCCCACTTTTTGCTCCCAATTTTTGCTCCCACTTTTTGCTCCCACTTTTTGCTCCCAATTTTTGCTCCCACTTTTTGCTCCCACTTTTTTGCTCCCAATTCTTGCTCCCACTTTTTGCTCCCACTTTTTTTGCTCCCACATTTGCACCCATATATGCTAGCACATTAATCTATTGTTCTTATTACCAAGTTGTCTTTACTAGAGCTTAGTCTAAGCTTGACAGTTGATATGGAAGTATCTGTGACTAGGTATGGTAAGCCTCATGCATTCTATAAAGGACATTCATATATTGTGAAACGAACCAATAAAAATGGAACTGTTATTTGGCGTTGTACAAAACAACGTTTAAAACAATGTCGCAGTGAGCTAAAAAGCAAAAATAGTGTGGTTTTAAGTGTCAGTGATCATCAATGTAGTGTACTGCATGAAACACTATTGCTGTCAACAGAAAATCATGAAAATGTTAAAAAGCAAGTGCTACAAAACAATACTACTATTGAAAATAATTCAATGTTCAAAAAAACCCTTAACATTATCAAAAGCCACGCAGACTCTACACGAGGACACTGTAGAGGAAGAGGAAGAGGAACAGGAAGAGGACCAGGAATATTTAACTGGTTTTAGTAATGTTGAGGATAATGTTGAGGATAATTATAGTGATTATAATAATAGTGATATAGATCATGCAGCTTATGATTATGATAGTGATAATGATCCAAAACAGGACAATAACGTTTTCATGCCTATTGTTTACCGTGGAAGAAAAAAGATCTACAACAAGCTTTGTTTTTAAAACTATAACACACTATCGTAAAGGCAAAGACTTGTATTAAGTATGCTTTTTATTGTCATAATCATGTATACTCTGCAATGTTAAATATTCTGACTTCTATAGAAAATAAAACAACATTGTACCATTATTTTCATTTATTTACAAACTTTATATACATTTTTTGGTTTCATGATAATATTTTTAAGACAATACTAAACACTAAGACATTATTACTCTATACACATATTTTTTCTTTCAGTCCATTGTCATGACTTATATCTTCCATTATTATTTGACTTTTTTTATTTAATTAAAACGAATCATGCACCTATTGTTTTTAAAACCTTCATAAATTAAGTGTACAGGTTGCACAGCATTATTGACTTCATCAAAAACACTTTCCGACATATCATTTAACCGTATAAGCAGAAATGTCTCAAAGTTTTCACATACACAAAGTACACGATCACCATATGCTGTTTTCAATTTCCGAATCTTGATAATGCGGAATGGAATATGCGTTGGCAATTCGCTGAGCTTCTTTGTCTCTAAGCCACATGATTGTCCCACAGCATTCAAAACATTCATTGTAGTAGTCTATAAACAAAACAAAAGCATATCTATTACACTCTAAAACAGTTTTAATAATATTGTGCAATTAGGGATTTTGCACTATGCATGGCGAATAAATTATACTAGTTATGCAAGAAATGCCCTAACTGTAGCAGATACTACTTTTCTGCATATAGCACAAGTGTTAAGTTTTAATGCACATTTGACACAGGCTATCATGTGTCCACAGGGTAAAAATACAACACCTAGTTCATCTTGATAACAAATTTTACATAATTGTTGGTCACACTTTTGTATCTGTTCGTGAGACAAGTCTTTTCTTTCAGCCTTATGTATTTGCTCCGCGTGCTCTAACTCTAAAGGCACTTTTATGTCTTGTGCTGCAATCACTTTTTCTTTACGAATAGTGTTACAAATTCCTGACCTTTAAGCAACACCATGTATTTACAGTTTGGTAACCAACGAGCATGTTGCACTAAAGGGTCATCAGTCATTTGCCAATCCTTTAAAGCAAATCCGCAATAAAAACATATTGTTTTATCCCCTTCACCAGTATAAAAAAATCCAGCTTCACTTAGCTGTTTGGTAAGGTGTTTTAATATTAATGGCCAAACATTTTTATAAGATTCGAAACGTTTTTCAACAGAGCTGTACTCTGGGTGTGCTAGTGCTTTAGTCTTGCAAACTCCCAATTTTTCAAAAGCACACGCCAATTCAACACTGTCTATGGCATATGGACCACATATATCGACACTACCGTTGACTGGTAATACATCATTATTATTATTTATTTGTGATTCAGCAACGTAAGTAGCGGCCAAAGGCCTTGTGGTTCGGTAAAATGAATGCACGGGTAGGTTACCCACTTGCTTTCCAAGCATGTAAGGACAGTGAGGAGACCATCGCAAATGGTCTCTAAAGGGATCATCCCCTTCTTCCCAGTGTGAAAGTTCAATACGACAAAACACACAGCGCACCACATCTTCTCGGTTCAAGTAAAAAAAAAACGGCTTTTGCAAGTTCATGCGTCGACAAAAAGCCTACAGGCCAGGATTCAAATGTTAACCATCGATCATGTTCTGATTTTAAATTTAACCCACGTGGTAAACCAACTTGCTCACTTGTTGTATTTGGTACTAACGCCATGTGTTATAATAAAACTTTTTCTTATTGTAAGTTATTAACATTGCACAAGAGCACAGAGTACTTTAAAGCATAATGCATGCTTGTTCACTGTCTGTTCATTACGTTAATGGCACATGACGACACCTAAAAGCAAACAAAATAACCCATCACTCAATCAATCAATCAATCAATCAATACTTGTAAATAAAACGTTAACGTTAATTGGCATTAATATATCAAAACACCATTAAAAATAAACTGTATGTTGGCACTAACAGTAACCCATGTACTTATTTTCTTTTTTATAAAGCTACAGTCATTTACATTCCCCCACCCTCCCTTTAACCAATATATAAACAAAAATGAATGTCATGTCATTTTGTTCACATTATCATGTTCAAACCTGTGGATATTCGTTGAGTCCATAGGGAACCACCCATAAATTAAATTTATTATTTTTAGTTTTAGAAAATCCAACATGGCCTTGTACTTTTCCCAGTCAACACCAACAACATAGCCATTCATCAAGAAAGCAATCATTGTCCCAGTCATGTACAGGTAATGAATTTTTTTTGTCTACGAGTTTTCAGTAGTGGTAAAATGGAATAGCATTTTTAAGTTGGACTTACCTGAGTTTTAAACAGTTCACTCTTTGGCAGTGGTTTCGCTTTAGTGCGTTTCTGGTTTTTTTCAGCGACTGCTACGGCGGTAAGGCTATTCTTTCCAAGTTTCTAAAAAATAAATAAAATAAACCGATATAAATACCTAAATTCAGGTTAATACATACATTTCATAAAATAAAACATAAAACCAAAAAAATGAAACAAGTTAGTTTAAAAAAATCATCTCACCTTTACTTGCAGTGACTTGTTGTTCTTCCCTTCTAGTGGGCTCAAAAGTGCAATGGTTTCTTCTCCCTCAGACATGTAAGGTATGCCGGTTATCTGCAAACAAATAAATAAAATCATTAATTACCTAATCAATAAATAATTACTTGTAAATATATATATTAATCAATAAATGTATAAATGAATAAATATATACCTACCCCACAACAAGGTTAAGTATTTTCCACCAACACCAAAACTGCTAAACAAGACCAAGTGTTTCACGCAACGCAATGTGTTCAAAGGTAGTCCACCCAAGTGAGAGTGGAAATGATAACGACATGTCTTTATATATGCTACGTTGCATGTATAATCATTTTTTCCCACGCTTTGACCATTCTGTTATCGGTCACGTGGACAGCTAACGCCCAAAGTGAACACCTGTGGCGAATCAAATTTCACATGAACTTGCATTTTGTCACGTACGAAGCAAAACAGGATGTCACTTGTTAACAGTTATCATGCACGTGGACAGATAACGTCCAAGGTGAACACCTGCGGTAGATCAAATTTCACATGGACTTGCATTTTGTCACGTACGAAGCAAAACAGGATGTCACTGGTTTAGCCTACATGTGGTTTTACAAATGTGTGTGCATGCCTTTCACACTCCCCTGCAACCACGATGGTCAGATTATTTCACCTTCAAGCGTCACCTGTTGTCAAGTCAGATCGGAGCCTTCCAATAAGCTCAAATGACATTCACCTCCTGCTCGTCGGCAAGTTTATTTTCTCTACTCGCTTCGACCAACATAGAACCTAGTTCTCATCACCGTTTACACGTTAAAGGTAAAATATCAGAAAACGCACCCTCGCTCTGTCATACACCGACTCGTCGAAATATCAATTGATCTATTGAACACAGCCACCTTGGTCAGCGACAGGTTTGTTGAAACACACACATCCAGCAGTATCGTCTCTCTCAACCACCACGCTCCATGAAAATTATAAACAGGTAAAGAAAAAGAAAACGTTTTTTCAACATGTATGGCGTTAGGCCCTTTGTGAATTATCTTTTTGGAAAAAATATCTACCACATTTGTAATGGGGCGTTAGCCCGAGTCCTAGGACACCTCGTACACGTCTCTAGCGTTATTGGTTCGTGAAATATCGACAAAATCACAAAAAACACGTGTTTACCCCAAAATCGAGTTTCCAATTTTATTAAAAATTATAACGAGTGGTCCATAGCAGAGAGTACGTTACCCCGAGTCCTTGGACCTGTCGAACACGCCTCTAGCGTTATTGGTTCGTGAGATATAGCAAAAAGTCTAAAATCACGTTTTTACCCCAAAATATTCTGTTTCCATCATTCTCAAAAACTTTAACCTATTACCAAAATACACAGGGTTTCGAGACAAGCCATTTGACACGTCATAGGACCAAATCCGACCATGCATTCGTGAGATATCTGAAAAAGTCTAAAATCACGGTTTTACCCCCAAAAAGCCTGTTTCCCTCATTCTCAAAACTTTAACCTATTAATAACATGTATAGGGCTTCGAGACAATCGATTTGACACGTCACACGTCCAAATCCGACCTTGCGTTTGAGATATATCGACAAACTTCGTAGGAAAGTAGGCGACTATCTGGCTCTCTCCTCACCACCAAAACCTCTTCTTATCAATCATTTTTTTTTTCAAAGAGCTCGCCCTCTTACAAAAATCCCAAGTGCGCATGCGTAAAAAACAAAAACAAAAATGTTCATCCATAGCGGCAGCCAGAAAAACGCATGCGCGATATGAGCAACAACATTTAAGTTCATTTTAGCAGCGCACCTTATACATGTCGTATTTGAAGAGACTTTCACTAAAAATTACAATTTCACCCCCTAGTAGGGGTAGGTTTTATTTAGGGGTTGAAATGAGTGGTCCATAGCAAAGCCCCCGTCAGCCCGAGTCCAACGACACCTCATTCGTGAATCTCCGACCAAGGGTTCGGGAGTTATCGGCTCGCATTGGGAGTAGTGGTGGGGGGGGGGTTAGAATCGGCATCACTCCACTACTCCTGAGATTAGGTATTCCTTGTAATAGTTCAGCAGCAAGGTAGGGCGGGGCCATGCAATGTAGGCCTTAGCGCCAGTGATTAGGTATTCTTTGTAATGGTTCAGCAGCAAGGTAGGAGGGGGCCATGCATTGTATTCCTAAGCGCCTGAGATTAAGTGTTTTTGTAATGGTTTAGCGGCAAGATAGGAGGGGCCATTTGTAGTAGGCCTTAGCGCCTGAGATTAGGTATTCCTTGTAATGGTTCAGCAGCAAGGTAGGAGGGGGCCATGCATTGTAGGCCTTAGCGCCTGAGATTAGGTATTCTTTGTAATGGTTCAGCAGCAAGGTAGGAAGGGCCATGCATTGTAGGCCTTAGCGCCTGAGATTAGGTATTCCTTGTAATGGTTCAGCAGCAAGGTAGCAGGGGCCATGCATTGTAGGCCTTAGCGCCTGAGATTAGGTATTCTTTGTAATGGTTCAGCAGCAAGGTAGGAGGGGCCATGCATTGTATGCCTTAGCGCCTGGGATTAGGTATTATTTGTAATGGTTCAGCAGCAAGGTAGGACGGGCCATGCATTGTAGGCCTTAGCGCATGAGATTAGGTATTCCTTGTAATGGTTCAGCAGCAAGGTAGGACAGGCCATGCATTGTAGGCCTTAGCGCCTGAGATTAGGTATTCTTTGAAATGGTTCAGCAGCACGGTAGCACGGGGCCATGCATTGTAGGCCTTAGCGCCTGTGATTAGGTATTCTTTGTAATGGTTCAGCAGGAAGGTAGGACGGGGCCCTGCATTGTAGGCCTCAGTGCCGGTGATTAGGTATTCTTTGTAATGGTTCAGCAGCAAGGTAGGAGGGGCCATGCAATGTAGGCCTTAGCGCCTGAGATTAGGTATTCTTTGTAGTGGTTCAGCAGCAAGGTAGGAGGGGCCATGCATTGTAGGCCTTAGCGCCTGAGATTAGGTATTCTTTGTAATAATTCAGCAGCAAGGTAGGAGGGGCCATGCAATGTAGGCCTTAGCGCCTGAGATTAGGTATTCCTTGTAATGGTTCAGCAGCTTGGTAGGAGGGGCCATGCATTGTAGGCCTTAGCGCCTGAGATTAGGTATACCTTGTAATGGTTCAGCAGCATGGTAGGACGGGGCCATGCAATGTAGGCCTTAGCGCCTGAGATTGGGTATTCTTTGTAATGGTTCAGCAGCATGGTAGGAGGGGTCCCTGCATTGTAGGCCTTAGTGCCTGTGATTAGGTATTCCTTGTAATGGTTCAGCAGCATGGTAGGAGGGGGCCCTGCATTGTAGCCCTTAGTGCCTGTGATTATGTATTCCTTGTAATGGTTCAGCAGCAAGGTAGGACGGGGCCCTGCATTGTAGGCCTTAGTGCCTCTGATTAGGTAATCTTTGTAATGGTTCAGCAGCATGGTAGGAAGGGGCCCTGCATTGTAGGCCTTAGTGCCTGTGATTACGTATTCCTTGTAATAGTTCAGCAGCAAGGTAGGACGGAACATGCATTGTAGGCCTTAGCGCCTGAGATTAGGTGTTCCTTGTAATGGTTCAGCAGCAAGGTAGGAGGGGCCATGCATTGTGGGCCTTAGCGCCTGTGATTGGGTATTCTTTGTAATGGTTCAGCAGCAAGGTAGGAGGCGGCCATGATTAGTAGGCCTTAGCGCTTGAGATTAGGTATTCCTTGTAATGGTTCAGCAGCAAGGTTGGACGGGCCATGCATTGTTGGCGTTAGCGCCTGAGATTTGGTATTCCTTGTAAAGTTTCAGCAGCAAGGTAGGACGGGGCCATGCAATGTACGCCTTAGCGTCTGAGATTAGGTATTCCTTGTAATGGTTCAGCAGCATGGTAGGAGGGGTCCCTGCATTGTAGGCCTTAGTGCCTGTGATTAGGTATTCCTTGTAATGGTTCAGCAGCATGGTAGGAGGGGGCCCTGCATTGTAGGCCTTAGTGCCTGTGATTATGTATTCCTTGTAATGGTTCAGCAGCAAGGTAGGACGGGGCCCTGCATTGTAGGCCTTAGTGCCTGTGATTAGGTAATCTTTGTAATGGTTCAGCAGCATGGTAGGAAGGGGCCCTGCATTGTAGGCCTTAGTGCCTGTGATTACGTATTCCTTGTAATAGTTCAGCAGCAAGGTAGGACGGAACATGCATTGTAGGCCTTAGCGCCTGAGATTAGGTATTCCTTGTAATGGTTCAGCAGCAAGGTAGGAGGGGCCATGCATTGTGGGCCTTAGCGCCTGTGATTGGGTATTCTTTGTAATGGTTCAGCAGCAAGGTAGGAGGCGGCCATGATTAGTAGGCCTTAGCGCTTGAGATTAGGTATTCCTTGTAATGGTTCAGCAGCAAGGTTGGACGGGCCATGCATTGTTGGCGTTAGCGCCTGAGATTTGGTATTCCTTGTAAAGTTTCAGCAGCAAGGTAGGACGGGGCCATGCAATGTACGCCTTAGCGTCTGAGATTAGGTATTCCTTGTAATGGTTCAGCAGCATGGTAGGACGGGGCATGCAATGTAGGCCTTAGCGCCTGAGATTAGGTATTCCTTGTAATGGTGCAGCAGCAAGGTAGGAGGGGCCATGCAATGTAGGCCTTAGCGCCTGAGATTGGGCATTCTTTGTAATGGTTCAGCAGCATGGTAGGACGGGGCCATGCAATGTAGGCCTTAGCGCCTGAGATTGGGTATTCTTTGTAATGGTTCAGAAACAAGGTAGGAGGGGCCAAGCATTGTAGGCCTTAACGCCTGAGATTAAGTATTCTTTGTAATGGTTCAGCAGCAAGGTTGGAGGGGCCATGATTAGTAGGCCTTAACGCCTGAGATTAAGTATTCTTTGTAATGGTCCAGCAGCAAGGTAGGAGGGGCCATGCATTGTAGGCCTTAGCGACTGAGATTAAGTATTCTTTGTATAGGTTCAGCAGCAGGTAGGAAGGGCCGTGATTAGTACGCCTTAACGCCTGAGATTAAGTATTCTTTGTAATGGTTCAGCAGCAAGGTAGGAGGGGCCTTGCATTGTAGGACTTAGCGCCTGAGATTAAGTATTTTTTGTAATGGTTCAGCAGCAAGGTAGGAGGCGGCCATGCAATGTAGGCCTTAGCGCCTGAGGTTGGGTATTCTTTGTAATGGTTCAGCAGCATGGTAGGACGGGGCCATGCAATGTAGGCAAACGCCTGAGATTGGGTATTATTTGTAATGGTTCAGCAGCAAGGTAGGAGGCGGCCATGATTAGTAGGCCTTAACGCCTGAGATTAGGTATTTTTTGTAATGGTTCAGCAGCATGGTAGGAGGCGGCCATGCAATGTAGGCCTTAGCGCCTGAGGTTGGGTATTCTGTATAATGGTTCAGCAGCAAGGTAGGAGGGGCCATGATTAGTAGCCCTTAGCGCCTGAGATTAAGTATTCTTTGTAATGGTTCAGCAGCAAGGTAGGAGGCGGCCATGCATTGTAGGCCTTAGCGCCTGTGATTAGGTATTCTTTGTAATAATTCAGCAGCAAGGTAGGAGGGGGCCATGCATTGTAGGCCTTAGCGCCTGAGATTAGGTATTCTTTGTAAGGGTTCAGCAGCAAGGTAGGAGGGGCCATGCAATGTAGGCCCTAGCGCCTGTGAATAGGTATTCTTTGTAATGGTTCAGCAGCATGGTAGGACGGGGCCATGCAATATAGGCCTTAGCGCCTGTGATTAGGTATTCCTTGTAATGGTTCAGCAGCAAGGTAGGAGGGGGCCATGCATTGTTGGCCTTAGCGCCTGAGATTAGGTATTCTCTGTAATGGTTCAGCTGCAAGGTACGAGGGGCCATGCATTGTAGGCCTTAGCGCCTGAGATTAGGTATTCTTTGTAATGGTTCAGCAGCAAGGTAGGAGGGGCCATGCATTGTAGGCCTTAGCGCCTGAGATTAGGTAATCTTTGTAATGGTTCAGCAGCATGGTAGGACGGGGCCCTGCATTGTTGGCCTTAGCGCCTGAGATTAGGTAATCTTTGTAATGGTTCAGCAGCATGTTCGGAGGGGGCCATGCATTGTTGGCCTTAGCGCCTGAGATTAGGTATTCTTTGTAATGGTTCAGCAGCAAGGTAAGAGGGGTCAATGCATTGTAGGCCTTAGCGCCTGAGATTAGGTATTCTTTGTAATAATTCAGCAGCAAGGTAGGAGGGAGCCATGCATTGTAGGCCTTAGCACCTGAGATTAGGTATTGTTTGTAACAATTCAGCAGCAAGGTAGAAGGGGGCCATGCATTGTAGGCCTTAGCACCTGTGATTAGGTATTCTTTGTAATGGTTCAGCAGCAAGGTAGGAGGGGGCTATGCATTGTAGCACTTAGCGACTGAGATTAGGTATTCTTTGTAATAATTCAGTAGCAAGGTAGGAGGGGGCCATGCATTGTAGCCCTTAACGCCTGAGATTAGGTATTGTTTGTAATGGTTCAGCAGCAAGGTAGGACGGGGCCATGCATTGTAGGCCTTAGCGCCTGAGATTAGGTATTCCTTGTAATGGTTCAGCAGCAAGGAAGGAGCGGCCATGCATTGTAGGCCTTAGCGCCTGAGATTAGGTATTCTTTGTAATGGTTCAGCAGCAAGGTAGGAGGGGCCATGTATTGTAGGCCTTAGCGCCTGAGATTAGGTATTCCTTGTTATGGTTCAGCAGCAAGGTAGGACGGGGCCATGCATTGTAGGCCTTAGCGCCTGAGATTAGGTATTCTTTGTAATGGTTCAGCAGCAAGGTAGGAGGGGCCATGCATTGTATGCCTTAGCGCCTGGGATTAGGTATTATTTGTAATGGTTCAGCAGCAAGGTAGGACGGGCCATGCATTGTAGGCCTTAGCGCATGAGATTAGGTATTCCTTGTAATGGTTCAGCAGCAAGGTAGGACAGGCCATGCATTGTAGGCCTTAGCGCCTGAGATTAGGTATTCCTTGTAATGGTTCAGCAGCACGGTAGCACGGGGCCATGCATTGTAGGCCTTAGCGCCTGTGATTAGGTATTCTTTGTAATGGTTCAGCAGCAAGGTAGGACGGGGCCCTGCATTGTAGGCCTCAGTGCCGGTGATTAGGTATTCTTTGTAATGGTTCAGCAGCAAGGTAGGAGGGGCCATGCAATGTAGGCCTTAGCGCCTGAGATTAGGTATTCTTTGTAGTGGTTCAGCAGCAAGGTAGGAGGGGCCATGCATTGTAGGCCTTAGCGCCTGAGATTAGGTATTCTTTGTAATAATTCAGCAGCAAGGTAGGAGGGGCCATGCAATGTAGGCCTTAGCGCCTGAGATTAGGTATTCCTTGTAATGGTTCAGCAGCATGGTAGGAGGGGCCATGCATTGTAGGCCTTAGCGCCTGAGATTAGGTATACCTTGTAATGGTTCAGCAGCATGGTAGGACGGGGCCATGCAATGTAGGCCTTAGCGCCTGAGATTGGGTATTCTTTGTAATGGTTCAGCAGCATGGTAGGAGGGGTCCCTGCATTGTAGGCCTTAGTGCCTGTGATAAGGTATTCCTTGTAATGGTTCAGCAGCATGGTAGGAGGGGGCCCTGCATTGTAGCCCTTAGTGCCTGTGATTATGTATTCCTTGTAATGGTTCAGCAGCAAGGTAGGACGGGGCCCTGCATTGTAGGCCTTAGTGCCTGTGATTAGGTAATCTTTGTAATGGTTCAGCAGCATGGTAGGAAGGAGCCCTGCATTGTAGGCCTTAGTGCCTGTGATTACGTATTCCTTGTAATAGTTCAGCAGCAAGGTAGGACGGAACATGCATTGTAGGCCTTAGCGCCTGAGATTAGGTATTCCTTGTAATGGTTCAGCAGCAAGGTAGGAGGGGCCATGCATTGTGGGCCTTAGCGCCTGTGATTGGGTATTCTTTGTAATGGTTCAGCAGCAAGGTAGGAGGCGGCCATGATTAGTAGGCCTTAGCGCTTGAGATTAGGTATTCCTTGTAATGGTGCAGCAGCAAGGTAGGAGGGGCCATGCAATGTAGGCCTTAGCGCCTGAGATTGGGCATTCTTTGTAATGGTTCAGCAGCATGGTAGGACGGGGCCATGCAATGTAGGCCTTAGCGCCTGAGATTGGGTATTCTTTGTAATGGTTCAGAAACAAGGTAGGAGGGGCCATGCATTGTAGGCCTTAACGCCTGAGATTAAGTATTCTTTGTAATGGTTCAGCAGCAAGGTTGGAGGGGCCATGATTAGTAGGCCTTAACGCCTGAGATTAAGTATTCTTTGTAATGGTCCAGCAGCAAGGGAGGAGGGGCCATGCATTGTAGGCCTTAGCGACTGAGATTAAGTATTCTTTGTATAGGTTCAGCAGCAGGTAGGAAGGGCCGTGATTAGTACGCCTTAACGCCTGAGATTAAGTATTCTTTGTAATGGTTCAGCAGCAAGGTAGGAGGGGCCTTGCATTGTAGGACATAGCGCCTGAAATTAAGTATTTTATGTAATGGTTCAGCAGCAAGGTAGGAGGCGGCCATGCAATGTAGGCCTTAGCGCCTGAGATTGGGTATTCTTTGTAATGGTTCAGCAGCATGGTAGGACGGGGCCATGCAATGTAGGCAAACGCCTGAGATTGGGTATTCTTTGTAATGGTTCAGCAGCAAGGTAGGAGGCGGCCATGATTAGTAGGCCTTAACGCCTGAGATTAGGTATTTTTTGTAATGGTTCAGCAGCATGGTAGGAGGCGGCCATGCAATGTAGGCCTTAGCGCCTGAGATTGGGTATTCTTTATAATGGTTCAGCAGCAAGGTAGGAGGGGCCATGATTAGTAGCCCTTAGCGCCTGAGATTAGGTATTCTTTGTAACGGTTCAGCAGCAAGGTAGGAGGCGGCCATGCATTGTAGGCCTTAGCGCCTGTGATTAGGTATTCTTTGTAATAATTCAGCAGCAAGGTAGGAGGGGGCCATGCATTGTAGGCCTTAGCGCCTGAGATTAGGTATTCTTTGTAAGGGTTCAGCAGCAAGTTAGGAGGGGCCATGCAATGTAGGCCCTAGCGCCTGTGAATAGGTATTCTTTGTAATGGTTCAGCAGCATGGTAGGACGGGGCCATGCAATATAGGCCTTAGCGCCTGTGATTAGGTATTCCTTGTAATGGTTCAGCAGCAAGGTAGGAGGGGGCCATGCATTGTTGGCCTTAGCGCCTGAGATTAGGTATTCTTTGTAATGGTTCAGCAGCAAGGTACGAGGGGCCATGCATTGTAGGCCTTAGCGCCTGAGATTAGGTATTCTTTGTAATGGTTCAGCAGCAAGGTAGGAGGGGCCATGCATTGTAGGCCTTAGCGCCTGAGATTAGGTAATCTTTGTAATGGTTCAGCAGCATGGTAGGACGGGGCCCTGCATTGTTGGCCTTAGCGCCTGAGATTAGGTAATCTTTGTAATGGTTCAGCAGCATGGTCGGAGGGGGCCATGCATTGTTGGCCTTAGCTCCTGAGATTAGGTATTCTTTGTAATGGTTCAGCAGCAAGGTAAGAGGGGGCAATGCATTGTAGGCCCTAGCGCCTGAGATTAGGTATTCTTTGTAATAATTCAGCAGCAAGGTAGGAGGGGGCCATGCATTGTAGGCCTTAGCACCTGAGATTAGGTATTGTTTGTAATAATTCAGCAGCAAGGTAGAAGGGGGCCATGCATTGTAGGCCTTAGCACCTGTGATTAGGTATTCTTTGTAATGGTTCAGCAGCAAGGTAGGAGGGGGCTATGCATTGTAGCACTTAGCGACTGAGATTAGGTATTCTTTGTAATAATTCAGTAGCAAGGTAGGAGGGGGCCATGCATTGTAGCCTTTAGCGCCTGAGATTAGGTATTGTTTGTAATGGTTCAGCAGCAAGGTAGGACGGGGCCATGCATTGTAGGCCTTAGCGCCAGAGCTTAGGTATTCTTTGTAATGGTTCAGCAGCAAGGTAGGAGGGGGCCATGCATTGTAGGCCTTAGCGCCTGAGATTAGGTATTCTTTGTAATAATTCAGCAGCAAGGTAGGAGTGGGCCATGCATTGTAGGCCTTAGAGCCTGAGATTAGGTATTGTTTGTAATGGTTCAGCAGCAACGTAGGACGGGGACATGCATTGTAGGCCTTAGCGCCTGAGATTAAGTATTTTTTGTAATGGTTCAGCGGCAAGGTTGGAGGGGCCCTGCATTGTAGGCCTTAGCGCCTGAGGTTAGGTAATCTTTCTAATGGTTCAGCAGCAAGGTAGGAGGGGGCCATGCATTGTAGGCCTTAGCGCCTGAGATAAGGTATTCTTTGTAATAATTCAGCAGCAAGGAAGGAGGGGGCCATGCATTGTAGGCCTTAGCGCCTGAGATTAGGTATTGTTTGTAATGGTTCAGCAGCAAGGTAGGAGGGGGCCATGCATTGTAGCCCTTAGCGCCTGAGATTAGGAATTATTTGTAATAATTCAGCAGCAAGGTAGGAGCGGGCCATGCATTGTAGCCCTTAGCGCCTGAGATTAGGTATTGTTTGTAATGGTTCAGCAGCAAGGTAGGAGGGGCCATGTATTGTAGGCCTTAGCGCCTGAGATTAGGTATTCCTTGTTATGGTTCAGCAGCAAGGTAGAACGGGGCCATGCATTGTAGGCCTTAGCGCCTGAGATTAGGTATTCTTTGTAATGGTTCAGCAGCAAGGTAGGAGGGGCCATGCATTGTATGCCTTAGCGCCTGGGATTAGGTATTATTTGTAATGGTTCAGCAGCAAGGTAGGACGGGCCATGCATTGTAGGCCTTAGCGCATGAGATTAGGTATTCCTTGTAATGGTTCAGCAGCAAGGTAGGACAGGCCATTCATTGTAGGCCTTAGCGCCTGAGATTAGGGATTCTTTGTAATGGTTCAGCAGCACGGTAGGACGGGGCCATGCATTGTAGGCCTTAGCACCTGTGATTAGGTATTCTTTGTAATGGTTCAGCAGCAAGGTAGGACGGGGCCATGCAATATAGGCCTTAGCGCCTGTGATTAGGTATTCTTTGTAATGGTTCAGCAGCAAGGTAGGACGGGGCCATGCATTGTAGGCCTCAGTGCCGGTGATTAGGTATTCTTTGTAATGGTTCAGCAGCAAGGTAGGAGGGGCCATGCAATGTAGGCCTTAGCGCCTGAGATTAGGTATTCTTTGTAGTGGTTCAGCAGCAAGGTAGGAGGGGCCATGCATTGTAGGCCTTAGCGCCTGAGATTAGGTATTCTTTGTAATAATTCAGCAGCAAGGTAGGAGGGGCCATGCAATGTAGGCCTTAGCGCCTGAGATTAGGTATTCCTTGTAATGGTTCAGCAGCATGGTAGGAGGGGCCATGCATTGTAGGTATTAGCGCCTGAGATTAGGTATACCTTGTAATGGTTCAGCAGCATGGTAGGACGGGGCCATGCAATGTAGGCCTTAGCGCCTGAGATTGGGTATTCTTTGTAATGGTTCAGCAGCATGGTAGGAGGGGTCCCTGCATTGTAGGCCTTAGTGCCTGTGATTAGGTATTCCTTGTAATGGTTCAGCAGCAAGGTAGGAGGGGGCCCTGCATTGTAGGCCATAGTGTCTGTGATTATGTATTCCTTGTAATGGTTCAGCAGCAAGGTAGGACGGGGCCCTGCATTGTAGGCCTTAGTGCCTGTGATTAGGTAATCTTTGTAATGGTTCAGCAGCATGGTAGGAAGGGGCCCTGCATTGTAGGCCTTAGTGCCTGTGATTACGTATTCCTTGTAATAGTTCAGCAGCAAGGTAGGACGGAACATGCATTGTAGGCCTTAGCGCCTGAGATTAGGTATTCCTTGTAATGGTTCAGCAGCAAGGTAGGAGGGGCCATGCATTGTGGGCCTTAGCGCCTGTGATTGGGTATTCTTTGTAATGGTTCAGCAGCAAGGTAGGAGGCGGCCATGATTAGTAAGCCTTAGCGCTTGAGATTAGGTATTCCTTGTAATGGTTCAGCAGCAAGGTTGGACGGGCAATGCATTGTTGGCGTTAGCGCCTGAGATTTGGTAATCCTTGTAAAGGTTCAGCAGCAAGGTAGGACGGGGCCATGCAATGTACGCCTTAGCGTCTGAGATTAGGTATTCCTTGTAATGGTTCAGCAGCATGGTAGGACGGGGCATGCAATGTAGGCCTTAGCGCCTGAGATTAGGTATTCCTTGTAATGGTGCAGCAGCAAGGTAGGAGGGGCCATGCAATGTAGGCCTTAGCGCCTGAGATTGGGCATTCTTTGTAATGGTTCAGCAGCATGGTAGGACGGGGCCATGCAATGTAGGCCTTAGCGCCTGAGATTGGGTATTGTTTGTAATGGTTCAGCAACAAGGTAGGAGAGGCCATGCGTTGTAGGCCTTAACGCCTGAGATTAAGTATTCTTTGTAATGGTTCAGCAGCAAGGTTGGAGGGGCCATGATTAGTAGGCCTTAACGCCTGAGATTAAGTATTCTTTGTAATGGTCCAGCAGCAAGGTAGGAGGGGCCATGCATTGTAGGCCTTAGCGCCTGAGATTAAGTATTCTTTGTATAGGTTCAGCAGCAGGTAGGAGGGGCCGTGATTAGTAGGCCTTAACGCCTGAGATTAAGTATTCTTTGTAATGGTTCAGCAGCAAGGTAGGAGGGGCCTTGCATTGTAGGCATTAGCGCCTCAGATTAAGTATTTTTTGTAATGGTTCAGCAGCAAGGTAGGAGGCGGCCATGCAATGTAGGCCTTAGCGCCTGAGATTGGGTATTCTTTGTAATGGTTCAGCAGCATGGTAGGACGGGGCCATGCAATGTAGGCAAGCGCCTGAGATTGGGTATTCTTTGTAATGGTTCAGCACCAAGGTAGGAGGCGGCCATGATTAGTAGGCCTTAACGCCTGAGATTAGGTATTTTTTGTAATGGTTCAGCAGCAAGGTAGGAGGCGGCCATGCAATGTAGGCCTTAGCGCCTGAGATTGGGTATTCTTTATAATGGTTCAGCAGCAAGGTAGGAGGGGCCATGATTAGTAGCCCTTAGCGCCTGAGATTAGGTATTCTTTGTAATGGTTCAGCAGCAAGGTAGGAGGCGGCCATGCATTGTAGGCCTTAGTGCCTGTGATTAGGTATTCTTTGTATTAATTCAGCAGCAAGGTAGGAGGGGGCCATGCATTGTAGGCCTTAGCGCCTGAGATTGGGTATTCTTTATAATGGTTCAGCAGCAAGGTAGGAGGGGCCATGATTATTAGCCCTTAGCGCCTGAGATTAGGTATTCTTTGTAATGGTTCAGCAGCAAGGTAGGAGGCGGCCATGCATTGTAGGCCTTAGCGCCTGTGATTAGGTATTATTTGTAATAATTCAGCAGCAAGGTAGGAGGGGGCCATGCA
This sequence comes from Meconema thalassinum, assembly GCA_946902985.2. Taxonomy (NCBI): domain Eukaryota; kingdom Metazoa; phylum Arthropoda; class Insecta; order Orthoptera; family Tettigoniidae; genus Meconema; species Meconema thalassinum. The sequence goes on from OX336390.1 coordinate 4,204,805, forward strand.
TTGTAGGCCTTAGCGCCTGAGATTAGGTATTCTTTGTAAGGGTACAGCAGCAAGGTAGGAGGGGCCATGCAATGTAGGCCCTAGCGCCTGTGATTAGGTATTCTTTGTAATGGTTCAGCAGCATGGTAGGACGGGGCCATGCAATATAGGCCTTAGCGCCTGTGATTAGGAATTCCTTGTAATGGTTCAGCAGCAAGGTAGGAGGGGGCCATGCATTGTTGGCCTTAGCGCCTGAGATTAGGTATTCTTTGTAATGGTTCAGCAGCAAGGTACGAGGGGCCATGCATTGTAGGCCTTAGCGCCTGAGATTAGGTATTTTTTGTAATGGTTCAGCAGCAAGGTAAGAGGGGGCCATGCATTGTAGGCCTTAGCGCCTGAGATTAGGTATTCTTTGTAATAATTCAGCAGCAAGGTAGGAGGGGGCCATGCATTCTAGGCCTTAGCACCTGAGATTAGGTATTGTTTGTAATAATTCAGCAGCAAGGTAGAAGGGGGCCATGCATTGTAGGCCTTAGCACCTGTGATTAGGTATTCTTTGTAATGGTTCAGCAGCAAGGTAGGAGGGGGCTATGCATTGTAGCACTTAGCGCCTGAGATTAGGTATTCTTTGTAATAATTCAGTAGCAAGGTAGGAGAGGGCCATGCATTGTAGCCCTTAGCGCCTGAGATTAGGTATTGTTTGTAATGGTTCAGCAGCAAGGTAGGAGGGGCCATGTATTGTAGGCCTTAGCGCCTGAGATTAGGTATTCCTTGTTATGGTTCAGCAGCAAGGTAGAACGGGGCCATGCATTGTAGGCCTTAGCGCCTGGGATTAGGTATTATTTGTAATGGTTCAGCAGCAAGGTAGGACGGGCCATGCATTGTAGGCCTTAGCGCATGAGATTAGGTATTCCTTGTAATGGTTCAGCAGCAAGGTAGGACAGGCCATTCATTGTAGGCCTTAGCGCCTGAGATTAGGGATTCTTTGTAATGGTTCAGCAGCACGGTAGGACGGGGCCATGCATTGTAGGCCTTAGCACCTGTGATTAGGTATTCTTTGTAATGGTTCAGCAGCAAGGTAGGACGGGGCCCTGCATTGTAGGCCTCAGTGCCGGTGATTAGGTATTCTTTGTAATGGTTCAGCAGCAAGGTAGGAGGGGCCAGGCAATGTAGGCCTTAGCGCCTGAGATTAGGTATTCTTTGTAGTGGTTCAGCAGCAAGGTAGGAGGGGCCATGCATTGTAGGCCTTAGCGCCTGAGATTAGGTATTCTTTGTAATAATTCAGCAGCAAGGTAGGAGGGGCCATGCAATGTAGGCCTTAGCGCCTGAGATTAGGTATTCCTTGTAATGGTTCAGCAGCATGGTAGGAGGGGCCATGCATTGTGGGCCTTAGCGCCTGAGATTAGGTATACCTTGTAATGGTTCAGCAGCATGGTAGGACGGGGCCATGCAATGTAGGCCTTAGCGCCTGAGATTGGGTATTCTTTGTAATGGTTCAGCAGCATGGTAGGAGGGGTCCCTGCATTGTAGGCCTTAGTGCCTGTGATTAGGTATTCCTTGTAATGGTTCAGCAGCAAGGTAGGAGGGGGCCCTGCATTGTAGGCCTTAGTGCCTGTGATTATGTATTCCTTGTAATGGTTCAGCAGCAAGGTAGGACGGGGCCCTGCATTGTAGGCCTTAGTGCCTGTGATTAGGTAATCTTTGTAATGGTTCAGCAGCATGGTAGGAAGGGGCCCTGCATTGTAGGCCTTAGTGCCTGTGATTACGTATTCCTTGTAATAGTTCAGCAGCAAGGTAGGACGGAACATGCATTGTAGGCCTTAGCGCCTGAGATTAGGTATTCCTTGTAATGGTTCAGCAGCAAGGTAGGAGGGGCCATGCATTGTGGGCCTTAGCGCCTGTGATTGAGTATTCTTTGTAATGGTTCAGCAGCAATGTAGGAGGCGGCCATGATTAGTAAGCCTTAGCGCTTGAGATTAGGTATTCCTTGTAATGGTTCAGCAGCAAGGTTGGACGGGCAATGCATTGTTGGCGTTAGCGCCTGAGATTTGGTATTCCTTGTAAAGGTTCAGCAGCAAGGTAGGACGGGGCCATGCAATGTACGCCTTAGCGTCTGAGATTAGGTATTCCTTGTAATGGTTCAGCAGCATGGTAGGACGGGGCATGCAATGTAGGCCTTAGCGCCTGAGATTAGGTATTCCTTGTAATGGTGCAGCAGCAAGGTAGGAGGGGCCATGCAATGTAGGCCTTAGCGCCTGAGATTGGGCATTCTTTGTAATGGTTCAGCAGCATGGTAGGACGGGGCCATGCAATGTAGGCCTTAGCGCCTGAGATTGGGTATTGTTTGTAATGGTTCAGCAACAAGATAGGAGAGGCCATGCGTTGTAGGCCTTAACGCCTGAGATTAAGTATTCTTTGTAATGGTTCAGCAGCAAGGTTGGAGGGGCCATGATTAGTAGGCCTTAACGCCTGAGATTAAGTATTCTTTGTAATAGTCCAGCAGCAAGGTGGGAGGGGCCATGCATTGTAGGCCTTAGCGCCTGAGATTAAGTATTCTTTGTATAGGTTCAGCAGCAGGTAGGAGGGGCCGTGATTAGTAGGCCTTAACGCCTGAGATTAAGTATTCTTTGTAATGGTTCAGCAGCAAGGTAGGAGGGGCCTTGCATTGTAGGCATTAGCGCCTCAGATTAAGTATTTTTGTAATGGTTCAGCAGCAAGGTAGGAGGCGGCCATGCAATGTAGGCCATAGCGCCTGAGATTGGGTATTCTTTGTAATGGTTCAGCAGCATGGTAGGACGGGGCCATGCAATGTAGGCAAGCGCCTGAGATTGGGTATTCTTTGTAATGGTTCAGCAGCAAGGTAGGAGGCGGCCATGATTAGTAGGCCTTAACGCCTGAGATTAGGTATTTTTTATAATGGTTCAGCAGCAAGGTAGGAGGCGGCCATGCAATGTAGGCCTTAGCGCCTGAGATTGGGTATTCTTTATAATGGTTCAGCAGCAAGGTAGGAGGGGCCATGATTAGTAGCCCTTAGCGCCTGAGATTAGGTATTCTTTGTAATGGTTCAGCAGCAAGGTAGGAGGCGGCCATGCATTGTAGACCTTAGTGCCTGTGATTAGGTATTCTTTGTATTAATTCAGCAGCAAGGTAGGAGGGGGCCATGCATTGTAGGCCTTAGCGCCTGAGATTGGGTATTCTTTATAATGGTTCAGCAGCAAGGTAGGAGGGGCCATGATTATTAGCCCTTAGCGCCTGAGATTAGGTATTCTTTGTAATGGTTCAGCAGCAAGGTAGGAGGCGGCCATGCATTGTAGGCCTTAGCGCCTGTGATTAGGTATTATTTGTAATAATTCAGCAGCAAGGTAGGAGGGGGCCATGCATTGTAGGCCTTAGCGCCTGAGATTAGGTATTCTTTGTAAGGGTTCAGCAGCAAGGTAGGAGGGGCCATGCAATGTAGGCCCTAGCGCCTGTGATTAGGTATTCTTTGTAATGGTTCAGCAGCATGGTAGGACGGGGCCATGCAATATAGGCCTTAGCGCCTGTGATTAGGTATTCCTTGTAATGGTTCAGCAGCAAGGTAGGAGGGGGCTATGCATTGTTGGCCTTAGCGCCTGAGATTAGGTATTCTTTGTAATGGTTCAGCAGCAAGGTACGATGGGCCATGCATTGTAGGCCTTAGCGCCTGAGATTAGGTATTTTTTGTAATGGTTCAGCAGCAAGGTAAGAGGGGGCCATGCATTGTAGGCCTTAGCGCCTGAGAGTAGGTATTCTTTGTAATAATTCAGCAGCAAGGTAGGAGGGGGCCATGCATTCTAGGCCTTAGCACCTGAGATTAGGTATTGTTTGTAATAATTCAGCAGCAAGGTAGAAGGGGGCCATGCATTGTAGGCCTTAGCACCTGTGATTAGGTATTCTTTGTAATGGTTCAGCAGCAAGGTAGGAGGGGCCATGCATTGTAGGCCTTAGCGCCTGAGATTAGGTATTCTTTGTAATAATTCAGTAGCAAGGTAGGAGGGGGCCATGCATTGTAGCCCTTAGCGCCTGAGATTAGGTATTGTTTGTAATGGTTCAGCGGCAACGTTGGAGGGGCCCTGCATTGTAGGCCTTAGAGCCTGAGGTTAGGTAATCTTTCTAATGGTTCAGCAGCAAGGTAGGAGGGGGCCATGCATTGTAGGCCATAGCGCCTGAGATTAGGTATTCTTTGTAATAATTCAGCAGCAAGGTAGGAGGGGGCCATGCATTGTAGGCCTTAGCGCCTGAGATTAGGTATTGTTTGTAATGGTTCAGCAGGAAGGTAGGAGGGGGCCATGCATTGTAGCCCTTAGCGCCTGAGATTAGGAATTCTTTGTAATAATTCAGCAGCAAGGTAGGAGCGGGCCATGCATTGTAGCCCTTAGCGCCTGAGATTAGGTATTGTTTGTAATGGTTCAGCAGCAAGGTAGGACGGGGCCATGCATTGTAGGCCTTAGCGCCAGAGCTTAGGTATTCTTTATAATGGTTCAGCAGAAAGGAAGGAGGGGGACATGCATTGTAGGCCTTAGCGCCTGAGATTAAGTATTTTTTATAATGGTTCAGCGGCAAGGTTGGAGGGGCCATGCATTGTAGGCCTTAGCGCCTGAGGTTAGGTATTCTTTGTAATGGTTCAGCAGCAAGGTAGGAGGGGCCCTGCATTGTAGGCCTTAGCGCCTGTGATTAGGTATTCTTTGTAATGGTTCAGCAGCAAGGTAGGACGGGGCCATGCAATGTAGGCCTTAGCGCCTGAGATTAGGTATTCTTTGTAATGGTTCAGCAGCAAGATAGGAGGGGCCATGCATTATAGGCCTTAGCGCCTGTGATTAGGTATTCTTTGAAATGGTTCAGCAGCAAGGTAGGAGGGGGACATGCATTGTATTCCTTAGCGCCTGAGTTTAAGTATTTTCTCTAATGGTTCAGCGGCAAGGTTGGAGGGGCCATGCATTGTAGGCCTTAGCGCCTGAGATTCGGTATTCTTTGTAATGGTTCAGCAGCAAGGTTGGAGGGGCCATGCATTGTAGGCCTTAGCGCCTGAGATTATGTATTCCTTGTAATGGTTCATCAGCAAGGTAGGACGGGGCCATGCAATGTAGGCCTTAGCGCCAGTGATTAGGTATTCTTTGTAATGGTTCAGCAGCAAGGTAGGAGGGGGCCATGCATTGTATTCCAAAGCGCCTGAGATTAAGTATTTTTGTAATGGTTCAGCGGCAAGGTAGGAGGGGCCATGCATAGTAGGCCTTAGCGCCTGAGATTAGGTATTCTTTGTAATGGTTCAGCAGCAAGGTAGGAGGGGCCATGCATTGTATTCCTCAGCGCCTGAGATTAAGTATTCTTTGTAATGGTTCAGCAGCAAGGTAGGAGGGGCCATGCATTGTAGGCCTTAGAGCCTGAGATTAGGTATTCCTTGTAATGGTTCAGCAGCAAGGTAGGAGGGGCCATGCATTGTAGGCCTTAGAGCCTGAGATTAGGTATTCCTTGTAATGGTTCAGCAGCAAGGTAGGAGGGGCCATGCATTGTAGGCCTTAGCGCCTGAGAGTAGTGGAGTGATGCCGATCTAACCCCCCCCCCCCCCCTCCCACCACTACTCCCAATGCGAGCCGATAACTCCCGAACCCTTGGTCGGAGATTCACGAATGAGGTGTCGTTGGACTCGGGCTGACGGGGGCTTTGCTATGGACCACTCATTTCAACCCCTAAATAAAACCTACCCCTACTAGGGGGTGAAATTGTAATTTTTAGTGAAAGTCTCTTTTCAAATACGACATGTATAAGGTGCGCTGCTAAAATGAACTTAAATGTTGTTGCTCATATCGCGTATGCGTTTTTCTGGCTGCCGCTATGGATGAACATTTTTGTTTTTGTTTTTTACGCATGCGCACTTGAGAGTTTTGTAAGAGGGCGAGCTCTTTGAAAAAAAAAATGATTGATAAGAAGAGGTTTTGGTGGTGAGGAGAGAGCCAGATAGTCGCCTACTTTCCTACGAAGTTTGTCGATATATCTCAAACGCAAGGTCGGATTTGGACGTGTGACGTGTCAAATCGATTGTCTCGAAGCCCTATACATGTTATTAATAGGTTAAAGTTTTGAGAATGAGGGAAACAGGCTTTTTGGGGGTAAAACCGTGATTTTAGACTTTTTCAGATATCTCACGAATGCATGGTCGGATTTGGTCCTATGACGTGTCAAATGGCTTGTCTCGAAACCCTGTGTATTTTGGTAATAGGTTAAAGTTTTTGAGAATGATGGAAACAGAATATTTTGGGGTAAAAACGTGATTTTAGACTTTTTGCTATATCTCACGAACCAATAACGCTAGAGGCGTGTTCGACAGGTCCAAGGACTCGGGGTAACGTACTCTCTGCTATGGACCACTCGTTATAATTTTTAATAAAATTGGAAACTCGATTTTGGGGTAAACACGTGTTTTTTGTGATTTTGTCGATATTTCACGAACCAATAACGCTAGAGACGTGTACGAGGTGTCCTAGGACTCGGGCTAACGCCCCCTTACAAATGTGGTAGATATTTTTTTTCCAAAAAGATAATTCACAAAGGGCCTAACGCCATACATGTTGAAAAAACGTTTTCTTTTTCTTTACCTGTTTATAATTTTCATGGAGCGTGGTGGTTGAGAGAGACGATACTGCTGGATGTGTGTGTTTCAACAAACCTGTCGCTGACCAAGGTGGCTGTGTTCAATAGATCAATTGATATTTCGACGAGTCGGTGTATGACAGAGCGAGGGTGCGTTTTCTGATATTTTACCTTTAACGTGTAAACGGTGATGAGAACTAGGTTCTATGTTGGTCGAAGCGAGTAGAGAAAATAAACTTGCCGACGAGCAGGAGGTGAATGTCATTTGAGCTTATTGGAAGGCTCCGATCTGACTTGACAACAGGTGACGCTTGAAGGTGAAATAATCTGACCATCGTGGTTGCAGGGGAGTGTGAAAGGCATGCACACACATTTGTAAAACCACATGTAGGCTAAACCAGTGACATCCTGTTTTGCTTCGTACGTGACAAAATGCAAGTCCATGTGAAATTTGATCTACCGCAGGTGTTCACCTTGGACGTTATCTGTCCACGTGCATGATAACTGTTAACAAGTGACATCCTGTTTTGCTTCGTACGTGACAAAATGCAAGTTCATGTGAAATTTGATTCGCCACAGGTGTTCACTTTGGGCGTTAGCTGTCCACGTGACCGATAACAGAATGGTCAAAGCGTGGGAAAAAATGATTATACATGCAACGTAGCATATATAAAGACATGTCGTTATCATTTCCACTCTCACTTGGGTGGACTACCTTTGAACACATTGCGTTGCGTGAAACACTTGGTCTTGTTTAACAGTTTTGGTGTTGGTGGAAAATACTTAACCTTGTTGTGGGGTAGGTATATATTTATTCCTTTATACATTTATTGATTAATATATATATTTACAAGTAATTATTTATTGATTAGGTAATTAATGATTTTATTTATTTGTTTGCAGATAACCGGCATACCTTACATGTCTGAGGGAGAAGAAACCATTGCACTTTTGAGCCCACTAGAAGGGAAGAACAACAAGTCACTGCAAGTAAAGGTGAGATGATTTTTTTAAACTAACTTGTTTCATTTTTTTGGTTTTATGTTTTATTTTATGAAATGTATGTATTAACCTGAATTTAGGTATTTATATCGGTTTATTTTATTTATTTTTTAGAAACTTGGAAAGAATAGCCTTACCGCCGTAGCAGTCGCTGAAAAAAACCAGAAACGCACTAAAGCGAAACCACTGCCAAAGAGTGAACTGTTTAATACTCAGGTAAGTCCAACTTAAAAATGCTATTCCATTTTACCACTACTGAAAACTCGTAGACAAAAAAAAATCATTACCTGTACATGACTGGGACAATGATTGCTTTCTTGATGAATGGCTATGTTGTTGGTGTTGACTGGGAAAAGTACAAGGCCATGTTGGATTTTCTAAAACTAAAAATAATAAATTTAATTTATGGGTGGTTCCCTATGGACTCAACGAATATCCACAGGTTTGAACATGATAATGTGAACAAAATGACATGACATTCATTTTTGTTTATATATTGGTTAAAGGGAGGGTGGGGGAATGTAAATGACTGTAGCTTTATAAAAAAGAAAATAAGTACATGGGTTACTGTTAGTGCCAACATACAGTTTATTTTTAATGGTGTTTTGATATATTAATGCCAATTAACGTTAACGTTTTATTTACAAGTATTGATTGATTGATTGATTGATTGATTGAGTGATGGGTTATTTTGTTTGCTTTTAGGTGTCGTCATGTGCCATTAACGTAATGAACAGACAGTGAACAAGCATGCATTATGCTTTAAAGTACTCTGTGCTCTTGTGCAATGTTAATAACTTACAATAAGAAAAAGTTTTATTATAACACATGGCGTTAGTACCAAATACAACAAGTGAGCAAGTTGGTTTACCACGTGGGTTAAATTTAAAATCAGAACATGATCGATGGTTAACATTTGAATCCTGGCCTGTAGGCTTTTTGTCGACGCATGAACTTGCAAAAGCCGGTTTTTTTTTACTTGAACCGAGAAGATGTGGTGCGCTGTGTGTTTTGTCGTATTGAACTTTCACACTGGGAAGAAGGGGATGATCCCTTTAGAGACCATTTGCGATGGTCTCCTCACTGTCCTTACATGCTTGGAAAGCAAGTGGGTAACCTACCCGTGCATTCATTTTACCGAACCACAAGGCCTTTGGCCGCTACTTACGTTGCTGAATCACAAATAAATAATAATAATGATGTATTACCAGTCAACGGTAGTGTCGATATATGTGGTCCATATGCCATAGACAGTGTTGAATTGGCGTGTGCTTTTGAAAAATTGGGAGTTTGCAAGACTAAAGCACTAGCACACCCAGAGTACAGCTCTGTTGAAAAACGTTTCGAATCTTATAAAAATGTTTGGCCATTAATATTAAAACACCTTACCAAACAGCTAAGTGAAGCTGGATTTTTTTATACTGGTGAAGGGGATAAAACAATATGTTTTTATTGCGGATTTGCTTTAAAGGATTGGCAAATGACTGATGACCCTTTAGTGCAACATGCTCGTTGGTTACCAAACTGTAAATACATGGTGTTGCTTAAAGGTCAGGAATTTGTGAACACTATTCGTAAAGAAAAAGTGATTGCAGCACAAGACATAAAAGTGCCTTTAGAGTTAGAGCACGCGGAGCAAATACATAAGGCTGAAAGAAAAGACTTGTCTCACGAACAGATACAAAAGTGTGACCAACAATTATGTAAAATTTGTTATCAAGATGAACTAGGTGTTGTATTTTTACCCTGTGGACACATGATAGCCTGTGTCAAATGTGCATTAAAACTTAACACTTGTGCTATATGCAGAAAAGTAGTATCTGCTACAGGTAGGGCATTTCTTGCATAACTAGTATAATTTATTCGCCATGCATAGTGCAAAATCCCTAATTGCACAATATTATTAAAACTGTTTTAGAGTGTAATAGATATGCTTTTGTTTTGTTTATAGACTACTACAATGAATGTTTTGAATGCTGCGGGACAATCATGTGGCTTAGAGACAAAGAAGCTCAGCGAATTGCCAACGCATATTCCATTCCGCATTATCAAGATTCGGAAATTGAAAACAGCATATGGTGATCGTGTACTTTGTGTATGTGAAAACTTTGAGACATTTCTGCCTATACGGTTTAATGATATGTCGGAAAGTGTTTTTGATGAAGTCAATAATGCTGTGCAACCTGTACACTTAATTTATGAAGGTTTTAAAAACAATAGGTGCATGATTCGTTTTAATTAAATAAAAAAAGTCAAATAATAATGGAAGATATAAGTCATGACAATGGACTGAAAGAAAAAATATGTGTATAGAGTAATAATGTCTTAGTGTTTAGTATTGTCTTAAAAATATTATCATGAAACCAAAAAATGTATATAAAGTTTGTAAATAAATGAAAATAATGGTACAATGTTGTTTTATTTTCTATAGAAGTCAGAATATTTAACATTGCAGAGTATACATGATTATGACAATAAAAAGCATACTTAATACAAGTCTTTGCCTTTACGATAGTGTGTTATAGTTTTAAAAACAAAGCTTGTTGTAGATCTTTTTTCTTCCACGGTAAACAATAGGCATGAAAACGTTATTGTCCTGTTTTGGATCATTATCACTATCATAATCATAAGCTGCATGATCTATATCACTATTATTATAATCACTATAATTATCCTCAACATTATCCTCAACATTACTAAAACCAGTTAAATATTCCTGGTCCTCTTCCTGTTCCTCTTCCTCTTCCTCTACAGTGTCCTCGTGTAGAGTCTGCGTGGCTTTTGATAATGTTAAGGGTTTTTTGAACATTGAATTATTTTCAATAGTAGTATTGTTTTGTAGCACTTGCTTTTTAACATTTTCATGATTTTCTGTTGACAGCAATAGTGTTTCATGCAGTACACTACATTGATGATCACTGACACTTAAAACCACACTATTTTTGCTTTTTAGCTCACTGCGACATTGTTTTGAACGTTGTTTTGTACAACGCCAAATAACAGTTCCATTTTTATTGGTTCGTTTCACAATATATGAATATCCTTTATAGAATGCATGAGGCTTACCATACCTAGTCACAGATACTTCCATATCAACTGTCAAGCTTAGACTAAGCTCTAGTAAAGACAACTTGGTAATAAGAACAATAGATTAATGTGCTAGCATATATGGGTGCAAATGTGGGAGCAAAAAAAGTGGGAGCAAAAAGTGGGAGCAAGAATTGGGAGCAAAAAAGTGGGAGCAAAAAGTGGGAGCAAAAATTGGGAGCAAAAAGTGGGAGCAAAAAGTGGGAGCAAAAAGTGGGAGCAAAAGTGGGAGCAAAAGTGAGTGTAAAAGTGAGTGCAAACGTGGGTTCAAAAGTGAGTGCAAAAGTGAATGTAAAAGTGGGTGCAAAAGTGGGTGCAAGAGTGGGTGCAAAAGTGGGTGCAAAAGTGGGTGCAAAAGTGGGTGCAAGAGTGAGTGCAAAAGTGGGTGAAAAAGTGGGTGCGAAAGTGGGTGCAAAAGTGAGTGCAAAAGTGGGTGCAAAAGTGAATGCAAAAGTGGGTGCAAAAGTGGGAGCAAAAAGTGGGAGCAAAAAGTGGGAGCAAAAAGTGGGAGCAAAAAGTGGGACCAAAAAGTGTAAGCAAAAGTGGGAGCAAATATGAGAGCAAAAAAATGGGGGAGCAAAAAGTGGGAGCAAACCGTGTAAGCAGAAGTGGGAGCAAACAAGTGTGAGCAAATATGGGAGCAGAAAGTGGGAGCAAATGTGAAAGCAAAAGTGGGAGCAAAAAGAGCGAGCAAAAGTGAGTGCACAAAGGGGGAGCAAAATGTGTGAGTAAAAAGTGGGGTCAAATGTGGTGTTTTACTAAAACAATCCCCCCTAACCTAACCTAACCTAACTTTACTCAACCTAATTTCACCTAACCTAACTTCACCTAACCTAACCTTCCAACTCTCAGATCAAAAATTAAATTCTGGCTATAGTCGCGTTGGAATCCAAAACCTCTGGGATAACACCCAAGTATACTAGCCACTACACCGCGAAATGGGCAAATTATCATGCAACACAACACAAAAATAAAAAGTTTTCTGTAGTGTAACTCATTGGCTGACAATCATAGTTGAGAATTCAAACCCAAGACCTCAGGACTTTAGTTTTGAACATTATCAGAAATATTATTCCATTTACATTTTGCTGTTGCTTATAGTTATAAGAGTTGGCATTAATATGGGAGCAAAAGTGAAAGCAAAAAGTGGGTGCAAGCATGGCTGGTTGTAGAGACTTTCATATCAACTAATACACATAAATTAAATTTTAGTAAAGTGACTTGGCTAATAATAATAATAATATTAACAGTTTTAAAAAAATTCAAGGGGATTGATATTTTTCAGGATGTAATTTCCAAAGTACTGTCAAGAATAATAATTACATGAACAGATTCCAAGAACTCTAGAGTGCTTTTAAGGTTAATGATTGGCTAGGAGTGAGATAGAGCTAGCTAACCTAAGTTAACCTCAGCTCAGTAAACCTAACCTTGTCACATGGCATGTTCTACAAGTATAGACTTGCTTTGAGACTGGCTATGACGTCACAGATGAATGGCGGTGGGAGGCTGGCAAAAAGGACAATGTTTTTGGGTAATAAAAAGTCGTGTCCAGCCTCCCACCGCCATTCATCTGTGACGTCATAGCCAGTCTCAAAGCAAGTCTATACTTGTAGAACATGCCATGTGACAAGGTTAGGTTTACTGAGCTGAGGTTAACTTAGGTTAGCTAGCTCTATCTCACTCCTAGCCAATCATTAACCTTAAAAGCACTCTAGAGTTCTTGGAATCTGTTCATGTAATTATTATTCTTGACAGTACTTTGGAAATTACATCCTGAAAAATATCAATCCCCTTGAATTTTTTTAAAACTGTTAATATTATTATTATTATTAGCCAAGTCACTTTACTAAAATTTAATTTATGTGTATTAGTTGATATGAAAGTCTCTACAACCAGCCATGCTTGCACCCACTTTTTGCTTTCACTTTTGCTCCCATATTAATGCCAACTCTTATAACTATAAGCAACAGCAAAATGTAAATGGAATAATATTTCTGATAATGTTCAAAACTAAAGTCCTGAGGTCTTGGGTTTGAATTCTCAACTATGATTGTCAGCCAATGAGTTACACTACAGAAAACTTTTTATTTTTGTGTTGTGTTGCATGATAATTTGCCCATTTCGCGGTGTAGTGGCTAGTATACTTGGGTGTTATCCCAGAGGTTTTGGATTCCAACGCGACTATAGCCAGAATTTAATTTTTGATCTGAGAGTTGGAAGGTTAGGTTAGGTGAAGTTAGGTTAGGTGAAATTAGGTTGAGTAAAGTTAGGTTAGGTTAGGTTAGGGGGGATTGTTTTAGTAAAACACCACATTTGACCCCACTTTTTACTCACACATTTTGCTCCCCCTTTGTGCACTCACTTTTGCTCGCTCTTTTTGCTCCCACTTTTGCTTTCACATTTGCTCCCACTTTCTGCTCCCATATTTGCTCACACTTGTTTGCTCCCACTTCTGCTTACACGTTTTGCTCTCACTTTTTGCTCCCACATTTTTTTGCTCTCATATTTGCTCCCACTTTTGCTTACACTTTTTGGTCCCACTTTTTGCTCCCACTTTTTGCTCCCACTTTTTGCTCCCACTTTTGCACCCACTTTTGCATTCACTTTTGCACCCACTTTTGCACTCACTTTTGCACCCACTTTCGCACCCACTTTTTCACCCACTTTTGCACTCACTCTTGCACCCACTTTTGCACCCACTTTTTCACCCACTTTTGCACCCACTTTTGCACCCACTTTTGCACCCACTCTTGCACCCACTTTTGCACCCACTTTTACATTCACTTTTGCACTCACTTTTGAACCCACGTTTGCACTCACTTTTACACTCACTTTTGCTCCCACTTTTGCTCCCACTTTTTGCTCCCAATTTTTGCTCCCACTTTTTGCTCCCACTTTTTGCTCCCAATTTTTGCTCCCACTTTTTGCTCCCACTTTTTTGCTCCCAATTCTTGCTCCCACTTTTTGCTCCCACTTTTTTTGCTCCCACATTTGCACCCATATATGCTAGCACATTAATCTATTGTTCTTATTACCAAGTTGTCTTTACTAGAGCTTAGTCTAAGCTTGACAGTTGATATGGAAGTATCTGTGACTAGGTATGGTAAGCCTCATGCATTCTATAAAGGATATTCATATATTGTGAAACGAACCAATAAAAATGGAACTGTTATTTGGCGTTGTACAAAACAACGTTTAAAACAATGTCGCAGTGAGCTAAAAAGCAAAAATAGTGTGGTTTTAAGTGTCAGTGATCATCAATGTAGTGTACTGCATGAAACACTATTGCTGTCAACAGAAAATCATGAAAATGTTAAAAAGCAAGTGCTACAAAACAATACTACTATTGAAAATAATTCAATGTTCAAAAAAACCCTTAACATTATCAAAAGCCACGCAGACTCTACACGAGGACACTGTAGAGGAAGAGGAAGAGGAACAGGAAGAGGACCAGGAATATTTAACTGGTTTTAGTAATGTTGAGGATAATGTTGAGGATAATTATAGTGATTATAATAATAGTGATATAGATCATGCAGCTTATGATTATGATAGTGATAATGATCCAAAACAGGACAATAACGTTTTCATGCCTATTGTTTACCGTGGAAGAAAAAAGATCTACAACAAGCTTTGTTTTTAAAACTATAACACACTATCGTAAAGGCAAAGACTTGTATTAAGTATGCTTTTTATTGTCATAATCATGTATACTCTGCAATGTTAAATATTCTGACTTCTATAGAAAATAAAACAACATTGTACCATTATTTTCATTTATTTACAAACTTTATATACATTTTTTGGTTTCATGATAATATTTTTAAGACAATACTAAACACTAAGACATTATTACTCTATACACATATTTTTTCTTTCAGTCCATTGTCATGACTTATATCTTCCATTATTATTTGACTTTTTTTATTTAATTAAAACGAATCATGCACCTATTGTTTTTAAAACCTTCATAAATTAAGTGTACAGGTTGCACAGCATTATTGACTTCATCAAAAACACTTTCCGACATATCATTTAACCGTATAAGCAGAAATGTCTCAAAGTTTTCACATACACAAAGTACACGATCACCATATGCTGTTTTCAATTTCCGAATCTTGATAATGCGGAATGGAATATGCGTTGGCAATTCGCTGAGCTTCTTTGTCTCTAAGCCACATGATTGTCCCACAGCATTCAAAACATTCATTGTAGTAGTCTATAAACAAAACAAAAGCATATCTATTACACTCTAAAACAGTTTTAATAATATTGTGCAATTAGGGATTTTGCACTATGCATGGCGAATAAATTATACTAGTTATGCAAGAAATGCCCTAACTGTAGCAGATACTACTTTTCTGCATATAGCACAAGTGTTAAGTTTTAATGCACATTTGACACAGGCTATCATGTGTCCACAGGGTAAAAATACAACACCTAGTTCATCTTGATAACAAATTTTACATAATTGTTGGTCACACTTTTGTATCTGTTCGTGAGACAAGTCTTTTCTTTCAGCCTTATGTATTTGCTCCGCGTGCTCTAACTCTAAAGGCACTTTTATGTCTTGTGCTGCAATCACTTTTTCTTTACGAATAGTGTTACAAATTCCTGACCTTTAAGCAACACCATGTATTTACAGTTTGGTAACCAACGAGCATGTTGCACTAAAGGGTCATCAGTCATTTGCCAATCCTTTAAAGCAAATCCGCAATAAAAACATATTGTTTTATCCCCTTCACCAGTATAAAAAAATCCAGCTTCACTTAGCTGTTTGGTAAGGTGTTTTAATATTAATGGCCAAACATTTTTATAAGATTCGAAACGTTTTTCAACAGAGCTGTACTCTGGGTGTGCTAGTGCTTTAGTCTTGCAAACTCCCAATTTTTCAAAAGCACACGCCAATTCAACACTGTCTATGGCATATGGACCACATATATCGACACTACCGTTGACTGGTAATACATCATTATTATTATTTATTTGTGATTCAGCAACGTAAGTAGCGGCCAAAGGCCTTGTGGTTCGGTAAAATGAATGCACGGGTAGGTTACCCACTTGCTTTCCAAGCATGTAAGGACAGTGAGGAGACCATCGCAAATGGTCTCTAAAGGGATCATCCCCTTCTTCCCAGTGTGAAAGTTCAATACGACAAAACACACAGCGCACCACATCTTCTCGGTTCAAGTAAAAAAAACCGGCTTTTGCAAGTTCATGCGTCGACAAAAAGCCTACAGGCCAGGATTCAAATGTTAACCATCGATCATGTTCTGATTTTAAATTTAACCCACGTGGTAAACCAACTTGCTCACTTGTTGTATTTGGTACTAACGCCATGTGTTATAATAAAACTTTTTCTTATTGTAAGTTATTAACATTGCACAAGAGCACAGAGTACTTTAAAGCATAATGCATGCTTGTTCACTGTCTGTTCATTACGTTAATGGCACATGACGACACCTAAAAGCAAACAAAATAACCCATCACTCAATCAATCAATCAATCAATCAATACTTGTAAATAAAACGTTAACGTTAATTGGCATTAATATATCAAAACACCATTAAAAATAAACTGTATGTTGGCACTAACAGTAACCCATGTACTTATTTTCTTTTTTATAAAGCTACAGTCATTTACATTCCCCCACCCTCCCTTTAACCAATATATAAACAAAAATGAATGTCATGTCATTTTGTTCACATTATCATGTTCAAACCTGTGGATATTCGTTGAGTCCATAGGGAACCACCCATAAATTAAATTTATTATTTTTAGTTTTAGAAAATCCAACATGGCCTTGTACTTTTCCCAGTCAACACCAACAACATAGCCATTCATCAAGAAAGCAATCATTGTCCCAGTCATGTACAGGTAATGATTTTTTTTTGTCTACGAGTTTTCAGTAGTGGTAAAATGGAATAGCATTTTTAAGTTGGACTTACCTGAGTTTTAAACAGTTCACTCTTTGGCAGTGGTTTCGCTTTAGTGCGTTTCTGGTTTTTTTCAGCGACTGCTACGGCGGTAAGGCTATTCTTTCCAAGTTTCTAAAAAATAAATAAAATAAACCGATATAAATACCTAAATTCAGGTTAATACATACATTTCATAAAATAAAACATAAAACCAAAAAAATGAAACAAGTTAGTTTAAAAAAATCATCTCACCTTTACTTGCAGTGACTTGTTGTTCTTCCCTTCTAGTGGGCTCAAAAGTGCAATGGTTTCTTCTCCCTCAGACATGTAAGGTATGCCGGTTATCTGCAAACAAATAAATAAAATCATTAATTACCTAATCAATAAATAATTACTTGTAAATATATATATTAATCAATAAATGTATAAATGAATAAATATATACCTACCCCACAACAAGGTTAAGTATTTTCCACCAACACCAAAACTGCTAAACAAGACCAAGTGTTTCACGCAACGCAATGTGTTCAAAGGTAGTCCACCCAAGTGAGAGTGGAAATGATAACGACATGTCTTTATATATGCTACGTTGCATGTATAATCATTTTTTCCCACGCTTTGACCATTCTGTTATCGGTCACGTGGACAGCTAACGCCCAAAGTGAACACCTGTGGCGAATCAAATTTCACATGAACTTGCATTTTGTCACGTACGAAGCAAAACAGGATGTCACTTGTTAACAGTTATCATGCACGTGGACAGATAACGTCCAAGGTGAACACCTGCGGTAGATCAAATTTCACATGGACTTGCATTTTGTCACGTACGAAGCAAAACAGGATGTCACTGGTTTAGCCTACATGTGGTTTTACAAATGTGTGTGCATGCCTTTCACACTCCCCTGCAACCACGATGGTCAGATTATTTCACCTTCAAGCGTCACCTGTTGTCAAGTCAGATCGGAGCCTTCCAATAAGCTCAAATGACATTCACCTCCTGCTCGTCGGCAAGTTTATTTTCTCTACTCGCTTCGACCAACATAGAACCTAGTTCTCATCACCGTTTACACGTTAAAGGTAAAATATCAGAAAACGCACCCTCGCTCTGTCATACACCGACTCGTCGAAATATCAATTGATCTATTGAACACAGCCACCTTGGTCAGCGACAGGTTTGTTGAAACACACACATCCAGCAGTATCGTCTCTCTCAACCACCACGCTCCATGAAAATTATAAACAGGTAAAGAAAAAGAAAACGTTTTTTCAACATGTATGGCGTTAGGCCCTTTGTGAATTATCTTTTTGGAAAAAATATCTACCACATTTGTAATGGGGCGTTAGCCCGAGTCCTAGGACACCTCGTACACGTCTCTAGCGTTATTGGTTCGTGAAATATCGACAAAATCACAAAAAACACGTGTTTACCCCAAAATCGAGTTTCCAATTTTATTAAAAATTATAACGAGTGGTCCATAGCAGAGAGTACGTTACCCCGAGTCCTTGGACCTGTCGAACACGCCTCTAGCGTTATTGGTTCGTGAGATATAGCAAAAAGTCTAAAATCACGTTTTTACCCCAAAATATTCTGTTTCCATCATTCTCAAAAACTTTAACCTATTACCAAAATGCACAGGGTTTCGAGACAAGCCATTTGACACGTCATAGGACCAAATCCGACCATGCATTCGTGAGATATCTGAAAAAGTCTAAAATCACGGTTTTACCCCCAAAAAGCCTGTTTCCCTCATTCTCAAAACTTTAACCTATTAATAACATGTATAGGGCTTCGAGACAATCGATTTGACACGTCACACGTCCAAATCCGACCTTGCGTTTGAGATATATCGACAAACTTCGTAGGAAAGTAGGCGACTATCTGGCTCTCTCCTCACCACCAAAACCTCTTCTTATCAATCATTTTTTTTTCAAAGAGCTCGCCCTCTTACAAAAATCCCAAGTGCGCATGCGTAAAAAACAAAAACAAAAATGTTCATCCATAGCGGCAGCCAGAAAAACGCATGCGCGATATGAGCAACAACATTTAAGTTCATTTTAGCAGCGCACCTTATACATGTCGTATTTGAAGAGACTTTCACTAAAAATTACAATTTCACCCCCTAGTAGGGGTAGGTTTTATTTAGGGGTTGAAATGAGTGGTCCATTGCAAAGCCCCCGTCAGCCCGAGTCCAACGACACCTCATTCGTGAATCTCCGACCAAGGGTTCGGGAGTTATCGGCTCGCATTGGGAGTAGTGGTGGGGGGGGGGGTTAGAATCGGCATCACTCCACTACTCCTGAGATTAGGTATTCCTTGTAATAGTTCAGCAGCAAGGTAGGGCGGGGCCATGCAATGTAGGCCTTAGCGCCAGTGATTAGGTATTCTTTGTAATGGTTCAGCAGCAAGGTAGGAGGGGGCCATGCATTGTATTCCTAAGCGCCTGAGATTAAGTGTTTTTGTAATGGTTTAGCGGCAAGATAGGAGGGGCCATTTGTAGTAGGCCTTAGCGCCTGAGATTAGGTATTCCTTGTAATGGTTCAGCAGCAAGGTAGGAGGGGGCCATGCATTGTAGGCCTTAGCGCCTGAGATTAGGTATTCTTTGTAATGGTTCAGCAGCAAGGTAGGAGGGGCCATGCATTGTAGGCCTTAGCGCCTGAGATTAGGTATTCCTTGTAATGGTTCAGCAGCAAGGTAGCAGGGGCCATGCATTGTAGGCCTTAGCGCCTGAGATTAGGTATTCCTTGTAATGGTTCAGCAGCAAGGTAGGAGGGGCCTTGCATTGTAGGCCTTAGCGCCTGAGATTAGGTATTTTTTTGTTATGGTTCAGCAGCAAGGTAGGAGGGACCATGCATTGTGGGCCTTAGCGCCTGAGATTGGGTATTCTTTGTAATGGTTCAGCAGCATGGTAGGACGGGGCCATGCATTGTAGGCCTTAGCGCCTGAGATAAAGTATTTTTTGTAATGGTTCAGCGGCAAGGTAGGACGGGGCCATGCATTGTAGGCCTTAGCGCCTGAGATTAGGTATTCTTTGTAATGGTTCAGCAGCAAGGTAGGAGGGGGCCATGCATTGTATTCCTAAGCGCCTGAGATTAAGTATTCTTTGTAATGGTTCAGCAGCAAGGTAGGAGGGGCCATGCATTGTAGGCCTTAGCGCCTGAGATTAGGTATTCCTTGTAATGGTTCAGCAGCAAGGTAGGAGGGGCCATGCATTGTAGGCCTTAGCGCCTGAGATTAGGTAATCCTTGTAATGGTTCAGCAGCAAGGTACGAGGGGCCATGCATTGTAGGCCTTAGCGCCTGAGATTAGGTATTTTTTGTTATGGTTCAGTAGCCAGATAGGAGGGGCCATGCATTGTGGGCCTTAGCGCCTTAGATTGGGTATTCTTTGTAATGGTTCAGCAGCAAGGTACGACGGGGCCATGTATTGTAGGCCTTAGCGCCTGAGATTAAGTATTTTTTGTAATGGTTCAGCGGCAAGGTAGGAAGGGCCATGCACAGTAGGCCTTAGCGCCTGAGATTAGGTATTTTTTGTAATGGTTCAGCAGCAAGGTAGGACAGGTCCATGCATTGTAGGCCTTAGCGCCAGAGATTAGGTATTCTTTGTAATGGTTCCGCAGCAAGGTAGGAGGGGCCAAGCATTGTAGCCCTTAGCGCCTGAAATTAGGTATTCCTTGTAATGGTTCAGCAGCAAGGATTAAGGGGGCCATGCATTGTAGGCCTCAGCGCCCGAGATTAGGTATTTTTTGTAATGGTTCAGCAGCAACGTAGGAGGGGGCCATGCATTGAAGGCATTTGCGCCTGAGATTAGGTATTCTTTGTAATGGCTCAGCACCATGGTAGGACGGGGCCATGCATTGTAGCCCTTAGCGCCTGAGATTAGGTTATCTTAGTAATGGTTCAGCAGCATGGTAGGAGGGGGCCATGCATTGTAGGGCTTAGCGCCTGAAATTAGGTATTCTTTGTAATGACTCAGCACAAAGGTAGGACGGGGCCATGCATTGTAGGCCTTAGCGCCTGAGATTAGGTATTCTTTTTAATGGTTCAGCAGCAAGGTAGGAGGAGCCATGCATTGTAGGCCTTAGCGCCTGAGATTAGGTATTCCTTGTTATGGTTCAGCAGCAAGGTAGGACGGGGCCATGCATTGTAGGCCTTAGCGCCTGAGATTAGGTATTCTTTGTAATGGTTCAGCAGCAAGGTAGGAGGGGCCATGCATTGTATGCCTTAGCGCCTGAGATTAGGTATTCCTTGTAATGGTTCAGCAGCATGGTAGGACGGGCCATGCATTGTAGGCCTTAGCGCCTGAGATTAGGTATTATTTGTAATGGTTCAGCAGCAAGGTAGGACGGGCCATGCATTGTAGGCCTTAGCGCCTGAGATTAGGTATTCCTTGTAATGGTTCAGCAGCAAGGTAGGACGGGCCATGCATTGTAGGCCTTAGGGCCTGAGATTAGGTATTCTTTTTACTGGTTCAGCAGCAAGGTAGGACGGGGCCATGCAATGTAGGCCTTAGCGCCTGAGATTAGGTATTCCTTGTAATGGTTCAGCAGCATGGTAGAACGGGGCCATGCATTGTAGGCCTTAGCGCCTGTGATTAGGTATTCTTTGTAATGGTTCAGCAGCAAGGTAGGACGGGGCCCTGCATTGTAGGCCTTAGTGCCTGTGATTAGGTATTCTTTGTAATGGTTCACCAGCAAGTTAGGACGGGGCCCTGCATTGTAGGCCTTAGTGCCTGTGATTAGGTATTCTTTGTAATGGTTCTGCAGCAAGGTAGGACGGGGCCCTGCATTGTAGGCCTTAGTGCCTGTGATTAGGTATTCTTTGTAATGGTTCAAAAGCAAGGTAGGAGGGGCCATGCAATGTAGGCCTTAGCGCCATAGATTAGGTATTCTTTGTAGTGGTTCAGCAGCAAGGTAGGAGGGGCCATGCATTGTAGGCCTTAGCGCCTGAGATTAGGTATTCTTTGTAATAATTCAGCAGCAAGGTAGGAGGGGCCATGCAATGTAGGCCTTAGCGCCTGAGATTAGGTATTCTTTGTAATGGTTCAGCAGCATGGTAGGAGGGGCCATGCATTGTAGGCCTTAGCGCCTGAGATTAGGTATTCCTTGTAATGGTTCAGCAACATGGTAGGACGGGGCCATGAAATGTAGGCCTTAGCGCCTGAGATTGGGTATTCTTTGTAATGGTTCAGCAGCATGGTAGGAGGGGGCCCTGCATTGTAGGCCTTAGTGCCTGTGATTAGGTATTCCCTGCAATGGTTCAGCAGCAAGGTAGGAGGGGGCCCTGCATTGTAGGCCTTAGTGCCTTTGATTAGGTATTCCTTGTAATGGTTCAGCAGCAATGTAGGACGGGGCCCTGCATTGTAGGCCTTAGTGCCTGTGATTAGGTATTCTTTGTAATGGTTCAGCAGCATGGTAGGAAGGGGCCCTGCATTGTAGGCCTTAGTGCCTGTGATTAGGTATTCCTTGTAATGGTTCAGCAGCAAGGTAGGACGGGCCATGCATTGTAGGCCTTAGCGCCTGAGATTAGGTATTCCTTGTAATGGTTCAGCAGCAAGGTAGGAGGGGCCATGCATTGTAGGCCTTAGCGCCTGTGATTAGGTATTCTTTGTAATGGTTCAACTTCAAAGTAGGTGGGGGCCATGCAATGTAGGCCTTAGCGCCTGAGATTGGGTATTCTTTGTAATGGTTCAGCAGCAAGGTAGGAGGCGGCCATGATTAGTAGGCCATAGCGCCTGAGATTAGGTATTCCTTGTAATGGTTCAGCAGCAAGGTTGGACGGGCCATGCATTGTTGGCGTTAGCGCCTGAGATTTTGTATTCCTTGTAAAGGTTGAGCAGCAAGGTAGGACGGGGCCATGCAATGTAGGCCTTAGCGCCTGAGATTAGGTATTCCTTGTAATGGTTCAGCAGCATGGTAGGACGGAGCCATGCAATGTAGGCCTTAGCGCCTGAGATTGGGTGTTCTTTGTAATGGTTCAGCAGCAAGGTAGGAGGGGCCATGCATTGTAGGCCTTAACGCCTGAGATTAAGTATTCTTTGTAATGGTTCAGCAGCAAGGTTGGAGGGGCCATGATTAGTAGGCCTTAACGCCTGAGATTAAGTATTCTTTGTAATGGTTCAGCAGCAAGGTAGGAGGGGCCATGCATTGTAGGACTTAGCGCCTGAGATTAAGTATTCTTTGTATAGGTTCAGCAGCATGGTAGGAGGGGGCCATGCATTGTAGGGCTTAGCGCCTGAAATTAGGTATTCTTTGTAATGACTCAGCACAAAGGTAGGACGGGGCCATGCATTGTAGGCCTTAGCGCCTGAGATTAGGTATTCTTTGTAATGGTTCAGCAGCAAGGTAGGAGGGGCCATGCATTGTAGGCCTTAGCGCCTGAGATTAGGTATTCCTTGTTATGGTTCAGCAGCAAGGTAGGACGGGGCCATGCATTGTAGGCCTTAGCGCCTGAGATTAGGTATTCTTTGTAATGGTTCAGCAGCAAGGTAGGAGGGGCCATGCATTGTATGCCTTAGCGCCTGAGATTAGGTATTCCTTGTAATGGTTCAGCAGCATGGTAGGGCGGGCCATGCATTGTAGGGCTTAGCGCCTGAGATTAGGTATTATTTGTAATGGTTCAGCAGCATGGTAGGACGGGCCATGCATTGTAGGCCTTTGCGCCTGAGATTAGGTATTCCTTGTAATGGTTCAGCAGCAAGGTAGGACGGGCCATGCATTGTAGGCCTTAGAGCCTGAGATTAGGTATTCTTTGTACTGGTTCAGCAGCAAGGTAGGACGGGGCCATGCAATGTAGGCCTTAGCGCCTGAGATTAGGTATTTCTTGTAATGGTTCAGCAGCATGGTAGAACGGGGCCATGCATTGTAGGCCTTAGCGCCTGTGATTAGGTATTCTTTGTAATGGTTCAGCAGCAAGGTAGGACGGGGCCCTGCATTGTAGGCCCTAGTGCCTGTAATTAGGTATTCTTTGTAATGGTTCACCAGCAAGGTAGGACGGGGCCCTGCATTGTAGGCCTTAGTGCCTGTGATTAGGTATTCTTTGTAATGGTTCTGCAGCAAGGTAGGACGTGGCCCTGCATTGTAGGCCTTAGTGCCTGTGATTAGGTATTCTTTGTAATGGTTCAAAAGCAAGGTAGGAGGGGCCATGCAATGTAGGCCTTAGCGCCATAGATTAGGTATTCTTTGTAGTGGTTCAGCAGCAAGGTAGGTGGGGCCATGCATTGTAGGCCTTAGCGCCTGAGATTAGGTATCCTTTGTAATAATTCAGCAGCAAGGTAGGAGGGGCCATGCAATGTAGGCCTTAGCGCCTGAGATTAGGTATTCCTTGTAATGGTTCAGCAGCATGGTAGGAGGGGCCATGCATTGTAGGCCTTAGCGCCTGAGACTAGGTATTCCTTGTAATGGTTCAGCAGCATGGTAGGACGGGGCCATGCAATGTAGGCCTTAGCGCCTGAGATTGGGTATTCTTTGTAATGGTTCAGCAGCATGGTAGGAGGGGGCCCTGCATTGTAGGCCTTAGTGCCTGTGATTAGGTATTCCCTGTAATGGTTCAGCAGAAAGGTAGGAGGGGGCCCTGCATTGTAGGCCTTAGTGCCAGTGATTAGGTATTCCTTGTAATGGTTCAGCAGCAATGTAGGACGGGGCCCTGCATTGTAGGCCTTAGTGCCTGTGGTTAGGTATTCTTTGTAATGGTTGAGCAGCATGGTAGGAGGGGGCCCTGCATTGTATGCCTTAGTGCCTGTGATTTGGTATTCCTTGTAATGGTTCAGCAGCAAGGTAGGACGGGCCATGCATTGTAGGCCTTAGCGCCTGAGATTAGGTATTCCTTGTAATGGTTCAGCAGCAAGGTAGGAGGGGCCATGCATTGTAGGCCTTAGCGCCTGTGATTAGGTATTCTTTGTAATGGTTCAGCTTCAAGGTAGGTGGGGGCCATGCAATGTAGGCCTTAGCGCCTGAGATTGGGTATTCTTTGTAATGGTTCAGCAGCAAGGTAGGAGGCGGCCATGATTAGTAGGCCATAGCGCCTGAGATTAGGTATTCCTTGCAATGGTTCAGCAGCAAGTTCGGACGGGCCATGCATTGTTGGCGTTAGCGCCTGAGATTTTGTATTCCTTGTAAAGGTTCAGCAGCAAGGTAGGACGGGGCCATGCAATGTAGGCCTTAGCGCCTGAGATTAGGTATACCTTGTAATGGTTCAGCAGCATGGTAGGACGGAGCCATGTAATGTAGGCCTTAGCGCTTGAGATTGGGTATTCTTTGTAATGGTTCAGCAGCATGGTAGGACGGGGCCATGCAATGTAGGTCTTAGCGCCTGAGATTGGGTATTCTTTGTAATGGTTCAGCAGCAAGGTAGGAGGGGCCATGCATTGTAGGCCTTAACGCCTGAGATTAAGTATTCTTTGTAATGGTTCAGCAGCAAGGTTGGAGGGGCCATGATTAGTAGGCCTTAACGCCTGAGATGTATTCTTTGTAATGGTTCAGCAGCAAGGTAGGAGGGGCCATGCATTGTAGGACTTAGCGCCTGAGATTAAGTATTCTTTGTATAGGTTCAGCAGCAAGGTAGGAGGGGCCATGATTAGTAGGCCTTAACGCCTGAGATTAAGTATTCTTTGTAATGGTTCAGCAGCAAGGTAGGAGGGGCCATGCATTGTAGGCCTTAGCGCCTGAGATTAGGTATTCTTTGTAAAGGTTCAGCAGCAAGGTAGGACGGGGCCATGCATTGTTGGCCTTAGCGCCTGAGATTAGGTATTCTTTGTAATGGTTCAGCAGCTAGGTAGGAGGGGCCATGCATTGTAGGCCTTAACGCCTGAGATTAGGTATTTTTTGTAATGGTTCAGCAGCAAGTTAGGAGGCGGCCATGCAATGTTGGTCTTAGCGCCTGAGATTGGGTATTCTTTGTAATGGTTCAGCAGCATGGTAGGACGGGGCCATGCAATGTAGGCCTTAGCGCCTGAGATTGGGTATTCTTTGTAATGGTTCAGCTGCAAGGTAGGAGGCGGCCGTGATTAGTAGGCCTTAACGCCTGAGATTAGGTATTCCTTGTAATGGTTCAGCAGCAAGGTTGGACGGGCCATGCATTGTTGGGTTAGCGCCTGAGATTTTGTATTCCTTGTAAAGGTTCAGCAGCAAGGTAGGACGGGGCCATGCAATGTAGGCCTTAGCGCCTGAGATTAGGTATTCCTTGTAATGGTTCAGCAGCATGGTAGGACGGAGCCATGCAATGTAGGCCTTAGCGCCTGAGATTGGGTATTCTTTGTAATGGTTCAGCAGCATGGTAGGACGGGGCCATGCAATGAAGGCCTTAGCGCCTGAGATTGGGTATTCTTTGTAATGGTTCAGCAGCAAGGTAGGAGGGGCCATGCATTGTAGGCCTTAACGCCTGAGATTAAGTATTCTTTGTAATGGTTCAGCAGCAAGGTTGGAGGGGCCATGATTAGTAGACCTTAACGCCTGAGATTAAGTATTCTTTGTAATGGTTCAGCAGCAAGGTAGGAGGGGTCATGCATTGTAGGCCTTAGCGCCTGAGATTAAGTATTCTTTGTATAGGTTCAGCAGCAAGGTAGGAGGGGCCATGATTAGTAGGCCTTAACGCCTGAGATTAAGTATTCTTTGTAATGGTACAGCAGCAAGGTAGGAGGGGCCATGCATTGTAGGCCTTAGCGCCTGAGATTAGGTATTCTTTGTAAAGGTTCAGCAGCAAGGTAGGACGGGGCCATGCATTGTTGGCCTTAGCGCCTGAGATTAGGTATTCTTTGTAATGGTTCAGCAGCTAGGTAGGAGGGACCATGCATTGTAGGCCTTAACGCCTGAGATTAGGTATTTTTTGTAATGGTTCAGCAGCAAGGTAGGAGGCGGCCATGCAATGTTGGCCTTAGCGCCTGAGATTGGGTATTCTTTGTAATGGTTCAGCAGCATGGTAGGACGGGGCCATGCAATGTAGGCCTTAGCGCCTGAGATTGGGTATTCTTTGTAATGGTTCAGCAGCAAGGTAGGAGGCGGCCATGATTAGTAGGCCTTAACGCCTGAGATTAGGTATTTTTTGTAATGGTTCAGCAGCAAGGTAGGAGGCGGCCATGCAATGTAGGCCTTAGCGCCTGAGATTGGGTATTCTTTGTAATGGTTCAGCAGCAAGGTAGGCGGGGCCATGATTAGTAGCCCTTAGCGCCTGAGATTAGGAATTCTTAGTAATGGTTCAGCAGCAAGGTAGGAGGCGACCATGATTAGTAGGCCTTAACGCCTGAGATTAAGTATTCCTTGTAATGGTTCAGCAGCAAGGTAGGAGGGGGTCATGCATTGTAGGCCTTAACGCCTGAGATTAGGTATTCTTTGTAATGGTTCAGCAGCAAGGTAAGAGGGGCCATGATTAGTAGGCCTTAACGCCTGAGATTAGGTATTCTTTGTAAAGGTTCAGCAGCAAGGTAAGAGGGGCCATGCATTGTAGCCCTTAGCGCCTGAGATTAGGTTATCTTTGAAATGGTTCAGCAGCAAGGTAGGAGGGGCCATGATTAGTAGGCCTTAACGCCTGAGTTTAGGTATTCTTTGTAAAGGTTCAGAAGCAAGGTAAGAGGGGCCATGATTAGTAGGCCTTAACGCATGAGATTATATAATCTTTGAAATGGTTCAGCAGCAAGGTATGAGGAGCCATGCATTGTAGGCCTTAGCGCCTGAAATTAAGTATTCTTTGTATAGGTTTAGCAGCAAGGTAGGAGGGGCCATGATTAGTAGGCCTTAACGCCTGAGATTAGGTATTCTTTGTAAAGGTTCAGAAGCAAGGTAAGAGGGGCCATGATTAGTAGGCCTTAACGCCTGAGATTAGGTTATCTTTGATATGGTTCAGCAGCAAGGTAAGAGGGGCCATGCATTGTAGCCCTTAGCGCCTGAGATTAGGTAATCTTTGAAATGGTTCAGCAGCAAGGGAAGAGGGTCCATTGCAATGTAGGCCTTAGCGCCTGAGATTAGGTATTCCTTGTAATGGTTCAGCAGCAAGGTAGGAGGGGGCCATGCATTGTAGGCCTTAGCGCCTGAGATTAGGTATTCTTTGTAATGGTTCTGCAGCAAGGTAGAACGGGGCCATGCATTGTTGGCCTTAGCGCCTGAGATTAGGTAATCTTTGAAATGGTCCAGCAGCAAGGTAGGAGGGGCCTTGCATTTTAGCCCTTAGCGCCTGAGATTAGGTAATCTTTGAAATGGTTCAGCAGCAAGGGAAGAGGGGGCCATTGCAATGTAGGCCTTAGCGCCTGAGATTAGGTATTCCTTGTAATGGTTCAGCAGCAAGGTAGGAGGGGGCCATGCATTGTAGGCCTTAGCGCCTGAGATTAGGTATTCTTTGTAATGGTTCTGCAGCAAGGTAGAACGGGGCCATGCATTGTTGGCCTCTGCGCCTGAGATTAGGTATTCTTTGTAATGGTTCAGCAGCAAGGTAGGAGGGGCCATGCATTGTATGCCTTAGCGCCTGAGATTAGGTATTCCTTGTAATGGTTCAGCAGCATGGTAGGACGGGCCATGCATTGTAGGCCTTAGCGCCTGAGATTAGGTATTATTTGTAATGGTTCAGCAGCAAGGTAGGACGGGCCATGCATTGTAGGCCTTAGCGCCTGAGATTAGGTATTCCTTGTAATGGTTCAGCAGCAAGGTAGGACGGGCCATGCATTGTAGGCCTTAGGGCCTGAGATTAGGTATTCTTTTTACTGGTTCAGCAGCAAGGTAGGACGGGGCCATGCAATGTAGGCCTTAGCGCCTGAGATTAGGTATTCCTTGTAATGGTTCAGCAGCATGGTAGAACGGGGCCATGCATTGTAGGCCTTAGCGCCTGTGATTAGGTATTCTTTGTAATGGTTCAGCAGCAAGGTAGGACGGGGCCCTGCATTGTAGGCCTTAGTGCCTGTGATTAGGTATTCTTTGTAATGGTTCACCAGCAAGTTAGGACGGGGCCCTGCATTGTAGGCCTTAGTGCCTGTGATTAGGTATTCTTTGTAATGGTTCTGCAGCAAGGTAGGACGGGGCCCTGCATTGTAGGCCTTAGTGCCTGTGATTAGGTATTCTTTGTAATGGTTCAAAAGCAAGGTAGGAGGGGCCATGCAATGTAGGCCTTAGCGCCATAGATTAGGTATTCTTTGTAGTGGTTCAGCAGCAAGGTAGGAGGGGCCATGCATTGTAGGCCTTAGCGCCTGAGATTAGGTATTCTTTGTAATAATTCAGCAGCAAGGTAGGAGGGGCCATGCAATGTAGGCCTTAGCGCCTGAGATTAGGTATTCTTTGTAATGGTTCAGCAGCATGGTAGGAGGGGCCATGCATTGTAGGCCTTAGCGCCTGAGATTAGGTATTCCTTGTAATGGTTCAGCAACATGGTAGGACGGGGCCATGAAATGTAGGCCTTAGCGCCTGAGATTGGGTATTCTTTGTAATGGTTCAGCAGCATGGTAGGAGGGGGCCCTGCATTGTAGGCCTTAGTGCCTGTGATTAGGTATTCCCTGCAATGGTTCAGCAGCAAGGTAGGAGGGGGCCCTGCATTGTAGGCCTTAGTGCCTTTGATTAGGTATTCCTTGTAATGGTTCAGCAGCAATGTAGGACGGGGCCCTGCATTGTAGGCCTTAGTGCCTGTGATTAGGTATTCTTTGTAATGGTTCAGCAGCATGGTAGGAAGGGGCCCTGCATTGTAGGCCTTAGTGCCTGTGATTAGGTATTCCTTGTAATGGTTCAGCAGCAAGGTAGGACGGGCCATGCATTGTAGGCCTTAGCGCCTGAGATTAGGTATTCCTTGTAATGGTTCAGCAGCAAGGTAGGAGGGGCCATGCATTGTAGGCCTTAGCGCCTGTGATTAGGTATTCTTTGTAATGGTTCAACTTCAAAGTAGGTGGGGGCCATGCAATGTAGGCCTTAGCGCCTGAGATTGGGTATTCTTTGTAATGGTTCAGCAGCAAGGTAGGAGGCGGCCATGATTAGTAGGCCATAGCGCCTGAGATTAGGTATTCCTTGTAATGGTTCAGCAGCAAGGTTGGACGGGCCATGCATTGTTGGCGTTAGCGCCTGAGATTTTGTATTCCTTGTAAAGGTTGAGCAGCAAGGTAGGACGGGGCCATGCAATGTAGGCCTTAGCGCCTGAGATTAGGTATTCCTTGTAATGGTTCAGCAGCATGGTAGGACGGAGCCATGCAATGTAGGCCTTAGCGCCTGAGATTGGGTGTTCTTTGTAATGGTTCAGCAGCAAGGTAGGAGGGGCCATGCATTGTAGGCCTTAACGCCTGAGATTAAGTATTCTTTGTAATGGTTCAGCAGCAAGGTTGGAGGGGCCATGATTAGTAGGCCTTAACGCCTGAGATTAAGTATTCTTTGTAATGGTTCAGCAGCAAGGTAGGAGGGGCCATGCATTGTAGGACTTAGCGCCTGAGATTAAGTATTCTTTGTATAGGTTCAGCAGCATGGTAGGAGGGGGCCATGCATTGTAGGGCTTAGCGCCTGAAATTAGGTATTCTTTGTAATGACTCAGCACAAAGGTAGGACGGGGCCATGCATTGTAGGCCTTAGCGCCTGAGATTAGGTATTCTTTGTAATGGTTCAGCAGCAAGGTAGGAGGGGCCATGCATTGTAGGCCTTAGCGCCTGAGATTAGGTATTCCTTGTTATGGTTCAGCAGCAAGGTAGGACGGGGCCATGCATTGTAGGCCTTAGCGCCTGAGATTAGGTATTCTTTGTAATGGTTCAGCAGCAAGGTAGGAGGGGCCATGCATTGTATGCCTTAGCGCCTGAGATTAGGTATTCCTTGTAATGGTTCAGCAGCATGGTAGGGCGGGCCATGCATTGTAGGGCTTAGCGCCTGAGATTAGGTATTATTTGTAATGGTTCAGCAGCATGGTAGGACGGGCCATGCATTGTAGGCCTTTGCGCCTGAGATTAGGTATTCCTTGTAATGGTTCAGCAGCAAGGTAGGACGGGCCATGCATTGTAGGCCTTAGAGCCTGAGATTAGGTATTCTTTGTACTGGTTCAGCAGCAAGGTAGGACGGGGCCATGCAATGTAGGCCTTAGCGCCTGAGATTAGGTATTTCTTGTAATGGTTCAGCAGCATGGTAGAACGGGGCCATGCATTGTAGGCCTTAGCGCCTGTGATTAGGTATTCTTTGTAATGGTTCAGCAGCAAGGTAGGACGGGGCCCTGCATTGTAGGCCCTAGTGCCTGTAATTAGGTATTCTTTGTAATGGTTCACCAGCAAGGTAGGACGGGGCCCTGCATTGTAGGCCTTAGTGCCTGTGATTAGGTATTCTTTGTAATGGTTCTGCAGCAAGGTAGGACGTGGCCCTGCATTGTAGGCCTTAGTGCCTGTGATTAGGTATTCTTTGTAATGGTTCAAAAGCAAGGTAGGAGGGGCCATGCAATGTAGGCCTTAGCGCCATAGATTAGGTATTCTTTGTAGTGGTTCAGCAGCAAGGTAGGTGGGGCCATGCATTGTAGGCCTTAGCGCCTGAGATTAGGTATCCTTTGTAATAATTCAGCAGCAAGGTAGGAGGGGCCATGCAATGTAGGCCTTAGCGCCTGAGATTAGGTATTCCTTGTAATGGTTCAGCAGCATGGTAGGAGGGGCCATGCATTGTAGGCCTTAGCGCCTGAGACTAGGTATTCCTTGTAATGGTTCAGCAGCATGGTAGGACGGGGCCATGCAATGTAGGCCTTAGCGCCTGAGATTGGGTATTCTTTGTAATGGTTCAGCAGCATGGTAGGAGGGGGCCCTGCATTGTAGGCCTTAGTGCCTGTGATTAGGTATTCCCTGTAATGGTTCAGCAGAAAGGTAGGAGGGGGCCCTGCATTGTAGGCCTTAGTGCCAGTGATTAGGTATTCCTTGTAATGGTTCAGCAGCAATGTAGGACGGGGCCCTGCATTGTAGGCCTTAGTGCCTGTGGTTAGGTATTCTTTGTAATGGTTGAGCAGCATGGTAGGAGGGGGCCCTGCATTGTATGCCTTAGTGCCTGTGATTTGGTATTCCTTGTAATGGTTCAGCAGCAAGGTAGGACGGGCCATGCATTGTAGGCCTTAGCGCCTGAGATTAGGTATTCCTTGTAATGGTTCAGCAGCAAGGTAGGAGGGGCCATGCATTGTAGGCCTTAGCGCCTGTGATTAGGTATTCTTTGTAATGGTTCAGCTTCAAGGTAGGTGGGGGCCATGCAATGTAGGCCTTAGCGCCTGAGATTGGGTATTCTTTGTAATGGTTCAGCAGCAAGGTAGGAGGCGGCCATGATTAGTAGGCCATAGCGCCTGAGATTAGGTATTCCTTGCAATGGTTCAGCAGCAAGTTCGGACGGGCCATGCATTGTTGGCGTTAGCGCCTGAGATTTTGTATTCCTTGTAAAGGTTCAGCAGCAAGGTAGGACGGGGCCATGCAATGTAGGCCTTAGCGCCTGAGATTAGGTATACCTTGTAATGGTTCAGCAGCATGGTAGGACGGAGCCATGTAATGTAGGCCTTAGCGCTTGAGATTGGGTATTCTTTGTAATGGTTCAGCAGCATGGTAGGACGGGGCCATGCAATGTAGGTCTTAGCGCCTGAGATTGGGTATTCTTTGTAATGGTTCAGCAGCAAGGTAGGAGGGGCCATGCATTGTAGGCCTTAACGCCTGAGATTAAGTATTCTTTGTAATGGTTCAGCAGCAAGGTTGGAGGGGCCATGATTAGTAGGCCTTAACGCCTGAGATGTATTCTTTGTAATGGTTCAGCAGCAAGGTAGGAGGGGCCATGCATTGTAGGACTTAGCGCCTGAGATTAAGTATTCTTTGTATAGGTTCAGCAGCAAGGTAGGAGGGGCCATGATTAGTAGGCCTTAACGCCTGAGATTAAGTATTCTTTGTAATGGTTCAGCAGCAAGGTAGGAGGGGCCATGCATTGTAGGCCTTAGCGCCTGAGATTAGGTATTCTTTGTAAAGGTTCAGCAGCAAGGTAGGACGGGGCCATGCATTGTTGGCCTTAGCGCCTGAGATTAGGTATTCTTTGTAATGGTTCAGCAGCTAGGTAGGAGGGGCCATGCATTGTAGGCCTTAACGCCTGAGATTAGGTATTTTTTGTAATGGTTCAGCAGCAAGTTAGGAGGCGGCCATGCAATGTTGGTCTTAGCGCCTGAGATTGGGTATTCTTTGTAATGGTTCAGCAGCATGGTAGGACGGGGCCATGCAATGTAGGCCTTAGCGCCTGAGATTGGGTATTCTTTGTAATGGTTCAGCTGCAAGGTAGGAGGCGGCCGTGATTAGTAGGCCTTAACGCCTGAGATTAGGTATTCCTTGTAATGGTTCAGCAGCAAGGTTGGACGGGCCATGCATTGTTGGGTTAGCGCCTGAGATTTTGTATTCCTTGTAAAGGTTCAGCAGCAAGGTAGGACGGGGCCATGCAATGTAGGCCTTAGCGCCTGAGATTAGGTATTCCTTGTAATGGTTCAGCAGCATGGTAGGACGGAGCCATGCAATGTAGGCCTTAGCGCCTGAGATTGGGTATTCTTTGTAATGGTTCAGCAGCATGGTAGGACGGGGCCATGCAATGAAGGCCTTAGCGCCTGAGATTGGGTATTCTTTGTAATGGTTCAGCAGCAAGGTAGGAGGGGCCATGCATTGTAGGCCTTAACGCCTGAGATTAAGTATTCTTTGTAATGGTTCAGCAGCAAGGTTGGAGGGGCCATGATTAGTAGACCTTAACGCCTGAGATTAAGTATTCTTTGTAATGGTTCAGCAGCAAGGTAGGAGGGGTCATGCATTGTAGGCCTTAGCGCCTGAGATTAAGTATTCTTTGTATAGGTTCAGCAGCAAGGTAGGAGGGGCCATGATTAGTAGGCCTTAACGCCTGAGATTAAGTATTCTTTGTAATGGTTCAGCAGCAAGGTAGGAGGGGCCATGCATTGTAGGCCTTAGCGCCTGAGATTAGGTATTCTTTGTAAAGGTTCAGCAGCAAGGTAGGACGGGGCCATGCATTGTTGGCCTTAGCGCCTGAGATTAGGTATTCTTTGTAATGGTTCAGCAGCTAGGTAGGAGGGACCATGCATTGTAGGCCTTAACGCCTGAGATTAGGTATTTTTTGTAATGGTTCAGCAGCAAGGTAGGAGGCGGCCATGCAATGTTGGCCTTAGCGCCTGAGATTGGGTATTCTTTGTAATGGTTCAGCAGCATGGTAGGACGGGGCCATGCAATGTAGGCCTTAGCGCCTGAGATTGGGTATTCTTTGTAATGGTTCAGCAGCAAGGTAGGAGGCGGCCATGATTAGTAGGCCTTAACGCCTGAGATTAGGTATTTTTTGTAATGGTTCAGCAGCAAGGTAGGAGGCGGCCATGCAATGTAGGCCTTAGCGCCTGAGATTGGGTATTCTTTGTAATGGTTCAGCAGCAAGGTAGGCGGGGCCATGATTAGTAGCCCTTAGCGCCTGAGATTAGGAATTCTTAGTAATGGTTCAGCAGCAAGGTAGGAGGCGACCATGATTAGTAGGCCTTAACGCCTGAGATTAAGTATTCCTTGTAATGGTTCAGCAGCAAGGTAGGAGGGGGTCATGCATTGTAGGCCTTAACGCCTGAGATTAGGTATTCTTTGTAATGGTTCAGCAGCAAGGTAAGAGGGGCCATGATTAGTAGGCCTTAACGCCTGAGATTAGGTATTCTTTGTAAAGGTTCAGCAGCAAGGTAAGAGGGGCCATGCATTGTAGCCCTTAGCGCCTGAGATTAGGTTATCTTTGAAATGGTTCAGCAGCAAGGTAGGAGGGGCCATGATTAGTAGGCCTTAACGCCTGAGTTTAGGTATTCTTTGTAAAGGTTCAGAAGCAAGGTAAGAGGGGCCATGATTAGTAGGCCTTAACGCATGAGATTATATAATCTTTGAAATGGTTCAGCAGCAAGGTATGAGGAGCCATGCATTGTAGGCCTTAGCGCCTGAAATTAAGTATTCTTTGTATAGGTTTAGCAGCAAGGTAGGAGGGGCCATGATTAGTAGGCCTTAACGCCTGAGATTAGGTATTCTTTGTAAAGGTTCAGAAGCAAGGTAAGAGGGGCCATGATTAGTAGGCCTTAACGCCTGAGATTAGGTTATCTTTGATATGGTTCAGCAGCAAGGTAAGAGGGGCCATGCATTGTAGCCCTTAGCGCCTGAGATTAGGTAATCTTTGAAATGGTTCAGCAGCAAGGGAAGAGGGTCCATTGCAATGTAGGCCTTAGCGCCTGAGATTAGGTATTCCTTGTAATGGTTCAGCAGCAAGGTAGGAGGGGGCCATGCATTGTAGGCCTTAGCGCCTGAGATTAGGTATTCTTTGTAATGGTTCTGCAGCAAGGTAGAACGGGGCCATGCATTGTTGGCCTTAGCGCCTGAGATTAGGTAATCTTTGAAATGGTCCAGCAGCAAGGTAGGAGGGGCCTTGCATTTTAGCCCTTAGCGCCTGAGATTAGGTAATCTTTGAAATGGTTCAGCAGCAAGGGAAGAGGGGGCCATTGCAATGTAGGCCTTAGCGCCTGAGATTAGGTATTCCTTGTAATGGTTCAGCAGCAAGGTAGGAGGGGGCCATGCATTGTAGGCCTTAGCGCCTGAGATTAGGTATTCTTTGTAATGGTTCTGCAGCAAGGTAGAACGGGGCCATGCATTGTTGGCCTCTGCGCCTGAGATTAGGTATTCTTTGTAATGGTTCAGCAGCAAGGTAGGAGGGGGCCATGCATTGTAGGCCTTAGCGCCTGAGATTAGGTATTCTTTGTAGTGGTTCAGCAGCGAGGTAGGAGGGGGCCATTATTCCACCAACACAAAAAAAAACCAAAAATTTCCTCATTTCTTTACTAGAAAGTGGTATGTAGCGTCAATGAGTTCATAGTGCTCCAAGGAGCATTAAATTCGAGACGCATGCTGCCCTCTGGGTGTCAATTAACAAAGCTTGCACCCGGCACCCGAGGCCATACGATACTATTATTATTATTATCTTTAATTTCTCATAATTATGGTACAATTCAGTTTACAAGGTACGGATTTGTTAATCAAGAACCCTGTAAACCTATCACTGGGATAAAAATAACCTAACAATATGGCACGTATCCAGCAGCACTGCCTTCTGTATTCTGGCAATCAGATGTTTCATTTTCAGATCCTCCAAAGCCATTGCCAACGTCTTTGGGATAACTCCCGTGGAAGAGATCACCACCGGCAAAATCCTCACGCATTTTAATCCCCACAGTTTTCGTATTTCTTCCGCCAACGGTGCGTACTTGTTTTACTTTTTAGCTTGGGTAGTTTGCATATTTTGGCTAAGTGGGACAGCAACGTCTATCAAGTAGGCCTTTTGCTCTCTTTTATTGAGATAGACAATATCAGGTTGATTAGCCAAGATTTTCTGGTCGGTTAAAATAGGTCTATCCCAATACATCTTATAATGCTCATTTTCAAGCACGTTGGCAGGCTGGTAATTGTAGTACACAATGCACGTATCCAGAAGTCCAGATTTTATAGCGAGCTCTTGATGTAAGATCTTAGCAACATCATTGTGCCTCTTGGTATACTCTATACCAGCCAGCGTAGAGCAGCCACCGATGATATGATCGATGGTTTCCAGCGCTGAGGTGCATCTACGACATCGATCATCTGCTACATTCTCTTTAAGGATGTGCTTTCTATAATTTTTGGTTGCAATGACACGATCCTGTATCGCAATTACAAATCCCTCAGTTTCACTGAAGAGCGAACCATGCTTCAACCATAAGTTCGACAATGATCGGTCGACATGATGTTGGCTGAGCAAGTGAGGGTGTACACCATGCAGTTCTTTTCTTAACCATGCCATCTGGCGCTGTTCAAACGAAGTAACGTGCTCTTTTGTGTCATATTGCATGTCTGCAAGTCGTAGTGGTGTGAATCTCTTATCACTTTCAACAATGACTTCATACAGAGGAGTATTTCTTGCGCCAAAGAAGTACTGTCGCAGACGTTCCACTTGTTTACTTTGGGCGATTGCGAGATCAATGACCCCTCGACCGCCTTCGCTCCGTGGTAGTGTGATACGCTCTATCGCTGCCTTTGGATGATGAAGCCGATATTTTGTCATTGAGACTCGTACTCTCCGTTCTATCTGCTCTAAATCTGTCTTTGACCACTTAACGATCCCGAACGAATACGTAAGTACAGGTACTGCCCAGGTGTTAAGGGCTTTGATCTTCTTGTCTGCATCCAAGTATGATTTCAAAACCATATCCACTCGATTAAAGAACTTTTTCTGTAAATTGGCTTTAATTTGTGTGTGTCGGATCCCACGAAGCTGAAGAAAGCCCAAGTATTTGTAGGTCTCGCCCTCATCTAAACACTCGATTAGCTCATCTAGACCAACATTGAAGCCCTCTGCCCTATCAAGTTTCCCTCTTGCCAGTATGATCGCCTTGCATTTTTGAAGTCCGAATTCCATCGCTATATCGTCGCTAAACGCCTGCGTAATATCTAAGAGCCCTTGCAGTTGACGCCGTGTGCTTGCATAGATTTTTAAGTCATCCATGTACAGTCTATGTGAAACCTTGTGCTTCACCTCACCAGCTCGCATTTCAAATCCCAATCCACTCCTATTTAACTGCCCACTGAGCGGGTTTAAGCACAGGCAGAACCATAGAGGACTGAACGAATCTCCCTGAAATATTCCACGGTTAATTCGAATTGCACGGGACGGAGTGACTTGGTATCGGTCTTTTAGATGAAGTTTCACATTCCATCTAGACATGATAGATTGTAGACATTGGACAATGATGGGATCACACTTGTAGATTTTTAATATTGCGATCAAATATGAATGAGGTACGGAGTCATAGGCTTTCTTGTAATCAATGTAGGCCATACACAAGTTTCTTTGTCCTCTCATAGCCAAATTTACAATAACTGAATCTATTATCACTTGATCCTTACAGCCTTGCGTTTTCCGTCGGCACCCTTTCTGCTCTTCAGCGAGTATCCCATTCGCCGCACAATGCCCATACACTCGTTCCGCAATTATAGCCATAAATAGCTTGTAAAGCACCGACAGGCAAGTGATGGGCCTGTAGTTCGATGGATCTCTTGATTCTTCACCTTTTGGTATCAAGAAGGTATCTCCCATGAACAGAAATTCCGGAGCTTCCTCAGGAAATCGTAAAATTCGCGTGAAGGCTTTGGCTATTGCTTCATGGGCACCTGTGAACTTCTTATACCAGTAGTTGTGTATAAAATCTGGCCCAGGCGCTTTCCAGTTCTGTGTACGTAGAGTCGCTGCCTTCACCTCATGCTCCATGATGTCAGGGCTATTCATTTCATTAATCACACCAGAAAACCTCGCCTCTTCTTCTATCATCCAGTTGGCACGAAAATTGTGGTCTTTGGGCTGTTCCCAAATATTAGACCAGAAATTGGTGGCCTCTTCGATTGAAGGAGTATTATTCTGACGTTCTGGATTGGAGTTTTGCAAGCTGTTGTAGAATTGTTTCTGGTTCAATGCAAATGCTCTATTCTGATCCCTCCGCTTTTGACTTTCTTTGTACCTGCGTAGCCGTTTACTATAGACAGCCAATCTCTGAGTGCGCGTGTCTATTATTTCCGACAGCTTGTCTTGATCCAGCTCATCTAAACGACTTGGCTGTATTATGCGCACTACATTCCTGATTTGTCTAAGGGACCGATTTCCTCTTTTGAATTGTGTCAGTTGACCAAGTTCTCTACGAAGCTCCTCAATCTTCTTCTCCAGCCGCTTTTGCCATGGGGGAGGCATAACTGAGCTCACACGGGCCCTTGCATATTGTGGCACAATTTTAATACCAATCGCTTGTACGGCAGCTAACGCACCACAATAAATCACCAGTTGTACGTACTCTATATCATCCACACCATCTAGAGCTTTAGTGACCACTGTGTTGTTAAGATGGCTCACGATTACGCCAAACTTTACAGAGGTGTTTACCTTCGGGATCTTGAGACGACAACATGGGTTAGTCCCATAGTACTTCTCCATTGCTTGTTGGAAATAGAGGGCTGCTTGTTCACACAAAGCCGCGTATTGTATATCTTGATGCAGACGAGCTTGTGACTGAGGTTCTCTTTCCAACTGAAATTCATCATTTTCTTCCAAAGCAACCTGTTCTTCCCGTAATTGCAGTATGAGATCTTCGGAGTCTCTGATTTGGAGTTGTTCTACGACTTCGCATTTTATTTCATTGATTTCCAAAGTTGACAACAACTTTTTTCCGACAATAGCTCTTCTTCTATCCGCTAAATTTTGTTCTGTGAGGCGCTGAGACAAGCCAGGGTATTTCTCAATAAATTTTATTATTATTATTATTATTATTATTATTATTATAGTAGATGCGCTGAGTCAGGTACGATGTTATAATTTTGCATAATGTGGGAAAACAGGTAATTGGGCGACACCTGGAAGGGTCTTGTGTATTTTGCGGATCCTTGTGTCAGAATGTTAGGCATTCTATCAGAATGCAAAATTACATCATTAATTAGGTCACATAATCGCTCAAGAACGCACCAGAGCTTTTTGTGCCAATAATTCTGAATTTTGTTACGACCAGGTGCTCGCCAATTAGGCAACTTTTTGATGATGTCGCTTACACCCTGAATACAAAATTCCTCATGTTGCATTTCAGTGTTGAGATTCATTTTCTCCATCTCGCAGACACGCAGACTCGGTCACCCCAGAAGTCCTGAACTTGTTGCACATTTGGATATGTGTTTTCTTCTTGACGAACATTGTTGTTGTGTGTTATGTAGAAGGTCTTTTCTGATTTGGTAAACAAAGCATTGTCTCGCTTCCTCTTTTGACTCGCCTTGTACCTGGTAAAGGTCTGTCCACACTCGTGCATTTTTACGTTCGTCAAAG
Source organism: Meconema thalassinum (assembly GCA_946902985.2). NCBI lineage: Eukaryota > Metazoa > Arthropoda > Insecta > Orthoptera > Tettigoniidae > Meconema > Meconema thalassinum. The sequence continues at coordinate 4,244,214 of OX336390.1, forward strand.
GCATGCGTCATAGCACAAGGTGTGAGGCAAGTGACGAACACGTTGCTGCATGCGTCTTTGGAGTTGAACGAGGGAGAGGATCGTAGCGCACGCAGTGTAGAATACCGAACCGCACGGTTCGGGGATTTCGTGCCTCTCGCCTTCCATTTTGTATAATTTAAGCCGATATTGTACACGTCATGTCAGCAACTACGGAGGAAACAATACAATTTATCGAGTATTACAGAAAACATCCTGCTTTGCGGAACGTATCCTGGAAGTTGTACACGAATAGAACAGTACGGAATGACGCATTGAGTGTTTTGGCTAAAAAGTACAAGTTGGATATTCAGGGAGTAAAGAACAAAATAAAAAGTTTGAGATCTTGCTTTTCAAAAGAGTATCAAAAAGTAACGAAGGAAAAGACGGGTTCCGCGGCTGATGAAGACTATGAATCACCATGGTTCGGGTACAAGCCTCTTGTTTTCATATTGGAGGTAATGCTTCACGGAAATGTGTTCTTTTTCTCAATTTTTTCTCAATCATGCTCAACAAAAATTCTTAGTTAGCTTTGGACATCCTAGTGAAGTTCCTGAACAGCATATTATCCGCTCGCACTTCTTTTAACATCCCGTAATCCCGTTTTTTTTTTCTTCAAGAAATCCTTCATCCACATTAATCGCTGCCTTCTGGTTTTCTTCATTTTTGCAGCATTTATTACTAAATAAGCGGCAGTTATGACAAGTGCACTCGCGTCCGCAGCATCCATCGCGAATGCTGCAAAGAAACTGCCGCATTGATGTGGACAGGTTTTCCTTGCGTTTCAGGCATGCTTGAGAGGCATGCCCTAATAAGAGGAATGTTGAAGGGAAAGAGGAAAGGCACGTTGAAAGGGAAAGGAAAGATGAAAACACACCTTATTTAGTCTAGCAGCCAATATGTTTCCGTACACTGTTCAGCAATAACATACTGCGTGTGTATAATTGCCTTAGCCAGTTTGATCAATCTGCTTGTGCGGGTACTATTTACAAACTGCGTTAGAAGTGCAATATCGTGCCTTAGCTTTTATATTCTCCTATGGAGTCTGTTTTCCCATTTAGGTAAGACAGATGGAGTTCGCCTTTGGGTATCGTGCTTTGCAACATTCACGTGCTGAGATCGTAAGACCAGTGGCGTAGCTAGACCTGAAAGGGTCCCGGGGCAAGAAGTTGAAATGAGCCCCCCTCACTATCTTTTGAAATCCTGACCTAATTGCAGGCCTTTAATATTAATAATGTTTGAAGATAAGAACTTATCAAAGTGACTTTATGCATTTTTTGAATTCCTCCCCCCTTGCCACTTCCCTTTCTCTACAAATATTTAATTTATATTTCGGCTGTTGGCTCCATAAAATGTCCTAAATAATTACGATAAATAATAACTATAGCTTTTCAATTTGTGAAATTGTGATATCGTAATAAGAAAACTACGTCTACACAAATATCAATTAGAAAGAGATGAAAACTGCATGTAAATATATAATTATAAGTACACATATTTGTTCTTTTATTACTGACAATAATGAAGCTAGAGTAGAAAACAAAAGGGAACAGATAGGATCGTCTGTGAAGTACTAGGCTTTAAAAATAAAATATACGCCAGGTCGAAAGCCCAAAATTATAAATGTATTATACAAATAACTTGAAATAAAATAAATCTATAAATTTTTACTCATTGTTTAAAAAAAATGTTGAGTTATTGTTAAACAAACTATTTAAAACAAATAAACTTATCAACTAACCTACTTTACACAAAACGTTTTTCCTACTCTTTGCATCTACAAACATGTTAATTACATGTGAGAAGTTAAGTTTTCGTGCTCTTTCATTTTCAATCGATAAAAGGGCTCGTTCTTGGCTCATTGTGCTTCTTAGGTAGGACTTGATAATTTTCAGCTTAGAAAAAGATCTTTCTGCTTTAGCCACTGTGATAGGTGCAGTCAAGAACATAAAACAAGCAGTACACACGTCAAGATAGCTTGGAACCAGAATGTGTTTTTCAATGTAGAGGATGTCTATCAGTTGCTTAACAGTCGACATTTTCTTAATTTTAGAGGAAAAAGATGCACGCACGCAGGAAATTTGTGCAGGAAATGTTGGCGACACATCATCAGAAAAAGTTTCGGCGAAACCTTTTGCCTATTTAATCAGTTTGTCATCTGAATCATTGTTCAAGAAATAAGGCTGAACAACTTTGTAGGCATTAATAACTGACTTCATGCCTTCAAATCTGCTGTTTAACTGAGCCATAATTGTATCAATCATGGGGTAAAACACAGATACCCTAAATCTAGTTTCAGGATTGAGAATTCGGTGGTCTACACTCAGTTCATCAAAATGCTTTTTAACTTGCTTTAGTCTTTTCTCAGAAAACTCACAAGGTATTCTGCACTTGGAGCCCATAGTTGAAGCTTCTTTTACAAGGTCCTCAAATGAATTTCTTAGTTCTGTAACACCTAAGAGAGCATCACCTAATAGATCAAAAGCTGAAACAATATCCATATTTTCAGTTTGGAGACATTTAGATACGATGTTCAGTTGCTGCAAATCTTTGTTTGAACAACAAACAGAAGCACAAATTCAAAACTTTCAATTTTCTTTTTCAATCCTATTGCATCGTTCCTTTCTTTTGCCTTATTACTTGTCAAAATAAGTTTGGATAGCTCTCTTAATACATCGCCAAACCTCTCCTTTAAAGAAAAAACTACTCCGTAACTTCCTGACCATCTTGTTGGGTTGAGTGTTTTTAACGTTATGTTTGCATTTTCAGATGCATCTTGCATCCCCAACCAGTGTTTGATATAGTGTCCAAAAAAGTTGTATACATTTAGTACATCCTCAAAAAAACTGCGATATTTCACGATTGGCCTATACAGCGTCTTTCAACACCAGATTTAAATTGTGACTTGCACAATGTACAAAATATGCATGTGGCGCAACTTCTTGAATCGTTTTCTTTACTCCGTTGTATACTCCACTCATTACGCTTGCGCCGTCATAAACTTGGCCACGACATTTTTTCAGTTCAAGACCTTTATCTTTAATAGATCACACTATTTTACTTGCCAAACCAAATACACTTTGATCCTCAACTTTTGTAAAAGAAGTAAACGTCTTGCAAATCTTTATTTCTTTGGGTTTATTTTTGTAATCATTTACTACTTTGACGTACCTGAAAACTTCACTTAACTGATCAACCTTACTTATATCCTTTATTGTATCCATAATAACAGAGAAAAAAGGAGAACTCTGTATTTTGTATTTGATTTCTTTCAGTACCGGTACTTCATTTGCCACCAAAGAAATAACTTAATTTTGGAAGCTAGGGCTTAAATAGTTTACACTTCTTGCTGGCTTTTGCAAAAGGGTTTTTAGTACAGGGTTATAGTCAGACAGAAGTTCTATTATAGACAAGAAATTTCCTGTGTTTGGATTTTCTATTTTACTACTCCTTCCGCGGAAAGCAAGGTTACAGGTGGCCGATGTTAATAAAACAGTAATTTTTCTCTTCTTTTAACTGTTCTTCTAAAGCATCACTCATTGTTTCATCGTTCATCCATTTCTCAAATATAACACAAGAAAATATGTGGTCATCCGATTGTTCATGAGTTTTAATTCTATCAGAAAGATGTTTCCAGTCGTTTAGTCCCGTACTACCGAAAGTGTTCTCTCAATGTTGTGGGAACAGCCAACATGGCAGTAAACACGATCTAACTTTTGCCATTAGCAAAACCAGAGTCTGTTAAATTTCAACCCAGAACCTGATATAAAACTTAAGTAATTAATTGAAAATGATCTTTTACTTCCTCGTCCATCAGGCTATTTTGGAAAGGGACCACGAGCTTGACAAGGTCCTGATGCTATGATTAACCTTTTCATTTCTGGATTATTGACGAGACTGGGAAATTCAATTTTGTCTTGAAAAACATAATTTTCAGCGTGTCCAGTTTCAGCCAAGCTTACTGCGTCCTTGTTGTTATCGACTGGCTGATCAAGACATGAAAGGCCACTATTAATGGTCGGAACATCGATTTTATGTAGGCCTACTTCAGACTGTTGATGAGTGTCAATATCTGAAAAAAATACATACAATTTAGTGTAGTGGTTTATAGTTGATTGCAGTGTTTTATTTGTAGAAACAGATTCAACTAACTGTTGAACTAAGCCAACTAACTAATTATTGGTTGGTTAACGGGACAAAAAGACTGTGTCACCAATGATAGTCGTCCGTTGAAACGATGCATACTGTATACCCGATACAGTGTGATTTTTAATGTGAAGTGAAAAACAAACAAATGTGCTCAGTCCAAGTGAAGTGAATCAACCATTGCGATTCGCAAACCGCTTCATTGTTAGCTTTTTTTATTATCACACATTCTATGCTTTTTATAATAACATAATATGGTATTAGTTTCTTATACAATATTACGTCCTGACCAAATTGTTAATGGAACTCTTAATAACAATAATTTTACTTTGCTTAACAACTTATAACACTTTTACAAGATAGTTAACTTTGGTTTCTTCTTACCTTCATTTTCTTCGTTTTGATCTTGTTTCTGCACCGAAACGTACTCTAAACCTGATTGAGTTTAAGGGTGCAACCATGCAGTTAACGATTTAGTAAAAGCACGAACCGTCTCCTCTTCTTTCTTTTATCCTTCCTTTTTTAGCTCCTCTTTCATAAGTACGTTTCATAGCGTCGTTAAAAAATAGAACAATGCAAGCCACAACTTAAGTTCAGCCACTTAACCGGGAACCGCGTGGCGACGTACCAACTACACTACTGCTACTACTCTGCTACTGTGCATTGCTGTGGTGTGATGTCGCAGTGAAGGAGGAAGGGGTGGAACGATGAGTCATGGTCATGCGCTTAATGTCCGGCGCCTGGGTTGGGAGCCCGGCTATCAAAAAATACTCATAGAATTCCACACAAATGGATGGATATATCTTAAATACAGATTGCACTGAACGTGACTAGTTTCTAAACACAAGTTTAGACGCGTAGTTCCGTACAATTGGGGCCCCTGAACTAAATTGAATACTCAAATATGTTTTCTAGTACTACATTTATGTATTTATACTTTTTCTTTTAGGGTTTGGGGGCCCCCTAACCTCAGAGGCCCCGGGACAGTTACCGCAGTTAACGCGATGTAGCAATATGCTCTCACTGTTCGTTACATCTACAACTTCTTAGATGAATTAATTCGTGAGAGCTTCGGCCAGCATGTGGAGTCGAAGTTATTCAAATTTGCAATTCATAACTCAGGATATTAGCGTTTTATTTGGAGTACCTCACTGCATGTGTATTTGCTCATTTTATCCACGTTAACTTCTTGATCGTGTTATTTATCTGTCAGTTCAAGTTTGCGTCGCACTTTGTCTCTAATGTCATTTAAAATCGTTTCTGATATAAGTTTGTTTCTTAGAATAAATCTGTATTGGTCCGACACTCTCTGTTGAGCCACGGCAATTTTGGGGTACTGTATGTTAGACAAAACTCGACGTGTAACCTCTGCTTATATCCAGTTACGTGCCTATCGTCATAGTAGATGCACATAATATCTTCATTCGTGGCACTTGTCCGCCATATACGCTTTCTTGGCAACCATATTTGGGTAAGCGCTGGCTGTAAATCCCGCATAGCTCCTTCAGCAGACAAAGCACTTGATGGTAATTGGTTCCTTTGATTTGCTGACTGTGATTCGTACATAGTCCTTCAACACCGTCGGCGTCGATTTAATTCTTGTCCTATATTATCGGCTTCTACGCATACCCCCACCTTTCTGAATGTGTGTCCTTTAGCCGTATTTATCATTTTTAGGTTCATAAAATTGTACACCTTGATATAGATGGCTACAAATAAACATCAATTGAATCATTCACCCGAACAACGTTGTAACCAACAGTTTTGTTAAAAGTGAGTTAAGGATGGAACAATGTTGTCACTGCTATCCTTCATGCGATGGGAAACTTAATTCTTGCTGGAAATAAAAGTTGGCACCATGACGAATATTTTCAGCAAGAATAAAGTTTCCCATCGCATGCAGGATAGCAGTTACACCATTGTTCCATCCTTAACTCACTTTTAACAAAACTGTTGGTTACAACGTTGTTCGGGTGAATGATTCAATTAATATGGAAAAGTCACTGGGGTTCAGCAGCGTGAGCTTCGTAGCTACGCGATTCTTTGTTCTGTTTATTGCGATGAAAGCGTAACTCCAATTTTTAGATCAGATTCAGTATACTTTCCAAACTTCTATCGGATTCAGTACATACAATAAAAGTGGATGTGCAGTGGATGATGAGATGAGATACCTTGGTCACAGCCGATCCGAACCTGTTGTACGTTCGTAAAAATGTATATGAGGCAACAATATAGCCTATATATTTGATGTAAACACGAAGTTTGGCTTCACTGAATTATAGTTTTAGTGATCACAACGATCGCGTAAGTTCTAACAAGAACCTTAATAATAATAACCCCTGGCACTACAGCCCATGAAGGGCCTAGGCCTACCAAGCGAACGCTGCCCAGCCATTTGGCGTGATCAGTGTATCGGGTCCTCTCGGCTGTTAATCTTGGTTTACGTGATCGGGGCGCTGTCAGACAACAACTCATTTGTCCTCACGAGGCTGAGTGTACCCCGTTAACAAGAACCATACATGAACCCTATAAACGTACAACCCAGAACCATCATCTAAACTATAAATGCATTAGTTGAAAAAATATCACCTACTGCTGGGATGTTAAAAAAATTGAGCTACTATATCCCAAAATATCTACTCAGGAAAGTGTATTTTTCCTTAATCCATAGCCACTTACAATATTTGAATACAATTTGGATAAAATGTTCGAATTACCTAAAAAAGGAAATTGAGGTAATTCAGAATAGAGCCATAAGAAATATGTATAACTACCCTTTTTTAACACCAACCAAACACCTTTATATTACGAGTAAAATTCAACCAGTAGCCCTAAATGCAGAAATCAAATCAAATGTCCTGATGTACCAAATCCTACACAAAGGTATCCACACAAATTTAAACCTTACAAAACAATTTACACGCTTACAAAACTAGACATGCAGATGACATTTCACTTTTCCATATCAATTCCAAACAATATGGCAGTAATAGCATTAAGTATAGTGCCTTTGTAAAGTTCAATAGACTACCAGAAAATATAAAAATTGCACCTAGCCTACCAATCTTTAAAAGGCGGCTAAAACAGTTTATGTGGAAAGATTATAAAATGTCAGTTTGAAGAAATTGCAAAATCTGAGAAGACAAAAGAAGACTACATTGTGTACAAAAACTTATGAAAGCTACAAAATGTTGTATATATTTTCATACTGAAAACTTTGTAAACTAAACATTGAATTGTAATTTGTCGCCAACATGACAAAACTGTACGATTCCTTTGTATATGAGTCCTTGACTCGTTAAGGGATTAATAAAATGCATTATTATTAAATAATCAACTAATGGCGAAACAACTTAAAAATAGAACCATTCCAATCTTCCTTGATTCGATAAGCCACGGCCTTCTTGATTATTATTATTATTATTATTATGATTATTATTATTATCCTCTTGTCAAAGGATTAATAATATCGGTAGCAGATACAGTACATTACTCATGTGACAGATCCACTAAAGGGATGATGTGCACAGTAGCTTGTTACAAATTATAATTATTGATTTCAGGGTTGATCCGCAATCGGGGACAATGATTCTGGAAGGTGAACCGCACGGTACCCATCATCTACTTCAGACAATGATCAATGATCTTAACCGTTATATAGAAGGTAATAGCCGACCAGACTGTAACGGACAATGTTCAAGACATTGTCTGTGATGAAGAATACCACCTATCACCACTCTGTAACCTCTGTAACCTCGTCAGTGGCTACGAAATCACCATCCAGTTTGGAAGTCGAACTTAAAGGTGAACCTACATCGAGCAAGCAATCGATTCTCGCTCAAGAAACCTGTGCATGTGAAGACTCGGAAATGCCTCAGGAATGTGTTTATGACGCCGATGGATGCGCGCAGATTATGACCATTGTTCATATTAGCGTGACAGACCAGCACATATCAGTTTCTGCTCCGACGGATCAGCGGCGCAACAAAAGGAGGTGGCCGAATTGTCAGAATCTCAGTTCGATTTGAAACAACAGGATACTACGTCAATACCAGACGAAGAGGAAGATCAACAAGTGGTGTAGGATAAAATATGCAACTAAATTCAAAAACTTGATTGACCATGACGGGGGCAATCTAATGAGCCTTGTGAATGTGAGTCAGCGAACTTGCTGGACGAGAAGACCATAAAGATTGTAGATATGGACGATGTCGTGGTGGCTGCTGATCACGTCATCCGCAAATTTAAATTTTCTAATGAAATGTGACTCAAAGGACAAGTTTTCTTATTTGGATGTTACTTTTTAAATGATTACATTGTGTATTTTTCATTCCGTAGCATACTTATTTTTTAATATAATTACATTGAGAAGCAAAAAAAAAAACGCAATACTTAAAATTCTCTGAATATTTTTAATATAACTCATCACTCTATACTAATTATTATGATTCCAGTATATTTTACATGTATTATTTTTGCATCCACTCTTTTGTATTTAGATATCATAATTATTGAATCTACGGCTTGCTTTAGGTTTAGAATATGTAAATTAAAGCCAATATTCGCATTACATGGATATGACTAACATTTTGTGAGGTTGCTACTTGGGCAACACTCATTGGCACTCTCAGAATCGGATGTAACCCCCCTCCCCATTCCGTCCTCTGGTTTGTATTGTACGCCCCCATTCCTAACGCAGCATTTCTCAATGTTCACTGATGCACTTACAAGCACGCCGGCAAACATTTCTCCCCGATAGCCTATGTTCAAAATATGGAGTTGAGATCGGTACGGTAATTGCCAAATGCTCAAGCACTGCGTACCACATAGCATGATCGTGCGTGATTTGAAAATCATTCCCAATAAATGGAAGAACAGTACAACAAGGTTCTGAATAATTTTCAAGATGTATCGCTGTGCATTCGGTTCCCATCCTCCCCGAAAACCACTTGTGGTTTGGCATTCAGACTGATGCCAGCCCGTACCATGACGAAACATGCCCTCCTTTACCCAATACTCGTCCTGTGGCATCACGTGATCTTACGACTCCTCCGTGAAGAGAACAGCTTTCTTTGCTCCTTCGTCAACTTCAGATGCTAACGAGCCAAGAGGGTTATCAAGGGGCCCGTGGCTGGTCTTCTGGACACGAGATGTTCTTCTCACTGACCTCGCGCTGACATTGATCCTAGATGCCTGTTCCAATCGATTTCGAACTTGTACGGCTGTTATGTGACGATCACGCAAAACCTCCAGCCGTATATACTGCGGCCTTACCCAGGTATCTTCATAGGGATCAAGTTCCCTGAAACTTTGGTATTCCATCTTCCACTATGGTAACTGCTTTCGCAGATTTCTCTCGACTTAACGACATCCTTACTCCTTAGGAATCTGTTGAAACTGGGCGAAATGCCTCAAGAATGCCGTATGAGGCTCAAGAAATGCAACGCTATAACAATTACAATAATGGTACAAAACAATACAATCACATGTTGGTATCTAGAATACGTACCAGTGACAATGCAGGTGTCCTACAATCATGCTATTGACAGCAATGGATATTGAGGAACGAAAACTTCTCACAGGGGATACTTTTACTTGAAACATTTTTGGAAACAATGAGAAAATATGTATTTTACATTTACAATATTCCTTTGGACTTTTTCCGTGTTAACCCGTTGACCATAGTGAAAAACGGCATGCTGCATACACCCATGGCTTCCTAGGACCTACGCGTAAATTATTGTTCTACCACATGTTTCAGTAGCTTCCCTGTGACAGTTGGTGTTCATCAAGGCTCAGCTCTGTATCCCCCTGCTCTTTGTTATCGTCATTAATTCCATAACGCGAGACCTGCAGAAGTATGTCCCATGGACATTGCTATACGCTGATGATGTGATGCTTGCGGCAGACTCCAGAAAGGATCTTGAAACCCTAGTGCAGACATGGCATGATCGTCTGCAAAGATTTGGTCTTCGTTTGAACATCTACAAGACTGAATACCTCGAAACGATTCCATCCCCTGGAACTATAGGTATTAATGGAGCTCCTCTTACCAAGGTTCAGGATCGCATACCGACGGCTCTGTGAATGAAGATGTAGGCCTACGAGCACGAATCAATGCGACTTGGATGCGATTCAGAGATGTCACCGGTGTTCTTTGTGATAAGAAGACGCCTATCCGCCTAAAATTAAAGATATACCGCACAATGGTGAGACCAGTTGTATTATATGGTAATGTACCGAGTGTTGGCCAGCACCTAGAAGTGCTGAGCACTCGCTTCATGTCATGGAAATGGGGATGCTGCGAAGATCTTTAGACATTTCTCTGCTCGACCATATTTCCAACACAGCGATTCGACATATAGTTGGCGTGGCTCCAATCAATGAGAAAATGCAGGAACGGAGACTCCGTTGCACAGAGGGTCAAAATCGAAATCTAGGAGGACAAAATTATTTATTTTCATAATTAAACAAGAAGTTCCGTGAAGAACTATACAGCCTGCTTTTCATTCCAATGATTATTCTACAGTATATGAACCTATCTAGAATAATGACGAAATTAAGTTGGTAATATCGAAATATCTAATTAGTTCAAAATATACCTGGTATAATGTAGCCTAATAGAGCACTACAGTTGGCAGCCCTGGCGACTGAATATATTCTTATTTCAATCTCTTAAGGTACAGAATACAAAATTTGGTTGAGGTCCAATGGACGTTACATGCAGTTAGACACTGGATCTATCAGCACGCGTAAAAGCATGTTGCCAACAATACCATGCGTGTGCTGGTCAGAAATAATCTGAAATATTATATCTTGTTGTGCCAATTTTGGATGAAATCCATTTGTTAGTATAGAAGTTACATGTATTTTAAAATTGGATATATCAGCAGGCATAGAATCATGTTGGCAGCAATGCCTTGTATTCATTACTCCAAATTAATCTAGAATGTCAGGTGCTATACGTGTGCTGAGTATAGAGCTGTTGGCTTGCATACTTTCTGGTATATTGATATTAGTGTAAAATAAATATAGACAGCATTTATTAACAGTTGGCAGCCCTGATTGCTATTAACAATACTTATAGTCATATCTGTTATGGTACACATAGCACATACGAAATTTGGTTGAAATCCAATTGATAGTATAGAAGTTACATGTATTTAAAAATTGGTCGTATCAGCAGGCTTATAATCATGTTGGTAGAACTGACGTATATAAGTTACTCGAAATTAATCTAAAATGTCAGAATATACGTGTGCATAGTTTAAAGCTGTTGGCTTGCGTACTTTCTGACATATTGGTATTTGGATTTAAAAAAATAAAGAGAGCAATTATTAACAGTTGGCAGCCCTGGTGGCTCTTAAGAATACGCTCAGTCATATCTGTTTATGTACAGATATTACATACAAAATTTGGTTGAAATCCAATTGATAGTGTAGAAGTTATATGCATTTAAACATTGGACCTATCAGAAGGCTTAAAATTATTTTGGCAACACTGTCATGGTTGGCCTCCTGGAAATTAAACTGAAATAGTATTATCTACATATGTGCCAATTTTGGAATAGCTCCCATGCATACCTTGCAAGATATCCAACATGGAGCTCAAATTTCTAGTGCGTTTTTTCAGCAGTTGGTAGCACTGACATCATTTTCAAATATGGACGTGAGATATTCCGGTGCACATCTTTACTCATACTAAATTTGGTTTTGATTGCTGCAGCCGTTTAGGAGTTGATAGGGGGGGGGGGACACACACACAGCCAGACAGACCGACAGACAGAAGGACAGACAGACAGACACACATTTTCCCGGATCGATCTCATAAGTCTACCTTTTCCTCATTTTTGCAAAATGTGAAAAGTAGGCTAAAAATCAAATTTATTACTTCTACAGCATTCTCATACAATTGCCGCTCACTATTCTGGGATATAAACGCATCTTAGTGTAAATCTGTCACCACTGCACTGTCGAGCAGTCTGAATTGGAGGGTGAATGTATGTGGCTGTGGTTTGGTTGTCTTTGTGGTTAGTGTGATGCTTTAAGATGGAACATGCAGCTGAAGGTATGATCTTTGTAACGTTTTTCAGTTATTAATGTGCGTAATTGTTACGTAATTTTAGATATATTTGCATTATATAATATTTAGCAATTATTTTTAAAATTATATTTTCACATAGATTTTTAGTATGTCGCGTCAGTCTGCGTCACTTTCTACTTAATGTTAAAATGTAGATGACGTCTTGTAGTATACGCCTGTTATAAGATTCTTTGCATCTTTTTGCAACTTAATTATTTTACGTTATAGAAGATGCCGCGCGACCAGTTCTCACACGTTTACTACTGTTTGAAGCACTGGGTTCGACGATTATGTCAAAAGTGGAACTTTGTGACTTTGTTAAAAGTAAATTTGGGGTAGAAAATTGTTCTGAAGAGATAACTGAATGCTCTATCCAACTTCTAGTCATAGACAATTTCTTGCATGTGTAGACGTATCTTAAAAAAGGTCCTAACTGATGTTTATTATGAAGTAAACAAATTATGTACGTTGCTTTCACTCTAAATTCATGATTAGAACGTAAAAATAATTTTGTCCCCCTATATTTCGATTTTGACCCACTGTGCGTTGGTATGGACACATTGTCCGTGCACCACAAAGTTCGGTCATCGGCTCGGCCCGAGACAGCGTGGGAGACCAAAATTGCGGTGGTTGGACACTATTAACGCAGATTTACGATCGAGAAACTTGAACTCACGGGAAGCATTAGACTGCAAGAAATGACGAGCATTGATCCAAAAAGCGGACCCCGCTCCTACGGGATGACGCTAAGAAGAAGACATGTTTTAGCAGTTTCTTAAATCATTTTATGTTCGACCCTCACTATTATGTGTCTGAAAACTGTATCATAATGATGGTCATTATAACACTCTTTTTCATTATGATACAGTTTCTCCAGCCAATCAGAGCTCGTTCATTGACCAATTAGGTAACGATACCTTCACGCGTGCGCTCAAAATCCAACATGTCGGACATAAACACAACATCGAACTATAATAAATTACCGACATGGAATACGCACCGTCCATATGTTCGCGTAAATAAACTGGCGAATATGAGACAACAAATAGCACTGTACCTTAATATAATTTCTACACAGCGCATTCATTGTCTTCAAACAACTCCAGTGACAATATTACTGAGGGGTGGCAGATGTAAACACATGGCCTGCGTATGGCATTGCAAGCACACAGAGCGCATGCGTCGGTCGTCCAGAGATCTTGAAAGGCAGAGATATAACACCCAACGCTCGCTCTGCGATCACGAAATTCAAGTAGCTGACTCTCAACAGATATTTATGAATATTTATGTTAAAACATATAACAAAGTTATAGTTATCGTCGAACATAAACAGTCGTATGCAACTCGCCTATAATGGTAATTAAGACACTCGTATGGAAATTATAAAACTCGCATACGGTCGTTTAAAAAAGAAATGTCTTGATTATAGCCATTATAGGCTCGTTGCATAATGTACTATTATGTTCGACCCTGACTATTATGTGTTTGAAAACTGTATCAAAATTATGGTAATTATAACACTATTTTTCATTAGGAAACAGTTTCTCCCACCAATCACAGCTCAAGAAACAGTTGTTTGACCAATTAGATAAGGTTAGCATCGCACCTGCGTGGAGTTCCAAGGCCTTCTGAACTGCGTTGCCTAGTTTCATAGTGGGGTAATCGAGAAGGCCATGGTCAAATGCAAGGCATTCTCTGCGTCTCATGCGCTCTGTTCACTACATAAAACTGGCGAAAACTCGACAGATATTTATGAATATTTATCTTCGAACATAACATACTGTATTTATAATAATTATCGTCGAACATAAAGAGTCGTATGCAACTCGCCTATAATGGTAATTAAGACACTCGTATGGAAATTATAAAACTCGCATACGCTCGTTTTATAAATATACTCGTGTCTTAATTATAGCCATTATAGGCTCGTTGCATAAAGTACTCTTATAATATCACGAGTTATAACTTATTTTCTCTTTAAGGTTCCAACTGCTCTCTGTCCTGAGCATCTTCTTTCTTCCTCTCGTCACATTCCAAACCTTCTTCTTCCTCTCCCTCTTTTTCCTTCAGCTTTTCCTTTCACGATTCTTTGTAGTAGACAGTTCCTACGTAGTATGTGCCCCATCCAAGATTCTTTCCTATTCTGACACTTATTATCTTGAATGAAAATAAGAATGGCATTGTCACTTCCTTCCCAGATATTCTTTAACCCACCTTATATAAAACTCACACATTTTCGAAATGCACTTGTGTTTAAAAATCTATTATCATATTGAAGTTTACAATACTTTCTGACACATATATGAATATGGTTTATGCATGGATTTGCAAGGTGGAAATAATCTCTATAACAGTCATATAGTTGAAGCAATGAGATCAAAGCTTTGAAGAATGAAATCTATACTAATATATAAAAATGAGATGGTGTGTGTCTGTGTATTACACAATCATGCAAGAACCACTGGTCCGATTTACATGAAATCTTATATCGAAGTAGCTGATTTACCTGGTTAACATATAGGCTAATTTTGATTTCGATACGTTGCACTATTTTAAGATGGCGACCATTTTAGTGACGTCACTAAACCCTTTGGTTTCAAACTTTCATATTTCCATTTCAAATGAAAAGAGAACGCTAATAAATAGCAAATTTTAGATGGCATATAAGAGGTTTAAAATGTAAATTTCTATCAGTAGTGTGTTTTGGGGGGTTCCGCAGCCACCGCCACCTACCCACCTACAATATGGCGGCGACGCGCAACGACTTGCATGGCGCGATTTTCAAATAAAGCTAGTGAACATAGCTTGACCAAGCCCATCCTAGTCAAACTAACCTAGTCTAGTCAACTTAACCAAACCTATTTGACAAAGGGCCTAACTACACTTTTGTTGATATCTTTTGAACCCGTAATGGGATTTTGACCTATGAGAAAATGCATGTTCATGTGTAATATGACCTTACACACAGGTGTTCACCTTGAACGTTAGCTGTACACGTGCACGATAAGAGCTAACAAGTCACATCCTGTTTGGTTCGTACGTAGCGCTAGGGCTAATGCACACACCCTAGTACACGAGGCACATGCAATTTGAGGACAGGCCAAGGGATCTAACTTGGTGTATGGATATGTTTTAACATATCATTTGTCGTTGAAAGAGAATAACGCTTGTTCTTAAGATGTTAAAAAAAACAGGAGATTGTACGTGCAATAAGCTGACTTATTATTTCTGGTGTCATATTGCTGACATGGCAGAGAGCACACAGTTCTGTTGCTATGACTGACGCTGCAGTAATTTAAACCCGCAGGTGTTCATCTTGACAATGGATAATGCAAAGTTAGCAGTCATTGGATATTACACAGGTGTTCCTTCCGGTGTAATGTTGCTGACATGGCAGAGAGCACACTGCTGTTGCTATGACTGACGCTACAGTAATTTGAAACCGCAGGTGTTCATTTTGACAATGGATAATGCAAAGTCAGCAGTCATTGGATATTACACAGGTGTTCCTTCCGGTGTAATGTTGCTGACATGGCAGAGAGCGCACACTGCTCTTGCTATGACTGACGCTACAGTAATTTGAAACCGCAGGTGTTCATTTTGACAATGGATAATGCAAAGTCAGCAGTTATTGGATATTACACAGGTGTTCCTTCCGGTGTAATGTTGCTGACATGGCAGAGAGCGCACACTGCTGTTGCTATGACTGACGCTACAGTAATTTGAAACCGCAGGTGTTCATTTTGACAATGGATAATGCAAAGTCAGCAGTCATTGGATATTACACAGGTGTTCCTTCCGGTGTAATGTTGCTGACATGGCAGAGAGCGCACACTGCTGTTGCTATGACTAACGCTGCAGTAATTTAAAACCGCAGGTGTTCATCTTGACAATGGATAATGCAAAGTTAGCAGTCATTGGATATTATACAGGAGTTCCTATTGCACTTTGGACTCGCAGCTGTACTGGGAAGGAATTGCAATGATCTGCAAAAACTGCTGACACGAGCGATAAGAGCCTATATACGAGAGGTGTCATATATTTCCCTACTGTCTGTCTTTATTACTCGCTACGAGTGAACAGTGCTTTATTACTGCTCATTAGTTCCAGAAAGCCTTTAAGTAGAAAATCATTAAATTATTTTGCAAGGTAAGTACTTATTATTAATGGATCGTAGTCTTTTATTACTAATTGATGTTGAAGTTATTGATTGGAATGTATTTACTGATTAATTGATTGATTTATTTGTTTACAGGTAATTGCGAACCTGTAAGGTTAGCAGATTCCTGTACCTAGTTCAGTCAGTGGCAGCAGTTGATAAATTATTATAACTTTTAAACAGCTAGAGCAATATTTTTCCGATGTTCACCACTAGATGTCAGTGACAATGGTATATTTGGTAGTTAAAGTTGCAACTACTTGACAATGGTGTGTAAAGCTAAATTTGTAGGTTAGATTTTGATTACCGCTCTATTAAGTCCGAATGTTTCTTTGCTAGGTGTCAGTGACAGTGGGAATATTTAAAGACTTAACCTCAGTTCACCTAACATAACCTAACGTAACCTTGTCACCTGACATGTTTTACAAGTTTAGACTTGATTTAAGATTGCTTTAAGACTGGCTATGACGTCACACTTAGCTTGCCTAACTGGTGGTCGCTGGTTTCTATTACGTGACATGTTCTACAAGTTTTGACTTGCTTTAAGACTGGCTATGACGTTACACTTATACCTAACATAACCTTGTCACGTGACATGTTCTACAAGTTTAGACTTGCTTTAAGACTGGCTATGACGTCACACTTAACCCACTTAACTGGCGGGAGTTGGTTTCTATCACGTGACATGTTCTACAAGTCTAGACTTTCTTTAAGACTGGCTATGACGTTACACTTAGCTTACTTAACTGGTGGCTGCTGGTTTTTATCACGTGACATGTTCTACAAGGTTAGACTTGCTTTAAGACTGGCTATGACGTCACACTTAGCTCACTTAACTGGCGGACACTGGTTTCTATTATTTAAAAAGAAGAGATCAAGTGAAATGTATGTTTAACGCTCTATTAAGTCTGAACGTTCACTGCTAGGTGTCAGTGATAATGGTATATTTGATAGCCAAAGTTGTAACTACTTGACAATTGTGTGTAAAGCTAAATTTGTAGGTTAAATTTGATTAACGCTCTATTACGTTCAAATGTTCACTGCTAGGTGCCAGTGACAATGGCATTTGGTAGCCAAAGTTGGAACTACTTAACCATGGTGTGAAGCTAAATTTGTAGGTTAGATTTGATTAACGCTTAATTAAGTTCCATTGTTCACTGCTAGGTGTCAGTGACAGTGATATATTTTGGTAGTCAAAAAGTTGGAACAACTTGAAATTATACTTGGTATGAGATCACAAACGATTAAATTAAATACCCTGCTATAACCATTGACTGTAGTTTATATATAATAATTAAACTATATATATTTTACTTTGTTTTATATTTTATTAACATTGATGATTTCTTTCTTTTATAGGTAATTTGGAAAGTAACCATTATGTTCAAGTGTGGAAAATGCAATAAACAGTTTTCAAGACCTGACTGCCTTCAACGTCATGCAAGTACAAAACATAATCTTAAAATGTTTGCGTGCAGTCATTGTACTGCGACATTTAACAGACAGGATAATCTTACCCAACATGTACGTTTAAAACATGTCAGTTCAGCACCTTTCTCATGTTTAGGTTGTGAACTTGTTTTTTTTTTTTACTGTAAAACGATATCAATCCCACATGGTTGAAGTGCATGGTGAACAACTGGAATTAAAAACTGTAAAACCATCAACTAGCACAGAACCATTAAATGAATGTAATGAAGTAAGAGGTGACTGTTCAGAAATAAATGTTCAAAAGGGTAAACGTTCTAAAGATTGTAAAAATAGTTATTCAGCGAAAAGAATGAAGAATGGTGAACCTTTAATAACACATTGTAATGTATGCAATATTGATGTACCTTTTTCAATGATGCAGGGACATTTGCGCAGTATTAATCATAAAAAGAATGCGTGAGTATGGAATCATTTTAAAACAAGAAGTTCCGTGACGAACTAAAGAGCCTACTTTTCTTAAAATTTAAGATTCATGCCAATGATTAATCGATATGGATCTATCTAGAATAATGACGAAATTAAGTTGCTAATATCGAAATTTCTAATTAGTTCGAAATACTGTATACAAAATGTAGCCTAATAGAGCACTACAGTTGGCAGCCCTGGTGACTGAATATATTCTTAGTTCCATCTCTTAAGGTATAGAATACAAAATTTGGTTGGAGTCCAATGAATAGCATGGACGTTACATGCAGTTAAACATTGGATCTAACAGCGCGCGTAAAATCATGTTGGCAACAGTGTCATGCATGTATTGGTCAGAAATAATCTGAAATAATATGATCTATTGTTGTGCCAATATTGAATGAAATCCATTAGTTAGTATAGAAGTTACATGCATTTTAAAATTGGACCTATCAGCAGGCTTAGAATCTTGTTGGCAGCACTGACGTATATTAGTTACTCCAAAGTAATCTAGAATGCCAGGTACTATACGTGTGCAAAGTTTAGAGCTATTGGCTTGCATTCTTTCTGATATATTGATATTAGGGTAACAAAAATAGAGACAGCATTTATTAACAGTTGGCAGCCCTGGTTGCTCTTAAGAATACGCATAGTCATAGCTGTTATGGTACACATAGCACATACGAAATTTGGTTGAATTCCAAATGATAGTATGGAAGTTACATGTATTTAAAGTTGGACCTCTCAGCAGGCTTAGAATCATGTTGGTAGCACTGACATATATAAGTTACTCCAAATTAATATAGAATGTCATGTACTATACGTGTGCATAGTTTAAAGCTGTCGGCTTGCATACTTTCTCATATATATTGGTGTTTGAATAATAGAAATTAAGAGCATTTTTAACTGTTGGCAGCACTGGTGGTCCATAAGAATACGTTCAGTCATATCTGGTTATGTACACATACAACATACGAAATTTGGTTGAATTCCAATTGATAGTGTAGAAGTTATATGCATTTAAATATTGGATCTATCAGTAGGCTTATAATCATTTTGGCAACACTGCCATGTATGGCCTTCTGGAAATTAAACTGCAAGATTATTATCTATATGTGTGCCGATTTTGAAATAGCTCCCATTCATACCTTCCAAGATATCCAACATGGAGCTCAAATTTCAATTGCGATTTTTCAGCAGTTGGTAGCACTGACATCATTTTCAAATATGGCCGTGAGATATTCAGGTATAGATCTTTACTCCTACCAAATTTTATTCCGATTGCTCCAGCCGTTTAGGAGTTGATAGGGGGACACACACACACAGACAGACAGACAGAAGGACAGACAGACAGACACACATTTTCCCGGATCGATCTCATAAGACTACTTTTTCCTCATTTTTGCAAAATGTGAAAAGTAGGCTAAAAATGTTCAACCTAGTGTGTGGTAGATAATGTTTTAGTAGAGCATAAAACAGTTGATTTATAGATGGCGGCAGTACCATATGAACATGTTAAGAGTGCTCTGCAAAAATTAAGAAATATCGCTGAAATGGGCGGATATATTAAAAAAGATAACAAGGAAGAAATGTTAAACGCGGTGAGTACATTAGAGACACACTTTAATGTGATGGAAAACATTATGAACTCAGGAAACAATAAGAATAGAGATTTGACAATCCCAGGGAATGAGGTTAACAAATTTCATGTCATTGATACAACAGAAGGTGCAGAGAGCTGCACAGGGAGACAAGTGGCGCTGACTAGCGATAGTATTGAAGAATCACCAGACATGAACAGGAAGATCATGACACCTAAACAAATGGCGCTGTTTAGCGACAGTATCGATGAACCAATAGACATGATCAGGCAGGTCGTGACACCCAGCGGCACAACGGGTAACTCCCACAGCCTAACTCCAGATCTCCACAGGATCGAAGAGATTATAACAGTTAACGTCACAAAGAACATAAATCAAATGATTAAAACATTCATGACCAACATAAAAAGCTTGATAAAGGAAGAAATACAGCAAACACAATCACAAGCAGCGCAACAGCATGAGAATTCCGTATCCACAAAACGAAGGGAGGAACTCAATCTGGGATGTGATGAACAACCACCTTCACGAAGTGAGGAGGCTCAAGAGCAGGAACTTGAAGCAGATGTAAATGATGGGCAATGGACACAAGTAACACATAGAAGAGGGAAGCAATCCGCAAGACAGCCAGCGCCAATATCCGGCGCTGGACCGAGTGACGACGATTTACAACCAGCAGACAAGATGGCATGGTTATATGTGGGAAGAACAAAACCTCAAACAAACCCCGACGCGATAAAGAAATTCCTTAATAAAAAAGGAATTAAAGAAAATGTCATATGTGAAGAACTAACAAAAGATAGGAGCGCGAAAGCCTTCAAGGTAGGAATACCATTTAATTACTTGGAAAAGGTAAATGTGGCCGAGTTTTGGCCTATAGGAATAATCGTTAGACGTTTTCGTTTCCACCGCTTTTTTCGAGGAGCCGAAAGGCCATTTCTCGAATGAATATCCCTCAAAAAAGGATACAACATGTAGGGTTCTACTATGGAACATAGAAGGGCTAAAGAATGTGATGACCAGTAGTCCAATAACATTCATAGATGAATATGACGTAGTGATTTTGGTAGAAACCTTTCTTACGGACGATTGGCAACCGAATGGTTTCTATTGTACTCAAGTAATGGCGGATCAGGGACCAAGAGGGAGGCCTAAAGGTGGCATTGCATGCTGGATTAAACCCACCTTCTGCCCGTTCAAAGTAATAAAGAGCACAAAACATCTCATAGCCTTGAAAACGAATTATTTCATATTATTAGCAGCATACTTCCAACCGGAACTGACAGAAATTGATATAATAGATGAATTAAGCAACACAATAGCTGATATTGACACCGAAATACCGCTTATATTAGCGGGAGATTTAAATTGTAGAGTGGATAAAAATGAATCCAAATCAAGAGCAGTATTAAGATACATAGAGGAGGAGGGCCTCTCACTCATCAACAGAATTACGGAATCGACATACATATGTCATAATGGGCAAAGTGTCATTGACCTTATGTTCACAAATTACAAGGATATAAAAGTATCAAAACATCTAGTAAAGAAAAATATACCCCTAAGGAAACATCTTCCAGTAGAAACAACCTTTGTCGTGGAAAACAGACCGCGCAGACTCATCAAAGAGCCAAATAAACTATCCAGGAAACTAAATAGAGAGGATATACGGAGTAAAGGCCAAGAAATTCAGATGATCATACAGCAAACAAGCTGCAATCTGGATGAAACACTACAACATCTGGAGGACATCTTAGTATCTGCAATAGAACCGGTAAATCAGACAAAGAGGAGATCCAAGCCGTGGTTCAATGCAATATGTTATGAAGCACGAAGATCAACATTGAACGCCTTACACGAATGCCTGAGAACAAACACAGAAGAATCAAGACACGACTACGCACATAAACGGAGAATATACAAGAATCTTATTCGGGACACAAGAGATAAATATCAGAAGGTGCAAGAGGCAGCATTAATAGAACAAGCAAAAGAAAAACCATACAGCGTCCTTCAACAAAGGAAACCAAAATTCTCCAGAGAAATACCCATGGAAAGATGGACAACACACTTTAAAGCTGTACTACAGAAACCGGACACATCTCCAATCGCTGCTCCAATGGTAGACTACTCAGCAGTAATGAAACCTATTACCAGTGAGGAAGTCAAGGATGTAATTCAACAAACAACAAATGGAAAAGCCTGTGGGCCGGACGGGATCTGTAATGAACATCTCAAAGAAAGTAGCCCTATGTTGGTAGAGGCTTGGACAGTACTACTCAATCAATGTCTTGCGCAGGCCTCAATACCAGAGAAATGGAGATACTCCATAATGAAAATGCTATATAAAGGCAAGGGTCAAATGGATGATCCCAATTCATATCGTGGTATAGCGTTGGAAAATACAGGTCTTAAGCTATTGTCAAAGATACTGACAGAAAGATTAAGAGAATTAATAGACAGCGAATTGCCTGAAGAACAGTTCGGTTTCCGGAAAGGCCGGTCAACGATACATGCTATTCAGTGCCTATTAGATAATATTGGCGATGCGCTAAGATTTTCTAGAGGTAAACTACATGTGATATATATAGACTACGCTAAGGCGTTTGATTCAGTTGACAGGGAAAAAACAATAGGCAAGTTGGAATCGATCATAGGAAGAGACCATTATCTGAGTAGGATAATAACGACAATACTCATGAAAAATTACGTAATCATTGATAACAATCTTACAAGATCGGAGCCTATCCTTCAGACAACAGGAGTCCTACAGGGCGATCCATTAAGTCCGTTGCTGTTCAATATCGCAGTTCGAGATGTTGTCGATGCCATAGAAACACCAGGAGTAAACATTTACATGTACGCAGATGATATGGCAATAACGTCGATCTCGCAGCAAATGTTACAAGAGGCGTTCGATAAACTTGTAAGATGGGCAGACAGTAATGACCTCAAGCTTAATCCACATAAGACAGTACACATGACGTTCAGGAATGGAGGTAGGTTACCAGCATCAGTGAAAATCATGTATGGCAATGTGGAGCTAACAAGGGTAAACTCCTACAAGTATCTTGGCCTGATACTCCAAACGACTGGACGGAATTTCTCCAAACATGTAAAAGATAGAGCTGCTACCGCGGTTATAGCCATGAATGAGATAAAACTAATAAGACAACTCTCCATACAGACTGCATTAGAACTCTTTCACATAAAAATTTCTCCAATCATGACATATGCAATAGGATTAATATGGGAGCATCTCTCGAAAAACGATCTTGCTCAGATAGAAAGGGTAAAGGCCATATACATGAAAAAGATTCTGTGTTTAGGACAAAATGCACCGTCAAGGACGACCTATGAACTAACGAGACAACCATTTTACATAGAAGAGTTACGTATAAGAATGTTACTGCCTTCTACAAAGCAATATCAGTTAATACTGCAAGAACTTCAAGAGAAGAAAGCCAACATCTGGAGGGATTTCTACCAAACAGATGCCATGATGACCTCAGAGTGGAGGAATTCTATGTATGAACTTCGCCATTTCATGACACGTTTCGCTGTTCATGGTTTTCATTTCAAGCTGTGCTGCAAGAAGGTATACCACAACCCAGACGAGAACTGTAGGTGTGAGTTGTGTGGAAAGTCGTGTGAAAGATATCACGCAAAAGTTTGTAGTAAGAGAACAGTGACATTAACAGAATTCTGTACATGACTTCATTGTGTGCAATTTTAATTATTATTGTATTTGACCATTGGTTGCAATAAATATCATTATTATATAAAACAATTAAAATTAATTTTGAACTTTTTGGACTCTATGTAAAAACTGGGAGTGAAGGTGAAATTACTAATATTAAATCCTTTATACAAAAAACATAATTGTTAATGAATCAACTAATATCAATGATATGTACCAAGATATTTCAAGTGCTATCATTGTGAAGAGTTCCAGGAAAGGGAGTCAGGCTGGGCGTTGGTTGAAGTATTTTATTTAGAAACCAACATGTATAAATATAATCCCCTTCGAGCATCATCATACATTGATTTGCCAATATGGATCAAACGTAAGAATGCTTGTGAAGCGTTATGAATAGTGACCATGCATGTTTTGCGTGGGCTGAAACCTCAGCTCTCCATCCAACAGTGATCAATGAGAATAGAACATCATCTTATCCCCACTATTCCTCAGTGTTGGATTTAAATGAAATAGAATTTCCTATGGCGATAAAAGATATTAAATGTTTTGAAGAGCTGAACAATGTAAGTATTAATGTTTATGGAATTGAAAACAAGGGTATAATATTATACTGAGGAAAAAAGGATACTCATGTAAATTTACTATACATAACTAAAGGTGAAAATGCCCACTATTGTTGGATAAAACATTTAAGTAGGCTTGTTGGCAGTCAGCTATCAAAACATAAATCAAAAAAGTGGTTGTGTGATGGTTGTTAACTGTATTTTAGAAAAGAGGATCAACTAACTCAACATCATAAATGGGGTTGTAATCATGTTCGTACGGTATTACCTACTCCTAAAAATATAATTCTGAAATTTAAGGACTTTGAGAAGCAGCTTCGAGTACCATTTGTTATATATGCTGACTTTGAAGCTTTGTTAAAGCCTTTTAATACGTGTTCATTGAATCCAACCAATCCTTTTACCAACACCACCAGTAGCGGCTGGTGAAGAAAAATTGTGGGTGTGCACTCTTAAAAAAAAGTCTAAATTTGATGCATATCTAAGCATACAAAATAACTGTCTCCTCACTATGTTACTCTATTTTGTATGCTTAGATATGCATCTAGTGGCACTTGGAGTTGGTTTTTCGACACCTCGATATTTTGCTGTTCTATGTTCCCTCCTGAATGCACAATGAAGCTGTTGTCTGATTTGTTACTTTCCTAGTACTTGTAATTCCAATTCTGCATTCATGTAGGCTTTTGATTGTTCACATTTGTCGATTTTAGTTAGATTTCATTAGAAAGCTACCTATTGCAAAGGGTACCATTTCGACATCCGGAAAAAAATTGACATATCTTCGCGTTTTACATCCCACAGATCCCAAAACCACCGTCAGTTCAAAAGTTAATATTATAATGTATATGTACAGGCCTACATAAAATATAACCATTCAAAATCTCGGTCGGGTTCGCTAACGGGCAAAATCGGACCAAGGGGTTGGAAATGGGGGAGGGGGAGGGGGGTGAAATATTGCTATAACTTTCATAGTATTTTAAAAACTGAATCCATTCAAAGTTCGTACTATTTTTGGAATAAGGGCCAAATGCTTATCTTCGTAAGTTTGACCAAAGGGGTGGGGAAAATGGAGTTTTTAGAGAAAAGAAATCATACCTCCCTTAATAGGCACAATATCAAAACAGTTTAAAATGGCCAATACCCCTCTAAAATGTAACAACATTTTTTTGCCTGAAAGAATATTTGATATGACCCACCCTTGCACCAAGGGATGAGCAAAATGTTTCAAGTATTATAAGAAGATGCTGTATGCTAAACATGTGTAACTTTCGTAGGTATACTGTACAACAATTGGCAAATTTAGTGAATTCCAAGCATTTTTCTTTGCCCGGTGAAATCTACCTCCGCTTCCAGCGTGCAGATGGGGATTTTCTTTTCTTGTGCACGTAGCACGACTTTAAGCACGGTAAGCAATACATCCAGTTGGTTAGTTCACAGCCACAAGCCCACTCATACTAACTTGCTGTAACTTCATCATGGAATAAGCGATTCCTAACCTTCGCTTTGCACAGGGATGTTTGAATTAAATTCAGGTTTGGAATAGGTCTTCCCATTTCTTATTATATGGCCACCTTTTCTTGCAGAGTAAGTAAGTTGAGACGATGTAATAGCCTGAACAGTAGCGATAATAATCCCGAATCCCACCTCGGCCGTCCTGAAAATGATTTTCGTGGTTTTTCATTTTTATCACTAGGCAAATACCGGGACGGTTCCTTTCAGGCCAACGGTCAAAATCTCTTCTTTGACCCTGAATTAGACCCATGTTTGCGGTCACATGTCACCATCCCCAGTTGCATTTGCTGAAAAAGAGTGTTTGCCTCCCAGACACCATCCTTCCGACGGTAGAGGAATGATTCTAGCTATGTCAGTGGGTGAAGCCAAGCTGGAAGGATAAGCTATCAATTACGTAATAATGCACACGCACTCAAATATTCCACACTTTAGAAACACACTTGTGACAAATACTTGCCACGTCCAAGATCAACAAGATAATAGGCTGCGTTAATCCTCCAAATTACTGGACCTTAAAAATCTGTAAATTATAAAGAAATGTAATGAAACTGAATTCACTGTTCCAACTATATACTATATAATATCATACAGTTGGCTGCATGATTGTGGTTTTATAAATGCACATTGAAAATCAAATGGCAGTGGCGCTAGCTGCGTAAAGACACAACCTTTCAAACCACTTCAATCTGCGCATGAAACTCTACTTGGTACAAAAATTCACCAACAGATAGTGCGGTAGCTCCTACACGCTAGCGGTCATCGCTTCTTCGTCTGTCAATCAGATGCGACAGGAGCTGGAAAAAAACGGAGCATGCGCAGTACAATTCGCCAGGCAAGGATTTGGCTCCGATTCTGTTATAGTAAACACACATCCCCGCTTCCCTCTTGCCATCCCCTCTCCTGCCGTCAAGCCTAACGCTGGCTACAATTTTGCAGGTGGCGAACGGCGATATTTGATGATACCTGAGTCAGCACACAAGCAACGTGCAGTGAGGTGCAACGAACGCGGTACATTTAAATGTAAAAAAGCGGTATTCTGGACATTTGTTAACGCTTTATACTACCATAAAATCTTATATTAATTTTTATATTCGTAAAATTCAAATGTGAACGGCAATTTTTCAAGAATGGGTGTGCACTGGCTCCAGGGCGAATACCCAGAAACCGCCACTGAACACCACTCACATTCATGAACCTTTTAGCTTTGCATATTATATTAAATGTAGTTATGATGAGTCGTTAAGTAAGTTTGAGCTTTATAGAGGACCAAATGCACCTACAGTTTTTATGGAAAGACTTGAAAAAGATGCAATCCGTATATCCTCTATTTTAAATACTATTATTCCAATGGAGCCACTAACATCATCACAGCAAATGCGTTTTGAAACTGAAACTAATTGTTTTATTTGTGGTGAATGTTTATATACAGACAGGGTTCGCGATCATGACCATTTAACAGGAAAATATCGTGGTGCTCCTCACCAATAATGTAATTTAAAGTATAGAGTAACTATATTCATTCCAGTCATTCTACATAACGGTAGCAAATACGATAACCACTTTATCGTTAAAGAATTTGGAGCTTCAGATGTGAAAATTTATGTGATTGCAAATAATAAGGAGCAATACATATCGTTTACAAAATATATCAAAATTGACAGTGTAAAAACTATCAAACTTTTTTTTAGATTCATTCCGCTTTATGCCAAGTAGTCTCGATAAACTTAGTAATTTAAAATCAGATCAGTTTTGTGAAATTCAATGTGTCTTTCCCAAAGATGATTTGAATTTGGTTCGTCAAAAGGGTATATTCCCTTATGAATATATTAACTGTCTAGAGCGTCTTGAGGAGTGTTCTTTGCCACCAAAAGATTTTACAGTTCTTTAAACACAAGTCATATTAGTGATCAGGAATATTTACATGCACAACGTGTATGGACACAGTTCGACATTCAAACTTGAGGTGAATTTTCAGACATATATTAGAAGACAGATGTGTTATTAGCAGATGTTTTTGAAAATTTTAGGAATGTTTATATGAAAACTTATGACCTTGATACTTGTCAGTATTTCACTGCTCCTGGGTTAAGTTTTAGTTCAATGTTGAAAAAGACAAAAGTAAATTTAGAATTGATGACTGATATAGACATGATTAATTTCATAAAATCATCAATTCGAGGTAGATTAAGCCAATGTAGTGGGCGATATTCTAAAGCAAATAATAAATACATGCCTAGCTACAATCCTTGTGAAGAGTCAAAGTATATGGTCTACCTCGATGCAAATAACCAATATGGTTGGGCTATGAGTCAAAATCTACCACTGAAAGATTTTCGCTGGCTGACACAACCTGAAATTGATATTTTCCATGTTAACACTTTAAATGATAACGATGAAAAAGGATATATTTTAGAGGTAAATCTTGAGTACCCTAAAGAGTTACATGATGAACATAATGATTTACCATTTTGTCCTGAGAATATGAAATCTCCATACATAACATCACGATTTTTTTTATTGCTAATGTAAATGATAAATGTAAATATGTAATACATTATCAAAACTTAAACAGTGTCTACAGCATGGATTGAAACTAACTAAAATTCATCGTGTATTACAATTTAATCAGTCAGCATGGCTCAAACCATACATTGATCTGAACAATAATTTAAGAACACTATCAACAAATACTTTTGAAAAAGATTTTTATAAACTTATGAATAATAGTGTTTTTGGAAAGACTATGGAGAATGTTGATAAGCGAGTTGATGTAAAGCAAATAACAAAGTGGGAGAATGAAGGTCAAAGGTATGGTGCGAGCAACTTAATAAGCAAGCTAACTTCCATAGCTGTTCAATTATTCATGAGGATTTTGTTGTAATACAAACGAATCGCCTTAATGTAACTTACAACAAACCCATATATGTGGGTTACGCCATACTGGAATTGTCAAAAACACTTATGTATGAATTTCACTATGATTATGTTAAGAAAAACTATCATGATAATGCATAATTACTCTATACAGATACAGATTCTTTTATTTATGAGTTTAAAACTGATGATTTTTATGAGGATATCAAAACTGAGTTAAATAGGTTTGATACAAGTGACTATCCCAAGGTTAATATTTACCATTTACCTCTTGTAAACAAAAAGGTTCTTGGAAAATTTAAGGATGAATATGCTGGTGTACCTTTGTAGGCACAAAATCTAAATCATACAGCTATATGACAATTGATTCAGTAATAAAAAATTAAAAGGTGTAAAGAAGAATGTTGTTAGTAAAGAGTTAGATATAAGTGATTATAAGAACTGTATAGTCAGTAACCCACCTATATTATATAAGAAAATGTGTGTAATTAGAAGTAAAAATCATCAGCTACATACCAATTTGCTGAACAAAGTTGCTTTAAGTAATGAAGACAACAAACGATTCATTATACCCAACACATTTGATACTTGCTTGGGGAAACAGTCGCATTGACGGCTATTACTTTACTTAAGTCTAATGCTCACCATATTGTACTATTTGTAGTGTGTTATATATTGTGATATATTTGTAAAACTGTATGTAGAATGTATAATGTTTTTTTATATTATGGTTAAAAATAATTTTAAAAAAAATTACAAAATGTAAAAACTGAACAAGGGTACCGTAATGTAAATAAAATGTGCTATTATAAAAATGTATTGTAAAAATTGTAAATATCTATGTGTGAAAAAATAAAAAAATCAAGAAATGGCTATCACCATTTTTAAAATTAAAAGACATTCTGATCTGGTAAACCTTGTTTTTATTTCACAACAAATAGGGCTTTACAAAATAGAATACAAATAAATACCAATTCCTCAATCCTTTTCAATGTTCATGTCCACTCATCATTAACTTTCCTTTTTATAGCACTAATCGCAATGAGGGCTGCCAACCTCACACTGAGGCATTACAGGATGTCAAACGTTGTTTAGTTTTTTTAACAATACTTTATCCGCTACACGTATTAATGCAGAATGACTATGGCGATAAGAAAGGTCATGTCCTTTGCATGCTTGATCCAAAAGATTAATGGACACATCACCACGCTGCAAACGTTCTTCAAGACGAGTTACAGGACCACCAGGTAGGTAGATTTTGAAAGTCAATTATTGAATAACTTTGTAAATAACGTCATGACCAGTACAAGTTTGATATATCCTCTTCCACCGGTGGAGAAAAGATTTGATTTTCCTCTTCCTGTGTAGACGATGTTGTTGTTGTCGCTTTTTTTTCTCGCCATCACACCCGTGGAATGAGGAAACAAAGTCTTTACACGGACTTTTATGACCGTGATACAGTTTGACCAGCAGGCAAGTGGCACACTGTCACATAGAGGGTATTTTTTTGCCATGACCACTTGCTTATGGTGATCATAATCCGTACATGATTGCAATTCACTTAACACAGGGTCTTGAGTCCATGATTTTGGTACATGTTGCCAGATTTCATTCACGGCATTTGCTGCCACATAATAAATGAACGACTTGGGAAGCGCTAATAATTCTTCTTTGGTAAAACTGTTTAGTTTCTTTTTGCACACAAAGAACTTCCCAATAGCTTTATCGGTGGCATCCCCTCTCTCCATGGTATAATGTAGATGTTTACACGTCGCTTGTAGAAATCTCACTGGTGTCATTCACAGGTAAACCTAGAGTTTTTTTTAACAACTCCCAGCAGGCATTGGTTGTTAGCCAATGAAACAATTGCCACACCTGTGCCAAGGCTTTATGGGTAATGTTGTCACAGGGGCAACGGTCCATGAGTGTTTGCAGCGAGGGACAGCCCAAGTCCATTAGATCGATACATTGACAGTAAGACGCTAAAACTGGTTGTAGCCATTGACCTTTTTCACTACCTTTCACAAATACCACATGGACAGAGGACAAGTGGGCTTTCATGACCATGTCCAGGTGCTTATACGAAATGGTTCCTTGATTCCACTCTAGTTGCATATGAGTTTCAATCCACTGGGTTTGTTTACGGTCTTTTTCACACAACATATCAAACGCATAGGGTGGTTTAAACACCAAATGGGTAGCTTGCGATATCCAAAAAGTGGAACAATCAATGATGGCCACTTCTTTAAATATAAATTTGTTATCTCCAAATTTAAACCCTTGACAATCCACAATCAGTGTGTGCAACATGTTCACTCTTGTCTGGGCCAAGTCCAACTGACCACAGACCAACTATCGTCTAGTAAGGTGTACCCATGACATTTATTTACATTCTATTCTAGTAAAAAAAATCACTGACTAGTCACTATTGACGTTAGGGTATGACAGGGGATAAAAGAAATAATAATATAACAACAACCATTTTTTTTACTTGATTTTATTAGCATAACAAGTTTTACATTCTTTTCGTCATTCTGAGATAGGGGCGGTACCAACTGATACAACATTAAAGTATTTTGTGTTTATAGCGTCCATAACACCGATTATATCCCAATGTCTCTAAACTGGTTGTTTTTGACTGTGAGCTGCTCACCGAAGCACCGTTGACGCCATAAGGTCCACAAGTATCATAACTTTTTTCATGACTTAGAGGCACTAGTGAGGGGTAGCTTGAATGGCAAGGTATATTAGCCACATCCATTCTACACAGGTATGGGCAGGCGGGTGACCAGCGCTGATGTTCTTGCAAAGGTTCATCACTCTCTTCCCATTGGTCTATGGTAATGGAACAAAACACACATTTCACTTCATCTCTTGTTTTTAAATAATAGAAACCAGCAGCCGCCAAGGCTTGAGGGTTTATGAAAGGCACAGGCCACGTCGCAAAGGTCATGAAACATTGTCCCTCAGATTTTAAATTCATAAGTGTGACACCTCTTGAGACTTTAAAGCAATTCATGACTGAGCGGCTTGACGTGGGTTGGCCTGTTATTTATACACTCACCACTTGGTTGGACAGTGGATAATAGTTGACTTGTTTGTGATGAATGATCAAACAGTAGGCAGTTGTATTGGCTGGAACATTGCCATGCGTTTCAAAATCTAGTCGAATGTCAATATTGGATTGCTTGACAGACTCTTCCAAGTAGGAAGTCATGATTTTCGATGATGTATCCACTGAACGACAAGCCATCATTCAAAGCTATTTCAGCATGGGTCGTCACAAAAATATTGATTGCTTCTATCTTGGACAAAAGTATTCTAAAATGAGCAAACAACTTATTCGTGACAATGCCAATGTCATTGTTTTATTTCGCCAGGATGAGCGGAATAGTCGTTACATTTATAATGAACATGTCAATCCTGATATGACATTCCAATCATTTACTGAATTGTGTGCCACGTGCTGGAACACCCAACGGCATGGCTGTCTAGTGATTGATAAACAAAGTGAACTCAACCAAGGACGTTATCGCTTGGGGTTTGATCATTTTATTACTATTTAAGGCACTGTCTCATTCCCTCTCAAGTCATTTGTCAAGACACCATGGCGTTAGCAGAGAGTCAATTGAAAAAGCATATTATTAAAGCAAAAAGTACTATTCGCCAAAAGTTTCGTCAATTGAAACGATCACGTGCGGATAATGCTTTGTTTATTCAACAACATTTAGCACCTCCACTAAAAGCCATGTTTAAACCCTCTTTCAAGCCATCTGAAATGCTACCCACTGTTTCACAAGCCACGCAGACGCTACACAAGGACCCTGTGGAAGAGGAAGAGGAACAGGAAGATTTGACTAGTGTTAGCTATGTTGAGGATGAGCATGATCAAGTGTTTACGCCTCAAAATCAATCCTCACCCCTTGCAGAGTTTTTAAAAAAGAAATCATCGGCCATAGCCGAAACACCTTCCACTTCCAGATCGTCTCCGTTTTCACAACTGATGGCCACGCCTCAACATAAAGATCAATTAAAACACCTTTTAATAAAATATTATGGATCAACACTGGAACCCTATCTCACCAATCTATATGCTGGAAAGACAGATACCACGTATGGTGTTCGCTATGAAGATAATGGTTTTAAAATTGGGGATTCATCCATTACATTTGCTCATACTAGTGCTGTCATTTAAAAAAATCAACTATCAATTAACACCAGGCCTGTTAAAGCTGCTATTCTCTCGTACCCCCTCTTCTCATGATTATACGCAACAGGAACTTGTGAAATATAAATCCATTTTATTAGACACCCATGCCCACAAAAGACAGTATGATCCCTCGCAACAAGTCAATGCCAATATATCTAAAAAAATATACATCCATCATTGCAAAAATGTTTCCAACCAGTCAAAGTGTACGTCGTACAGCGTCCGCTTTGGAAGTGACATTTAAACCATTAAAACCCTTTGTGGATGTTACCTACTGGCATAATCCCAGTAAGCTCGTCCATCGGCTACAGCTGTTGCATGCTTCACGTCAAGCCAGCCATACCGGTCACGATTGGGAAATTCAAGAAATTGAAGAAGAACATCGAAATGCCAAAATTATTGTTTAAGCCTTCAACCATTAAAGTGGGCATCGCTCAAGAGTTGCATCGTCCAGCTAGACGTCACTATCAGCTCAAGGTGATTTCACGGGGTGTGGATGGGCATTGGCAAGCCGATTTGGTGGAAATGTTTCCTTATGTTAGCGTTAACGATGGTGTACGCTATATGTTGACGGTCATTGATGTGTATTCCAAAATGGCCTTTGTTCAACCCGTGAGTCGCAAGTCTGGCCCGCAAGTCACCAAGGCCTTTAAACATATTATTCAACAATCCAAACGTCAACCTCAGTTGTTACAAACCGACCAGGGAAAGGAATTTTTCAACAAGGGCTTCTCCAGTTTTCTCAAATCTTTGGATATTCACCATTACACCACATACAGCAATCTCAAAGCCAGTGTGGTCGAGCGGTATAACCGAGCATTTGAAAACCCATATGTGGAAAGCGTTTACCGCTCAGGGCACTTATCGCTGGCTGGACAACCAGAGCTAGTGTCACGTTACAATGACACCAAACACAAAACCATTGGGATCAAGTCACGATTTGTGACCAAAAATATTCCGCGACTGGATAAACTGATTAACCCCATAAAAACAGCAGACCTCCTCAACATCGGGGACTATGTTCGTGTGAGCAAATTTAAGTCTGACTTTGACAAGGGCTACACGCCTCAGTGGGGGACCGACTATTTCGAATTCGTCAAGTCAGCCTGGACAGCCCAGCCACCTATTTACTCGAGGACCTCAACCATCAACCCATTAAAGACAGGTTCTATCTCCATGAACTTCACAAGACAGCGTTTCCAAAACATTAGCTTGTGGAAAAAGTGTTGAAACAAAAAGGGAATAAACTGTATGTGAAATGGTTGGGATTTAACTCAACCTTTAATTCATGGATAAATAAATTACATGTTGTGTGAACCTGTACACCTTTTATTTATTTATTCACTCATGTTGTACACCACCTATAGCCCTACGTGTACAATCCTCAGTTCCACATACAAGTTCCAAATAGTCAGAGACTTTTAACTAAGAGTAAAGTGTTATGAGCAACACGTCTCTCCTTCTTTCTCTCGCTCTCTCTCTTTCCTCCCAAACCCTCTTACCCAGCCTATACTGCAGGTTACAACATTCACCATTACTTAACAGTGATTAAACCGGAAGCTCTTTATGCTTCAGAAACGCTCAATTAACAACTTAAAACATTAAAGGAACAATTAGAGATTAAGGAAAGGAAAATTATGCAAAAGATTTTAGGGCCCAGAATTAAAAATGGTATATACCATCCCAAACCCAACTCTGAAATATATAGGGAAATTTCTTAACTTAACGATACCATGAGAATGAGACGAATTCAATTTTTGGGCCATTTGGAAAGAACGAATCATACGAGACTTACTTACTGAATCCACAAATTTCTGCAGAACAAACGTACAAGACCAAAGTGGTACAAACAGGTGGAGAGGGACCTAGTGGAGATGGGATCGCCAGATCTGATGAATAGAAACGGAATCAGGAATATTGTTCTCACAAGGGGATTTGAGGAAGATCAGAAGAAACCAATACGACGTGCATGGTCGGAGGAACAGAAACTACAGCAAGGAGGAAGGCTCAACATACGTTGATTCCGCGTGGTACTAAGTGACCCATCCGCGAGAAGAAGAAGAATGATATTACATGTCTGCATAGTAAAAAGGATTTAAACAGGTTCGCTGGCTGATGGCACATGTAGCTAAATCTAGGATTGCACCTTTGAAAAAGGTAGTTGTATTGGGTCTCGTTTAGCTGCACATGCTAGGAAAGGTTGTGACATGAAGGACTTAAAGGAGTATTACTGGACTGACTCTGCCACCGCATTACACTGGATTACCCAAGATGGGCAGTGGGGAACTTTTGTTAGAAACAGGGTGAAGGAAATGGGTAGTAGTTCCAATGTTGAAGACTGGGGACACATTCCTGGCCATGAAAACCCTGCTGATCCACCATCGAGATAGCTGTAGTGTGAAAAAACTGTTAGAATCCCAGTGGTGGGAGGGACCGAGCTGGCTTAAGCTTTCCGAAGAGAACTGGCCAACATCTGAATCAATGGCAAAGGAGGACGACATAGATCACGAAAGGAAGAGAGATGCGATATCGTTAACTTACCTACACAAGAGGAGACATGGTATTTGAAGTATTTCTCATCTTATACGAAGATTGTACGAATGTTTGCCTGGATGCTACGGTCCATTCATAATGTTCGGGTTAAAAAGGATAAGCATCTCGGTTCTGAATTGTCCACCCATGAAATAAAGAATGCAGAAAGACGCCATTTGAAGTTTGTACAAAATGACATGTTTATGAAGAAAGAGAAGTTGGACTGGAAATCCTTGTGTACTCTAGAAGATGAGGACGGGCTGCTGAGATTCATGACAAAGATTGTGTGAAGGAAAGATGAAGCAGATTTTAGATTCCCTATTCTGTTGCCGCCAGATCATAAAGTAACACATCTGTTGGTTATGGAAGAGCATATGAGAGCTTTCATGCAGGAGTGCAAATTCTGCTATCTATCATAAGAGAACGATTCTGGATTGTCAAAGGGAGGAAGACTATGCGCAGCATTCTTTGCAAATGTGTGAGATGTAAACGGTTCGAAGCAAAATGTATTGAATCGGTACCAGTGGAACTTCCTGAAAATCGGGTGAGAGAAGCCAGTGCATTTGAAGAAGTAGGAATCGATCTAGCGGGTCCATTGAACTTGAACAATAATACCGTTGTTGTTTGAGTCCTAGTCTTTTGACTGGTTTGATGCAACTCTCCATGCCTCCCTGTCCTGAGCTAATCGTTTCATCTCTACCTAGCTACCACACCCTACATCCGAGGCAATCTGTTTAACATATTCCAACCTTGGTCTA
Organism: Meconema thalassinum; assembly: GCA_946902985.2. Classification (NCBI taxonomy): domain Eukaryota; kingdom Metazoa; phylum Arthropoda; class Insecta; order Orthoptera; family Tettigoniidae; genus Meconema; species Meconema thalassinum. The sequence goes on from OX336390.1 coordinate 4,280,265, forward strand.
CCCCTACAGTTCTTGTCCTCAACCCTTCCTTCCATAACTAAGCTTGCTATTCCTGGGTGTCTTAGTATGTATCCTACCAACCTATCTCTTCTCTTCATTAGCAGTCGCCAGAAACATCTCTCCTCTCCCACTAGTCTCAATACCTCTTCATTTGTAACTCTATCTACCCATCTGATCTTCATAATTCTCCTGTAACACCACATTTCAAATGCTTCAATTCTCCTCTTTTCTGCTGCACTAATAGTCCAAGTTTCACTTCCATAGAGCGCCACGCTCCAGACAAAGGCTTTCAAAAATGACTTCCTAATACCTAAATCTATATTTGATGTCAACAGATTCCTTTTCTGTAGAAATGCTTTCCTTGCCTGAGCTAACCTACTATTTATATCCTCTTTGCTTCGTCCATCACTGGTTATTTTGCTTCCTGAGTAACAGAATTCTCCTACTTTAGCTTTTCACCTGCCAATTTGATGTCCATAGAGGTTTCTGATTTATTTCGGCTGCATTCCAATATTTTTGTTTTACATTTATTAATTTTCATCATGAATTGTTTCCTCAAGACCAAGTTGTCGATAATGTTCTTCACCTGTTTAGAGTCTTTAGAGTGGTTCATTTTGAAATGGTTACTTTTTTGATATCCAGTTTCATTTTGCCACTGAGAAGGGTTATCTCCAGACGGTGTAGACCACATGAAACAATTCTGAATCATATTTCTTCTACTTCTTCCAAATTTATAAGCTTATCTTCATTCTCATAATAATCTCCGGGGTCAAGATGATGATGTACACATAACGAAATCAGAAATACAGTACTATTACTACCCTTTTGTCTAAATATAAGCAATCTTCATTACCTGCATCTCTCACACACCTTAGTATTCTTCTGCTCCTTTTTTTTATATTATTATTCCACCTGTTTTGGGTAACAGAACCCTTAATACTGGTCTATCTGCATGGACAAATTAAATCAAAACACTTCACACTCCTGCAATTCATATATCATCCCTGACTTTATTTTCCTCTAGCTAAATGCATGTTCACATCACAACAATGATCTTTTCCCTTCATTCCTTTTTAAAATCAAGTTAGATTCCTTCAAACGTAACCCAATTCATTTTCTAAACATATCCTCACTCACTTTCATTCCAACAAACTTTATCAGACCGACTCCATATCTCATCGCCTCAACACTATCAATCATTCATTTCCATTCTTCTAAAACCAACTGGGTCCCATTCTGCATGGCAATTCTCAACAACATTCCCATGGCAACCTTGCCCATAGATCAAGGCACCTTCTCCATTAGCCAAGGCCACCTGGTCCACCCACTGGCTGCCCACCACCAAAGAATCTCAAGGCACTGGACACATAAGATTCTCTGTGGTGGCCTACCAATAAGTGGTCATGGCTGGCAACCAGATAAAAAATAATAAATAAATAATTGCAAACAGAAAAAACTAGAAGGAGTCTCTGTAACCTACAAATGTTAGGTTACAAAGGGGTAGACCACATGTTGTGTATAGTGACAACGGGACAAATTATCACGGAACAGAAAACTTACTCAAAGCACTTGACTGGGATAAGATAGTAAAGAAAACTGCTATTTCAAGAATTGAATGGAGATTCAATCCATGCTTGGTGGGGAGGGTGGTGGGAGCGATTGATTCAAATGCTTAAGAAGTTGGTGCGACGCGTCCTTGGGCGCGCATGTGTGGACTATGATGAAATGTTGACCATTATGATAGACTGTGAAGCTGTTGTTAATTCACCACCACTAACTTATCTGTCGGAAGATCAGAATGACGCCTGCAATGTTTATACAAGACATTCCAAGGGTGGGAGTACCTGATCTTGATCTCATCGATAGCGTTAATCTCTCAAAGAAGTATAGGTGCCAACAACGACTAGAGGAAGACCTGAGAAAAAGATTCAGAGTGTTGTTGTTGTTGTTTGAGTTGCGTTGCTGGACACAGAAGCCTCTTTGCCCAATAACTTCCGGCTGGGAACAGACTACAGTAGCCAAAGCAGGGAAAAGCCGCAGAAAAAGGGTCCGTATGATTAAACCACTAATCTCTTGGACTTCGCTTGTCGCATTGGAACTGATACCCACATATCCTCTTCATTATCGGAGCTGATCTTGAGAACTGATGTCTAAATTTATATATTTACAGTAGTCAATCGCACTCGCCAAATATGAGGAATAAAAGGAAAAGGAACAGAAGTTATGCTAACTCAACCTCCGCTTGCAAACAAAATTAAGCTGTGAGACCAAGAAATAAAAATTGTAGAAAAATTTTAATACCTACGTGAAATAATCACATACAACCTGAACGAGAAACCAGCATGGCAAAATAGAATAGATAAACTGGTTAGAGCACAGCATGTTACCAAGAATACATATAATAAAAAATGTCTCTCGATAGCAACCAAATTGAAGCACTACAAAACAGTCACCCAGCCACAAATTACATATGCATGTGAAACATTATTGAAGACAACAAACACAGTTGCAATAGATAGAGTACTCAAGTTAGAAAGGAGAATAGTGAGAACCTGTTTAAATAAAAGTTATCAGGTAAATGGAGTCTGGAGACTAGCTTCCAACGAAACAGTTTATAAAGAAATAGAACCAGTGACAAGCACAATGAAAAAGAAACGAATATCATTCTTAGGGCATCTAATACGGTCACCAGAAAATAGAATCAGTAGAAAAATAATAGAAAAATTATGGACGAGTAAGAGTAAGAACAATATTAGATGGATCACAGAACTTAAAGAAGACATGAGAGAGTTACATATTACAATAGAAGATTTAAAATACAAGACAGACACACTCAAGATTCTGAAAGACAAACACACTAGACTACAGACAAAAATCAACAAGCAGAGAATAGGAAGAGTCATGCCTGAAGCAGAAAGAAAATTACGTTCAGAAAGGATGAAGAAATATTGGGCTGACAAAGAAGAAAAACCTCCATAAACCTGACTAATATAGTCCTATGTTGGCTAAAAAATTAAAATAAATAAATAAATATAATATATACAGGTGACCAAAACCTAAAACCACACCATGGAGCACCAGAAAAACAACTACAAAGACCCCCACAGGAGTCCACCTATTATTTTACAAATGAAATGGAAGGTGATCCAAATAAGACATAATGGCATCCACCAACGGAACTGTAGAACTATGTAGAAGGGACGCGATATTTAAAGGCAAGGGATAATCAAGTCGCCTCAATTTCTCCAACATTATCTCCCGCAGCGGATTGAAGTCTTCACACTGAAACAATATGTGATGCAATGTACCTCGTGCTCTACCACATACACACTAGATGCATGCGCTCCAAAGCGACTGGTGTAAGGGCATGCTGGAATCTCATTCGAATTATGGTAATAATATTTTCCGACCCGGAACCAAGGTGTTGTAGTTACGAATGGTTTTATTGAGAAAACGTTTTAGTTTTATATTTTGCTATCTCGGTCCATTCATCTTGCCAAGCACTGACGACTCGCTGATGAATCATCGGTACTATATCCGGATACGGTAGCCCCATTTTATAAACAATTCCCTGTCCGCATGCCGCATTCTTTGCCCAGAGATCTACTGTTTGATTTCCCGCTATATGAGAATGCAGGAATCCACATTATGACCACATCTTGTCCTGTGAGTGTGAATGTATGGAAATACTGCACTATTTGGTAAAGATACCAATTTTTATTTATTTATCGTATGATGATACAGAGTTAAAATATACACTACATATCAAGTTATATATACAGTTATATACAAAGTCATAAACTCAAGTTCTTGCTTTAAACTTCTATGTCCAGGCCATCAATCCACTGAAGTGCCTCAGAAGATCCATGGTGAATGTCACCTACTGATCCTTTGAACGCTCGTTGCGGACATTCACCAACAATATGTCCGATGGTTTGCAAGGTAGCTCCACAATCGCAGTTAGCAGAAGTAACCCAACCCCATTTGTGAAGCAGGAATCCACATTTGCCTTGTCCTGTACGGATCCGGTTAATAATTCTCCATTGGCGTCTGGGGAGTTTGAAACCTTCTACCCGGTTGGAAGGGTTTTCAATCAGATGTGCATTGAATACTGATGATTCTTCCCACATAGTTTTCCATGCTTCTGAGATGTTAAATGAAGAGTCTTCAAGGAGTACTGCAGAGCGCCAAGGTGGTTTTCTTGACTTCAACCGTTGATTGCCTGCTTTTGCTACATCAGTATGTATGGGTAGCTGGGGGTTCTTCTGAATGGTTTTCCAGATCTTCAGGAGAGCCTCTGATCTTCGAAGAGCTGGAGGTTGGATGTTACTTAGAACAGGTAACCATATAGTGGGTGTGCTACGTATACAGCCCGTAATCAGTCGCATTGTCTGGTTAAGTTGTACATCTATCTTCTTGGAGTGGACACTGTTTAGCCAAGATGGGCAGCAGTATTCAGCAACGGAGTATGGCAGTGCCAGAGCAGTTGATCGTAAAGTTTGAGCGCTGGAACCCCAGGAGGTACCAACAAGCTTCTGAGTGATGCTATTACGGGTCTTCACCTTTGCGGCCACGTTCGTGAGATGTTGTTTGAAGGTCAAGGACCTATCAAGTGTTATCCCAAGGTACTTAGGCATGCTGCAGAACTGCAAAGTTTGTCCTCTGAATTTGACTTCTGGTTTGTAATTAGAGAACCTATTGCGTGAGTGAAATGCGGATACAACAGTTTTCTGATAATTTAGGCGTAGGCACCATTTCTTGAAATATGTGTCCAAGACTTCCAAGTCGGCAGTTAGTGTATTTTCAGCATCGGTGAAGTTGGAGTTCTGGGTTACCAAACAGATGTCATCAGCATATATGAATTTCCTTGAAGAAGTTTCTTGCAGGTCGTATATATACAAGCTGAAAAGGAGAGGAGCTAGGACAGATCCTTGGGGTAATCCGTCATTTAATTTGAAGAACTTGCTTCTATCATTGCCAGAGTAAACCTGGAAAAGTCTATTGCACAGCATGTTGTTAATTAGGTTTGTGAGTTTGAGACACGGGATGATGCTCACAAATTTCAGAAGGAGGCCTTCTCGCCATACTGTATCATAAGCGGCAGATAGATCCAAGAAAGCAGCTAGGCTTACAGATTTCTCCTCGTACCCATTTTCAATATGAGTTGTTAATGCAAACACTTGATCATTACAGCTTCTGCCAGGTCTGAATCCAGCTTGTTCTATGGGGATGTGGTTGTTAATAGTATCAAAAATTCTGTTGTAGATGAGTCGCTCAAGTAGTTTGTAAGTGACACTTAGTAGAGCTATGGGGCGATAACTTTCGACTTTTGTCGGATCTTTGTTTGGTTTGAGGATCGCTAATATTTTTGTTTTCTTGAATAATACAGGGAGATTTCCAGTATTAAGGATATCTGAAAAGAAGTTAGTAAGCCATTTAATTGTAGCTGGTCCACAGTGAGCGAGGAATTCAGGATAGATTCCGTCGAATCCAGCTGCTTTCCCAAGTTTCATGTTTGTGATGGCGACTCTGACTTCCTCTACAGTGAATAGAGTGGAGAGTTTTGAAGAATTCTGGGCTGCTCTTTTCTTGATTTTCAGCTGAGATTTGATTTCCCTTCTTGTCTGCTTATCTTTTGGGCTCATGGAATTTGAGATTAGGTGATTGGCAAAGTCATTTAGCTTAATGGCAGTTTTCGATCTGATTGGTGTTGAATTTGTTGGGTCTAGTTTTCTAATAACAGACCAAGCTTTCCGACTCGAGTGTGTGTGGTCGAATGATTCCACAGTTTCATGCCAGATCTTTTTTCTATTCTCATCTAGTGAATGTAGGAGGCCAGTAGCATTATCAGCAGATGGATTTGCTTCATATTTTTTCAGTAAGCTTTCACTATCCTCACTCCAACCGGGTGTGTATTCTTTACGATAACCTCTAGGAATACATCGTCTAGCTGCTCCTTTAATTATGCCGATAAATCGTGTGTAATTACTACATGTTGGCTTGATCCATCTGATGTTGGAGTCTGTTTGCTTTGCAAATTCAGACCAGTTTGCCTTCTTAAAGTTCCACCTTGGTTTTGGATGGGACTGTACAATTGGTACACATATCCCAGTCTCTAAAATAATAGGTCTGTGCTGACTGTGGGGGAAATCATTAAGTACCGAACGGCGTATCTGGCTATAGGAGTTTTGAAGCTGAGTTGAGAAACACAGATCAGGAGTATATCCTCTGTTCCAGCGACCTGAATGAAAAGTGGGTAAACTTTTACCATCAAAAATTAATTTTAGGTTTTCAGTTTCCATCCAATCACAGAGAGCTTCGCCATTACTGTCACTCTCGCAGTATCCCCAGAGACTATGATGGCTATTGAAATCACCCAGGAATAGAGTTGGGTGTTGCTGAGATGGAAAAGGAGGGGTTGTCCGGTTTACTTCAGGAGGCTTGTATACATTTACTATTGTTACACTATCAATTTTTGTTATAATTGTAAATATATTATTTTCACTGCTCACTGAAAGTACCTGATGGTTTTTTATGTTATGCTTGACGTAAGTCGCTAGGCCGTACTTTTCATGGTTGTTCGAGGCTATTAATGTATATCCTGGTATTTTCCCTCTACTTCGTAACTGTTGATCATCTGCTGTATGCGTTTCTTGGAGTCAACAAATACAGAGTAAACAGTCAATAAGTCCTTCTCAGGACGCACAAGTTCGTAGCGTTGGACCATCTATCCGCATATGTCAACTGAACATTGAAGGAATAAGTAGAGCTAAATGTGACTATCTATCCAGACTATCAAAGAAACATGCTATCGATGTCAAGATACCAATTATTTGAGTGCAGAAATGTAGGTACCAATAACGGCCAAAGGAAGACCTGAAAAAGAGGTTCGGAGTGGAATGGGCTGAAGAAGATGATGCGTGACCTACGGTAATTGGTGGTGACGACAGGAAGAAGATGGACTGGCCGATGGGGAGAGTCGCAGCTGTATACCCAGGGAAGTGGGATTTACTTCCTCCATTTTTGGTCCGTATTGACTTTGATTATTTATTGCAAATATGTTAGTCCGTCGATCAATACATATTGCGAGGTCCACTCGCTGCGCACCTGGCCAGCCAAATGAGTGGACCGCGGCAAACTATTGCCTCAATTGGCTGGCCAGGTGCGGACCTCGTAATACCCCACTCCACTGACTCATATCGTTTAGTGAGTTATCTGAAACCAGACGAAAATGTTGAATCAAGTTTCCAGGAAGACCTGTGCCTCAGTGGCGACTGGTGGTCACCGTTCTTGGTATACCGCACCATTTACCCCTTACACCCCCCCGCCTTTTTTTTCCATGCCTCAACCTCTTGTCAAATTTGAATTATTATTATTATTATATGTATTGGAGAACATTTACATAACTTCTAAGAAACACACTTTATCGCTATAATTTTGGATAGGTTATCCCAATAAATTGAGGTCTCTAGCCAATTGATTTGGACGGGGATAAAAGGTCGGATTCCCTTCCTAACGCCACGTGATCTACGATGTGAAATATTTAGCGTGCTGTCACCGGAATTCGAACCTCGACCATCCGGGTAAAGCCAGTGCGTCATCCTCCCTCTGTAAGGACTATGTCCTTATACATTAAAAAAATCTTCGTTTAACGCCTGAACACTGCCTACTTGAAACTGCTTCTAGGTAAATAGCCTTCGAATCCCCTCGCCCTCCTAGTTCCTTTTGGCAACGTACAGAGTACATCTTTACGCTACCTTCTCTTTCTCGTTTCTCCCCGTTCTTGACCAGGTCTTAAATTTTACGAAAACAAATAAACATTGATCCATTTCCGATGGATCTCAATTATACATTGTCACATCATTAGACACGTCCAAACATGAGAAGCGCATTCATTCATAACCAATGTATTAATGCAATTAAAGAAGAGCCAGTATCTCAAAGTGAAAATATCTTCTGGAAAGCGAACATTCAGCCTCAATCAATAAAATAATTATAGTGTAAACTACCCTGACATGTTGTTTCCCAACCTTGGTCTGCCAGGAAGAATTTTACTTGAAAGTAAGTTCCATTCACGTAGATTTCTAAAGGTCCACCTCGTGGCGTAGCGACTAGTATTCTGGGGCTGTTACTGCGGAGGTCCGTGTTCGATTCTCTGCTCCACCAAGAAATGTAATTCTGGTCTGAGGGTTGGGATTCACTCAACCCCCAAGAGGCAGAAATGAGAACAGGTAGTTCGATTCCAAGCCCAACCATACTAGAAATGGTCTTTCGTGGTTTCCCACTTTCACTCGTACATATCTTAAGACCACAGCCGCCTCCTACCAAATCCTGGCAACGGTACAGCCATCATAACGACATATCTCAACAGTTCCCACACGCACCAAGCCAGGGGTGGATTTAAGGAGTGAACGATTCATCTTGCTGTTATACATTAAACACATGACGAAAACATTGGCTTTAGACACATTCTTTCACACTTAAATACTCTAAATCAAAATGCACATTTTACGATAACCGACTATTTTGAGTGTTCGGCTGTAGAGGACAACAGAAGCAGAGGCGATGGTTAATTTCAGTGTTGAACGATTTCCAAGTGAGAGATGTAGAAGCAGAGGGAGCCGCATTGCTAACTGCCAATAGGGAATCACGGAGGCGACGTGTTCGCAAACAGAGGCTTGCAGACTGGACTGGACGCTGAAAGGTAAAACAGTCTCAAATGAAGATGTCTGTATATTTGGAAGAATACTACACATTTTCGACAGTTCCCTAAAAAATAGTTTTAAACCACGCGTAGGCTATGACAGTAAATAGTAGGACTTCCAAAACTAAAATAATTTGGAATACAATAAATATTTGACTTAAAATGGCTAATATCACGCAAATTTTTCCCAAGTCACAGAACGGACTCTGCGAGGGATCATTCCTCTACCGTCGCAAGGATGGTGTCTGGGAGCTGGATACACTTTGTCCGCAGATACAACTGGGGATGGTGACAGGCGACCGCTAACTTGGGTCAAATTAAGGTAGGACCAGGGAAGGGATTTTGGAGGGAAGTCAGTCGGTCGTGGACCTATTGAAAGGAACTGTCACGGCACTTGCCTGGTGGTGAAAATAGGAAGTCACGACAACCATTTTCCGGACGGCTGAAGTGGGATTCAAACCCTCACTCTCCCGATGCCAGCGAGACACGAGCTAGCGCGTTACTGCTCTCGGCCACCGTGATCGGTAACATTTATTTTTACTCCAAAATATCAAAAAAATAACCCAAATGTCCTATTGCTCACTAATTTGGGCTAGTTTAAGCAAAATGATCCTACCCCAGACCTCCTCCCCCCCCTCCTCCTCTCTAAGCTAGGGGTATTCCATACTCTCTAGACTCCCCGGTGTGTTCGCTTACCTCCATGACCTTGCCTTAAATCCGCCCCTGAACCAAGTTCACGGGGATACATGACCACGATGCTTCAAAGCCCCTAATTGAATCAACAACTGCAAAGCAACAAATATTCCAAGTGTAAAATTCTACCTGATTTCGGCAGAAGCCAATGCCTTCAATTCCTTGCACAAAGAAATTTTAGTAGCCTACATCCCATAGATCGCTTTAATTTCAACTTACTGAGGAAATCCAATGGAATAAAATCGTTTCAACAACGCTACTATCCACTTCCAGTGTTTCACTTAATCTAAAGATGTTAATATTTCCTTGGGAAGTAATTCACGCCAAGACGAACTCAAACATAACTGAAGTGTATGATGCACTGCACTGGTGTGCCTTCCCTTGTGAGCAGGGTGAAAGTACTGTTTGAAATCAGCACTACACTCACCGCTAGTCTGTAGCGCGATACCCCATACGGAACTTTGCTGGGCTACCTCTTACCGTCCCTCACCCCGCGTGACAGTGTCGAGCCCTTTCAACGACCGGGATAGACTTGCGGTATACCAAAGTACAGTCACTCACAGCTAAAAGTGTGTACCCTAGAAGAAAATTACCGAGTTAAGCGGGGTTCGACGCCAGCTTCCATGACAACAATCGGCGGAACATGAATGATGACATGCTCGATTTTCCTGTCTGCAGTGCTACATACAAGTCGAGAAAATGTCGAGATAAATATTTTATATTTTTATCACGGTGGTATACCGCCAGTATATGTGATGCATGGGAGAATTCGCCACTGCTGTGCCTAATGCCAGTAAAATTAGGAGGCTCGCTAAACGATTCAAGAAAACAGGCTCCGTAAATAATAAAAGAGTTGACAGACAGTCTTTCATCCGAAGATGTCAGATGTGTGTTACAAGAGAGGGAGGACATTTTCAGCATCGACTATGAGCACTGTAAGTACACATTATTGAACATGTTTGGTAAATTGTGAAAGTGGGTGCCAACCACTGGCTGAACCCGGCTCAGCTTGCCGTGTTTATCGGGGCGCACATAGAGAATGACCCTGTATATTCCAAGGTCCGGTAGACCATCACGCTTTCGTTGATAATGATAATTGTTGTTTTAAGGGGCCTAACATCTAGGTTATCCACCCGTAATGATTTGGGTGATAGCGAAAATGACAATTAAATGGAAACCAGAACGATTAAGTGAGACGGAAAATACTTACAAAAAGGAACTCAGATTGAAACAACTCACAAAATGTTCTTGCAAAAGGGAATTTAGAACGAAAAGATTCACAAAAGGAATAGATTGAAAAATACGCACAAAATGTAAGCTAGGTTCAAAATACGTACAGAATGCAATTGAAATTAAAAATACTTAGAAAATGCAACATAGATTAAAAATACCTACAAAATGTAGTGTAGATGGAAAAAAAAAGCTAAAGGGAATTTAGATAGACGGGGAGCCAAGTAACAAAAACAGTGCGGGAATCTTAAAGAGGAAAGGAAATATAATGAAAAGAAAACAAGAGGTCTGACCCCTCGAAGAAGGAGGGATCAGGAAAGATGAGACAAGGGCCAATTAAGGCGGGAAAGTGAAAGACTCCCTAGGCCTCGGATACCGTCGGGGTCGGAAAAGAACAAGAGTTGACCAAGGGAGGTCGACAGGAAAGAAGACGGAGAGAAGCCTGGCACAAGTAAGTGGAAGCAACGCCGGACTCAGCTGGGGTCCCGTGGTCGCCAACCCGCGCCCCACAAGATGTGAGCCCCTGGGGGAAGATTCCCACTTTAATTAGTCATTTAAATGTGTAGTATTGTTCCTTCTTCTTTTCACTCTTCATTGTAAATTGTTTAATATTTTATTGGTTTTGATTTAACATTGTTAAACAGAAGGTGGGAGTCTGTTGGACTTGGACTCAAAATGTCAACAGAACAGTGAAGTGACTCTTCAAATATCATAAATATCCATTCTGTGTAAATAGACAGGGCATTTTGCCAAATCCCTGTGCACATCAGGTTTTGAAAATGGCTGTGTATAAAAAGTGAGAAAGAATAAATTATGTTTTGTACAAGTACTTACGTGGAAAGAATAAGACGGGTGGTCCTATTTCAGTTCCGAAAAGTGCAGTAATAAGAAAGAAATTCAAACATTTGACAGCAGCCTACAGATATTCCCAAAAGCAAAGTACACGTGTAATATCGTATCGAGCTTGATATTTTGTGGGAAGATTTTTCATTGATGAATCATTCGTTCTATTCACATAGGCTGGCTGTGTGGCTCAGTGGTAACGTTCCCAAGGTTGCAGGATCGAATCTTGGCGCAGCCAGTTGGCATTTGAGGGTGTGCAAATGCGAGGGAACCCTTCGGGTTAACATTCCGGCACTCCAGCGTCTCTAAAACCCGCAGTAGTTAACAGGGACGTAAAACCAATAAAAATTAAACACATAATTATTCCTTAATAAGGACTCGTCAGTCAGCTGTTACAGATATTAATGTCTGGCACTAGAGCCCGTGAAGAGCCTAGGCCGACCAAGCGACCGCTGCCCAGCCATTTGGCCTGCAGATATTGCGGTGACACGTCATCAGCACATCGGGTCCCCTCGGCTGTTAATCTTGATTTTCGTGATCGGGGCGCTGCCTCACTGTCAGACAGCTACTCAATTGTCCTCACGAGGCTGAGCGCACCCCGGTCCAGCCCTGACGGAGCAGGGAATCGAACCCGGGGTCTCCGGGTGAGAGGCAGGCGCGCTACCCCAACACCACGGCCATTAGAGTCATAAATTGATATAATACAACCAGTTAATCTACTTCTAATCCCATGGGTGCTTTCAGACAAAAAATGGCAAAAACTATTTTCAAATGCCCCTGACATTTTCCCCCACACAAATTTGGAGTTATCTGCTCTTAACCCACTGAGCACACCTGATAGATGTAATCACAACAAGTGTGCTATGCTCAGATTAACAACATTACTAGGTATACTCACAGCTGTTTGTTTTTAAGAAATCTGTAAAGTGACTTGGGATCACTTTGTATTTTGTAATTAAAACACCGATACATAGACTAAAAGTTACACTTCTAACATGTACAGCATATAAACTTGCCAGCTGAATGAAATCGAGGACGTATTTGTCTGCGCGAACCGCTAGATACCACGCAGAATCAATGTAGCCAATTTCTCACAGGTATTTCTACTATTTTACGGTACCATATATTAAGTTTGGTGCATATATATAGTCAATAATTTACTAATCGATGGCAAAAAAAGTGCAACTTTTAAATCAATGGTTTACACGTGAGCGAAAAAAAAATCATATAACTATGATACAGTAGCCTATTCAGACTGTTGAGAATATCAACTGTTATTGGTATATCACCGAAGCGACAGTTTTGTTAGAGAACAAGTCTCATGCTGACCCCACGGCACCAGACTCAGGGGAGTTCGGTGCCGTGGGGTCTAACTGAGACTTGTTCTCAACATCAACAGTCGCCTCGGCAACATCAAATCGGTAAAACCAAGCAAAAGCTAGCAGAAACTAACCCATTACGGGGGAATTACATAGCATCAATGGAGTAGCCTATTCACATTCACAACATTCAATGAACCAAGTCATCGAACAACCCACGTTTCCTATACACAATAATAGGTACTCAAATGTTCCTTGCTTAAACAAAAATGTTGAGCTTTAGTACAATGATAGGTGCAAATAGCATGCAACATATCAAATGCAATCAAAATTAAACACGAAAAAAATGTAGATACCAAGTTTATAACTTTTGGTATCGTATATTTGCTTTTATTGGTTATGTCTCATGTCATCCCGCTCCAGAAGCAAATCCTACTTACGCCACTGAGTATATTCGAAGGAAAGTGTCGGTATTAATTGATGTCTTCCACCTATATCAAGGTTTGAATTAGTAAGGAATGCAATAATTTCGAAAAGTACAATAGGTTCCAACTTAAGCTCCCTGGAATTAACATAGCTCACCCTCGGGTTTCTGCCTTGTGCGGTTAATATTAATATATTGAGGACAGAAATGATTATTGTATAATTATTAGCTGATCAAGTCACTATTTTATTTTGGATATGGGTATCAACTTTATTTATTTAGTAATTCTGTAAGTGTGTATTAGCACCGTGGTGTGTGATGTGAGGAAATGAGGTTACAAAATGGCCACCTTATTGCCTGGGCTAAACATTTTATATAGTGGCCTCAGTTGTTGACAAATCTCCTTGACAACAGACTAACAATGGGCCTGATAGTAAGCTTGGGGAAGAGGCAATAATAAGAATAAAAGAGTATTAAGCATTGTGATTTGGTTTGTCCACGTGACAGACAAGTATTGAGGGTTGTTTAGTACGAATAAGGAAGGAAAGAGACGTTTCTTGTGGAAGTGCCAACAAGTCAGGTGGAAGGCTTCGAGTTGTGTTTGCGATTGCCAGAGTGGATCATCGAATATTGAGGAAGATTATCCGAGAAGGAATTTATAATTTGACTGTTACGACAGTCGGAGGAAATCAAAGTGTATGGAGAGATGGGAATTGAGTTGCCAGAAATTATGGAAGGAACAAGACGAAAAGAGGCATGCTAAACACAGAAGCGATTAAGATCGAGGAAATGATGTTCATTGTGATATAACAACCAGAAAGGGAGGATCTGAAAGTGGAGAAGAACCATTATTATATTTCGATGAAGAAGAAGGTTAAAATAAATAAATTTTGACTTCAACCTTTTTCCAGGGATTTTCCCAAACCAGAGCCATGTTCCCAGGCAATCATGTCAGGGATACAGATCATTTCTCACGGATCACAATGTTAAGGTATTAATAAATCAGTGTATATTTTAATGAAGTACATCGCCCTGCTACCCTGAGGTGGCAAGCAAAAAGGTTAGGTTAAAATAAATAAATTTTGCATTTTCTTTATCATACGGTACTGTGCCCAACTCTAGGAATGGGTATTCCAAGATTCAGACACCTAGATATCAAGGGAAAGGCTGTAGCCGCTTTTGAAAGTTCAGATATTTGAATATCGCGCTACATTGCTTCTCGAAGCATTTGGAAGGAATTTACCGATAGTTGGATGTCAAGTGACGTAGCGAGTAATAGCAGAGGTGGAGGCTATTTATTGATTAAATAGTTAACTATGGAGTAGAGACTTGAGACTTGGATCAGATTACTGGCACGGCCAAATGAAAGAGAATGCAATTAGTATCAAGTAAATCGGACCAGGGATTCAAGAGATATGAGGATTTCCAGATATCAGGTGATGACGCGTGACCCTGACAGTTTTGAATAAAAGCCAGCTGGTCGAAGCAACTTCAGCTCATTCTAACACAAGCACTTGGCGAGCAAGTTGCATCTACGCTGAGCCAAGGCACATGGTTGCCGGATCTACGCAGAAGTTCTTTTGAAAGTCGTGATAGTCACGAAAAGTGCTGCGCTACGAGTTGGAACTTAGTAAGTTTACGGCGAGGAGAATCACTGAGGTGATTGATTTTTCTACAGACATTGGTGGAAATATTTATATTTCTACAAGGACATATGCTAGACTTTGTCTAGAAATTTAGTACTTTGTCACAGTCCAGTAATAACTTAATACTTGGATATTTAAATCCATTTCAAGTCAGTTTTCATGTTTTGTAACTAGTTAACCACTTCGATCTGTCAGTACACTGAAGACTAGTCTATAACGGTGGCGTTCATTAGTCTACGCAAGGGAAACTGCAGGTTGCTTAGCGCATGGCAGATGGTGATATAACAAACCATGCCCAGGGAACGATCTTCAGAACAGCCGTTAATTGCTTAGACTGTCAGTGTTTTTCTTGTACTGATAAGATTACAGTGAGTTATGTTACAACTGACATATCTAAGAAGAGATCACTTAGATCTGACCCTATTTAAACAAACTGTTATGGCTTTGATAGAAGCCCATATTAAAATGGAACAACAGTTAATTCAAACGTCGAAAGATACTACCACTATGTCTGACTAGACGAATTGTGGGTATATGATGGCGGCCGATACAAGGATTATACGTGCTTGTCCGATAGGGCATGTCTATGGATAAATCTGGTACAGACCAGGTTTACTACGCTTCAAGACCATCAAGAAATGTAAGCCACATTTGAATTATATTATGCCTAGCTAATTGGAACAAACGATTTTTTCTGCAGATGACCAACACATTTTATTTTTCTTCGTATTTAAATCTTGCAATGATTTACGCAAGACTTATTAGAGTTATTCTGAGCATTTTCAGCACTCAGAACAGTTTAGGATCGATGACCGAGCATTTCGAGCATTTATTTGAATATTTCATATTTTTGGGAAATCACGGTAATCAGCCGATGTAACTGTTAAAGTTAAATTTATTTTTGTTGAGGAATGGATATTTTTTCCATATTCGAAGGTTCGAACATGTGGATTCTCACATAATGAGATGATAATTAAACATATTTAAAATGATATAATGAATAATAATAATAATAATCCACTAATAATAATAATAAATTTTATAATTTTCTAAATAATTCTTGGATATTATATTTTCTAATAATCATATGTATTGAGAAAGAGCCTATGAAGTAGTTTAATCATTTCTAGTTTGGAACAGGAGATTTTCCGAAGGAGAGTGGTTAACGCAAGCCCGCATTCAACCAACATTTCAGTTCTGGTTGAACAGTTGATATTTGCATTGAGCAAAGTATATTTATCAGATAACACGGAGAGGCATGAAACGGGAAGCAAATGATATTTGTATCAAATAGGATATTTTTGTATTTATATAAAATCATGACGTAAATACACTCGAAAGTGAAATAAAGCTTTTCATAAGTATGGTAAATTCACGGGTTGAACTGAATGGTAAAATAAAATAAACTTGTCAGTTTATTAATCTTCCAGTGTTGATAACAAGCAGAGGCTTGATTTATTGTATAAATTTTGGGAAGAAAATTTATATGTGTGGAGTAGTTGAAATGCCATTCCCAGGTGCGCATGTTTAAGTCGCAGGAATGAAGGTTTTTTCGAGCATCAATCAAATAGCAGGTTCGATGGCTCAGGTTTATAGTAGGAGTATTGGAACTACACATTTCGTCGTATGAATGACCCGAAGGTTATTTCTTAAAAACCATCAGTCCTTATTTCAACCTTGTTTACGAATTCCATTTAGACTTTGATTTTGCTAGAACCCGAATTTGTCATGATAGTAGTTTATTCTTCTTCAGAGGAAGAACTTTGCCGTTGTTGTTGTAATATTGTGTTCTTACACAAATAGTAGAATGGGCCACTGCCAATTAAAAATAATTCTTTAACCTCGAATAATTTGAAGGATATTTTCAATCCTAGTGCCATGAACTAAATGAATTCATTATGAAACTACAATTCTAATTTCCGCATTCTGTCGAAGAATTGCAAGTTGTGAAAGTTGCTAAAAATGGCCATGAATATAAATATTTTTTATAATAATGATTCCAAGTGGAAAATTGAATAGTTGAATGGTTCAACCATTTATTGATCAAGTTGATGATTCAGAAATCATATATTTTGTTAGGAACTTGAAGTTCATATACAATTTTCAAAAGAAAAATATGTATTGTCCGTTGAGCCACTATATATTTAAACACAAATAGTGCTAAATGTTCCGGCATAACTCAACAAAATGACAGTGTTTCGCCCCGGTGTGCAATTGGGCTCTTCAGTTGGTTAAAGCACACCTCACCAAGACACTGTCTAGTACACACTGGGAAGGCCATTGCAAGACGCATCTGATACATGTGTATCCACGTCACGAGCAAAGCCAGTGCACTATGGGAGTCGAAACTCCTCTCCAAAGCAATTATAACCTTACCTTGGCATTGAATATACAATTTTCAAAAGAAAAATATGTATTGTCCGTTGAGCCACTATATATTTAAACACAAATAGTGCTAAATGTTCCGGCATAACTCAACAAAATGACAGTGTTTCGCCCCGGTGTGCAATTGGGCTCTTCAGTTGGTTAAAGCACACCTCACCAAGACACTGTCTAGTACACACTGGGAAGGCCATTGCAAGACGCATCTGATACATGTGTATCCACGTCACGAGCAAAGCCAGTGCACTATGGGAGTCGAAACTCCTCTCCAAAGCAATTATAACCTTGGCATTGAATATACAATTTTCAAAAGAAAAATATGTATTGTCCGTTGAGCCACTATATATTTAAACACAAATAGTGCTAAATGTATATTCAATGCCAAGGTAAGGTTATAATTGCTTTGGAGAGGAGTTTCGACTCCCATAGTGCACTGGCTTTGCTCGTGACGTGGATACACATGTATCAGATGCGTCTTGCAATGGCCTTCCCAGTGTGTACTAGACAGTGTCTTGGTGAGGTGTGCTTTAACCAACTGAAGAGCCCAATTGCACACCGGGGCGAAACACTGTCATTTTGTTGAGTTATGCCGGAACATTTAGCACTATTTGTGTTTAAATATATAGTGGCTCAACGGACAATACATATTTTTCTTTTGAAAATTGTATATTCAATGCCAAGGTAAGGTTATAATTGCTTTGGAGAGGAGTTTCGACTCCCATAGTGCACTGGCTTTGCTCGTGACGTGGATACACATGTATCAGATGCGTCTTGCAATGGCCTTCCCAGTGTGTACTAGACAGTGTCTTGGTGAGGTGTGCTTTAACCAACTGAAGAGCCCAATTGCACACCGGGGCGAAACACTGTCATTTTGTTGAGTTATGCCGGAACATTTAGCACTATTTGTGTTTAAATATATAGTGGCTCAACGGACAATACATATTTTTCTTTTGAAAATTGTATATTCAATGCCAAGGTAAGGTTATAATTGCTTTGGAGAGGAGTTTCGACTCCCATAGTGCACTGGCTTTGCTCGTGACGTGGATACACATGTATCAGATGCGTCTTGCAATGGCCTTCCCAGTGTGTACTAGACAGTGTCTTGGTGAGGTGTGCTTTAACCAACTGAAGAGCCCAATTGCACACCGGGGCGAAACACTGTCATTTTGTTGAGTTATGCCGGAACATTTAGCACTATTTGTGTTTAAATATATAGTGGCTCAACGGACAATACATATTTTTCTTTTGAAAATTGTATATTCAATGCCAAGGTAAGGTTATAATTGCTTTGGAGAGGAGTTTCGACTCCCATAGTGCACTGGCTTTGCTCGTGACGTGGATACACATGTATCAGATGCGTCTTGCAATGGCCTTCCCAGTGTGTACTAGACAGTGTCTTGGTGAGGTGTGCTTTAACCAACTGAAGAGCCCAATTGCACACCGGGGCGAAACACTGTCATTTTGTTGAGTTATGCCGGAACATTTAGCACTATTTGTGTTTAAATATATAGTGGCTCAACGGACAATACATATTTTTCTTTTGAAAATTGTATATTCAATGCCAAGGTAAGGTTATAATTGCTTTGGAGAGGAGTTTCGACTCCCATAGTGCACTGGCTTTGCTCGTGACGTGGATACACATGTATCAGATGCGTCTTGCAATGGCCTTCCCAGTGTGTACTAGACAGTGTCTTGGTGAGGTGTGCTTTAACCAACTGAAGAGCCCAATTGCACACCGGGGCGAAACACTGTCATTTTGTTGAGTTATGCCGGAACATTTAGCACTATTTGTGTTTAAATTGAAGTTCATAATCGAGTCACTTCTCGAATGTTTAATGTCAGAAGAACAATTAATTGTTGTTGTGCTTCGCACAGTTCTTCGATGCTATGCTCAATGGTCAAATACTTTTCAGATGTTATTAATATGTGTAAATAATTTATGTTGCTTCAATGATAATAATATTTTCGACGATATATTTTTGAAACTACCGCATACTGCAAGTCCGACTACTGTAGAATCAGTGAATTCACTCGGTGGCGAGAGTTTTTTAGAACAGAGGTAAGTGCTCCTGCAAGAACTAATCCCCAAGCTTAACAACAGCACAAATGCACAGAGTTCCTCAATCAGAATATTTCACCAAAATGTACAGTCACTTAATAATAAACTAGTTCATATCGATATGCTTCTACAAACATCACTCAAAGATATCCACATCCTGTGCTTGTCTGAACACTGGATGAAACCTGAACAAATCAATCATGCTGTCATACCAGGGTTTACTTTAGCTAGCTACTACTGTAGATCAACATCAGAGCATGGAGGTGTATGTATCTATATCAAAGGAAACATAGAATTTAAGCCTATACCAATTCCCGATGACTTATGCATAGATAAACATTTTGAGGCAACAGCTATTTCTATCCCAAAAGAAAATTTAATTCTCATCTGTATATATCGTTCACCAGGAAATAGTGCAAAGTTATTTCTGAATAAACTAGAAGTGATAATAAATAAAATAAATAAATTTAATAAAAAAATAGTTCTTTGTGGAGATTTCAATATTAACTTTTTAGAGGAAAGTACGGAGAGAAGGGAATTGCTAAATTTGTTAAGCTCCCATCATCTAATTCACACAGTAACAGTACCCACAAGAATAACAAAAACTAGTGCAACCACACTTGACCAGATAATAATTAATGACAATGTGAACTGCAACTCTCTCGAAGTAATCAACACAGGTTTCAGTGACCACCGAGCTCAAATAATAACTCTAAATATTTCAAACCCAGTTTACAATGCTCAGTTTGATAAATGTCGAAGCTTTAGTCAGCACAATATAAACTATTTCAACAACTTGTTAAAAGGAGAAACTTGGGAAGGTGTGTACAAGTCAATAGATACAAACAAAAAATTCCAGGAATTCATTAATATTTTCCTGTATTATTTTGATATTGCATTTCCTTTGAAGAGTATCAGACTGAAAGTTTCTTCTCCATCAAAACAATGGCTTACTCTTGGAATAATTACTTCATGCAAAAGAAAGCGTTTCCTCCACGATTTTCAAAGTACGCACGAAACCTCCAATGAATTTAACATGTATTTCAAGACCTATAAGACCATACTTAACAAAGTTATAAAATTAGCAAAGAGAATGTCAAATGATAATTATATCCTGGAATCTAAAAATAAAACTAAGGCTATGTGGAATATCATAAAAAATGAAACCAGGCAAACAAAACCGGCAGTAAATAACATAACGTTATCAGAAGACTCCAAGAAGATCAATGACCCACAAAATGTCTCAAGAATTTTTAATGAGCATTTTGCTACCATAGCTGAAAAACTACTAAATGTAAACAATATACAAGCAATAAAATCAACACTCGCGAATATAACATTTAATGGAAAATCAATGTTTGTTGAAAATGTTACAGAAGCAGAAATCCTCAATATTGTAAAGAACCTATAGAATAAACATTGCTCAGGAGTTGATAACATTCCTGATATACTAATTAAAAAATGTATCCAAAATATAATTACCCCCTTAACACACCTCTGTAACCAATCTCTCATGTCAGGAATATTTCCAGATATCTTTAAAATTGCAAAAGTAATTCCATTATTTAAAGGGGGAGATAGAGAAAACGTAACCAATTATAGACCTATTTCTTTATTGTCGATATTTTCAAAAATTTTAGAGAAGATAATGTACAACCGTCTAATTAGCTTCATAAACAAATATAAATTGTTAACTGACTCAACATGGCTTTAGAGAAGGAAAATCAACAATGTCCGCAATTTATGAATTTTTAAATCCTGCTTTTGAGTCACTTGATGAAAGGAAGAGAGTATGTGGCCTGTTTTTGGACCTGTCTAAAGCTTTTGATGTGATAAATCATCAGATACTAATTGATAAACTCCATCAATATGGTATCAGGGGTATCGCTAGTAAGTGGTTTCAGTCATATTTAAATAATCGCCAACAGATCGTCGAACAAAAAAGTTTAGAAAATACCACAAACATATTTAAATATTACCACTCAGATCCTATGTTTTTGAAGTATGGCATTCCGCAGGGGTCCATTCTAGGGCCACTACTTTTTCTCCTTTACGTAAATGACTTGCCATCTCAGATACCTGCATTTAAAACTGTACTATTCGCAGATGATACAAGTGTTTTGATGAGGGGTGAAAATGACACTGAACTTCAAAAATCAGTAGAGGAAGTAACAGGTCAGCTGTCCTTATGGTTCAACAATAATGGATTCCTTATCAACACTAGTAAAACAGTGGTTCTTAACTTTCACACAGCTCAGAATAAAAGTATTAATTCTCCCTCCATAATCTTAAATGACCTTAAAATTGGTAACGCCTCTTCTACTAAATTCTTAGGCCTTTGGTTGCAGGATGACCTAAAATGGAACTCGCATACCACTAAACTTGCCAAGAAACTAAGCTCAAGTTGTTATGCATTGAGAGTATTAAGACAATCGACTAGCTGGAGAACTGTTCTTAGTACTTATTTTGCTTATTGCTATTCGCTTATGAAATATGGAATCATATTTTGGGGAAATTCACCTGCTGCTCACCAAATCTTTATTATCCAGAAAAGAATAATTAGAACAATAAAGGAACTACTAGATTGCATACATGTAAGCCTCTGTTTAAACAACTGAAAATTTTACCTTTGCCATGTATTTACATCTTTGAACTTCTATTATTTGTCAAACAAAGCTTAGGAAATGAGGATATCTTTGAGATGAATTCAAATATACATAACTACCAGACCAGACAAAAGAACAATCTTCATGTACATGCTGCAAATACAACACTATGTAAAAATGGTGTATTCCATGCAGCTATAACGCTGTATAATCATTTGCCAAATAATATTAAAAGTACAGCAAATTACATAAAGTTCAAAATAAAAACTAAAGAGTTCTTGCTGGAGCACTGCTTCTACTCAGTTAAAGAGTTTTTAGAATATCAATAGTTATGTATTCATAGGACTCAATGATGTAAGGTTATCCTTGTGTAGGCCCATATTATTATTGTGATTGTAAATTAGTATTAGTATAATTTGTGAATTGACGTGTCCTATATCATTGTACAATGTACATTATATGATTGAATGGATGAATAAAAAATACAATACAATACAATACAATACAATAAGTGAAAGTTTAAAAATTCTATGAACATTTATTCTACGAGTGTTAATATCATGTAAATATTCAAACAGTGATCTACGATATTTCCAGTATAGACAATTAACTTTGAACTGGAATTAAATATTAATAATTTTGGAACACAGTCTACAGGACTATTAATCGGACTTGTGTTTCCAAAAAAGATTGTCAAATGTGTTTGGAAAATTTCTGTATATTGTGTGTAAATAAGTGTGTGGATCACCACACGTGGATGATGCTGCTTTGAGCATCTTTGCAGTCAGATTTTAACTTCAAAATAAACTGAGATAATTTTACCAGATGTGTCATACCCAATTAAATCTCCTTCTATCCTTATTGTTGCATTGAGCCAAAAATCAGTAAAGCATTTTTTCTATTTGATGTCGTTTTTGCGATTTGCTTTAACCCATCTGGCGCTCCGGGATATTTTGACTCTCGTGCTGACTGATTATTGGTAAAATGCATATGTGGTCGTGCGGACTCCGGTCTAAATGGGCACAGTACGGTACCTTATTTTCACATTACGCTATCGGAAGTCATTACTTGAAAATGTAATTATTGATATACGGCTTCCAGAAAACAGAATTGTATGCCAACTAGTGATGAGAAATCTAGGAGAGAAAACTGGAGGAAAATGGATCCAAGAAAACCAACAAGATCTTGAAGCAGTTGGACTCAAGATAACAGATACCGAGGAGAAAAATAAAATTAACACCATTCTTAAAACTCACAAATTTTCTTCAGAAATGACACATAGAAAGCCTATGGAGATTTCAGATGAGTTGAGAAAATCCCGATCTGAATGAATGAAAAAGTACTGGAAAGAGCGCAAGAACCAAGCAGTACTACCTTCAAAGAAGAAGCGATTGTGGAACGACTCAAGTGGTCCAATGTGACCAATCAAGATTTATAATAAAAGGGCAGAATCAATAATAACTACAATGCGTAAAAGAAGAATTTCCTTTTTCTGTCACATATAGACTGCCAGAAACCAGGATATTGAAACAACTATTTGATTACTTTTTGAAAAATAAAATCATCAATAATTGGTTCAAAGAAGTTTAGGATGATTTGGAAGAATTGGGTATAACTCGGCAACAAATCAAAGACAGAGAAGAGGATTTTGAAGAACAAAAGCATAAGTCTCAAACTAATAACAGTTGAACGGAAACAATATACACAAAGGGCTTCCAGGTCGGAGAGGATGAGAAAGTTCTGGGAGGAGAAAAAGAAGAAATTTACTCAAATGTATTGATTTAAGTGCTCCAATGTAGGCGTAAAATATGTAAATAATAAAAGGGCAGAAATATACAGCCGTATGATCGGTGTCGAAAGCATTCGGTAAAACTCAATCCAAAGCATTTCAACTTGCTCTTCTTCTGGTAATCATTTTGAGAGAAATGTACGGGTTCGGTTAGTATTGAGACCGCCCCTCCGGCCCAAGAATCACGAGCCGTCACTGACATGCTTCCTGTACGAGGAAACCCTTCTGATAGGAGCTCGGTACAAGCACAGCCAGGGAACGCCTTCTAATATTAGCCCTTGCTATTGTGCTTTACGTTGAAGGGATGTAAGTAGGCTCTGTTAATATCAAAGACTCTTCAAAGAATGAATATAGTATTTTTATTGGCTATTTGCTGCAGCAGTGAACCTGAAGAAGCTTTTAGGAACATTATAACGCCAGCCAGCTCGTAGCTGTCTGCTGAGCATGCTCATGAGGTCCTGCAACGGCTCTCGGTCTGCCAGGTTGAAGTCCTCGTTAGGATCCAACTTGTGGTCGTAGAGCTCCTGGGCCAACACCTTCGTCCAGTCTGGCGTCAGGCGTTGCGGATCAAACTCCACCCACTCGGTGTAGCGATGGCGAACTGTCCGCAGGGAGTAGCCCATGATGCGGATCTCCTTGAGACGAGGCTTATCGCTGTTGGGATGTTGAGTCGGGAACTGTCCCGGCCGGGGATATTGGCTGAACACACCTGTCTTCCAGTCCTGGGAACTTCTCCCGTCCTGCAAAGTAAACACTGGTTAGTTATTGAGGTCATCTGCCCCTCTTAACACAGATTAAAGTACACAAATTTGGAATGAAATTAATAATTTAGAGGTGGACACCTAAATATGAAAATATCGAAAATTAATAAAACAAAAAATTATAATACTAAACAAAAATTACGGAATAAACAAAAAATTCAGAATTCAAAACAGAACATGATGATGATAATAATTGTTGTTTTAAGGGGCCAAACATCGATGTTATCGGCCCCTGATGAAATGAAAGGATGAAGATAAAAACAGCTCACTGCCATGGATGAAACGAAAATGGCTTATATAAAATAGACAGTGAGCCCCAACAATTATGCCTTATTTGAATCGTCATCATCATCTTGCACAGTTTCCAGCCAATGGCTGGGTCTGTTTGGAACACAAGCCTCTCCAACGTCTTCTGTCTTCCCATCATCTCTCAGCCTCCACCCTTGTCCAGTCTTCTCCTCTCTTCTTCCACCCCCTTCAGCCACCTGTCTCTCGGTCTCTTTCCTTCCCACTTCGTCTCGTGTATCCTCCTGGGTATCCTCTTCTCCTCCATTCGTTTTACATGTCCATACCATCTAAGTCTAGACTTCTCTATACCATCCTGTAATGGTTCCTCCTTTATTAATTCTCTGGTCCTCTCATTTCTTATTCTGTCCAATACTGCTTCTCAAGAACCTCATCTCACTTTTCCCTTCCTTTCATAACCCAGGTCTCCGAGGCATACGTCAGGATAGGGACATAGTACGTCCGATATATGATCTTTTTGCTGTTCTGAGGGACATCCTTGGTCCATAACATGCTTCTCACACTCCTCCGGAATGCTTCTGCCTGTCTCCCCCGCTCATTTATTTCTCTATCGTTTCTTCCATTATCTTGTATCAGGCTTCCCAGATACTTGAAACTCTCCACTTTCTTCAGCTGTTCCCCACCAATTGTTATTCCCGTTGTGGTTCTTTCCTTCTTCCTTGTTGTGATCACCATCTCACTCTTATTTATGCTAAATTTCATCCCATATCCTTGTATTATTCCTTCCCACACGTCCAACTGTTCCTGTACCTCCTCCTCCTTGTTTCCCCAAATCATCAGCAAACACCATTGCTTTCATCTTTCCTTCCCCAATTACTTGTGCCACTCGGGGTCATTATGTCATCCATCACCACAATGAAAAGTAACGGTGACAGTGCACTTCCTTGTTTCAGGCCGTTTCACTGGATGGTAAAGCACAATAAAACAAATAAGGCATAGTGAACAATATCAATCAATCAATCAATCAATCAATATTTATTGTCATTTAACAACTTATCGTTGTATTAGACTACGTCACATTGTTAAAAATAGATGAACCCAACTAAACATAAAAAAAGGCTTAACCTGAATTAAAAGTCTTAACTTATATTAAAACTTAAAAAAGTAACCACTCTCCCTCATGAACCGGATGACGAGGTCTAGTGACGGCCCGTCATCACGGAGAATAAGGGAGAGGGTATTAGGCAGTTTAAGAGTCCTTCGCAGATCGGCCAGATCCACACACTCCAAGAGAATGTGTGCCACAGTTCAAAAAAGAACAAGTCCTTGAGTCAATGTACACTGAAAAATTTAGATTGCTGGGCCTAACCCACTCTCACTTATAAAGCGGATAACGCAATCAGCAGCCACCACGTCATCGGCAAACCAAGGTTTCTTCGTAAGTCAGCAAGATCCACACACCTGGTTAAAATGTGGGCAAATAGTAAAATGTGGGCCACGGTGAAAACGGCTCCACAGGTACAAAGTGAGGGGGGTCTACCCTTCTCATCAGATACGAGTGGGTGGATCTTGTATGACAAAATGACGAACTCTCTCCGTGACCGGAAAGAGCTCCGCCACACACTAGTAGTTCCCTTGATCGCTCTCAGTTTACTGGGCAGTGGGTCACCTAGCCACTGATTCTCCCAAAACGCCAGAACTCTTAGGCGTAACTGTGTAACCATACATTCTTCTTTTGTGGTTATCAGGGCGTGCTTGTTTGCACACAAAGGGAGAGCAATTTAAAAAAAAAAAAAACTTTACTTACAATAACGCCCACACATCTTGTTCTCTATCATTACTGCTTTCTTCTTTCATTAATCTCATTCCTTTCTACCAATACTATTGTCTCCTTTCCTTTTCATCATCAAAGCATCTCAATAATCATACCTCATGGAACTAACATTATAATACCAAGTAATAGAATAAGGAAGAAGAATTTCTACACAGAAAAGCAACTCAAATGAGCATGGCCCCCTCCTGATAGATCATCACAAGGAATTCCCTGGCTCAAGGCTCAATACACCTTGCAATGATCTATCAGCATGCTATAACCTTAACCTATAAATGAACAGTTACAATTCGCCCCCATTTGTGATTCTCACGTGAGGATCACATACATAAAACACAAAATACATAAAAGAAAATAAAAACATATCACATATACACTAAAATATCACACACACACAGTAAAACAACTTATCAATTATCATCATTTACAGAAGGATGTCGAAGTTTGAATAAATCTTCACTGTTGTTAACTTGTCCACGTCTGGCATATGTTTCAGAAAAGCCACTTCTAAAATGCCTCCTCTCTCCCAAGTCACTTCCCAAATGGTCAAAATTCGCTTCCTCATCCACCTCGGAAAGTGATGATGCGTCAGTTCCAATAACTGCCGGCTCCTTCTGTTTGTTCCACAGACATCTCCCCTTGACCATCTAGTGTAAGCATCCCTGAAGCAGCAACTGAATCCAACCCATCACCAAACTGCAATCCACTTTCCAATATTATGTCTTGAAGAACTGGAAAAATGAGTTCATTCGATAAGGACATACCATCTTCACACTTTTCATCATCTGAACTGCTATTTTCTATGTTGTTATTATCTCGAATGCATAAATAATCATTTCTATCAACATCCCGATTAAGCACTTTCTACCCCTCATTGTCATCATCGACAGTAGAATCTGCACTTTCTGCAGAACCTATATTCAGAACATATGAAGGCTCTCGTGACACTTCTTTCTTTCCTTCTTCCTCGTTCTTCCTTTTCTTCTGTTCTTTTCTTAATCTTCCTACTCCTTCTTCTGTCTTCCATTTCGTCTTTTTCTTCATCCACCATGTCATTCCGCACCTTGTACTCCTCATCTTCCATCTCCCCCGTTTCTCTCTCCTTCCCTTCCTCATCTTTCTCCTCTGTCTCATACTATTCAACAACTCCTTTCTCATCGTTTTATATCTCATTCTTTTCTTCACCTTATCTTCTATCTCATTCTCTTCCTTGTCTTCAGTTTTATTCTCCTCCTCCATTTGACATCCTCCTTCACCTTGTTCTCTCTCTTGTCCATTTTTTTTTTGCCCCCCCACCTCTCGGATAATTTTCCTGCTCCTTAATCTCACATAACATTTTCTGGAGATCTTGAATCTGGGAATAAGCGAGGAAAGAGAGACAGTGGACATGATAGAAGAAGAGCAGGAAGATAGGGCTATAAGCACAGAACCACCATCAAGAACAGAGATACAAAAGGCTATCAAACAATTAAAGAACAGTAAGGCGACAGGTATGGACAACATTCCATCGGAAGCCTTGAAAGTAGATACGGACACTACAGTTGAGAATCTGCTACCACTTTTTGAGATGATCTGGGAAGAAGAGAAGATTCCTACAGACTGGAAGAAAGGACTGTTGATCAAGCTTCCGAAGAAAGGAGATTTATTGGAATGTGACAACTGGAGAGGGATTACTCTCCTTTCAATCCCAAGGAAGGTACTCTCCCGAGTAATTCTAGAAAGGATAAATCAGAGAGTTAATTTAAGGCTGAGGAAAGTACAAGCAGGATTTAGAGAAAGCTTTTCTTGTACAGACCACATCAATACACTGTGCATAATTATAGAACAATCAACGGAACTGCAATCGTCACTGTACCTACTATTCGTTGATTTTGAAAAGGCGTTTGATAGTATAATGAGAGAGAAGATTTGGCAAGCCATGAAAGAGTTCGGGATTCCAAAGAAAATTATAAAGATTACTCAAGAAATTATGAGAATTACACCTGTCAAGTTTTACATCAGGGGATGTTGTCGGAGCCCATTCCAGTAAATACAGGAGTTAAACAAGGATGTTTGCTGTGTCCAATACTATTTCTCATGGTGCTGGATCTTATCATGAAGAAAGCAATGAATCGTCGAAGAGGTATCCAGTGGGGACTTACAGACAGGTTGGAGGACCTGGATTTCGCAGACGACCTGTGCTTGCTAGCCAGCAGTTACAAAGATATGGAAGCAAAGCTGAATGATTTAAGAACTGAAGCATCTAAGGTGGGATTGAAGATCAATGGAAGGAAAACCAAGGAGATGCGCCGTAATAACCGAAATAAGGCACCATTACTTCTAGGGAATCAAGAGATCGATCAAGTCAAACAGTTTTGCTCAGGGAGGGAAGTGAGGCGGTATGCACCGGTATGGAATACCGGCACTGCTTTCAAAGGCCCAATGGCATACCGGCACTGCTTTCAATGTCAAATAGCATACCACCACTGAAAACCAGCGGATCTTAAATTTGTTTGCGCCGTAGGAATTAATATAATTACTTTTCATGATCATTCATCCACTGGTACCAAGCTACCTTCACCGATAAACATTCGCCTGTAGACATCGTCAATATAGAACCGTGCGTTCCTTTTTAAAGCATACCCGTAGAGTGCTTCAGCATCGCTTCATTTAACTAGAGTGGAAAAAAAGAACGGCCATGGCCGTCCATGCAGCGAAACACATAAAGCAAGATCTTATACGGATGCTAATTATATGTCAGTAACAAACACAGAAACATTAATTTAGTTCCCCACTTCACTCATTTAATTTTATTTATCTATATAGCCTAAATAATAATTCACACATTAATTATATACTTTAAGTGAAAAATAAAATTTATTAGTTGAGCATGATCAAACTCTGAGTGAATAGAACAATTTCCTGCATATCACGTTACGTTGTAAGGGAAGGGTATGCTTTTTTGAAGTTGAGGTATGGCAGGGAATATATCTTTCGATGGCATACTGCCTCTGGTTTTTTCCCACTTCCTACACTGGTTTTGCTACCTGGGAAGTATGGTCCCCACTGAGGGAGGTACTATGGAGGATATAGGAAATAGAATAAATAAGGCTAAAGGAGCATTCGCAATGTTGAGACCAATTTGGAAAACATGGAAACTTAACATCTATACCAAACTTCGCATCTTCAATTCAAATGTCAAGTCAATATTGCTCTATGGGTGTGAAACTTGGAAGACCAACAAACAACTGATTAACATGATCCAAATATTTGTGAATAGATGCTTGAGGAATATCCTGAGGATATGGTGGCCACAAGTTATCTCCAATGAAGAGCTATGGAGAAGAACACAGCAAACACCCATTTATATTGAGATGTGTCGTAGGAAATGGAAATGAATTGGGCATACATTACGATGAGATGGAGACAACATAGCAAGACAAGCCCTGGAATGGAATCCACAAGGTAGTAGGAGAAGAGGCAGACCAAGGAGGAGGAGTGTAATAACAGAAGGAATGGAGAAAGGAGGGAAGACCTGGAACGAGATAAGGAGGATGGCGCAGAACAGAGTCCGATGGCGGAAATTCATTGATGGCCTATACCCCACTTAGGAGATAAAGGGAATAAGTCAAATAAGTCAAGTTAATCTCACCTATCTCAATCACTTCCTCCATTTGACTTTGTTCTTCTTCACCTTGTTCTCGCTCTTCCTTGAGCTTCTCATTTCTCTCCGCCAATGTCACCTGTTCCTCCTTAAGGGTCTCGATTTCCCCCAGCTTATTTTCCACGCTATCCTGATTTTTCGCTATTCCTTCTCTCGTCACATCTTCCCTTTCTTCTATCTTACTGCTAAGCTCTTTCTCTAAGTTTTCCAACCTACTACTCATCACAGATTTATGTTCTTGAACTTCTTTGCTTAACTCCTCAATCTTAGCATTAGTTGCTTCAGCCTGCTTCTTTACTGCTTCGTTTACATACACCATTACAGATTCTACCTGCTTACCTACAGATTCCATTTGCGCTTTCATAGACTCTCCTTGCTGCCTAACTTCTCCTCTCTCGTTACTCATACACTCTTTCACTGACCCTATTTCTTGGCTTACTGACTCTCTTACTGATCCTATTTCTGTACTTAAAGACTCTTATTTTCTGGCTTACTGACTCTTCCATACCTGTGAATTTACTTAATAGCATTTGAAGCACCTTATAGTTCACATCTCCCTTTCGTGCCCTACGTTGGTGCGTCATAATGTAACCGTACATTCTTCTTTTGTGGTTATTGGGGCGTGCTTGTTTGCACACAAAGGGAGAGCAATTAAAAGAACCATATTGTTCTTTACTTACAATAACACATAACCTTCCACATGTCTTGTTCTCTATCATTACTCCCTTTTTCTTTCATTAATCTCATTCCTTTCTACCAATACTATTCTCTCCATTTCTTTTCATCATCAAAGCATCTCAATAATCATACCTCATGGAACTAACATTATAATACCAAGTAATAGAATAAGGAAGAAGAATTTCTACACAGATAAGCAACTCAAATGAGCATGGCCCCCTCCTGCTAGATCATCACAAGGAAATCCATGGCTCAAGGCTCAATACACCTTGCAATGATCTATCAGCATGCTATAACCTTAACCTATAAATGAACAGTTAAAACTGAGAGCGAATATCTCTAGCGGGTCGAGGTGGTAGTGATACAGAAAGGTGATTCGAGTGTCAGCGTGGCACAATACGGCTAATAGGTCGTGGATTTGCTGCACTAGGGTAAACAGTGGGAATTAGCTTTCCCACTTTAGTGCTGGTGTTACCTCTCAATGAAAGGAGGCCCTGTTAGTAAGTTCATACTGGTAAGGTACTTAATGAAAAGTAGGATTACAATTATATTATGCATTTGGTTTGAGCCTTGGTGTGCCATCTTCTGAACGAAGGTTGGCAATCATCTGGTATTTGGGATTTGGATGGTATATGGCACCAGTCTTTGAGGTACTTAAACCAGCCAGGTCCGCGATGTCCTACTATGTATCCCTGCATCACCAGCTGTAGGATCATGTGACCTTTTATTGGACAGCAGTACTTGTTCAAGCTTATCTCTCATCAATCCCTGCTCGGCATAGCATAGCAATAAGAACACACGACATGAGATAACAATTAAAATTACCGGCTTCGGTGGCGTAGTCGGTAGCATGCTGAGCTTCTATGCCCAAGATAGCGGGTTCAAACCCGGCCGAAGCCGTCGGATTTTTTAAGAGCGTTAAAAATCCCTCAGTATACCTTCCTTCGGAGGGGAAGTCATGTCATAGATTTATGGCATGTTAAACAACCTTCCACTAATTGCACCTGTGTGAAGCTAAATTGGATAGGTTAAGAATGTAAACAGTAGCCTCCGTGGCTTAGGCGGCAGCACGCCGGCCTTTCACCGCTGGGTCCGTGGTTCAAATCCCGGTCACTCCACGTGAGATCTGTGCTGGACAGAATGGAGGCAGACAGGTTTTTCTCCGGGTACTCCGGTTTTCCCTGTCAAAATTTCATTCCAGCAACACTCTCCACTATCATTTCATTTCATCTGTCATTCATTTAATCATTGCCCCAGAGGAGTGCGTCAGGCCTCGGCAGCCGGCACAGTTCATATCCTCGCCGCTAGATGGGGGCTTCATTCATTCCATTCCTGACCCGGTCGGAGACTGGAAGCAGGCTGTGGATTTTCATTTCAAGAATGTAAACAACACTCTTAGGTTTCTACGTTCGTTGCCAAGAGCCGACTGCAGTGGTGTCTAGTAGCTAAGTTCTGAACTTGGCCAAGTAGTCGTTGACGGTGGCGCTTGGCGGCAAAAGTAGGAACTATTTGAAAAATTCTAAGTTGCAGTACTTAAATTAAAAAACAGATAACACACACTAATAGTCATCACAATTAACACCAGTTATCAGACAGATTCTACACACACCCAAAGTACACAGGGCTACATGACCGCGTTGTCGCAGCCCCTAAACTTAAGAACCAACCAACAATTAAGAAAATAAGAATTAATAAACTAAGCTTGTACTGTACCCGAATTCGCATTCACGTTGTATTACTTTTGCCTGTTCTGAAAATCATGCTATGACTATGGAATTATCCCTACATCTAAATCAATTAACTATCAGTAACTTCAATTTATGAAATAAACTGGTGTGACAATGAACAATCGAAATATTCTCGGGATACCCCCCTGCGGGGGCCCATGGTAGGTTGTGTGTATAACTGGTACTTACCCGACTGGCCATGGCTTGGCCCACCAGAGGCGTGAAGCTGATGCCCTCTGTGCAGAGGCGCACATCACTTGACTTCTCAGGGCACAGCGGAAGGGCCTGTGACACGTTGGTGAGGTCCACCAGTGTTGGGAATATGTCCACCAGTTCCACAAGCGCGTCGCTGACCAACGGCCGGTTCGTCATGCCAGGGACAAACAGGATTAGGGGCACCCTCACCGCCACCTCGTAGTTGCTATACTTGGACCACTCGCCATGCTCGCCCAGGGACCAACCTAGCACAGTAAACAGCTGTTTACAGCCAGTACTCTTTCCTAGAATTTAGATTTATCCACAAGAAATTCCTTCATTTTTAACAGTGATGAACCATTTTGATTACCATTATTAGTGATTAAAGCCTACTAGAAGCCCACTTTCATTTCCAATACTTCTCCTTTCTCTGTTGAAACATTGGTTTTCACTTCAGAGTGTAAGGGGCCAAGAATTAACTATGTCACAAAATATAAATTGTTTAAGAACATCACAGTCAGAAATCCCAGCAGATTCCAGGTCTTTTCAGACTTCATTGATTAAGGTTTCCTTCTAATCACTGAGAAGATCTTGGTACATGTTGTATCTCCGCATGCTGTCACAACAGTTTCAAGTTACTTTCAGTCTGTACGTTCCGTCTGGGAGTATTCTATAGGCTCATGTTACACTTCACACCACACTAGGTGCCGCCAATTTTAACCTATTGCTTCTACTAGCCTTCATCTACAGGCCACAAATGTACAATGCCCTTATCACAATCCCGGAAAGTATGGGCGCTGGGCTCAGGTCATATGGACCCACGCTGAATAAAATAATTTACTAAAATAGAACCAGCAAACGAGATATCTTAACTTGCACCCAAGTCTTACCACACTCTCTGTGAATGGTATTAAAAAAGCAGGAAAATGTATACCTAAATATCCTAATGATAATAGGCATATATTAGCCTACTGACTAGTTTTATCTGGCTGTATCCAAGACATGTACAGTATGTACACAAAGATAATTACCCTTTGAGTCAAGTTTGTTACAGTATCTGGTATTCACAGGCTCTAACACTCTCCTGTTATTTGGAGCAACACACACATTATTTGCTAACCTCATCTTCCTAACAACTTTCAAACTCGTACACTTTGTACAGAATTAGTCTCCACACAAGGAACTAGGACGACCAAAAAGAAAATTGAGTCTGGAATTCCTCAACACAGTTTCTAAGCTAACAATAAGCGACAATAGTTCAGACACACCAGTGATCATGTCAGTAACAGGATGAGGAATTCTTCCCACGCATCGAACGTCACCCCAACTGCGAGAACAGGTTATCTTCCGATGGTCCACCCAGCAATGATTTCGTTTTCTTGTTTATCCTCATTTAGAAAGCAGACACAAGCGCTGTCCGGCTCCCACAGCGCTCGCGAGCTCGTCCTCCAACTTCTTCCCTCAACTTGGTTTCGGTAGCGAACGAAGTTTCTTCGCAAGGTTAGCAGTGTTTTCCATTATATTCCAAGTTTTCCGTCATTTTCTTTAACAATATTCTGAAATATCTTGAATTTTCCGCCATTTTCTTTTCCAAATTTTTCGAGTTTTCCGTCATTTTCTTTTCCAAACTTTCTAGCACCTGAGACATACCGTCAGTACCACAAGGAACTCTGGGTCCTCACCTGCATCCACAAGTGTCTGCCCTAGTAGTATTTGTAGCGTCGTATTTGTTCCCGTAGAATCAACTTCCTGTTCCTTTAATTTTTTACGTCATTCTGAAACCTTCAGTCCTGAAAGTTTAACTTTCCTCGTCACCATTTTACACTCCAAGATGCGGGACACACAGTCACTAACAAATAACTAGGCACTCAATGTACACTCGCAATTCAAAAAGAAGCACTTGACACCACTTGTTACATTCCTAAAATAAAATTAGTCAGGCACATATTAAACTCGTTGCTTATTTACAATAAGAACTATACTCATCATCATCGGCTTTAACTCGAACCCGGGTATAAATCTTCTTCCTGCAGTCCAGTTTGTGGATGTGTTTACGGTGACTAAAGAGTCCAATCCTGGCATGGAACAAGCGACCACACAAGTCACATAGTATTGCTGGAGGAGGACGTGGTTGGGCTGCTCGAAGTTTCCTAGCTTGACGCTTGGCCTCTTCATGTGTGCGTCGATCCCTTTCAAACGTCTTAACAGTATCCGAGATGGTACGGCGCCAAGTTGAGCGGTCTTCAGCCAGCATGTCCCAGGTTTGTGAATCAAGACCTGCCAATTTCAGGGTCTGCTTAAATTGGTCCTTGTAGCGCCTCTTAGGACCACCATGAGGTCTGGTGCCATAGCATAACTCACCATATAGCATTTGACGAGGTAATCTCACATCATCCATCCGATGGACATGACCAATCCATCTAAATTAGTGACCTATTATGGATGATTCTATGTTGTTGATTTGAGCCTTTTCAAGAACAGCAATATTGGTAATGCGGTCTTCCCATTTAATCCTCAGGATTGATCAAAGGTTTTGTAGGTGGAAGTGCTCAAGCTTCCTAAGATCACGTCGGTAAAGGGTCCACGTTTCACAGCCATACAACAATGTAGACACCATAAGCTTTGTACTCATGGACAGATCTTTATTCATGAAGACCCGGTGCGCTAATCGTCCATATGCTGCACGGGCTGCGCCAATTCTCTCACACAGAAATGGTACTGCCCAGGTACGAGAAGTGGTCTACCTGCTCTAATGGCAAATTTGAGATGGAGATATTGAACTGAGGAAGAGGTTGTGCCAAGACTTTAGTCTTATTGACATTTATGGTAAGACCAAAGCGATCACATGCACAGTTGTAACTCTTGCAGCTCTTCTGCTGTGAGAGTTGGCAACACAGCATCATCTGCATACAACATGTTAGTAACCTTAGTAACCTGAGTTTTCCTCAAGGAGCGGAGACGAGTTAGGTTGAAAAGCCCTCCATCAAAACGATACTTAACCTCCACACTTGGGGTGTTTGTGGGTGAATCATAAAGCATTGCAGCCAAGTACAGCGCGAAAAGCGTTGGAGCCAGTACACATCCTTGTTTCAGTCCATGAGTAATGGGAAATTCATCGGACATCTTATTCTGATGGCAAACCTGACCTGTCATGCCATCATGGAGAGCCTTGATTAAATCTACAAAACTCTGAGGGCAACCAAACCGCTTCAGCACTGCCCACATGGCTGGTCTTGGAACCGAATCAAATGCCTTTTCCAAGTCATAAAAGACTTAACTTAATTTATTCACAAAGAGTGGGCACTGGTTTTCATCTGCCTTTGTCAATGCAATGTTTGTTATTTCAAATTCGGGACTTGTTTCAAGCTCGAATTGAGCTCTTCTTCACTTATTTTTTTAAAAACATTTCATTTTACGTAATGTAAAAGGCAAGATTAATTTTGGAAGGTCATTTCTTAAAAACATTGATTACGGCTCTCATGGCCCTGAATACAGTATTCATGATATTAAAGTCGAGCTCGAAACATGTCTTGGATTGGAACCATACAAGCACTATTGACGGGGGTGGAGGGAAGTCGGTGCTTGTTCTTTGTAAGTAAATTAAGTTATTACAAGTCAATGCAGATTAAAAAAGGAAGAAACATCTTTTTTTTTTTTTCATCTTGTCCACTTTCATTGACTTTTTTTTAATCATTTCAAATGATCTTGTCGACTTCGTCGTTATGCTTGGGTCCAACATTATGCGTTACGGAGACGGAAGCGACTCATGCAGCCGCGCAGGAAGCGAGTGCGTGACGTCATGCAGCCGCGCGGGAAGCGGGTGTGTGACGTCATGCAGCCACGCGGGAAGCAGAAGCTAATGGTTATTGGAGTCTGGTGAAAGAGTCCTGGGGCGTCGAGCAACCTGGGGCTTTGAGCGAAGCGAACACAAGAATACAGGCTGACTTCTAAAGAGATATACAAATGCCATATAAGAATACAAGGTGTCCCTTAAAGAGGTATACAAGATGGCAGAGAAGAATACAGGGTGACTCTTAAAGAGGTGCACAAGGTGTCAGACAAGAAAACAGGGTGACTCTTAAAGAGGTGTACAAGATGTCACACAAGAATACAGGGTGACTTCTAAAGAGATATACAAGATGCCAGATAAGAATACAGGGTGCATCCTAAAGAGGTGTGCAGGATGTAAGAGCAAATTACAGGGTGACACTTAACGAGGTGTACAGTATGTTAGATTCAATTTAAATAGAGGGTGACCCTTAAAGAGGTTTGCGAGATATCAGATTCAAGAAGAGTGGATTCTGTTGTTCTCTACATTTTTCTTGTAGCTGTCTCACACAGAAAATCAAGTCAATTGTGCTTCTGGAAGCTCTAAATCCACATTGTGACTCTGGGAGGATCTTCTCAGAGATAACCTTGAGGCGGTTAAGTAGAATTCTTGCACAATTGACAGCAGTGAGATACCACGGTAGTTGCCACAAACACTGCGATCACCCTTTTTAAAGATAGTGGCATTCTTTAGGTCTCCAGGTACCTTTCTTGATTCCCATATTCTGAGGATAAGGGTGAAAATCCTTGTTTTGAGTGAACGACCTCCGGCTTGAATTAGTTCCAGAGGGATGTTATCTGGGCCAGGTGCTTTTCTGGGTTTCAATTGGGTGAGAGCTGCACTGAAATCATGATAGGTAGGAGGTACTGCCAACCACAGTTGTTCAGGTTGTTGCGGCACATCACAAAGGAAGTCTTCAGCAGCTGCTGATGGACGATTTAGGAGATTGGAGAAGTGCTTCTTCCAGCGTTCCAAGATTTCTTGACTATCAGTAAAGGTAGTAGAATTATCAGCGCTTTTCAGTGTACCTGATGATGAGCGAGATGGTCCATATATTTCCTTGAGTACTGCATAGAAGTTCCTCAAGCCTCGAGCAGCCGATAGTCTCTGCAGTTCCTGAGCCTTCTGCTGCCACCAAGTATTTTTAATCTGTCTTATCTGCTTCTGGCATTTACCCTTGAGTTCCAGTAGTTTATCTCTCTTTGTGTTGGAAGTTGGGTCTTGAAGATGGGCAAGATAGGCATTCCTTTTGGCATTGATGAGAGACAGAATTTCCTCATTGTTGTTATCAAACCAGTCTTGTCTTTCCGCACTATAAAACCAATGGTTTCCTCAGCTGACTGTGTGATAATCTTCTGTAGTGTGGCCCATTCTTGCTGAATGCCATTTGTTACTGGGTTTTCTGATAACTGGGAGACGATCCTGTTGCCAAAATGTTTATACATGGATTCATCCTGAAGTTAGGATGTATTAAACTTCTTTCTTGGCAAATTTTTGATGTTCCTAGGTGGTTTAGGTCTGATGGATATCCTGAGCTTACATATAAGAAGTTTATGATCTGTCCAGCAATCGTCTATATTCCTTGCTGTTCTGGTAATAAGAGTGTCCTTCTTATCACATTGCCGGGTAATGATATAATCAAGAATGTGCCAATGTTTGGAACGAGGATGCATCCACGTGGTTTTGAAGCGGTTAGATAGTCGGAACTGCTTGTAGGTAATGAAAAGTTCGTGTTCTGCACAAAGACCAAGAAGCAACAGTCCATTGGGATTACATTTTCCAAGTCCCTGTTTGCCCATCACATTATTCCATAGCCTGTGATCTTTCCCAACTCTGGCATTGAAATCACCGAGGAGCAAGAGTTTATCTGCAGATGGTACCTTGGAGATGATTTCACTTAGCTGATTATAGAACTGAGCCTTTTACTTCATCATCAGAATCTGAGGTAGGAGCATAGGCAGAGATGAGTGTCATAAAGGAACCTCCAGAGAGTGGTATGCGGAGAGTCGTGAGCCTTTCGCTGATTGCAATGGGCGTAAGTTGGTGATAATTTACCAGTTTGGTCTTCACAGCGAAGCCCACACCATGAATACGACATTCACCCTCCTCCTTTCCTTTCCAGAAGATGGTATATCCTGTTCCAGATTCAGTAATCTTGCCTTCAGAAGACAGCCTAGTTTCACTGAGAGCAGCAATGTCAACGTTGAGTCTTGATAACTCATGGGTTACAAGAGCTGACCTTCTTTCAGGTCTAACGTTATTGTCCAAATCAAGCAAAGTTTTGATGTTCCATGATCCAATAATCAATTTGTGATTCTTTACTGTTTTTGAGTTTCGACCGCATGAGGGGTGACCTGCTGAGTGCGTTGCCCAGCCGGACCAAGATTGTGACTTCCGATGTTTAGCCCACCTTTTCTAGGGCCTTCCCCATGTGGGGTGGGGAGCAGTGATCCTAAATAGGCCTGTCCAAACACAGAT
This sequence comes from Meconema thalassinum, assembly GCA_946902985.2. Classification (NCBI taxonomy): domain Eukaryota; kingdom Metazoa; phylum Arthropoda; class Insecta; order Orthoptera; family Tettigoniidae; genus Meconema; species Meconema thalassinum. Next base: position 4,319,348 of record OX336390.1, read on the forward strand.
GCAGGACTGAATTCCTGAGTAGTCACAGAGTCTCTGGATGACGACCATCACACATCTGCTGCCAACGTGCAGGTCCAAACTAGGGGCTTCCAGTGTGACTTCCGATGTTTAGCCCACCTTTTCTAGGGCCTTCCCCATGTGGGGTGGGGAGCGGTGATCCTAAATAGGCCTGCCCAAACACAGATGCAGGACCGAATTCCCGAGTAGTCACAGAGTCTCCGGAAGACGACCATCACACATCTGCTGCCAACTATACTAATAAACACTAAAATAGCACACGCATTAATTGGGTCACTCACTCACACTCAATCAGAAGGCTTCTACGGGACACGAAGATCCCGCACCAAAATGCCTCCACTGAACTCTGTTCTTCGAATGAACTCTGTTCTTGCCAGTTGTCTACAAAGTTTGGAGATTTCATTTCTCCAGGAACTCTGCTGGCCTGCTTTCTCTTGGTTCTTCTTTAAAGATTTTTAAGATCATTTGATCATCTCCCATCCTTAGTAGATGACCAGGCCATCGAAGTCTTGAAGTTGGTATAATGAGCCACCATTATAATATTCATCAGCTGACATATAATTCTATAACCTATTTATAAAACAATCCAACAAGGCATCAAGGCAACATATTTCTCCAATTCACAATATCTATTTAAGCAATAAAACTGAAATTTTGTATGGTGATAGAGATAGCCTATATTAAGGAAATACATATGAGGAGGTGACACGCAAAGACGAACATGTCCACAATTGAAAAAAAAAATGAGATACAATATGGAACGGGACGTACAAGATGAGCGGACTGTAAATAGATCGTGCAATTTAAGCAAACTTGAATATGTCCCAGACAGACCGGTGTGTCTAACATCTATAATTTGTAAATGTATGGAGCGGCTAGTAGCAAACAGTGTGCTGGAATTCCTACGGGAGAACAATCTGCTCGACCCAAATCAGCACGGTTTTCTTCCGGGTCGTTCTTGCACTACTCTATTGACAAAAGTCATTGATGAGTTTCAGTTCTACTTGAATCAGCCAGAAGTGAAACAAGTGGACTGTATTGCACTGGATTGGGCTAAGGTCTTCGATCAAGTGTCTCATGAAAGACTTTTGTTAAAGCTACAGCAGCTTAACATACGGGGTAGCTTACTTGCATGGGTGAGGTCATTCCTAGAGGGTCGAACGCAGTGTGTGGTGTACGGAGGAGCTCGATCACAGGCTGCTCAAGTTACTTCTGGAGTGATTCAGGGCTCTGTGATCGGACCTCTTCTCTTCACTATATATGTGCTCGATCTTCCTGGCTGTGTCACCTCATCAATGTCACTATATGCAGATGACACCGTGCTATACAGGGGCATTAAATGTGAAGAAGATTCCCTCTGTCTTAAATCAGATCTGGACAACTTATCGCTGTGGTGTTCTGTGAATAATTTAAATATAAATGTACAAAAATGTAAATACATAAGAATAACCAGGTCAAAAAAACCCATTGAGAATGAATACAAAATTATGAACAGTGTCATCCCACAGTGCACAAACTTAAGTTATTAGGGGTAACAATCTCCGACACCCTGAATTGGAACATTCAAAGTGAAGAGGCAAGATGTAAGGCCACCAAAGTTCTGGGCTTCTTGTACAGAAACATGAGAGGTTGTAAACCTAGAGCCTTCAGGACGGCTTACATATGCATGGTCCGTCCGATATTAACGTACGGCTTACCTGCTTGGCATCCCACTACAGCGGAAAACATGAACAAGCTCCAGCGTGTACAGCGCCGCGCAGAGAGGCTAATAGCTCGTTATTCCCCTTCCCCTTTGTCAAAATTTCCATCTATAGAGGCAACAGCCAAACAAATTGATCTAATTTTTCTTAAAAAATCCCTTACAGGTTCCATTAATATTGACCCTTTTTGCCGACTGTCATTGGCATATCGCTCAGTTCGGAGAGGACGAGGTGTAACCCTCGTTCCGCCCTTTGCACGTAGCAATGCTTACCTGACAGGTTTCTACGGCCGCTCTGCGCGGTTATGGAACGCGCTGCCAGGGGATGCCAAGATCTTGCCTCTTCAGAAATTCAAGCCGTACGTAAAAAGGTACATTGTATAAATAAACGTATGTATGAGTGATTGATTGTCTCGCTGAATGAATGAGTATCTGAATGGAATGAATGTATGTATCGCGTGATCGAGGTTATGAATGTGCGTGCGTGAGAGAGTGAGTGAACAGGAAAATGTACTATGTCAATATTCTAAATATGTAAATACTGCAAATATCTTTGTAAAATATGTAAATATTGTTAAAACAAATCTAGATGTAAGCTGTGCCTGTGTAGCATGAAATATGTATGTGGGGCTTGCCCTTTTTCACTAGGCCTTCCATACGTCTTGTACGATATATGGTAAATAAATAAATAATAATAATAATACAAGCCTGTGAAAATGCATGGTTCAGCGCAAACACGAACTTGTCCACATCTACATTTGCTGCAAAGACGAACTAGTCCATACGGCCAGTAGGAAGCGCTGATTCATGTCACGTGATTTCCATTCCGCGCGAGACCAGACGTTCCCGTGCAGAGCAGCTGATATTAGCATTAGTTCCGTGCTTCTGTGCTCCGGCTTAATGATATTACATATTGCTATTAAAATTATTACGTCAGTGTTGTAGCAGAATGGATGAAGAATGTGTTCGTGTGAAGACTGCAAACAAGCGTAGCAGAAAGAGGAAAATGATGATGATGATTATGAAAATTAATTGTTGTTTTAAGGAGCTTAACATCTAGGTTATCGGCCCCTGATGGTTTGGGTGATAGTGAAGGATGAGATGAGAATAAAAAACTATAACTAATACTAACTACAGACTTACAGACTAGAAGAAGAAATAGTAAACAATAAAGAATAAGGCAAATAAAGGACCAGAAGAAAAGAAATGCCCTCAACCCTCGAAGAATAAGGATTGAGGGACTTGGAAGGAAGGGGAGCCATGAAAGGCAGATAAGAAAGGGGGAAAGAGGAGAGGGCCCACCCCAAGGTCAGAGGAAAAAGCGGGCAAAACGGACCCAGCTCAGGAATCCCTCGGGGTCGCCAACTCCCAAACTCACCAGCCGTGAACCCTTGACGGTGTAGCATTATCCAGGGTGCACCAGAAGTGGTAGGGCTACATACACCCTGCCTCCTTGAGGGCGTTGAGCAGAAAGCAGGAGATAACATGAAAAGAAAAAGAAGGCAGACCCCTCGCAGAATGAGGGTATCAGGAAAGATGAGACAAGGGCCAATTAAGGTAGGAAAGTGAAAGATTCCCTAGGCCTCGGATACCCTAATGCCGTCGGTGTCGGAAAAGAACAAGAGTTGTCCAAGGGAGGTAGACAGGAGAGAAGTCGGTGAGGAGCCTGGCACAAGAAAGTGGAAGCAATGTCGGACTCAGCTGGTGTCCCGTGGTCACCAACCCACGTCCCACTAGATATGAGCCCCTGGGGGAGAAAGAGGAAGAAGTATGCTTCGCGACGTGAAAAGGATGTTGCACCAAGAGGCTTTCATTATTTTCATGCATGCTCAGACAAAACAAACAGTTCTGTTGTCGGGAAATCCACCTACAAGATGCATTGCATGTGAGACAGTTGATTTATAGATTTCAAGAAAAAGCAGTTCAAGAGAGGAGGGTAGCACGAATGATGTCATTGAAGAATGTTCAACGAAAACTACCTCAAAATATTGAATGTGAAAATAAACCACGTAAATTTAATGTCACATACTTTATTTTGGTATCGTATGGCAACCATTAATGAATAAAATGTAAGCGATTATGAAAAAATAAAACACCTTCCTTTTGGAAATAATTCAAAGCCAAACTTATCCAAACGGTTCATGCAAAAGAAAACATGTCCATAATTAAATGTGCTTTTTTTTTAAACAAATATTTTCATTGTAGATTTATTTGCAGTCATGAATTGCCCTTTCTTTGCATGGAAATGAAATTGTTTGCATTTCAATATGTTATTTTCATTATCATGTATAGCTTGCCACGGTGGGTGAGTGGTTATCGTGTCGGACTACCAACCCCAAGATTGCAGGTTCGCTCCTGGCCATGGTAAGTGATTTTTGAAGGCGATACTCATGTCATACGTTGTTGGCATGTTAAAGAACCCATTTGAATTCAGTAGCCCGTGTTCAATGGCAAAATTAATCTCGGGATTTTCCGCCAACACAAAGTTCCTCCATTCTCTACTTGAAAGCGATGTAGTGTCAAGGAGTTTAGATATCTAACCTCCTTGACTTTCATAGCGTTCAAAGGAACGACGAAATTCGACATGCAAGCTACCCTCTGGGTGTCAGCAAAGCTTGCACCAGGCTCCCGAGGCCATACGATATTATTATATTATTATTATATTATCATGTATGGCTGAAATACGTTTTTTGTTAATTGTGAAAAACTGTATTAGGTGGACATGTTCGTCTTTGTGTGTCACCTCCTCATATGTGACTTTCAAAAGCAACATAACGGCAAACATGTAAAATTACTTTTCTGGCGATCTAATCACCAAAGAGCAATGAAACTTGCCACATCGAACATCTTTGTTTTCAAAAATTCATGATGGCATCAGTTTGAAATTTTAAAACTCGTACGGTATCGTATCCAAGCGATTGCAGATAAGATAATATAATAATCATAGTCCAATGCCACTAGCTTAGTGTAGGAGCTCGTTACAGAAAGAGGCCATCACACAGGAGAAGCCGTAATCACATCTAATGGTGTTGGTGGAGATATTTTTAAAGGGTAAAACACTAAGGTTATCTATTTCAGACATCATAGATTATGTCGGTAAGTTAACGTGAGCTATCCGACACCATTTTGCTTCCTTACAATATTATTTTTTTGATTCTTGTCTCAATGACTATTGAGATTTGAAAAGATGGTATATTGGCTTTCACGGCCAGTCAATTAAAATTCAGCAATTTTTCTATGTTTGTGCCGTGTGTCTTGTGTGGGGTTTCGCCAAGGACACCAAGCTGGCTCATCAGCGGGCTCTTGGAGTCCCCGCTTGAACCCCCACAGGAGTAGCGAACTGCGTGCTACCTCCCTTTATATGAAGTGCAGTTTGCTACTCCTGTGGGGGTCTGGCCATGGACACCAAGAGCCCGCTGATGAGCCACACAAAACCCCACACAAGACATGCCACAAACCTAGAAAAATTCCTGAGTTTTAATTGAGATTTGAGTTCGAAATTGTTGCTCTATACTTCTATCACAAATTAGGCCACGAACCAAAAGCTACAGTATTTAGTCGCCGGCGATACTCGTATCCGAGTTTACACTTCTCGCCTGCAGTTCCAAAATCTTTAGTCCAGACGATGAAGATGGCGCTGTTGGCTTATCAGGCCAATTCTCGCATAGAACACGCGACCACATATGTTGCATCCGATGGAGGGTGGAGGACGTGGTAGTGTTTGACGTATCTTTTTCCTCTGGTTAATTTCCTCTTCCTGTGTTCGACTTTCCTGCTCAAACTGTGCAACTGCAGCCGAGATGGTAGCACACCAGCGAGGGAGATCCAGTGTTGGGTTTATTTCTACTCTCCTCATGGTCTGCTTGTGTTGGTCGTTATACCGTTTTAAAGGAGCACCACATGGCCTCTTGCCAGTGTTGAGTTCACTGTACAGGGAGTCTGTTGTCACTCATACGCTGGATATGGCCTGCCCATCTAAGCCAACGACCAACAATCGAGGCTTCAATACTGTTTAGCATTGCTTTCTCAAGGACTGCTATATTAGTTACATAGTCATTCCATTTCATGCTCATGATTGATCTAAGTTTTTGTTGATGAAAGTGTTCCAGTTTCTTGATGTACCGGTGATATAGGGTCCAGGTTTCACATCCGTAGAGTAGCACAGAAATAACAACAGCTTGGTACACCAATACTTTTGTGCAGATCCTCAGAGCTTTGTTCAGAAACACGCGATGTCAGAGACGTCCAAAAGTATTTAGTACCTCACATGGAAAGTCCTTTTAATAGGCAGGAGAGTTTTATTGGAAAATATCAGTAGAATAAATAAAATTATGCTATCTAATTGTCACACCATTACTTGTTCTGAATGTACTCACAGTGTTTGGCTGATGAGAGCTACAAACTATGATTCATTCTCAATCTTAATACATAGCAGAGTTCAGTACATACCATGATCCCCTGTCAGGACGATGATGGTATTATCAACAAGCTCCAGTTCCATTAACTTGGCCATGAGCTGGCCGAACAGAAAATCAATATAGGTCACAGCTGAGTAGTAGCTCTGGCGTATCAGCTGGATCATGTTGTCTGAAATTAAGATATCCACAGTGCAATGTTCATCAAACAAGAAGACTCAAGTTAACCCATATACTGTATGCCCATATCAAAACTCGGTCTCTACAGAGTCATTACAGTAGGTACCATATACAATATAAGCAGTGCTACAGATCTGAAATATAATATGGATCACTTGCAACTGGTCAAATGAGTGGAAGGAATCAGTATATATCCCTTTACACAAAAAGGGATCAAAACAACATTGTGCGAATTACACAACCATCTCGCTAATATACCACTCCAGCAAGGTTATGTTATATGTTATACAAGGACGCTTGAAGTACTATCTCCTTCCACAAATACCCCCAGAGCAAGCAGGCTTCCTTCCCGGAAGAGGAACAAGAGAACAGATAATAAACATGCAGCAAATGATAGAGAAATACTACGAATTTAATGTACCTGCAAAATTCTGTTTCCTTGATTACACTAAAGCTTTCGATATGTGTTAACTTCTTTGGCAAGTGCTTGAGGAAATGGCAGTACCATTATATACCAACAACAAGGCATACGTTACAATCGATGGGAAGTTATCAGAGCCCTTTACGGTCGGAAAAGGCGTCAGACAGGGATGTGTTTTGTCACCACCCCTATTCAACATCTATGGGGAATGGATCATCAGAAAAGCCACCGAGGATTGGAAAGGTGGGACAAGACAATCTCCAACCTCCGCTACGCAGATGATACTATGCTGCTGGCTAGTTCGGAGGAAGAGCTGGCAGAACGTTTACAACGCACTGAGAGGTTCAGTGAAGAAGCAGGTTTTCCACTAAACCGAACCAAGTGTTACTTGATTGTGGTGGACAGACAGCTTGCTTTACCTCGTCCCTTCCAGCTAATATGAGATATCGATCTCAAGAAAGAAATAGTTTACCTAGGAGTTCACATTTCCACTAAGGGATACTGTGAAGGAGAAATTAAAAGACGAAGGGGTATGGCTAAAAAAAGCACTGTCTAGTCTAACAAGAATATGGGAAGTTCATCATTTTACCAAGGAAGCAAAGAAGCGACTGGTTGAAGCATTGGTATTGCCTATCGTTACGTATGGCTCTGAGTCCTGGACCATAAATGCTGCATGCCGTGGGAGAATCGAAGCCTTCGAGGTGACGCGTTATCGAAGAATGCTACAAATATCGTGGGTAGCAAGAACAACAAATGAATCAATTCAGAAGAAGCTAAGGATTGCTCCTAAAGCACGCCTACTCCCAAACAACCAGAGGCAAATGTTGAAATATTTCGGCCATGTCATCCGGCGAGACGGAATTGAGAAGTGTATCATCCAGGGTAAAGTTGAGGGGACGCGCCCCGAACCGGTACCTTGACCAGATAAAGAGTCTCACTAATCTGCCACTTGAGAAATTAATGCATATAGCAGAAGACCGCGGTGTATGGCGGAGTAATGTTAACAGATTTGCGTGAAGGGTCACGACGTTCGAAATCCAACTACGACCAAGAAGAAGAAGAAGTACAGTATATCTATTAACAGACCAACAATGGTGCTATATGTGGCACGCATTCTCAACAGAAATAGGTAAATACTGAACACTTTAACTATACTCATATAATTCTTAATTACACATGTGATTCTTTAGTGGGATTACTAACTCACCGGTTGTCTTAGATTTGGAAGTTACGGTTTCACAGTTATGTGTCGCCATATTGATGTCAGTTCTAAAAGGTGCGTTCTAAAAGCAACGAGCCGGAGCCTGGAATGTGCAAACCGGAGACGACATCGGCTAATTGTGGCGTGTGTAACGAGGTGTGGTTCCGACCAGAGCGTGGAAGGTCACAGCCCGTCGCTTGAGGGCACGCGTACACGTGACGATACAAAGCGAGCAGCAGCATGCATCAATCGTCCAACGCTGCCAGTCGCTTTGCAAACAGTGACATGGAGGCGTCAAACGAAGAGCAAAGAGGTGTTGTTCGGTTTCTGACAGCGGAAGGAGTAGGGGGAACGGACATTCATCGCCGAATGTCCCTTGCAAGGGTCAAGGCGTGGCACAAGCACTTCAGGGAAGGACGGGTGTCGTTAGCCGATGATGCCCGGTCTGGGGCACCCCCCCTGCATTACTGATGACAACGTCCAGCTGGTTGATGCACTCATTACCCAGGACCGCCGAGTGACAGTGAACGCCATAGCAGCCGTGGTCGGAATGAGCGTTGGAACTGTGCACACCATCATGAAGGAACGACTGCACTTGCGCCAAGTGTGTGCCCAATGGGTGCCCCACAGTCTTCAACCACACCAGGAAGCATGTCGAATGGCCCACTGTCTTGGTCATCTGCAGCGCTATGCGAGGAAAGGGTATGGGTTCCTGGCACGAGTGGTGGCTGGAGATGAGTCATGGTGTCATCACTTCGAACCACAATCCAAACGACAAAGCCTCTAGTGGAAGCATCCAGGGTCACCACCACCCAAAAAAGGCAAGGCCATCCACACGAGTGCAGGAAAGGTAATACTAACGTTCTTCTATGACCAGGATGGCCCCTTTCTGATACACTTCATGCCGCACGGGACAACAGTGAATGCCCAGTGTTACTCGCAAACCTTGACCACCCTTCGCCAAGCGATTAAAACAAAACGACAAGGCAATCTCACCCGTGGGGTCATTCTGCTCCACGACAATGCACAACCTCATACGGCCAACACAGTCGCGGCACTCCTGCAGAAATTCAAATGGGAGGTTCTCGGCCACCCTCCATACAGTCCAGACCTCTCTCCCTGTGATTACGCCATGTTTGGTCCCCTGAAAAGGGCTCTGCGGGGCCAACGATTCACCTCGGACGCCGACATCCAGCTGTATGTGCGGAACAGGTTCACATCGCAGCCCAGGGAATTTTATGAGACAGCCATTCACAGTGGGACAAGTGCCTCAACAGCCAGGGCCAATACTTCTAACATACAGGTAATTATGCCTCCGGCTCGTTACTTTTTGAACGCACCTTATAATTACAATATCATGCTCAATAATCCTCTTTACTCAATGATTTATTTGGTATTTTATTTATATTTTTAGAATCCTGAATGCAGATGATATTGTAGAAATATTCAAAGAGTTTGAGAAAGCAAATGATGAAGAATTTATTTATTTATTTATTTATTTACATAGGTCCCAATGAGCCTGAGCTCGTGTTAGGGACAATCAAGTAACATAGTTACAGAATGGCATATATACAATTTTTGTAACATTATTGTTTAATTTAATAGTAACTTACATTAGATTGCTAGTGACTAACTTTACAGAGATGATTCGGTATGATACATTGCATTGCTTAAGACTTAAGACTATTGTATATGGGCTATTCATTCCTTAATAGGAAGTCTTTTGTTTTCCTCTTAAATGTTTTTATAGAGAAACTTTCCCTTATGCCTAATGGTAGCGAGTTGTATTCTTTTATTATAGAGAACATAATTCCTTTAGTTCCAAATTTAATGGATTGGGAATGGCTGGTGAATATTTGATTTACTCCTCTTGTTGCATAATGATGAATGTAATTTGCATGCGTAAAATGGATGTGTGTGTGTATCAATTTGTTTTCTAATTTGTATACAAATACTGTTGCTGACATAGCTATTTGTTTTTGCAGTGGCATAATTTTTGTTCTTGAGTATAATTCATTTGAGGGTGTGAGCCAAGGAAATCCAAAGATAGATTTTATAGCACGTTTCTGGAGTATCTCAAGTTCTTTTATCAGCTCCTTCTTACAATATCCCCATATGAAATTCATGTACATTAGATGTGAATGTATCAAAGCAAAGTATATATTTTTCAATTGTTGGCTAGTAAGACAGCTGTATCTTAATCTGAAAATAATACCAATTATAGGGCTGATTTTATGTTTTACATTTTCTACATGATTTTTCCCAGGTTAGTGTACTATCTAGTGTGATACCTAAGTATGTTGCCGATTTAACCCTTTCTATTTCTTTGTTGGCTATGTTGACTATGTTTGTGGTCTCAATCTTGTATGATGGTTTATGGAAGAATAAATATTTTGTTTTAGTGATATTGATAACCATTTTGTGTGCTCTCAACCAATCCACCAGCTTATTGAGATCATAATTAATATTTAGCATAATTTCCTGTTCAGATGTTCCCAGATAGAGTATAAAAATATCATCTGCAAATAGTTTAAGCTTGCCTTTCAATTCTAATAATACTATATCATTAATATAGACCAAGAAAAGAATTGGTCCTAAGACAGAACCTTGAGGTACTCCTGTGTCAATTCTCATTTGAGTTCCTTTTACATTATCGATTGCAACATATTGTTTTCTGTTTGTGAGGTAGTTCTTGAACCAATCATGTGCCACTCCTCTCATGCCTGCAAATTCTAGTTTATTAAGGAGAATCTTATGGTTAACCAGATCGAAGGCTTTTTGAAGGTCAATTAGTACACCAGCAGCTAGTTTGTTTTCATCTAATGCCTTTTCTACATCAGTTACTACTTCAAATATAGCACTATCAGCTCCTCTATTTGGAATAAACCCATATTGGCAGTTTGCAAAGTAATCATTTTTCATGAAGAAATTCATAAGTCTTCGTTTAACAACGCTTTCTAGAACCTTGCTGATGGCAGATATAATATTAATGGGTCTGTAATTTGATGGGTGGATTTTGTCTCCTTTTTTGTAGATCGGGACCACCCTAGAGACTTTACAGGCATCGGGGAATATACCAGTCATCAGTGAAAGATTTATTATTTTGACAAGATATGGTGTAAGGCCCTCAAGACACAATTGTAGCATGACATTAGTAGTGTTGTCCTCACTTATATTGTTTTTGTGTTTTAGGGAGTTTATAATTGAATGTATTTCATTAGCATCAGTAGGTAACATAAAGATTGTCTTAGTGCTAGTAGTATTTTTATAGCTTGTAATGTCCGAGGTAGAACCGTTTCCTTGATTTTCCCATATACTGTTAGCAATATTGACATAATATTTATTAATTTCATCACATATATTTTCCTTTTTTTCGATATTTGTGCCGTCGACTATAAGTTTGACAATTTCATTTTTCCCCTTCTTTGGCCTATTTAACATCTCATTAACAACACTCCACACTTCCCTCTGATTATTTGCATTTTGAATTTTTTGGTCAAAGTAGTTTCTTTGTAGGTTTCTCTTAAGTGTTGTAACTTGGTTGCTAATAATTTTATATTCTTCTAAAATTTCTGCAGATGGTTTTTTAACTTTGGTTTTTGTATATATCTTATCTTTCCTGTGTATTAGTGCTAAAAGATCTTGTGTGATCCAGGGTTTTATTGGTGGGGCACTTGGCTCCTTATTCGTATATTTCATAGTACAGGCTTCTATTCCTTTATTAATAAAATCACAGAATTTATTGTAGTAGTCATTGATGTTAGTTTCATTGCATACAAATTCTTGAGTTATTAAATATTTATTAAGTTTTTTGTAGTTTATTTTATCCTTTTCTATTGGCCTATCATCGCATATTGAGTTCCTGTTTATCTTTTTGTTTCTCATTTCACAGATGAGTAAATGGTGATCACTCAAATCATTATCAATATTATAGACATTACATATTTTGTCACAGTCGTTCACCAATACATGATCAATTAGAGTAGAGCTAGTTTGTGTTACACGAGTTGGATATTTTGTATTACATAAAACTAGACCGTATGATTTGACTAGGTTAATATAACTACTAGTATATCTGTCCCCAAATAATAGATCGATATTCATATCACCTAGCATTATAACAGGATTAGTTGAGTAAGAACTAATAATTACTTCGAGATCAGTTAGAAAGTGTGGAATATTGCTTTTATGAGGGTTATAAGCAGTGATTACATTGTATTCTTGATGGCCTTTTCTCACAGTAATGTGCAGTATGCTGTGGGTGGAATTTATTTCCCTTACAAGGGTACTGCTACATTTGTTTGAAATATACAAAGATACTCCCCCTCCAGTTTGCTTTCTAACTATGTGATATGCAACATATTTCTTAATATTGAAAAACATTTTTGTTTGTTCTGTTAACCAATTTTCTGAGATTGCTAGGACATCTACCCCTTTGATTCTGTCTAAAATTATTTGGATATCATCGAACTTGTTTTTTATGCTATGTGCATTTATGTGTACGCATTTTAGTGTACTGGTATCGGTTATTATCTGTTTACTGTCCTTAATTTTATAATAATCGCTAAGTGTATTACAGTTACACTCGGTTAATTCTAGTGTATTATTATTTGCATTACCTAAAACATTTAATTTCTGTAATTCTAGTTCCATATGGGATAATTAGTAAGTAGTAAGCGTTTGTTAGACTCTAAATATTGCATCATCATGACCAGAAATTGCGTAATCCTGATGACGTCATGGGATGACGTCATGGGTCCTTAGAGCGAGCACGTGGTCCAGGAGCGAGCATGTGCAGTGCACGTGTTAGCGTGGGAAGAGGTTGACCCTTTGGCTTGTTTGTGCGATGGTGATAAAAAGTTAATGGGTGTTGACGTCATGGAGGATGTTTATTAGGATGCTAACTGTCATCTGACACCCATGCGAGTGTGAGCACCAAAACAAAAGGTTATTCGCGGGTAGTGGGGTAGTGTATGTTCTCTTGCAAGTCGCGTGTGTGCTTGAATACGTATGGCTATGTTGGGAAATGTTTGGTGGCGGGCGAGGACTAGGGTTGAGTGAGGGTTCGTTTAAATGCTATTTTTCCCGCTCTATTTGATGGTGAGGTAATTTTTTAAAATGGGTGGAATTTGGAAACGCAATTTGAGGTAAACGTGCTTTTTTGACATTTTGGCGAATTTAATGAGCTTGTAAGGCTAGAACGATGCATATAGGGTGTCGTAGGACTTGTGGTGAACCACCCCTTGCTATGGACGGGAGTATATCCACCCCAAAATAAATCTACCCTTACCCGGAGGTTAAGTAGTGGTTATTTTTGTATGCATGCACACTTGAGGGCTTTTGTAAGAGAGCGGAATTTTTAAAAGATTCTTTATAGATGAGGCTTTTTAAAAAATTTATTAAAAAAACAAAAAACTAATAGGTCATTCGATTTTTAGTATCTCGCTAACCAATAATGCGATGTAAACATATGGGGTGTCATAGGACTCGTAGTGAATTCTCCTTTTGTATGAATGAGGTATGTCAACCCCCAAAATAAAAACTACCCTTACCTGGGGTGAAAGAGCAATTTTTGTATGTATGCACACCGGTGGCTTTTGTCAAAAGGGTCTAACTACACATTTGTTAATATTTTCTGAACCAGGATGGGATTTTCCCATAGGCAGTATCCTAGCACTTGGGGTGACACCTCGTTTTTGAAAGTATCATTCATTTATTTTCTTGTCAAAAGGGCCTAACTACACTTTTGTTAATATCTCGTGAACCAATCATGCTAGGGACTTGTATGAGGGGTCCTAGCACTTGGGGCGACGTCCCCCTTTATGGGGTGAAACTACCCCCCCAAAATTGAAAACTCAATATCTTGGAAACTATGAACCCTAAAATTAGGCGTTATAGCTTTAAAAATAGGTGATGACATAGGCTTTTACCTGGATTGGTCATTTCACCCCTAAAACAGTAAATAGTCATGTTATGGGGAAAAAACGTGTTAAACACCTAAAAATGATAAATGAAACTAAGATCTTTTGTTTTTGACGAAAAATAGCAGGGGGGGTGAAAACTACCCCCAAATTGAAAAATCGATACCTTGGAAACTAAGAACCGTAAAATTATGTGTAATAGCTTAAAAAATTCGTTGTGACATAGGCTTTTACCCGGATAGATGATGTCACCCCTAAAACAGTAAATAGTGATTTTACAGTGGGGAAAAAGGTTTTAAACGGGTAAAAATGATAATTGAACCTAAGATCTTTTGTTTTTGATGAAAAATAGCAGGGGGGTGAAAACTACCCCAAAATTGAAAAATCGATAGCTTGGAAACTAAGAACCGTAAAATTATGTGTAATAGCTTAAAAAATTCGTTGTGACATAGGCTTTTACCCGGATAGATGATGTCACCCCTAAAACAGTAAATAGTGATTTTACAGTGGGGAAAAAGGTCTTAAACGGGTAAAAATGATAATTGAACCTAAGATCTTTTGGTTTTGATGAAAAATAGCAGGGGGGTGAAAACTACCCCCAAATTGAAAAATCGATACCTTGGAAACTAAGAACCGTAAAATTATGTGTAATAGCTTAAAAAATTCGTTGTGACATAGGCTTTTACCCGGATAGATGATGTCACCCCTAAAACAGTAAATAGTGATTTTACAGTGGGGAAAAAGGTTTTAAACGGGTAAAAATGATAATTGAACCTAAGATCTTTTGTTTTTGATGAAAAATAGCAGGGGGGTGAAAACTACCCCAAAATTGAAAAATCGGTAGCTTGGAAACTAAGAACCGTAAAATTATGTGTAATAGCTTAAAAAATTCGTTGTGACATAGGCTTTTACCCGGATAGATGATGTCACCCCTAAAACAGTAAATAGTGATTTTACAGTGGGGAAAAAGGTCTTAAACGGGTAAAAATGATAATTGAACCTAAGATCTTTTGGTTTTGATGAAAAATAGCAGGGGGGTGAAAACTACCCCCAAATTGAAAAATCGATACCTTGGAAACTAAGAACCGTAAAATTATGTGTAATAGCTTAAAAAATTCGTTGTGACATAGGCTTTTACCCGGATAGATGATGTCACCCCTAAAACAGTAAATAGTGATTTTACAGTGGGGAAAAAGGTTTTAAACGGGTAAAAATGATAATTGAACCTAAGATCTTTTGTTTTTGATGAAAAATAGCAGGGGGGTGAAAACTACCCCAAAATTGAAAAATCGATACCTTGGAAACTAAGAACCGTAAAATTATGTGTAATAGCTTAAAAAATTCGCTGTGACATAGGCTTTTACCCGGATAGATGATGTCACCCCTAAAACAGTAAATAGTGATTTTACAGTGGGGAAAAAGGTCTTAAACGGGTAAAAATGATAATTGAACCTAAGATCTTTTGTTTTTGATGAAAAATAGCAGGGGGGTGAAAACTACCCCGTATATGAAAGGAGTGTAGACTTATTGATGTTGCAGATTGGAAACAGTGAAAGTTATCACTTTTGTTTAATTAGAAATCTTGCTCGCCTTGTGCGTTCAAGCATCACTAGCACTCAGAGAAGGATTTATATATGTAGACGTTGTTTGTCATATTATCTTCTTGAGGATGAGTTAAATGTTCACTTTGCAGACTGTAAACAGTTTCCTGTTGCAAAAAGCATAATGCCGACTGATGAACAAAGATTTGTTAATTTTACAGAATTCCGAGTTAAAGATACAGTTCCATTTATAATATATGCAGACACTGAATGCGTTTTGTCTCCAATTTCCTCCTGTTTTCCAAATAGTGACATTCATAACTCTACTTTAACACATAAACATATTCCTTACAGCATTTCTTTATACCTTCATTGTAATTTCGATAGTGAATTGTGCAGTTTCAAGCTCTTTAGGGGAAATAATTGCATTGAATTGTTTGTAAAGGAACTTTATAGTATTGTGGATAAACTTCAAACATATTACTTATCGGTTAAGCCAATGTTAAAGATGACCGAAAATGAAGAAAGATTATTTTTGTCAAGTAAAATGTGTCACATTTGCGAGAAACCGATTGCAGTTAATGAACTCAAAGTACGCGATCATTGTCACTTAACTGGAAAATATAGAGGAAGCGCACACAATAGTTGTAATTTAAATTACAAAGTAACAAAGGTTTTGCCTATAGCATTTCATAATCTAACCGCCTATGATGGACATTTTATAATTAAAGAAATTTGCGAGAAACGTGATGGAGAGGTGTTACATAATCCTGGTCATATAAAATTGTTAGCGATGAATATGGAACGTTACAAAGGGTTTACAAAGTATGTACGGGCTAAGAATGGATTCATTCAGTTAAGATTTTTCGATACATATAATTTCTTGTCCTGTTCACTAGATCAATGTTCATCTTCGTTAAGCGAAGATTCAAAGCAAATAACACAACGTTATTTTAATGATGATGCACAGTTTCGACTTACTGCGAGAAAAGGTGTGTTTCCCTATGAATACGTCACGAGTATGGATGTTCTTAACGAAACTAAATTACCTGAAATATCCAAGTTTTATAGCAGCCTTAATGATCAAACAATATCGAATGAAGAGTATGAGTTTGCTCAATCGGTGTGGGAAACGTTTTCCTGTCAAACATTAGGAGAATACGCAGATTTGTATTTAAAAGTTGACACACTTCTTTTGGCGGATGTCTTTGAAAATTTTAGATCGAATGGCATGGAAACTTATGGCATTGATGCAGCTCATTTTTACACTGCTCCATCTATGTCTTGGTGTGCTATGAAAAAGATAACCAACGTTCAACTTGAATTGCTTCAAGATATTGATATGTTACACTTTTTTGAACGATCTATTCGAGGAGGAAATGTTCAGTGTATAACACGACATGCGATTGCTAATAATAAGTATATGAAAACTTATGATGAGAAAAAGCAAGAGTCCTACATAATGTACTTTGACGTTAATAATTTGTATGGATATGCGATGATGGAATATCTTCCAACGGGTGGCTTTAAATGGATTGCAAATGTTGAAGGCTTTGATGTTTTAACTATTGATGATACTTCAGAAATTGGATATATTTTGGAAGTAGATTTGACTTATCCTCAAGAGTTACATGACAAACATTCAGATTACCCTCTATGTCCAGAAAAGTTGACAAAGCTAATGGCTACCCTAGATAATAAAGAACGTTATGTTTTGCATTATAGATTGTTAAAGCAATGTATTCAACTAGGAATGAAATTAGATCGTATTCACAGAATAATTGAATTCAATCAGAGCCAATGGCTAAAACCATATATTGATGTGAACACAGAGAAACGAAAACAAGCCAAAAATGATTTTGAAAAGAATTTTTAAAAATTGATGAATAATGCAATTTTTGGTCGTTCACTGATGAATGTGAGGAAGTTAAGGGACATCAAATGGGTCACCAAATGGCATGGAGCTCGTGGTGGTAGGTCTTTAATAGCTAAGGCTAATTTTAAACATAGAATTATATTCGATGAACAATGTATGGTCATCGAGATGAGTAGACTAAAGATTTTTCACAATCAACCAGTATATGTTGGTGCATCTATATTAGATTTGTCTAAATGTAAAATGAATGACTTTCATTACAATGTTATTTTAGCAAATCCTGAATCAAATGTGAGGTTGTTATACACAGACACCGATAGTTTTATGTATATATTCTATTATGATATTTATGAGTTCATGAAACAACATTCAAATTTGTTTGATACTGGAAACTATGAAACAAACAATCCTTTTGGCATTGTGAGACAAAATAAAGGTGAAATTGGTTTAATGAAAGATGAAAATGCTGGAAGGATTGTTGAAGAATTTGTGGGGTTACGACCCAAAATGTATGCAATAAAATTGTGTGATGAAATGAATAGCTTGTGTAAGGCTAAAGGCATTAAGAAGAGTGTGAGTAAAAGTATGAATATTGATGAGTATCGAAAGTGTCTTTATAACAGAGAAAAAGTCAACAAAGTTCAAGTTTGTATAATTTCAAAATCTCATTCTGTATTTACTGTTCGGCAAAATAAGTTGGCAATTTCATCAAACGAAGATAAAAGACACATAACTGAAAACGGAATTGATACTTTACCGTTTGGTCATTTTTCTCTGAAAAATGATTAGAAACAAATTGAGATTAAAGCAGTTCATCTCACTTACTTTATTTCTTTCACACACACACTTTTATGCTGGTAATAATACTAATTTGTGTGTGTTCCTTTGCTTATGAAATCCTAGACTAGGAGTTCCACATTCGACATGATAGCGGAGTTTCATCTCCCATAAACTCGTCTCTGAGGTGGGTGCCAGAAAAGGCATCCAGCTGTAAAAACCACACCCTCACATAGACTTTCATAACTTCTTACGTTGAGGTTCATAACACTACGTTGATTGATTTATCGGTTTCCTTTTCACAATTCCTGTCTATACATTCCTCTTGAAGGTTGCAAGATGCTTGCAAGGTTCCTAAAATGCAATTAAATTTAATAAATACCTTAAGATGGTTTGATTTGTTTAATGATATGGTGTTAATAGTATTTTTAGGTTTTGACTGGCTTTGCATTAAGAATTGACTAACCAAACATGAGTTACCTATCAGGGAAACATTTTGGCCACTATGTTGGCTATTGACCAGTGAGTTTAGCTGTTTATCATTTTTTTAAATCATAAACAACAGAGGGTTAAACGTATAGATAAACCGTGTGACCATGTTTGTTAAACAAGACATTATACCAGAGACAATTAGAATACTTATGTAGAGTTTACCAAAAATAATGTTGTGTAACAGTAAATGCTAGTCAACAGTTATACACTTCTAAAAAAAATCATCATACAATACCTGAGAGCTCTTCTAAAATTATTGATGTGTAACATGATTCCACTAACTTGCTATGTATTTTTTGGCTTGGGGGTGATTTTCAAGAAATGCAAATGGAACTGAAATGCAATACAAACAATGAGCGTGCCTGGTGGCTGAGATTGATACCACGACGTACTGTCGGTTATGTAGCTATGTGGAATGTATATCAAATATGGTTTACTTCAAGGTCTGGAGATCCCTACAATTCCTACAATAAATGATCTTGAAATGGTCATCCTATGGTGTGAAAATATTTATTAGGTATATATATTTACTGAAAACAATTATGATTTATTAAATGTTTATATGTTTACAGTATTGTTATTTAATGTAAGCACTTGAGGCACTACCGACCAATGGGAAGCAAAAAGTGGGAGCATATATGGGATGAAATGTGGGAGCAAAGCAAATATAAAAAGTGGGAGCAAATATGCTAACAAATATGTCAACAAATATGCCGGCAAAAGTATATACACAATTCAAGATAGTTGAAAGTAAAGTATATACACAATTCAAGTTAGCATATTTGCTCCCACTTTTTATATTTGCTTTGCTCCCACATTTCATCCCATATATGCTCCCACTTTTTGCTTCCCATTGGTCGGTAGTGCCTCAAGTGCTTACATTAAATAACAATACTGTAAACATATAAACATTTAATAAATCATAATTGTTTTCAGTAAATATATATACCTAATAAATATTTTCACACCATAGGATGACCATTTCAAGATCATTTATTGTAGGAATTGTAGGGATCTCCAGACCTTGAAGTAAACCATATTTGATATACATTCCACATAGCTACATAACCGACAGTACGTCGTGGTATCAATCTCAGCCACCAGGCACGCTCATTGTTTGTATTGCATTTCAGTTCCATTTGCATTTCTTGAAAATCACCCCCAAGCCAAAAAATACATAGCAAGTTAGTGGAATCATGTTACACATCAATAATTTTAGAAGAGCTCTCAGGTATTGTATGATGATTTTTTTTAGAAGTGTATAACTGTTGACTAGCATTTACTGTTACACAACATTATTTTTGGTAAACTCTACATAAGTATTCTAATTGTCTCTGGTATAATGTCTTGTTTAACAAACATGGTCACACGGTTTATCTATACGTTTAACCCTCTGTTGTTTATGATTTAAAAAAATTATAAACAGCTAAACTCACTGGTCAATAGCCAACATAGTGGCCAAAATGTTTCCCTGATAGGTAACTCATGTTTGGTTAGTCAATTCTTAATGCAAAGCCAGTCAAAACCTAAAAATACTATTAACACCATATCATTAAACAAATCAAACCATCTTAAGGTATTTATTAAATTTAATTGCATTTTAGGAACCTTGCAAGCATCTTGCAACCTTCAAGAGGAATGTATAGACAGGAATTGTGAAAAGGAAACCGATAAATCAATCAACGTAGTGTTATGAACCTCAACGTAAGAAGTTATGAAAGTCTATGTGAGGGTGTGGTTTTTACAGCTGGATGCCTTTTCTGGCACCCACCTCAGAGACGAGTTTATGGGAGATGAAACTCCGCTATCATGTCGAATGTGGAACTCCTAGTCTAGGATTTCATAAGCAAAGGAACACACAAAAATTAGTATTATTACCAGCATAAAAGTGTGTGTGTGAAAGAAATAAAGTAAGTGAGATGAACTGCTTTAATCTCAATTTGTTTCTAATCATTTTTCAGAGAAAAATGACCAAACGGTAAAGTATCAATTCCGTTTTCAGTTATGTGTCTTTTATCTTCGTTTGATGAAATTGCCAACTTATTTTGCCGAACAGTAAATACAGAATGAGATTTTGAAATTATACAAACTTGAACTTTGTTGACTTTTTCTCTGTTATAAAGACACTTTCGATACTCATCAATATTCATACTTTTACTCACACTCTTCTTAATGCCTTTAGCCTTACACAAGCTATTCATTTCATCACACAATTTTATTGCATACATTTTGGGTCGTAACCCCACAAATTCTTCAACAATCCTTCCAGCATTTTCATCTTTCATTAAACCAATTTCACCTTTATTTTGTCTCACAATGCCAAAAGGATTGTTTGTTTCATAGTTTCCAGTATCAAACAAATTTGAATGTTGTTTCATGAACTCATAAATATCATAATAGAATATATACATAAAACTATCGGTGTCTGTGTATAACAACCTCACATTTGATTCAGGATTTGCTAAAATAACATTGTAATGAAAGTCATTCATTTTACATTTAGACAAATCTAATATAGATGCACCAACATATACTGGTTGATTGTGAAAAATCTTTAGTCTACTCATCTCGATGACCATACATTGTTCATCGAATATAATTCTATGTTTAAAATTAGCCTTAGCTATTAAAGACCTACCACCACGAGCTCCATGCCATTTGGTGACCCATTTGATGTCCCTTAACTTCCTCACATTCATCAGTGAACGACCAAAAATTGCATTATTCATCAATTTTTAAAAATTCTTTTCAAAATCATTTTTGGCTTGTTTTCGTTTCTCTGTGTTCACATCAATATA
Source organism: Meconema thalassinum (assembly GCA_946902985.2). Lineage (NCBI taxonomy): Eukaryota > Metazoa > Arthropoda > Insecta > Orthoptera > Tettigoniidae > Meconema > Meconema thalassinum. The sequence goes on from OX336390.1 coordinate 4,340,687, forward strand.
TGGTTTTAGCCATTGGCTCTGATTGAATTCAATTATTCTGTGAATACGATCTAATTTCATTCCTAGTTGAATACATTGCTTTAACAATCTATAATGCAAAACATAACGTTCTTTATTATCTAGGGTAGCCATTAGCTTTGTCAACTTTTCTGGACATAGAGGGTAATCTGAATGTTTGTCATGTAACTCTTGAGGATAAGTCAAATCTACTTCCAAAATATATCCAATTTCTGAAGTATCATCAATAGTTAAAACATCAAAGCCTTCAACATTTGCAATCCATTTAAAGCCACCCGTTGGAAGATATTCCATCATCGCATATCCATACAAATTATTAACGTCAAAGTACATTATGTAGGACTCTTGCTTTTTCTCATCATAAGTTTTCATATACTTATTATTAGCAATCGCATGTCGTGTTATACACTGAACATTTCCTCCTCGAATAGATCGTTCAAAAAAGTGTAACATATCAATATCTTGAAGCAATTCAAGTTGAACGTTGGTTATCTTTTTCATAGCACACCAAGACATAGATGGAGCAGTGTAAAAATGAGCTGCATCAATGCCATAAGTTTCCATGCCATTCGATCTAAAATTTTCAAAGACATCCGCCAAAAGAAGTGTGTCAACTTTTAAATACAAATCTGCGTATTCTCCTAATGTTTGACAGGAAAACGTTTCCCACACCGATTGAGCAAACTCATACTCTTCATTCGATATTGTTTGATCATTAAGGCTGCTATAAAACTTGGATATTTCAGGTAATTTAGTTTCGTTAAGAACATCCATACTCGTGACGTATTCATAGGGAAACACACCTTTTCTCGCAGTAAGTCGAAACTGTGCATCATCATTAAAATAACGTTGTGTTATTTGCTTTGAATCTTCGCTTAACGAAGATGAACATTGATCTAGTGAACAGGACAAGAAATTATATGTATCGAAAAATCTTAACTGAATGAATCCATTCTTAGCCCGTACATACTTTGTAAACCCTTTGTAACGTTCCATATTCATCGCTAACAATTTTATATGACCAGGATTATGTAACACCTCTCCATCACGTTTCTCGCAAATTTCTTTAATTATAAAATGTCCATCATAGGCGGTTAGATTATGAAATGCTATAGGCAAAACCTTTGTTACTTTGTAATTTAAATTACAACTATTGTGTGCGCTTCCTCTATATTTTCCAGTTAAGTGACAATGATCGCGTACTTTGAGTTCATTAACTGCAATCGGTTTCTCGCAAATGTGACACATTTTACTTGACAAAAATAATCTTTCTTCATTTTCGGTCATCTTTAACATTGGCTTAACCGATAAGTAATATGTTTGAAGTTTATCCACAATACTATAAAGTTCCTTTACAAACAATTCAATGCAATTATTTCCCCTAAAGAGCTTGAAACTGCACAATTCACTATCGAAATTACAATGAAGGTATAAAGAAATGCTGTAAGGAATATGTTTATGTGTTAAAGTAGAGTTATGAATGTCACTATTTGGAAAACAGGAGGAAATTGGAGACAAAACGCATTCAGTGTCTGCATATATTATAAATGGAACTGTATCTTTAACTCGGAATTCTGTAAAATTAACAAATCTTTGTTCATCAGTCGGCATTATGCTTTTTGCAACAGGAAACTGTTTACAGTCTGCAAAGTGAACATTTAACTCATCCTCAAGAAGATAATATGACAAACAACGTCTACATATATAAATCCTTCTCTGAGTGCTAGTGATGCTTGAACGCACAAGGCGAGCAAGATTTCTAATTAAACAAAAGTGATAACTTTCACTGTTTCCAATCTGCAACATCAATAAGTCTACACTCCTTTCATATACGGGGTAGTTTTCACCCCCCTGCTATTTTTCATCAAAAACAAAAGATCTTAGGTTCAATTATCATTTTTACCCGTTTAAGACCTTTTTCCCCACTGTAAAATCACTATTTACTGTTTTAGGGGTGACATCATCTATCCGGGTAAAAGCCTATGTCACAACGAATTTTTTAAGCTATTACACATACTTTTACGGTTCTTAGTTTCCAAGGTATCGATTTTTCAATTTTGGGGTAGTTTTCACCCCCCTGCTATTTTTCATCAAAAACAAAAGATCTTAGGTTCAATTATCATTTTTACCCGTTTAAAACCTTTTTCCCCACTGTAAAATCACTATTTACTGTTTTAGGGGTGACATCATCTATCCGGGTAAAAGCCTATGTCACAACGAATTTTTTAAGCTATTACACATAATTTTACGGTTCTTAGTTTCCAAGGTATCGATTTTTCAATTTGGGGGTAGTTTTCACCCCCCTGCTATTTTTCATCAAAACCAAAAGATCTTAGGTTCAATTATCATTTTTACCCGTTTAAGACCTTTTTCCCCACTGTAAAATCACTATTTACTGTTTTAGGGGTGACATCATCTATCCGGGTAAAAGCCTATGTCACAACGAATTTTTTAAGCTATTACACATAATTTTACGGTTCTTAGTTTCCAAGCTATCGATTTTTCAATTTTGGGGTAGTTTTCACCCCCCTGCTATTTTTCATCAAAAACAAAAGATCTTAGGTTCAATTATCATTTTTACCCGTTTAAAACCTTTTTCCCCACTGTAAAATCACTATTTACTGTTTTAGGGGTGACATCATCTATCCGGGTAAAAGCCTATGTCACAACGAATTTTTTAAGCTATTACACATAATTTTACGGTTCTTAGTTTCCAAGGTATCGATTTTTCAATTTGGGGGTAGTTTTCACCCCCCCTGCTATTTTTCATCAAAAACAAAAGATCTTAGTTTCATTTATCATTTTTAGGTGTTTAACACGTTTTTTCCCCATAACATGACTATTTACTGTTTTAGGGGTGAAATGACCAATCCAGGTAAAAGCCTATGTCATCACCTATTTTTAAAGCTATAACGCCTAATTTTAGGGTTCATAGTTTCCAAGATATTGAGTTTTCAATTTTGGGGGGGTAGTTTCACCCCATAAAGGGGGACGTCGCCCCAAGTGCTAGGACCCCTCATACAAGTCCCTAGCATGATTGGTTCACGAGATATTAACAAAAGTGTAGTTAGGCCCTTTTGACAAGAAAATAAATGAATGATACTTTCAAAAACGAGGTGTCACCCCAAGTGCTAGGATACTGCCTATGGGAAAATCCCATCCTGGGTTCAGAAAATATTAACAAATGTGTAGTTAGACCCTTTTGACAAAAGCCACCGGTGTGCATACATACAAAAATTGCTCTTTCACCCCAGGTAAGGGTAGTTTTTATTTTGGGGGTTGACATACCTCATTCATACAAAAGGAGAATTCACTACGAGTCCTATGACACCCCATATGTTTACATCGCATTATTGGTTAGCGAGATACTAAAAATCGAATGACCTATTAGTTTTTTGTTTTTTTAATAAATTTTTTAAAAAGCCTCATCTATAAAGAATCTTTTAAAAATTCCGCTCTCTTACAAAAGCCCTCAAGTGTGCATGCATACAAAAATAACCACTACTTAACCTCCGGGTAAGGGTAGATTTATTTTGGGGTGGATATACTCCCGTCCATAGCAAGGGGTGGTTCACCACAAGTCCTACGACACCCTATATGCATCGTTCTAGCCTTACAAGCTCATTAAATTCGCCAAAATGTCAAAAAAGCACGTTTACCTCAAATTGCGTTTCCAAATTCCACCCATTTTAAAAAATTACCTCACCATCAAATAGAGCGGGAAAAATAGCATTTAAACGAACCCTCACTCAACCCTAGTCCTCGCCCGCCACCAAACATTTCCCAACATAGCCATACGTATTCAAGCACACACGCGACTTGCAAGAGAACATACACTACCCCACTACCCGCGAATAACCTTTTGTTTTGGTGCTCACACTCGCATGGGTGTCAGATGACAGTTAGCATCCTAATAAACATCCTCCATGACGTCAACACCCATTAACTTTTTATCACCATCGCACAAACAAGCCAAAGGGTCAACCTCTTCCCACGCTAACACGTGCACTGCACATGCTCGCTCCTGGACCACGTGCTCGCTCTAAGGACCCATGACGTCATCCCATGACGTCATCAGGATTACGCAATTTCTGGTCATGATGATGCAATATTTAGAGTCTAACAAACGCTTACTACTTTAGTAGATATCTTACTATTACCTGTACATAGATTTTAGTTTGAGAGGGCGAGTTCATCCAGTATTTCAGCTCTTGATATAAGCTTTGAGGGTCCATTTTGATTTTTCCGAATGTATATTTTGCAGTCTCTGACCCAAGTTGCAAAGATTTTTCCCTGTTGTCTTAATTCACGGCACTTTTTGGCGATGGTTTCATTTCTTGGGGTCAGGTGGTCATTGATATATATATTACCACCATCACTGTAACCAATTTCACTCGTCTTCAGGGTCTTCTTTTGTCTTCTGCTACTGAGAATCTCTTCCTTCTTCCACCTATTATTTAATTTCACAATTATCGGTTGAGGCCCAGGCTTTGTTGACGGGAGGCGGTGAGCTGCGTCTATGTTTGCCCTGGTGATTTCAACTCCTAACGCCTTGCCAATGTCCGAGATTTTGTGAAATACATCCTCCTCTCTTTCAGTGGGTATTCTATACACTATCAAGTTGTTCTTGCGCTGGTACTGTTTTAGTTCCTCCAATTCGCTGATAGCTCTAGATGCTGCCATTTCTGCGTCCTTGACGGTTTTTCTCTCTTTCTTCAGAGTTTCAATTTCCCGGTGGAGTTCATCATACTTTTCTGATAAGAAAGTTGCTAGTTTTTTTACCTCGTGGTTTTCTTCTCTCATCGCCGAAAGGGATTCCTCAAGTTTCTGGGAAAAAGATGCCATAACCTCTTTGAGGTTAGGTTGCGGGAGGCAGTCTTCACGATTGCATGACCATTTGAAAGTATCATCTTTCCGGAATTGTTGGTACATGTCTTTACTCATTTTCATGCATGTTACATGAAACCAGCGTCCACACTCACCATCACATCCTACAGCCTGCTGATTGTTCTTGATCTTTTTGCCGCATGGAGCACAGTTGACCGTCATGATATTAAATGTTATATGTCTTCTCTTTTAACAAGTTATGTATTGTATTTCTCTTACGTATTTTATCTACACTGTTCACACAATATTTAACACTTTAGTCACTCGCGTAATCCTCAGTAAACCTGCGTAATTTCTTAATTTTGCTTACCTTTAGAATATAAACCTTTTACATATCCGCCATGTTGCAACATCTGATGTTGACATATACGACACACATGAGAACAGTGGCGAAGAACAATATCTGGGAATCAGCTAAGATCTGATGCACTCCTAGTATTGGGAAATAGTGCTGAAGATGTTCTGGTGGGAGGAAATGATGCAGGCAATACACATTTTAACACTAAAATATAACACTTTTGTACATCCTTTGTCTTCGCTTCCTTCATCTAATCCCAACTTTGCTGGTGATTTTCTATCTCCCCCGCGATTGTGGAATGTATCGTCACTATCCCCTAGCTGACGTTACCTGGCGAAGATCTCCTTTACACTCGAAAGTCTAACGTGAAATATTGCATTTTTATATTGGGCCGATCTCTAGATATCTGTAGTAGAATTGCCAAGGCTAAAAGTGCTTTCTTAACAATGGCCTCGATTTACAAGAGTCATAACCTCACCCTCACCACAAAAATAAGACTCCTTAAATGCTATGTACACCCAGTGCTTCTGTATCATGTAGAAACATGGACCTTGAAGGAAGAAACTATTTCAAAACTCCATGCGTTTGAACTATGGTTATACAGAAGGATTCTAAAGATACCATGGACTCATAAGATTACCAACCAAGAAGTACTACGAAGGATGAATACAACCCAAGAAATAGTCAATAATGTTAAATGCCGTAAGCTTTAATACCTGGGTCACATAATGAGGAACAGAAACAGATACGAACTACTGGAATGCATTTTGCAAGGAAAACGAGCCTCAGGACGAAGAAGAATTGTCTGGCTTGCCAACCACAGAGTATGGTTTGGAAAAATATCCACCCAATTGTTCCGGATAGCGACCAATAAACACACCATAGTCAGAATGATCGCCAACGTTCGAAGGGGACAGGCACCCTGAGAAGAAGGAGAACTAGACATGCATGCGAGAAGGCGTGAATGTCCCCTTCCACACACACCTGCCTTTGTTTTAAGCTCGTTTTCACGTCACGGGTGGACCTCCCCTGCATGAAAGTAGTATTGGGTGACTGACGTTAACGACTCTTGGAGCCTGTCTACTCCGCCCTCTGAAAAGTGTCAAGTCCGCTAAGTCTGTGCGTTTCAAGCCTTACGCTGGTCTAAACTGCACTGGATCTGGTAATTCTGCTTATTTTCAATGTCGCCTGACCGGACCTAACATCGTTAAATAGTGGATCCTTTTAATTTACATAATTTCCATGTGTCTCAGATCTTGGTTGCTTTCCAAACAAGCCTGGGTTCACATCCCATCTCGCTACTTGAATGTGCCTGCTCCATAAGCCTCAGGTTCATATCCTGTCACCTGAACCGAGACGGTTTAGAATTGAGTAACAAATTAAAAGACTAAAGGAAAATTACCATTCAGAAAAAAAAAAGTCAGAACACATGGAAACAATTCAAATAAAATTTGGGGAAACTACGGTATCAAAGAAATCACACACAACAAAACAGCAACTGTTGAGACATGCACTTCACTTGAAATAGACAACAAAATAATTACAGAAATCAAGAGCCTTTTCTTCATAAACATTGCCAGAATAACCTCACGCTGTCAGAATCCCTCTGCTTATATCCAATAGAGGTCAAGTTCATCACCACAAATTTCCCCCCAGGGACTCACAACTAGTGGGACGTGGGTCGGTGACCACGGGACCCCAGCTGAGTCCGGCATTCCTTCCACTTACTGTACTTGTGCCGGGCTCTGTCATCTTTGCTGTCGACCTCCCTTGGTCAACTCTTGTTCTTTTCCGACCCCAACTGTATTAGGGTATCCGAGGCCTAGGGAGTCTTTTACTTTCCCGCCTTAATTGGCCCTTGTCTCATCTTTCCTGATCCCTCATTCTTCGAGGGGTCAGACCTCTTGTTTTCTTTTCACTGTATCTCCTGGCTTCTGCAGGGTGTGTGTAGCCCCACCCTAAATAGCGCTACACCCTCAAGGGCTCAGGTCTGCTGAGTTTGGGACTTGGCGATCCTGAGGGCATCCTGAGCTGGGTCAAATCCCCCCCCCCCCTTTTTCCATTAGCTTTGGGGCGGAACCTATCCTCTCTGCCTTTGTTGGCTCTCCCTACTTCCAAGTCCCCCAATTCTCATTCTTCGAGTGTTCAGGGCACTTCCTTTCCTCCTGTCCTTTATTTACATTCTTCTCTTACAGTAGTTGGTAAGAGAGTAGTTAGGCTCCATTTGTTCATCTTTCATTGTCACCATCGGCCAAACCATTAAGGGCCGATAAACCTTCATCATCACAAATTTAAAGAATAAAAAGAGCTGTGGTTTAGTTAGGATTAAAAAAAAATTCATTACAAACAATAAACCATAATTTAATAAAATCTTGGTTGAAATAATCAATGAGTCCTTAGTTACTGGCATGAGACCAGGTGACTTAAAGGCTTGGTTAAACAGGAGCGCGAATGGAACGACCACAGTCCGCCGCGGACTAGGATGGTCAAATAGAATGCGGACAAGTGTGAAAGCACTCACGATCAAGTGCGCATTACATTGTTTTCTGCTCGTGGCAGTTTAATTCAGCATGTCCAGCAGTTAGTCTAACGAAGAAGAATTGCTGCTTCTGTTGGCAAGGAGACAAAAGAAAGTATGGGTTCAAGAAATTAACGAGAAAAGAGAGGAATATGGGGAGTTTCACAGATTGTGCCGGGAACTGTTCTCGTTTGAAGACAGGTTCTTCATGTAATTTTGAATGTCTCGAGAACAATTTGAGACATTACATGTGATCCTAGAACCAACCATTTCCAAGCAAACCACTAACTGGAGGAGACCCATTTGAGCGAAGGAAAGGCCATCTGTTTAAGGTAAATTATTATTATTATTATTATTAATCTTGATTGGTCACATTGGACCACTTGAGTCATTCCACAATCACTTCTTCTTTGAAGATAGTACTGCTTGGTTCTTGCGCTCTTTCCAGTACTTTTTCATTCTTTCAGATCGGGATTTTCTCAACTCATCTGAAATCTCCATAGGCTTTCTATGTGTCATTTCTGCAGAAAATTTGTGAGTTTTAAGAATGGTGTTAATTTTATTTTTCTCTTCGGCATCTATTATCTTGAGTCCAACTGCTTTGAGATCTTGTTGGATTTCTTGGATCCATTTTCCTCCAGTTTTCTTTCCTAGATTTCTCATCACCAGTTGGCGTACAATTCTGTTTTCTGGAAGCCGTAAGATGTGAAAAAAATATGAAATTCTTTTCTTCTTCATTCTGCTGGTGATTGGAACAATCTCACGGTAGACAGTTTCATTTGGGAGAATCCTCCAGACTCCCTCAACCTGATACTTTTTATTTATGCACGTTCTAATGATTCTTCTTTCCGTTTTGAGGAGCTGATCAGTTCTTTGTTCATTTTTAATTTGGAACAGTGTTTCACAAGCATAAGTGGCTTCTGGGAGAGTTACAGTTTTATAATGTTGGATCTTAGTACCTATTGATAGGCATTTTTTATTATATGTTGACCAGGTTAGAGATTGTGCCTTTTTCATTTTATTTGTTCTATTTATCCAAGTTACTTTTTCGTTTAAGTTATGTGTTATAATTTCTCCAAGATACTTATATTGAGGAACTAGGTTAATTTTATGATCATTTATACAGACTTCATTTATATCTAAGGGTTTCATAGGCATGATCTCAGTTTTTTCAAAGGATATCTGTAATCCTATCCCTCGAGCAATTTCTTGGAGACAAGTGATCTTCCTTGTCTAGTGCTAAAAGAGCCATGTCATCTGCAAATCCTAAGCAGTTTATTTTTATTGATGGTTTTGTTCCAATTTTGATCTTAGGAGGGTTTTCCTTTTGCCAAACCTTCATGATATAATCAAGAGCCACATTGAAAAGCAGAGGGGATAATCCATCACCTTGTCTGAGACCAGTTTTTACTGTGAAAGCTGTTGATATTTCTCCCCTAAATTTAACTTTCGAATTTGTGTTTGTTAATGTTGATTTTTATCAATTTAGGATGGAGACCGTATGATCTGAGGATTTTTAGCAGTGTCAGTCTATGAATACTATTATAGACTTTCTTGAAATCTATAAAAGAGATAAAGAGTTGCTTATTTCTGTTTTTGTAATATTCCATTATTAATTTCAGGCTAAGGATTTGGTCTGGACAACTTCTGTAAGGGCGAAATCCTCCTTGATATTCTCCAAGTTGTGGTTCCAGAATGTTTTTGATCCTGTTGTATATTATGCGAGAGAAAATTTTATATGTGCAGTCCAGAAGGGTAATTTCTCTGTAGTTATCTGGGTTCGTTTTGTCTCCTTTCTGAAATAATGGATTATTCCTATGGTCCAGTGTGCAGGAATTTCTTCAGTAATCCACATTATAACTAGATGTTGATGAAGATTTATAATCGCAGGTTTACCAGCATTTTTCCAGATTTCAGCAAAGACTAAGACTTCGCCACAAGTTTTGTAATTTTTTTGTTCTTTAATTGCGAGTTCTACTTCATTAATGTTTGGAGGATTTATTAAATCAGGTGAAGTTAAAATAGTTGTATCAGTGTTTACAATTTAACAGTTTCTCGAATGCTTCTGCAAGGATCTCTGTATTTTCTTGGTTAGAATGTGCTAACTTTCCTGTTTGATTTTTCAACATTAATGTTGGAGCTTCAAATTTTTTTAGATATTTACCAAATGTTTTGTAATAATCTTGAGATTGCTTTTTCTTGAAATCGTCTTCTATCTTTTCCAGTGTATTTTTAAGATGATTACGTTTCGTTTGTCTGATGATTTTATGGGTTAATTTTCTTTGTATAGTTAGTTCTAAATTTGATTCTTCTGACTTTAGAGCTTGATGTTGTGAATTATCTTTACCACATAGTGGTCTGATCCTGAGTCAACTCCCCTTAGAACCTTGACATTGGGAATTATCTTTGCCACATAGTGGTCTGATCCTGAGTCAACTCCCCTTAGAACCTTGACATTGTGAATTATCTTTGCCACATAGTGGTCTGATCCTGAGTCAACTCCCCTTAGAACCTCGACATTGTGAATTATCTTTACCACATAGTGGTCTGATCCTGAGTCAACTCCCCTTAGAACCTTGACATTGTGAATTATCTTTGCCACATAGTGGTCTGATCCTGAGTCAACTCCCCTTAGAACCTCGACATTGTGAATTATCTTTACCACATAGTGGTCTGATCCTGAGTCAACTCCCCTTAGAACCTTGACATTGTGAATTATCTTTACCACATAGTGGTCTGATCCTGAGTCAACTCCCCTTAGAACCTTGACATTGTGAATTATCTTTACCACATAGTGGTCTGATCCTGAGTCAACTCCCCTTGGAACCTTGACATTGGGAATTATCTTTACCACATAGTGGTCTGATCCTGAGTCAACTCCCCTTAGAACCTTGACATTGGGAATTATCTTTACCACATAGTGGCCTGATCCTGAGTCAACTCCCCTTAGAACCTTGACATTGTGAATTATCTTTACCACATAGTGGCCTGATCCTGAGTCAACTCCCCTTAGAACCTTGACATTGTGAATTATCTTTACCACATAGTGGTCTGATCCTGAGTCAACTCCCCTTGGAACCTTGACATTGGGAATTATCTTTACCACATAGTGGTCTGATCCTGAGTCAACTCCCCTTAGAACCTTGACATTGGGAATTATCTTTACCACATAGTGGCCTGATCCTGAGTCAACTCCCCTTAGAACCTTGACATTGTGAATTATCTTTACCACATAGTGGCCTGATCCTGAGTCAACTCCCCTTAGAACCTTGACATTGTGAATTATCTTTACTACATAGTGGTCTGATCCTGAGTCAACTCCCCTTAGAACCTTGACATTGTGAATTATCTTTACCACATAGTGGTCTGATCCTGAGTCAACTCCCCTTGGAACCTTGACATTGGGAATTATCTTTACCACATAGTGGCCTGATCCTGAGTCAACTCCCCTTAGAACCTTGACATTGTGAATTATCTTTACTACATAGTGGTCTGATCCTGAGTCAACTCCCCTTAGAACCTTGACATTGTGAATTATCTTTACCACATAGTGGTCTGATCCTGAGTCAACTCCCCTTAGAACCTTGACATTGGGAATTATCTTTACCACATAGTGGTCTGATCCTGAGTCAACTCCCCTTAGAACCTTGACATTGTGAATTATCTTTACCACATAGTGGTCTGATCCTGAGTCAACTCCCCTTAGAACCTTGACATTGTGAATTATCTTTACCACATAGTGGTCTGATCCTGAGTCAACTCCCCTTAGAACCTTGACATTGGGAATTATCTTTGCCACATAGTGGTCTGATCCTGAGTCAACTCCCCTTAGAACCTTGACATTGGGAATTATCTTTACCACATAGTGGTCTGATCCTGAGTCAACTCCCCTTAGAACCTTGACATTGTGAATTATCTTTACTACATAGTGGTCTGATCCTGAGTCAACTCCCCTTAGAACCTTGACATTGTGAATTATCTTTACTACATAGTGGTCTGATCCTGAGTCAACTCCCCTTAGAACCTTGACATTGTGAATTATCTTTACCACATAGTGGTCTGATCCTGAGTCAACTCCCCTTAGAACCTTGACATTGTGAATTATCTTTACCACATAGTGGTCTGATCCTGAGTCAACTCCCCTTAGAACCTTGACATTGTGAATTATCTTTACCACATAGTGGTCTGATCCTGAGTCAACTCCCCTTAGAACCTTGACATTGTGAATTATCTTTACCACATAGTGGTCTGATCCTGAGTCAACTCCCCTTAGAACCTTGACATTGGGAATTATCTTTACCACATAGTGGTCTGATCCTGAGTCAACTCCCCTTAGAACCTTGACATTGTGAATTATCTTTGCCACATAGTGGTCTGATCCTGAGTCAACTCCCCTTAGAACCTTGACATTGGGAATTATCTTTACCACATAGTGGTCTGATCCTGAGTCAACTCCCCTTAGAACCTTGACATTGGGAATTATCTTTACCACATAGTGGTCTGATCCTGAGTCAACTCCCCTTGGAACCTTGACATTGTGAATTATCTTTACCACATAGTGGTCTGATCCTGAGTCAACTCCCCTTAGAACCTTGACATTGGGAATTATCTTTACCACATAGTGGTCTGATCCTGAGTCAACTCCCCTTAGAACCTTGACATTGTGAATTATCTTTACCACATAGTGGTCTGATCCTGAGTCAACTCCCCTTAGAACCTTGACATTGTGAATTATCTTTACCACATAGTGGTCTGATCCTGAGTCAACTCCCCTTAGAACCTTGACATTGTGAATTATCTTTACCACATAGTGGTCTGATCCTGAGTCAACTCCCCTTAGAACCTTGACATTGGGAATTATCTTTACCACATAGTGGTCTGATCCTGAGTCAACTCCCCTTAGAACCTTGACATTGTGAATTATCTTTACCACATAGTGGTCTGATCCTGAGTCAACTCCCCTTGGAACCTTGACATTGGGAATTATCTTTACCACATAGTGGTCTGATCCTGAGTCAACTCCCCTTAGAACCTTGACATTGTGAATTATCTTTACCACATAGTGGTCTGATCCTGAGTCAACTCCCCTTAGAACCTTGACATTGTGAATTATCTTTACCACATAGTGGTCTGATCCTGAGTCAACTCCCCTTGGAACCTTGACATTGTGAATTATCTTTACCACATAGTGGTCTGATCCTGAGTCAACTCCCCTTAGAACCTTGACATTGTGAATTATCTTTACCACATAGTGGTCAGATCCTGAGTCAACTCCCCTTGGAACCTTGACATTGGGAATTATCTTTACCACATAGTGGTCTGATCCTGAGTCAACTCCCCTTAGAACCTTGACATTGTGAATTATCTTTACCACATAGTGGTCTGATCCTGAGTCAACTCCCCTTGGAACCTTGACATTGTGAATTATCTTTACCACATAGTGGTCTGATCCTGAGTCAACTCCCCTTAGAACCTTGACATTGTGAATTATCTTTACCACATAGTGGTCTGATCCTGAGTCAACTCCCCTTGGAACCTTGACATTGGGAATTATCTTTACCACATAGTGGTCTGATCCTGAGTCAACTCCCCTTAGAACCTTGACATTGTGAATTATCTTTACCACATAGTGGTCTCATCCTGAGTCAACTCCCCTTGGAACCTTGACATTGGGAATTATCTTTACCACATAGTGGTCTGATCCTGAGTCAACTCCCCTTAGAACCTTGACATTGTGAATTATCTTTACCACATAGTGGTCTGATCCTGAGTCAACTCCCCTTGGAACCTTGACATTGGGAATTATCTTTACCACATAGTGGTCTGATCCTGAGTCAACTCCCCTTAGAACCTTGACATTGTGAATTATCTTTACCACATAGTGGTCTGATCCTGAGTCAACTCCCCTTAGAACCTTGACATTGGGAATTATCTTTACCACATAGTGGTCTGATCCTGAGTCAACTCCCCTTGGAACCTTGACATTGGGAATTATCTTTACCACATAGTGGTCTGATCCTGAGTCAACTCCCCTTAGAACCTTGACATTGGGAATTATCTTTGCCACATAGTGGTCTGATCCTGAGTCAACTCCCCTTAGAACCTTGACATTGGGAATTATCTTTACCACATAGTGGTCTGATCCTGAGTCAACTCCCCTTGGAACCTTGACATTGGGAATTATCTTTACCACATAGTGGTCTGATCCTGAGTCAACTCCCCTTAGAACCTTGACATTGGGAATTATCTTTACCACATAGTGGTCTGATCCTGAGTCAACTCCCCTTGGAACCTTGACATTGGGAATTATCTTTACCACATAGTGGTCTGATCCTGAGTCAACTCCCCTTAGAACCTCGACATTGTGAATTATCTTTACCACATAGTGGTCTGATCCTGAGTCAACTCCCCTTAGAACCTTGACATTGGGAATTATCTTTGCCACATAGTGGTCTGATCCTGAGTCAACTCCCCTTAGAACCTTGACATTGTGAATTATCTTTGCCACATAGTGGTCTGATCCTGAGTCAACTCCCCTTAGAACCTTGACATTGGGAATTATCTTTACCACATAGTGGTCTGATCCTGAGTCAACTCCCCTTAGAACCTTGACATTGGGAATTATCTTTGCCACATAGTGGTCTGATCCTGAGTCAACTCCCCTTAGAACCTTGACATTGTGAATTATCTTTGCCACATAGTGGTCTGATCCTGAGTCAACTCCCCTTAGAACCTCGACATTGTGAATTATCTTTACCACATAGTGGTCTGATCCTGAGTCAACTCCCCTTAGAACCTTGACATTGGGAATTATCTTTGCCACATAGTGGTCTGATCCTGAGTCAACTCCCCTTAGAACCTTGACATTGGGAATTATCTTTACCACATAGTGGTCTGATCCTGAGTCAACTCCCCTTAGAACCTTGACATTGGGAATTATCTTTACCACATAGTGGTCTGATCCTGAGTCAACTCCCCTTAGAACCTTGACATTGGGAATTATCTTTGCCACATAGTGGTCTGATCCTGAGTCAACTCCCCTTAGAACCTTGACATTGGGAATTATCTTTACCACATAGTGGTCTGATCCTGAGTCAACTCCCCTTAGAACCTTGACATTGTGAATTATCTTTACCACATAGTGGTCTGATCCTGAGTCAACTCCCCTTAGAACCTTGACATTGTGAATTATCTTTACCACATAGTGGTCTGATCCTGAGTCAACTCCCCTTAGAACCTTGACATTGGGAATTATCTTTACCACATAGTGGTCTGATCCTGAGTCAACTCCCCTTAGAACCTTGACATTGGGAATTATCTTTACCACATAGTGGTCTGATCCTGAGTCAACTCCCCTTAGAACCTTGACATTGTGAATTATCTTTACCACATAGTGGTCTGATCCTGAGTCAACTCCCCTTAGAACCTTGACATTGTGAATTATCTTTACCACATAGTGGTCTGATCCTGAGTCAACTCCCCTTAGAACCTCGACATTGTGAATTATCTTTACCACATAGTGGTCTGATCCTGAGTCAACTCCCCTTAGAACCTTGACATTGGGAATTATCTTTACCACATAGTGGTCTGATCCTGAGTCAACTCCCCTTAGAACCTTGACATTGGGAATTATCTTTACCACATAGTGGTCTGATCCTGAGTCAACTCCCCTTAGAACCTTGACATTGGGAATTATCTTTACCACATAGTGGTCTGATCCTGAGTCAACTCCCCTTAGAACCTTGACATTGTGAATTATCTTTACCACATAGTGGTCTGATCCTGAGTCAACTCCCCTTAGAACCTCGACATTGTGAATTATCTTTACCACATAGTGGTCTGATCCTGAGTCAACTCCCCTTAGAACCTTGACATTGGGAATTATCTTTACCACATAGTGGTCTGATCCTGAGTCAACTCCCCTTAGAACCTTGACATTGTGAATTATCTTTACCACATAGTGGTCTGATCCTGAGTCAACTCCCCTTAGAACCTTGACATTGGGAATTATCTTTACCACATAGTGGTCTGATCCTGAGTCAACTCCCCTTAGAACCTTGACATTGGGAATTATCTTTACCACATAGTGGTCTGATCCTGAGTCAACTCCCCTTAGAACCTTGACATTGTGAATTATCTTTACCACATAGTGGTCTGATCCTGAGTCAACTCCCCTTAGAACCTTGACATTGTGAATTATCTTTACCACATAGTGGTCTGATCCTGAGTCAACTCCCCTTAGAACCTCGACATTGTGAATTATCTTTACCACATAGTGGTCTGATCCTGAGTCAACTCCCCTTAGAACCTTGACATTGGGAATTATCTTTACCACATAGTGGTCTGATCCTGAGTCAACTCCCCTTAGAACCTTGACATTGTGAATTATCTTTGCCACATAGTGGTCTGATCCTGAGTCAACTCCCCTTAGAACCTCGACATTGTGAATTATCTTTACCACATAGTGGTCTGATCCTGAGTCAACTCCCCTTAGAACCTCGACATTGTGAATTATCTTTACCACATAGTGGTCTGATCCTGAGTCAACTCCCCTTAGAACCTCGACATTGTGAATTATCTTTACCACATAGTGGTCTGATCCTGAGTCAACTCCCCTTAGAACCTTGACATTGGGAATTATCTTTACCACATAGTGGTCTGATCCTGAGTCAACTCCCCTTAGAACCTTGACATTGTGAATTATCTTTGCCACATAGTGGTCTGATCCTGAGTCAACTCCCCTTAGAACCTCGACATTGTGAATTATCTTTACCACATAGTGGTCTGATCCTGAGTCAACTCCCCTTAGAACCTCGACATTGTGAATTATCTTTACCACATAGTGGTCTGATCCTGAGTCAACTCCCCTTAGAACCTCGACATTGTGAATTATCTTTACCACATAGTGGTCTGATCCTGAGTCAACTCCCCTTAGAACCTTGACATTGGGAATTATCTTTACCACATAGTGGTCTGATCCTGAGTCAACTCCCCTTAGAACCTTGACATTGTGAATTATCTTTACCACATAGTGGTCTGATCCTGAGTCAACTCCCCTTAGAACCTCGACATTGTGAATTATCTTTACCACATAGTGGTCTGATCCTGAGTCAACTCCCCTTAGAACCTTGACATTGGGAATTATCTTTACCACATAGTGGTCTGATCCTGAGTCAACTCCCCTTAGAACCTTGACATTGGGAATTATCTTTACCACATAGTGGTCTGATCCTGAGTCAACTCCCCTTAGAACCTTGACATTGTGAATTATCTTTACCACATAGTGGTCTGATCCTGAGTCAACTCCCCTTAGAACCTTGACATTGGGAATTATCTTTACCACATAGTGGTCTGATCCTGAGTCAACTCCCCTTAGAACCTTGACATTGGGAATTATCTTTACCACATAGTGGTCTGATCCTGAGTCAACTCCCCTTAGAACCTTGACATTGTGAATTATCTTTACCACATAGTGGTCTGATCCTGAGTCAACTCCCCTTAGAACCTTGACATTGGGAATTATCTTTACCACATAGTGGTCTGATCCTGAGTCAACTCCCCTTAGAACCTTGACATTGTGAATTATCTTTACCACATAGTGGTCTGATCCTGAGTCAACTCCCCTTAGAACCTCGACATTGTGAATTATCTTGACCACATAGTGGTCTGATCCTGAGTCAACTCCCCTTAGAACCTTGACATTGTGAATTATCTTTACCACATAGTGGTCTGATCCTGAGTCAACTCCCCTTAGAACCTCGACATTGTGAATTATCTTTACCACATAGTGGTCTGATCCTGAGTCAACTCCCCTTAGAACCTTGACATTGTGAATTATCTTTACCACATAGTGGTCTGATCCTGAGTCAACTCCCCTTAGAACCTCGACATTGTGAATTATCTTGACCACATAGTGGTCTGATCCTGAGTCAACTCCCCTTAGAACCTTGACATTGTGAATTATCTTTACCACATAGTGGTCTGATCCTGAGTCAACTCCCCTTAGAACCTTGACATTGTGAATTATCTTTACCACATAGTGGTCTGATCCTGAGTCAACTCCCCTTAGAACCTTGACATTGTGAATATCGTGATGGTGAAATTTATCCATGCAGACATGATCCAACTGCCATTCACCCCTTCTGAAGTCAGGATGTTTCCAAGTTTTCAATTTATGGGGCTGTCTTTTAAAACATTTTGATTTAGAGATTAATTTGTGGTTTCTACAAATTTCGACTAATCTTTGACCATTTTTATTCGTTCGTTTATGTGCTGTCCATTTTCCAATGATATCTCTATATCTTCTTTCTTGTGCAAGTTGCACATTGAAATCACCAAGGAGAATTTTGATGTTTGATGAAGGGATGTTTATTAAAGTTTGATCCAAAAGATCCCAGAATTTTTGTACTTCTTCTCTGTCCTTAATGGTGTTATTTTTTTGATTAGTAGGAGCATGTGCATTAATAATTGTATATGTTTTATTTGCCGATTTCAAAGTTAGGGTCGTAAGTCTGGAGGATTGAGATTTAAATTCTGTTATCGAGTCAATGATTCTGAGATCTATTAAGAATCCGTTACCAAATTGTGGACAATTTTTCATAACTCGTTTTCCAGGAATTCCTTTATATAGTCTGTATCCTTGTGATTCCAGATGGTCTTGATCACTATTTCTAATTTCCTGAAGGGCCATAATTAGAATTTTATGACTTCTCATGATATCCGTGATGATCTTCAATTTTCCAGTTTGAACCAGAGAGTTAACATTATGTGTAGAAAAGAATGAGACTTGTTTAGGTTTGATTTTCCATAGTATTTGTTTGTTTGCTACTTGATGAGTTTTCAGACTCTCCGATTCATCATTATCTTCCGCATGACAGCCCACCGTATCCGAATGCTGTCTTTTCTGTAATCTATCATTACAGACGGCGGAATTATTCTTTAAATGACTTTTCATGGTCGACTATCTAAGGTTTCACCTTGAGGGGAGGATAAATCCTCGAATTACAATCCTGAATGTTATTCAGAAAGGTGAAAGAACTGAGAAAAGAATTCCCAGTCCCCCCCCAACACTAGCCTGTTCACTGACCCAGTTTCCCGCTGGGATTGATTACCCAACCTTCCACTGGGTTGCTCAGCTTAGCAGGGGACACCACGTGCAGGTGTGACCGAGCCTTAAGAGTGACCAAAGTAGTTCCTATATTTAAAGGTGGCAACAAAAGAAATCCAAATAACTATAGACCTGTTTCTTTTTATCAGTAATTTCAAACATTCTGGAAAAAGTGGCAAATAAAGATTGGTATCATTCCTGAACAAGAATAAATTCTTCATAATATGCAATATGGGTTCAGGGAGAATTCTGGTGGCAACTATCGACCTCAGAACAATGCTACAACATGATGATGATAATTGTTGTTTTAAGGGGCCTAACATCTAGGTTATCGGCCCCCAATGGTCTGGGTGATAGCGAAAGTGACAATGAAATGGAAACCAGAACGAAAATGTTATTAAGTGAGGCGGAAAATACTTACAAAAAGGAACTCAGATTGAAACTACTCACAAAATGGAGAGCGGTAAGGTAATACTTACAAAAGGGAATTTAGAACGAAAATACTCACAAAAGGAATAGATTGAAAAATACACACAAAATGGAGGTTAGGTTCAAAGTATGTACTGTACAGAATGCAATGAAGAGTCGAAATACTTACAAAATGCAATTGAAATTGAAAATGCTTACAAAATGTATTGTAGATTCAAACTACTCAATTGGATAGACAATAGGCTACTTAGAAAATGCAATTTAGATTGAAAATACTTACAAAATGTAATTTAGAATCAAAATACCCACAAAATGCAATTGAGAATCAAAATACTTGCAAAATGCCCACCATACAAACTGGAATTTAGATTGAAAATACTTACAAAAAGCGGTTTAGGTTGAAAATACAAAATGCAATTGACATTCAAAATACTCACTAAAATGTCCTGCTCTGAAGGACTTACTAAAAAGCAATTTAGATTGTCAATCTTTACAAAAATGCAATTGTGGTTGAAAACACTCGCAAAATGCAATTTAGTGCGAAAAAACGTACAAAATGCAACGTAGATTGAAAATACCTACAAAAAGGAGTGTAGATGCAAAAAATATCGCTAAAGGGAATTTAGATACACGGGGAGCCAATTAACAAAAACAGTGCGGGAAACTTAAAGAGAAAAGGATATATAATGAAAAGAAAACAAGAGGACTGACCCCTCGAAGAAGGAGGGATCAGGATAGATGAGACAAGGGCCAATTAAGGCGGGAAAGTGAAAGACTCCCTAGGCCGCGGATACCCTAACACCGTTGGGGTCGGAAAAGAACAAGAGTTAACCAAGGGAGGTCGACAGGAAAGAAGCTGGAGAGGAGGCCGGCACAATTAAGTGGAAGCAATACCGGACTCAGCTGGGGTCCCGTGGTCGCCAACCCATGTCCCACTAGATGTGAGACCCTGGGGGGAATGCTACAAGAAACTATTGACAAAAATAATATGCAGTTGGGTTATTTATTGATCTCAGAAAAGCCTTTGATACGGTGGATCACAAGTTGACTGAATGTGATGAAACTGACCTGGTACTCTGCCAAACGGGAAGGAGATATTGAGAGCGGCTATGTCGTCCCTCGCCCTCACATCGGTCCACGGATTCCAAGCTACATGTGGCAGGCCAGCTGGTTGCTGTCTATTTGTTGGCATGCGTACAGACTTCAGAGGATGGTAATCTGCAACAATCAATCTATTAATCACTAATCAACAGTGATACAGTAGCATACCGTTACGCTGATTCAAGTTCATGTTTTATGTCATTTAAAATACAAAATTCATCATTTAAATACAGTGGAACTTGGATAATTCGAACCTCAAGGGACCAGTACAAAAATTCGAACAAACATTCGAATTAAGAAAGTTCTTTGAAAAGGGAAGAGAAAATATTACGTTTACATAATAATTTACGTTCAACAAAGCAGATTAACAGACAACGGTATTTTATAAAGACTGTATCGTGAATAACCTCAAAGGTTTCAAACGGAAAATAAATCCAAAATGTACTATTCACATATTTAACGACAGTAGTAATCCAACAATCTAGTTAAGTCATAGAGAAATCTACTGTTTTTCAAAATAGTTTAAAATTTTTACCTGTTTCCTACAATTAAGTCTCTCAGCCATCACAAAAGAATCTAACAAATTTAAGAAATGGAAAACAGAACTACTTAAGTCATTTCTATTATCCAAAAAACGCCTAAGTATGTTGCTTGGGCTGCACTTGGACAGTTTTTTCGGGAACTGACCCAACTGTTTGGCTTCCGATCGGCTTTTTACACGTAAAAACTTCGAATTATCCAAAATATAATTCTAATTAACCACGATTGTTTAGCATTGATTGTATATAAAATGCTAGGGACCATGAGAAAATTTCGAATTAAAAAAAGATATTGAATTATAGAAGTTCGAATTAGCCACGTTCCACTGTATCAAGTCTGGAGATTTCAAAAGGATGTCACTAGAGCAGGGTAAGATCAAGAAAACAGAGAATGTAAGTATCTAGATTGAACCCAACTTGTCAGCGTTCTCCGCTAGATTTATAGCCCAGTAGAGATAGCTCCAAAAAAAGGGGTTGGGTTGCGAAAGGTGGGGTAATTTTGATTTCCAGGTATGTTGTATGTATTTCTCCTCTCGTGAAAAATCCAAGTTTTCGACCTCCCCTCCTTGTGTGCAGTGGCGTACGCAGGATTTCCTTCTGGGGGTCATTGATATAAAAGGGTAATTGTGTAAACTATTAAAGGGGGAGATGACAGTCATCATCATAATTAAAATGATATTTCCATTAACATTCATAAAGAACCATAATTAAATAACCGTTCTCTTTGCATGAAAACTATTTTAGGCCTCATTATTTTTTCGACTCAATAAAAAAATAGAAAAGTACCGTATATACCCGAATGTAAGACGAGGTTTTTTCCCACTTTTTGTGTTATAAAAATTTGGGGTCGTCTTATATTCAGGGTACTAAAAAAATTTTTTTTTTTTCAAATTATTATTATTTGCAAAGTTGAAGATGGGCTGAGGGAAGAACAGTATGGATTCAGGCCAGGAAGGTCAACAGTTGACCTCATCTTTGCAGTAAGACAGCTACAAGAACACCATTATGAATATGGGAAAGATCTGGGGATGATCTTCTTGGATATTGAGAAAGCATATGATAGTATTAATAGAAACAAGGTATGGGAAGCAATGAGAGCAAAAGCAGTGAACAAGGAGACAGTGGCAAGAGTGAAAGCAATGTACGAGGGAAGCAAAAGCTGTGTGAAGGTGGGAAGAGAGAGAACGGAATGGTTTCAACTGGAGAGTGGTCTGAAACAGGGAAGTGCCCTCTCACCCCTGTTATTTATAGTGGTGATGGATGAAATCATACGAAAAGTGGTAAATAGCATTGGGGAAAGGAAAATGAAGGCAATGTTGTTTGCTGATGACCTTCTGGTATGGGGAGAGGATGAGGAAGAAGTACAAGAGCAATTCGATGAATGGGAGAAGGTACTGTTATCATATGGGATGAAGTTCTCAGCACAAAAGAGTGAAGTGGTCATCACAACGAGGAAGAAGAACAGACTGGATATGGGCATAACACTTGGAGGACAGCAGTTGCAGAAAGTAGAATGCTTCAAGTACTTGGGAAGCATAATTGAAGAAAAGGGAGGCAATAGGATGGAAATAAATGAAAGGGGAACGTGCGCAGATGGATTTTTCAAGAGTGTTAGGGGGATGTTATGGAATAAAGATGTACCACAAAAATGTAAAGGAATCATCTACAAGACCTACTTTGTGCCAATTTTGACATATGGTTCAGAAACATGGGTGATGAAGGAAAGGGACAAGAATAAAATACGAGCAGTGGAGATGAAGTTCCAGAGGAGTAGGGTAGGAGTGACAAGAATGGACAGAGTAAGGAATGAGAGAGTCAGAGAGATGGTAAGAGAGGAGCCATTGCAAAATAGAATAGAGCGATCTAGGCTACAATGGTATGGACATGTGAGGAGGATGCAAGAGGAGAGGATACCGAAGAAGATGTTTGGAATGGAAATGACGGGAAGGAGGCCAAGGGGAAGACCAAGGGACAGATGGACAAAAGGAGTTAAGAAGAGTGTGGAGGAAAGAGGAGTGTGCTGGGACACAGTAAATGACGAGAGATGGTGGATGGACAGGAAACGATGGAGAGGCTTATGTTCCAAGCAGACCCGACCAGCGGTTGGAAACTGCTCAAGATGATGATGATTATTTGCAAAGTAGTATGTGGTGGTGTTGGCATCTTGTAACTCGCAACAAATCAATGCGTTAATGAAGATTAAAATATGGTTTGTTATGTTTAATTACCATGCATATACGAATAGCGTACATTTTGAGGTTAGGATTTACGCATACATTTTAAGCGGATAAATTATATGTTCGAAAGCATACGGAAATATGTTTTAAAACAATCTTTACAAGAACAACCAGTCAGTTTTACGAGCAGTAATTGAGTGATCAACGTATCTTAATTTAATAACGTCTCCCATTCTTGAACAAAGAAATTATAGAGTACGTCTTGGAAAAAGCGGGCAGAGGGAGTTCCGATAACACGAGACGTTAGAAGAATGAATGCACGACCTTAAGGGCATATATTGTGCAAGTTATGAGTTAGCGAGTATTTTTTTGAAAAAATCTCAAGAGGCAGTTGATAACTAGGCCTCGTCTTATATTCGGGGTCGTCTTACATTCGGGTATATACGGTAATATGGAAAACAGTAACTAAATATTAAAAGTGAAACGATGCAGTGGTATCAACATGACCATAGTTACGTGGTTGCTTATAATATTGATATTATGTGAGAGAGAAATAATGTTTTGCTCGTGTTCCTACTGCCATTACTATGGTCTCTCAAAATCTTCCTCTTGATGACTTTATCTGTATCATTCATTGGAATAAATTGGAGAAACTCCTCATGTACTGAATTATCGTTAATGAAACAGACACACAATTAAAGCAACCCGAAGCGACGTGAGAAAGGTTACCGATCGCACACTTCAACAGCAAACCTGATCCATGGCTTGCTCCAACACTGAACGGGGAGTCTCGCTCCGAGTAGAGTACAGTGACGAACATGATCACTTTTAAAATATGTACGCCTCACTAGCGGTAGCGATAGATGGGACAATATAAAGATTCAAGTGAAGCAATGGCTCTGTGGGGGGGTTTAAACCCTAACACCCCCCCTGGTACGCCACTGTGTGCTTTGTCCGCGATATTTTAAAAAACTTTTAAAGTGATTTAGTATATAAGTGATTTGAGTGTGTATTTATGTTAACATTTTATCACATCCAATGTACTGTATCTTTTTACCAGCCCTTCTTGGGCGACTGATTTAAAACTTCCCAAAATCATCCTCCTATTTTTGATCGGAAGTACTTCATCATATACCACACAATTGAAATGGCAGGGTCGTGGAGTGTTGGACACACATTTGGTCAACCTAACTGGTATCATTTGGGCGTTCAACTATTAGGTGTAATTCCCTATAAAGAAAACTAATTATAACCTTCAAAATATGTGTATTAATATCAACTTTAAACATATGGCGGGGACTCTCGTCGAACAGACTATGGTGTACTATCTTCTCTCCTCGGCAATGACGAAAACATGTGACCCAAAATGAATGTTGGAATATAAAGATGTTTGTTACTCACTCATCGACGATCTAGCAGATAATCTACGAGACATGCTCGATAGATCAGTTCTCCCCAGCATTTCTAAGATTTTCCACACGTGGTTTGAGGTTAGAGATGTTTACTGGTTTACATAGCCACATCTCTGCGAGAGAAATGAATGTGCTTCCGTACCCAACTTGAATTGTGCTAACAGAGATAACATCGTTGTGATATGTAGCCGTTTCGAGTACATTCACAAGCCATGCTTTCAACAAAACTGTTTCTCCAAATAGGCCTACGCCAAATTACGAGAACGCGACCTTTCCAATCAGACGCTACAATAGAAGTGAAGCCCCGCTATACACAAAAATCCCACCTCTCATCTTGTAAACACATGTTTTCGTCTTTCTCCGCCAGGGTCATGATACCCTCCAACCCATACAAAATACACCAATAATCTCGAACCCATGTATATTTCTTACAACTCGTGGCGCGAAACTCTTCTCTGACGTCAGAACCTTACACAATTTACACAAAGCTTTCTTCAAGACAAGGGAAGTTATTCTCGGCCCAATCTAAATTTGGCCTAGAGTTTCCTGCTGTTGCAACATCTTGTAGCTTACCTACACAATCCGCTGTCTTGTATACTGACATCTCCCATACAAATTAAATGAAAAATTCCTGACTGAGTCCCCGAGATACACAAGATATATATACACTAAGAAAATGAAATTCTACAACCTAAATGATGATGATGAACAAGAAAAGAAATGGTATGAACAAATTACCCTAACCTGACTTCTCTTGCAGTCAACCAAATAAGGGTTTGGGAACATTGTGACCGGAACAGTCACAATACGCCCCCATGTGATTCACACGGGTGAAACAAGTGTGGATCACAAACACTCAAACAAGCAACGCACTGAAAACACAAAGAATTACACTATTACATAAATAAACCCTGGAAGACATATATACATACACACTTGTCAAATTTTCACACATTCTCACTCTCTCGAATGTCTTATTGTGTCCATTTCCTAGCCTCACTGATTTCTCTCAAGTGTCTTAGGTCTACCACTTCATTTTCTTCGTCTCATCATGAGACCCTATCGCTTCACAAGCCATGGTATTTGCCTGCACAGGCCTTATCATACCATCTATCCATCTAACACTCGATGCCACTTTGCTGGTTAGCATTCTTCGTCACATCTCTTGAGTTTTGTCATGCCATCACGTTATGTTGACTGATTCTCTAAGAGTCCATGCCATATTATTTTACAGAGTGATATCTACGGAGATTCCTAATATTATGTGTACTGACAGACTTACCATCCTGGTCCGTTAAACTATAGGCACACTCACCAATACGTTTAACCACCTTAAAAGGCCCCTGAAATAGATGAAAAAACTTCCCTATCTCCTTATCTACAGCTGAAGACGGATATGGAACCCTCAGAAGCACCTGATCGCCTACTTCAAAAGAATCAAACTTTACCTGCTTCTGCTGGCGCCTACGCTTATTCCCTGCCTTGATTAAGTTGTCCCTAGCCAGCTGGATACAAACATCCTTCCCAATCTCCTCTCCCGTGACCAAACCTAGCATTCTAGCAAGCTCATTGGTAGGCTTCCTACCATACTGAATTTCATAGGGAGTGCATTTTACACTCTCATGGAACGTACTATTGAACCATCGTTCAATATCTCCTAACTTGGAGAACCACGCATTGTGGCGATTGCTCACATAGGTGCGAAATACTCTCCCTAATTCTCTCATAACTCGTTCGGACAAATTCCCTTGAGGATATCGAATAGATGAGAATATGTGCTTGATACCCAATTCACTCAACTTGGTT
Source organism: Meconema thalassinum (assembly GCA_946902985.2). Lineage (NCBI taxonomy): Eukaryota > Metazoa > Arthropoda > Insecta > Orthoptera > Tettigoniidae > Meconema > Meconema thalassinum. The sequence goes on from OX336390.1 coordinate 4,366,979, forward strand.
TTCCAGATCTTTGAGGTGAATTGACTACCGTGGTCTGATAGTATCCTGAGAGGCACCCCAAACTCAGGTACATACTTATCAGTGATCTGTAGGACACAACCCTTCCCGGTCGCTTTTCTCAGGGGATACAGTTTGACGAGTTTACTGAATGCGTCAACAACCACGAAGATATACTGATATCCAAACTGAGCTTTAACCAATGGACCATACAGATCGACACAGAGTAAATCCCTTGGTTTTTCTGTGATCACCATTTGCCGAGGTCCCTCAAGAAACCTCGTTGGGCATTTACACCGTTGACACGAGTCACAACTTGCCAGAACTTTCCTAATCTGCCTTCCCATGTTCTTCCAAATGAAATGCTGCTGAACAGCAAAAAGAACCTTGCTTGATCCAAAATGCCCTAAAGCCTTGTGATGATACCAAATCATCGTTACCTGCAATGAGCTTGGCACACACACTCTCCAGGCACCTTCATGGCACAGCCTAGCCAAGAAACCACACTCCAACTTGTACCAATACTTTCCAACCTTAATTCTACTATCCACATCCATACCTCTCAACTGAGTCAAGATATCACCTAAGACCTCATCCTTCTCCTGCTCTACAAGCAGATTCCTTAAGCAGCGTATCTCATAATCACACTCGCTTACCTTGGTTACGCAGATAACAACACCTTCCTGTACCTCCAGTACCTGATGACCCTCATCACCCCCAATGTTTCTACTCATGAAGTCAGTCACAATGTTCTCAGTACCCTTAATATGCCTTACCTCAAAGTTATATTCACTTATAGCCAATATCCACCTTGACATCCTGTTCGAAGTGAGCTTGCAGGATCCAATAAAAAGTAATGCATGATGGTCAGTCAGTATCTGCAACTTACTGCCCAACACATAACTCCTAAACTTCCCTAGAGAGTATACGATTGCTAACATCTCTATTTCAGTAATTGTATATCTCTTCTCCGCCATGCTTAGCCCTCTGCTTGCTAATGAGACAATCCCTAGATTGCCCTCACTATCCTCCTGACACAAAATGCCTGAGATGCCTTGCATGCTCGCATCAGTCATCAAAATGTAGGGACAATCCAGACGAGGATACCTAAGCATGACAGTCTCTACAAAGCCTCTCTTCAACTCCTTAAAAGCCTCATCGTGCACCTGGGTCCATACCCACTTAGTACCCTGCTTCAGCAATTCCCTAAACGGTTCTACAAGACAGGAATATTTAACTACGAATCTACGAAAATAATTGAAAACCCCTAATATTGACCTCAATTGTTTGGCGTTACGTGGTGTAGCAGTGTTGTGAATCTTGTCTAATCGTGACTGTTCGGGAGACACCCCTTGTGTTGTGATAGTATGCCCTAAAAATGTGATTGATGTTGTGCAAAACAGAGACTTCTTAAGTTTAATTGTAAATCCCCCGTCCCTTAATTTCCCCAAAACAATGTCTAAGTGATCCAGGTGTTCCTTTAATGTGTAAGATGCAACAATTAAATCATCTATGTACATTGTCACAAACTCGTGTGTGTCCCTCCCTAACACTAGATTTAAGGCCCTAATCAACGCTGAACTGCTGGTCTTTGTTCCGAAAGGAACGACCCTGAATTGGTACAAACCACTCTTAAAGCTAAACGCAGTCAACTTCCTGTCCTGTTCTCTCAACGGTACCTGCCAAAATGATGCACTCAGATCCATAGTGGAAAACCATTGCTTACCATTGAATTTCTGAACCAGTTCCTCAACACATTCTGGCCTCTGTTGGTCCCCAGATATCCTACAATTGAGCTGCCTGGCATCAATACACAACCTGACCGAGCCATCACTCTTCCCAACCACAACTAAGGGATTCAGATATGCACTAGTTGAAGGCTCAATAATACCCTGATTCAGCATAATGCCTATTTCTTTCTCCACAGCATCAGCAAATTTGTGAGGTATCGGGTACTTGGGTCCTGAAAATGGAGAATGATCTACAATTTCGAACTGATGCGTATAGACATGTGTTAGCCCTGGCTTGTCACTGAAAACTTCTTGGTTTAGCTCTAAAACCTCTAACAACTTATCCCTCTCCTCAACACTTAAACCACTCTTATCCACAGCCTGCTGGAGTTGATCACACTTATCACCCTCCACAGCAATGTGACATAAATCCACAACTTCCTCCTCATCGTCAGCCTTACCTTCTGCCATATCCCCTACAGTGACCTCAGTAACACATGCCTTTACTGTCTTATCTACACTCTTGCATTTCATTCTCATCTCCTGGCTTATATTCCCCCTCACAAAGTTGATGACACCCCGGTCAAAAACAATAACAGCACTATGCTCGTTAAGCCAGTCTATCCCCAAAATCATTTCATAAATTAGGTTAGGAATTACCAAGCAAGTCTTGTGGTCAACTTCATTACCAAACCTCATGGGCAACAATACCTGCTTTCCCACTCTTTGGGATTTATTACCAACAGCAGTTACCACATATGTCGACTTAACTGGAATTTCTTCCAACTTACCACCGTCCTTGATTAAAGTATCATAAAATCCCTTACTGATGACACTTCTCTCACTCCCCGAATCCACCAATGCCTGCACTCTCTTACCTAGTATGCTCAACTCAACAGTTGACATAAAAGCCTCCTTCTCCCCGATACATGAGAACTCCTGCTGGTCAGCTAGCAGATCCTCCCGACTCATAGGCATAAAATCCTCCTCACCCACAATAACACACTGCTTGACTTCATTTCTTACGGACTGCCTGACTGACCTCCCTGCACAGCCCGTTCGGAGTTTAAAGCTCCTTGACCACCTTGTTCTTGTCTCCTCTGGTTCACCTGTACTCTTTCGTTACCACCTTCCTGACGCCCCCCACCTCTCTGATAGTTACCTTCCTGTCGCTGTGAATTATCCTGACGCCCCCCACCTCTCTGATAGTTTTCCTGCCTCTGCTGATAATCTCTTTGCTCCTGATTAAATCTACCCCTATTAAACTCCTGATTATTCCCCCTATTGCCCCTAAATTCCTGTTTGACCTCTGGCCTCTCCATGTGCTGCTTGCCTAAAACGTCAAAGCTCGTAAGAAGCTCTTCCAACTCTTCTACCGTCCTTACCTTCTGCATACAAGCTGCCTCCTGAATTCTAGGTGGGAAGTGCTTCAACATGACCCTAACCACATCACTGTCAGAGGTCAGCCCATCCAAATTCTTCCAAATAAGTACATGTGCCAAAAAATATTCTGTCAGGGATACCCCTTCTCTCTCCTTATATTTCCCAAAAGTTAATTTTTCCCTTTCCCTGGACTGTACCCCCTCCCCCCAGAACTTAGCTTTGAATTTATCCCTGAATTCCCTTAAACTATTCATGTTAGGCCTGTATATTTGGAACCATGCTTTCACATCCCCTTGAAATGAGTTAGACAAGATCTCCAACACTGTTTCCCATTCGACAACCCCGTCTTCTAGATCCTTGCTGAATTTCTTCTCAATGGTTTTTAAAAACTCCATAGGGTTGAACTGCCTTGAGTTAAATTGTGGCAGACCAGGGTCCCTGAGTAGCAAACTAGATGGCATCACAACCCTTTGACTCATCGGTCGCTCTTTCAACTCTCTCCTGACCTTTATCAGCTCTTCCTGCAGCTTTTCGTTTTTCTCGGTCAATGCCACCTGCTTCCCTCTCAGACCCTCAATCTCTCCCAACTTATTTTCAACGGCACCTACTCTATCTAAATATTCCCTCTTATTCCCACTTACAGTGTTGCATATCTCATCACACTTTCCCGTTACATTCTGTACTTCTGCCCTTGAACTAGCTATCTCTGACTTAATTTTCGTTATTTCCACATCTTGCTGGTTCTGATGGCCTTCCATTCCTTCTAGCCTACTTGTGATCCCAGCCTGATTCCCCTGCATTTCTGCCCTGATTTCCTCTCCCTGTTTGCTAATTTTCCCACTTAATTCCAGGTTCATACTCTCCATTCTACTATTAAGGACAGACTTATGGTCCCGTATTTCTTTGCTGAGACTCTCTATCCTTGTGTTCGTGGCCCTGTTGCTCTCCTGAATTTCCTTACTTACAAATTCCTTCACTTCTACTATCTGTTTGGTCACTGACTCTACCTTCTCATTTACAGAGCCTACCTGCTCCTTAATTTCCTTACTCATAGATTCTCCTTGCTTCTTAATCTCTTTTATTTCAATCAGTAGCATTTGGATCAAACTATCGTTCATAACCCCCCCATTTACATTTAAGTTACTACCTTCAGCGATCAGCTGCGACTCAGTAGTAACAATGGTAACATATGTTCCCACTGTCTTTTCCACATCTTCCTCACTGCCACTTCCCCCAGTTTCCTGATTACCTGACATTTTACTGTTTGATTTACACACAACCCTTGACCTTAATTCTAAATTGTCTGATGTGGACATACCCCTTAAAACAAAACAAATTACTGTGAACCCTAATACTCCTAAGGTGTCTATCGGCTGTGTGCATATGTGCCCTAATGATACCTGCTAGGTTTCCCTACTCTTGCCCCACGTTGAGGTGCTATGTTGTATCTTTTTACCAGCCCTTCTTGGGCGACTGATTTAAAACTTCCCAAAATCATCCTCCTATTTTTGATCGGAAGTACTTCATCATATACCACACAATTGAAATGGCAGGGTCGTGGAGTGTTGGACACACATTTGGTCAACCTAACTGGTATCATTTGGGCGTTCAACTATTAGGTGTAATTCCCTATAAAGAAAACTAATTATAACCTTCAAAATATGTGTATTAATATCAACTTTAAACATATGGCGGGGACTCTCGTCGAACAGACTATGGTTTACTATCTTCTCTCCTCGGCAATGACGAAAACATGTGACCCAAAATGAATGTTGGAATATAAAGATGTTTGTTACTCACTCATCGACGATCTAGCAGATAATCTACGAGACATGCTCGATAGATCAGTTCTCCCCAGCATTTCTAAGATTTTCCACACGTGGTTTGAGGTTAGAGATGTTTACTGGTTTACATAGCCACATCTCTGCGAGAGAAATGAATGTGCTTCCGTATCCAACTTGAATTGTGCTAACAGAGATAACATCGTTGTGATATGTAGCCGTTTCGAGTACATTCACAAGCCATGCTTTCAACAAAACTGTTTCTCCAAATAGGCCTACGCCAAATTACGAGAACGCGACCTTTCCAATCAGACGCTACAATAGAAGTGAAGCCCCGCTATACACAAAAATCCCACCTCTCATCTTGTAAACACATGTTTTCGTCTTTCTCCGCCAGGGTCATGATACCCTCCAACCCATACAAAATACACCAATAATCTCGAACCCATGTATATTTCTTACAACTCGTGGCGCGAAACTCTTCTCTGACGTCAGAACCTTACACAATTTACACAAAGCTTTCTTCAAGACAAGGGAAGTTATTATCGGCCCAATCTAAATTTGGCCTAGAGTTTCCTGCTGTTGCAACATCTTGTAGCTTACCTACACAATCCGCTGTCTTGTATACTGACATCTCCCATACAAATTAAATGAAATATTCCTGACTGAGTCCCCGAGATACACAAGATATATATACACTAAGAAAATGAAATTCTACAACCTAAATGATGATGATGAACAAGAAAAGAAATGGTATGAACAAATTACCCTAACCTGACTTCTCTTGCAGTCAACCAAATAAGGGTTTGGGAACATTGTGACCGGAACAGTCACAGTACAAAGTGCTGCCAATACATTGAAAGGCTGATAATGATACCAATGCAAATAGGCAACAAAACATGTACCGATGTAGATTAAGTGACATGTGATTATATCACAAAAATGTAATAAATTGTAATGACGAGGCGGAACTAAGGAAATCTTTTGATTATTATAGCAAGTCAATACGGAGAAATGGGCGACTTTAGGAGTCAAAAAGATATTGAAACTACCGATAAGAGAATGCACATTTTTCAGTTTTTCCTCAGTAACTCGCTTCCAGTGCATTTTAGGCAAAATGTTGTCATTACCAATTGTAAAGAGCATTGAATTTCCTGCACGTTTTGTATGCAATATGTTGGAAAATTTGGAACAGGTACTGAGATACGGGAACATGAACATTTGCAAACAGGTAAAAAAAAGTTAGATATGTCAGTGGTTTCATGTTAATAACTTTTGTTTAGTGCAGTTTAGTGCAAAATGCATAATAACCATTCTTGTAGGAGTACGTGGACGGGAAACAAAAAATAAACTAATCTTCTGAAAATACACCACTACAAATCAGTATTCCTGAAAATAATATCATCTTTAATCCATTATGTATGTAATATATATGTGTAGTTCATGAGATTCATGGAAATTCTTGGGAATTATAGCCTACTTTTTTTGTTTTTGTTTTTTGTTTTGTTTTTTGAAAAAGAAAAATGCAAATTTTCAACACAATAGTAGTCAGTTACTTAGTTATTGAGGTTTTAAGGGGTGGAACTACGAGGTCATCTGCCCCTCTTGCAACTTCATTTTCTATTTAATTACATTTGCTAACAAAGGTGACATTGACTTAAGGGTATTGTTTATTAAACTTTGTCAATAAGGATCACCAATTTATGAAGAAAAATAAGAGACTTTAAGGGGGTGGTACACCTTTCGCATACAATTCCTACTGAGATAAAAAAAATCTCATAAACTCTACGTTGCAAAGAAATAAAACATTGCAGGATTATTAAACACAGTGCACAAAACACATTTTATAATATGCATTATTATACCACCAAACTTTCAGCTGTTCTTTGTACAGATGGACAGCGTGTACATGATAAGTATCCCAGAATTTAAAATATTTACATGAATGTTTTTTGAGCTGTTGGCAACATGCTCGGCTATAACATAGACCAAAATAATTGATACACATATTCAGGAATTTGTTTTTTTCATATTCTTACTCTAAATATACACTGGTGGAAAAAAAATGCACGGTAATTTCGGCAATATATTTGGCAAGGTAATATATTTAATTGCCGGCCCCGTGGTGTTGGGGTAGCACGCCTGCCTCTCACCCGGAGACCCCGGGTTCGATTCCCGGCTTCGTCAGAGATTTTAAAACTGACGTGAGGGTTGAAACGTGGTGCACTCAGCCTCGTGAGGACAATTGAGTAGCTGTCTGACAGTGAGACAGCGCCCCGATCACGAAAACCAAGATTAACGGCCGAGGGGACCCGATGCGCTGATCACGCGTCACCCCAAAATCTGCAGGCCAAATGTCTGGGCAGCGGTCGCTTGGTCGGCCTAGGCCCTTCAAGGGCTGTAGTGCCACGGGGTTAGTTAGTTAGTTTTTAATATATTTAATTGTACAAGGCAACAGGTTAATGTCCACGCAAGAAAAGCCATCGCAAATGGGCCATGTTGGTCCATTAATAACCGGTATAATCGCCATCTGTTGAATGCTGGCATGCATTGTGTCGTACAGGTGCCGGATGGAGTTCCATGCTTGTTGCACTCGGTCAGTTAATATAGGGACGGTGAATGCCGGTTGTGGAAGACGCTGGAGTTGTCGTCCAATCATGTCCCATACGTGCTCGACTGGGGACATATCGGGGGATCGAGCAGGCCAATGCAGCATGTCGACACTCTGTAGAGCACGTTGGGTTACAACAGCGGCATGGGGGCGTGCGTTATCCTGTTGGAAGACATCACTGGAAATTCTGTTCATGAATGGCAGCACAACATGTCGTATCTCCAGACGGACAGACACATTTGCAGTCAGGGTGCGTGGGATACCAACGAGAGTGCTACTGCTGTCATAGGGAATTGCTCCCCAGACCAGAACGCCCAGTGTAGGTCCAGTGTGTCGATGCAGACAGGTGGAATGCAGGCGCTCACCCGGCCTCCTTCTGATCAACACACGGCCATTACTGGCAGAATTGGCTTTCATCGGAAAACACAACGGACCTCCACTCCATCCTCCAATGAGCTCTCGCATGACACCACTGAAGTCGCAGATGGCAGTGGTTCGGGGTAAGTGGAATGCACGCCGCAGGGCATCTGGCTCAGAGCTGTCCTTCAAGTAACCGATTTCGAACAGTTCGTTGCGTCACTGTGGTGCCACCTAACGTTCAAACTGCTGCTGCAGACTCTGTCTAATGCGGCAAAGCCATACTCTGAATACCGTGGTCCTCCCTCTCTGTGGTGCCATGGAGGCAGGTCCTCTTGCAACCATAACTTCTCGGGATTACTGCTGCCAGCACGCATGCACAGTGGAGACATTCCTGACAAGTCGTTCTGCAATAGCGCGGAAGGAAAATCCACCTTCACACGGCCACGTTGAAACGCAGTGAGCTGTTGATAATGGCCTCTTCGTCATAGTAAAGGCATTCTTGACCCACTCACAACCACTCCGTCTAATCTCACACGCTCTCACACAGTAAAGCCCTTATTTAAAGCAAACCTGATGTGCAACGTCATGGGGCCATTACTAGCGCCACGCTAATGCCATTTGCGGGAAATTTCAATCAACATCATATTTCAGATGTATAAACATGCCTTCCAACGTTCTTTAATCTAGCACAACCACTGGGATATATTTTTTTAAACTTTTGTTGGGTAAAACATATTCTTATAAATGGGAAGAATGATCGATACACAAAATATTCTGGTATATATACGATATACTTTCACTGAGATATCTCCAATAGTATCAAGTAAACGCTGTGTGAAAATAAAGTTTTCAGGATACGTGCTTCAAACTTTCCAAAGGGTAGAATTAAAGCGACAACAACTGACATTTAGGGGCATATCTCTGGAAGTATTGAAGATATTTTTGGCGGCTTCGGTGGTGTAATCGGTAGCATGCTGAGCTTCTATGCCCAAGATAGCGGGTTCAAACCCGGCCGAAGCCGTCGGATTTTTTAAGAGCGTTAAAAATCCCTCAGTATGCCTTCCTTCGGAGGGGAAGTAAAGCCGGCGGTCCCATGTCATAGATTTATGGCATGTTAAAGAACCTTCCACTAATTGCACCTGTGTGAAGCTAAATTGGTTAGGTTAAGAATGTAAACAACGCTCTTAGGTTTCTGCGTTCGTTGCTAAGAGCCGACTGCGGAGGCGTCTAGTAGCTAAGTTGTGAACTTGGCCTAGTAGTCGTTGACGGTGACGCTTGGCGGCAAAAGTAGGAACCATTTGAATAATTCTAATTTGCAGTACTTAAATTAAAAAACAGATAACACACACTAATACAGTCATCACAATTAACACCGGTTATCAGACAGATCCTACACACACCCAAAGTACACGGGGCTACATGACCGCATTGTCGCAGCCCCTAAACTTAAGAACCAACCAACCGAAGATATTTTCATTTTATTTTCACCAAATGAAAGACAAAAGATTAGTCTTTCAAATAACTGTTTTTTTTTTTTAAACCTGAAAGGTGTACCTCTGCCCTTAACCCTTTAGTGCTTAGTATATTAACCACCTACTGCCATTAGAACAGGTAGACCACTTCTCGTACCTGGGCAGTACCATTTCTGTGAGCAGGATGTGGATAAGAGAATTGGCGCAGCCCATGCAGCATATGGACGATTAGCGCACCGGGTCTTCGTGATCTGTCCGTGAGTACAAAGCTTATGGTGTCTACATTGTTGTATGGCTGTGAAACGTGGACCCTTTACCGACGTGATCTTAGGAAGCGTGAGCGCTTCCACTTACAAAACCTTCGATCAATCCTGAGGATTAAATGGGAAGACCACGTTACCAATATTGCTGTTCTTGAAAAGGCTCAAATCAACAGCATAGAATCATCCATAATAGGTCACCAATTTAGATGGATTGGTCATGTCCATCGGATGGCTGATGTGAGATTACCTCATCAAATGCTATATGGTGAGCGATGCTATTGCACCAGACTTCATGGTGGTCCTAAGAGGCGCTACAAGGACCAATTTAAGCAGACCTGGGACATGCTGGCTGAAGGCCGCTCAACTTGGCGCCGTACCATCTCGGATACTGTAAAGACGTTTGAAAGGGATCGACGCACACATAAAGAGGCCAAGCGTCAAGCTAGGAAACTTCGAGCAGCCCAACCACGTCCTCCTCCAGCAATACTATGTGACTTGTGTGGACGCTTGTTCCATGCCAGGATTGGACTCTTTAGTCACCGTAAACACATCCACAAACTGGACTGAAGGAAGAAGATTTATACACGGATTCGAGTTAAAGCCGATGATGATGAACCACCTACAATTTATATTGTCAAAGCTGCAGCTGGTTCACTCATATTTCAACTGATTCTCGTGGAAGTGTTAATGTTTCTGTAAACCAAATATTATTAGTAAAAAATAAAAATGGTAATACAAATAATGCATTTTTAATTTCAATTGTTCAGTATTTTTAATTGTTTAATAGTGCTTAATATGCCTCCAAATTTTGAAAATAAATAAGCTTATTATGCAACGAGCCTATAATGGCAATAATTAAGACACGAGTATGTTTATAAAACGAGCGTATGCGAGTTTTATAATCTCCATACATCATCATCATGCACAGTTTCCAGCCACTGGCCGGGTCTGTTTGGAACACAAGCCTCTCCAACGTCTTCTGTCTTCCCACCATCTCTCAGCCTCTACCCTTGTCCAGTCTTCTCCTCTCTTCTTCCACCCCCTTCAGCCACCTGTCTCTCGGTCTCCCTCTCGGTCTCTTTCCTTCCCACTTCGTCTCTTGTACTCTCCCGGGTATCCTCTTCTCCTCCATTCGTTTTACATGTCCATACCATCTAAGTCTAGATTTCTCTATAGCATCCTGTAATGGTTCCTCTTTCATTAATTCTCTGGTCCTCTCATTTCTTATTCTGTCCACCTTTGTTGCTCCAATACTGCTTTACAAGAACCTCATCTCACTGGCCTGTATTTTGCTCTTCTCCCTTCCTTTCATAACCCAGGTCTCCGAGGCATACGTCAGGATAGGGACATAGTATGTCCGATATATGATCTTTTTTGCTGTTCTGAGGGACATCCTTGGTCCATAACATGCTTCTCACACTCCTCCGGAATGCTTCTGCCTGTCTCACGCGCTCATTTATTTCTCTATCGTTTCTTCCATTATCTTGTATCAGGCTTCCCAGATACTTGAAACTCTCCACTTTCTTCATCTGTTCCCCACCAATTGTTATTCCCGTTGTGGTTCTTTCCTTCTTCCTTGTTGTGATCACCATCTCACTCTTCATCATCATCATCATCATCATCTTGAGCAGTTTCCAACCGCTGGTCGGGTCTGCTTGGAACATAAGCCTCTCCATCGTTTCCTGTCCATCCACCATCTCTCGTCATTTACTGTGTCCCAGCACACTCCTCTTTCCTCCACACTCTTAACTCCTTTTGTCCATCTGTCCCTTGGTCTTCCCCTTGGCCTCCTTCCCGTCATTTCCATTCCAAACATTTTCTTCGGTATCCTCTCCTCTTGCATCCTCCTCACATGTCCATACCATTGTAGCCTAGACCGCTCTATTCTATTTTGCAATGGTTCCTCTCTTACCATCTCTCTGACTCTCTCATTCCTTACTCTGTCCATTCTTGTCACTCCTACCCTACTCCTCTGGAACTTCATCTCCACTGCTCGCATTTTATTCTTGTCCCTTTCCTTCATCACCCATGTTTCTGAGCCATATGTCAAAATAGGCACAAAGTAGGTCTTGTAGATGATTCCTTTACATTTTTGTGGTACATCTTTATTCCATAACATCCCCCTAACACTCTTGAAAAATCCATCTGCACACCTTCCCCTTTCATTTATTTCCATCCTGTTGTCTCCCTTTTCTTCAATTATGCTTCCCAAGTACTTGAAGCATTCTACTTTCTGCAACTGCTGTCCTCCAAGTGTTATGCCCATATCCAGTCTGTTCTTCTTCCTAGTTGTGATGACCACTTCACTCTTTTGTGCTAAGAACTTCATCCCATTTGATAACACTACCTTCTCCCACTCATCTAATTGCTCTTATACTTCTTCCTCATCCTCTCCCCATACCAGAAGGTCATCAGCAAACAACATTGCCTTCATTTTCCTTTCCCCAATGCTATTTACCACTTTTCGTATGATTTCATCCATCACCACTATAAATAACAGGGGTGAGAGGGCACTTCCCTGTTTCAGACCACTCTCCAGTTGAAACCATTCCGTTCTCTCTCTTCCCACCTTCACACAGCTTTTGCTTCCCTCGTACATTGCTTTCACTCTTGCCACTGTCTCCTTGTTCACTGCTTTTGCTCTCATTGCTTCCCATACCTTGTTTCTATTAATACTATCATATGCTTTCTCAATATCCAAGAAGGTCATCACCAGATCTTTCCCATATTCATAATGGTGTTCTTGTAGCTGTCTTACTGCAAAGATGAGGTCAACTGTTGACCTTCCTGGCCTGAATCCATACTGTTCTTCCCTCAGCCCATCTTCAACTTCCGTCCAAATTCTTCTCTCCAGTACTGTACCCGATACCTAGTTGAGGCTATCGGCTACGCCAGCTGACATTAAGCCGTAGTTGAGATTTATGGGAAAAGTTGTAAAGATAGCGCTCAAATCGAGTAGAGGAGAATATTAGAAAATGACGTAGAGGGCCTAGGATCAAGAAGGCATTGCCAGTCAAGTAGATGGAATTATGGGAGGAATATTGCAGTTTTATTAATATCTTTATGGAACATAGTATTTAATCATCTCAGAAGAGAAGAGATAACAAGCATTATATATGTTAATAACTTCAAGAAAGACAGATAATCCCTTAAGTTATTGTATGACTTAATAGCCGAGATGATGGGAGTCGAGATTATATTTGTGACGCATGAACACAGTAGGTGAGGGATGCATCACGTGACTGCGCCAGGTACGAGCTCCTTAACGTAGTCCAGACACATCAGTCGAGTTCAGCCAGCGAGCTGAAGTGGTACACATGCGCAGAGCGTACGGTAAAGTCGAGCGGTGAACAGCTCTTGTTACGTAAAGCGAAGGCGACAGTATTACTTAACCAAGCAGAGAGCAGGAAGTAGGTCAGTGAGCCAAGGCGAACAACGCAGGGCAGACGGCGAGAAGACCGGTTCCGATGCAAGCTGTGCGGGCCGTGTACGGAGGAGAAAAAGCCGGGGTTCAGAACAGCATTGTAATACGAGTTTGAGAACTTTATTTCGAGCTGCATTTTGTAACGCAGAACAGTATAGCAAAGCGGCATGGCGAGGCCGGCTTTAAGCATAGATCATTCTGGAACAGTGCAGAAGATCAGAGCGGGCTAGTTCCGACTTTTATACGCAGGCAACATTGAAAAAGCTGAACTTCATTTCAACATTCAGTTACAACATTGAGTTGGGACTTGTATTCAGTAATAGAATTGTGCAGGCAGATAGTTACAATATACTGCAATTATGAACTTAGATATTCAAATTACATTACGACTATGCATTTCATAACGGAATATGTAGAGCGACCATGGGGTCCAAACAACATTAACGCTTTTAAGCAAACGAACTGTTACAATTATATGCACTTATGAACATTGGCACGTGCATTAATAGAATTCGTTTTCATGAATTATCATAAAATACCGAGTACGAACACAGCTACAGGGTGTTTCAAAAACTTATACACTCTCATAAATAAAATTTATTTTCTACAAGTGAGACTTAACCGCTGTGGAGATTGAACTTTTAACAAGCAAACCGAACATTGTATGGGACAGTGGCGTAACATAGAAGAGGAATATGGGGTACGCTGCTTTTATGAACTTTTACGTCAGGATTTGGACAGTATCCGCTATGGATAACATGCAGTTCATTATGTCGGAGTAAACGAAGACAGAGACGCGATGGCACCACGGAGCGATGGATTCGATTCCTGAAGAAGAGGAGGTCTAACAGCTGATTCACTTGGGATATGGAGGCGATCGTTATTGCGTGGGTGAAACGATATTCACGTCGATCTTTCGAGAAATTTATTACATACAAGAATAATCGACGATCTTTGAAATATAATAACAGCTGATATGAGAAGGTACTGTAAGAGTTATGACTTTCTAATATGATATTTTCATGAACACTGGGCATACATGTATATATTTTTCTAGTAGGAGTTATACGATTATTTAGACATGGCTTAAACATTATTTGCTCCGAGTATTGCTAGAATATGGCGTTACCATATGATATGGCAGGCACCATTATACGAAATTCTCACCATTGGTTGGCTTTATTAAGCAGATGTTTGGTCTTTTAGACATTTTCCAGTAAGGATAGTTTTTCTTGGATAGTTATTTTTTTTGTGACGAGTATTTCGAACTCGTGATCTGCAATTGGATTATTTAAATCACTTCGTCAGTTCATTGCATACTAGCGAGTGTGTATTATTCATCAGTAGGGATTTTTTCCATTGGATTGTTTGGAGATATTAAGATGTTATTCACTCAAGTGAATGAATATCGCTTTTATGTGACAACTAGAGACTTGTTGATTCCAATCTGGTACATTCACTCATGAGACGACGAGATGGGGCCTTTCGTATTTATACGATTGCGTGGTGGTACACATCTTTACCCATCGTTCAGGGCATTATCATGTTAGACGACGGGGCAAGGCCTTTCGTATTTATACGATCGTGTGGTGGTTACTCATCTTACTTGCCATTGAGGAACTCATTTTTATCATCCGAGTGTACTTGAGATTGTAAGAGGATCAAACAAGGAACTACTAGTCACATATCAATCGAATTTTGTTAAATAAATTAAAAATACATGTCAGCAGGGTTACATTTTGTAATTCTTGTTTGCCAATCCAATATTTTGTTGCTATACTCATTTGAGAGGACTTTCAGTTTAACAGCTGTTACAGCTGATGCTTTTGATAATTTTTATGATTGAATTTGATACCTTTGAGAAGGATTTAAAGTAATTGAATCTTATAAGATGAATCATTAATGGTCAGATTTATTTTAAGGCAGATCAGTATTGCATATTTCGATGTGAGAGATTATAGCACATTGGTGTTTTTCTGTGAAGTGAATTATGAGAATTTTAAGAGAATTTATGCTATTTGAAAACAGATCTTGAATTTGATTACGATTACTAAGGTAATATTTTTCCTAATTGTTTAAGAAGTTGTCTAGATGTGATCAGATTAATTACAGTTATTGGAGATTGTGTGCGTTGATAATTTGAAGCCAGTTATGTATTTTTGTAGATCATGCAACGTGATTAAGTGAAGTTTGTGATAGGCATTTTGTGGAAGTTGCCAAGTGGAAGTTGCAATATTGCTAATGTATTTTGAAGCAGACATGAGGTTGTCGAACCCAGTCTAGCATTATTTTTGAGATTCATGCTGTGCGCTGAATATTTATGGAGTTTGTGGAATAATTGTGGTATTCAAATGTGATATTTGATAAAGTGAAAATATATAATGTAGTTGTGGATAGTGAGATCCAACGTGAATTTGTGAAGGCAATAATATTTTTTGGCATGATAATTTAATACGAGATATAACTTGGAAGTGATAAAACTCTAAGACAACGTTCTATAAACCATATTAAACAATTTGTTAGGAAATTAAACAAATAAATAATGTTGATAATACGAGATTTTCTGATAATAATAATTAATGAAATAATAATCTGAAATTTAAGCATATTAATGATCTGACCTAATGAAATAAAAATCAGAATGACTAGATGAAATAATAAAAATCTAAATAACCAGATGAATAAAATTTAAATAAATTGATAAATTAAATTTTGGAATAGATCAATGAATTAAATAAATGGATGAATTAAAGATTGAATAAATAAGCTGACTTAAATAAATTAATAGATGATTAAATAGATGATGAATAACTGAATTAGAAGGTGATAATTAAATAAAGAAGCTGATGATTAATAAATTTAAATGAATTTAAATAAATTTATTTGAGATATGATTTGAAGAATTGCAACTTGTGTTTATTTATTTATTTATTTATTTATGCTGGTTTACAACAGGGTCGTTAACCCCAATAACAGTAAACCTACAAAATTTTAACAGTAATTCTAATTTTTTTCATAACTTAAATCTAATCTTAAATCTAATATTAGCATCTAAATTAATGACATAATAATATTACTTATAGCTTAACCTTAACGCTGTTACATATTCTACTCATGGCAATGTGCTCATAAATACCTTTACACATTTTTGGAGACTAAGATCGAAGTCTAGACTTTTATTACACACTACAGCTTTATTGTAATTACTGCAGAGTCTATAAAGCGGTGAATGTTTGTGTGACGTGGTGCATGTTTTCTTATTCCTAAAAGTTGTCCACGTTCTTGAAGATAGACGTGGAACATTGAAATTCAGCAACGATAAAAAATAAGAGTTATCTACCGCAGAATTTACAATCTTGTGTAAGATCTTGGAATCATTTATTTTCCTACGATCTTCCAAAGCAATAATTTTTAGATTATTCGATAACATTTTATATGGGACCATATATGGGTAATTTCCGCTCATTTTATAATGTATAAATCTGGCGAATCGCTTCTGTACTCCTTCTAGTAATCTTATGTATTTTTTACGCCACGGATTCCACACTACGCTTGCATATTCTAATTTCGCCCTTACGTAAGCATTAAAGAGTGTAATGGCCGTTTTCACCTCCCGAAAAGGTCTTACATTTCTAATGACGAAGCCTAGTGCTCGGTATGCCTCACTTGTTACCTTGTTGATGTGAGAAGCGAAAGTCAAACCTTTATCCAGTTCCACACCAAGGTCACTTACACCATTAACCTCCCGCAGCGTATTCAACCCCAGCTTATACTGGAAACTAACTTTATTCTTCCTTCGGGTAAATGACATTGTGACACATTTCGTTAGATTAAAATTAAGTTTATTTTTCTTACTCCATTCAAAGATGTTGTCCAAGTCATTTTGTAGAAGATAGCAGTCATGAGCAGAGGATACAGGACGGAATATCTTAAAATCATCAGCGTATAGAAGACATTTAGAGTGCTTAATACATTCAGAAATGTCATTGATTGCTATCAGAAACATAATTGGTCCAAGGTTCGATCCCTGGGGAATTCCGGAATTTACGGTATATTCCATTGATGAATTTCCGAGAAAGTATACATATTGCTGTCTACCAGACAGATACGAGCTAAAAAATCGTAAATTTGCTTGTAAAAAACCGAAATTGTTTAATTTTGTCAAAAGAATATCATGATCTATACTATCGAATGCCTTTTCAAAATCCGTGAAAATAGCATCCATCTGTCCTCTGATATCCAACTCAGATGAAACATCGTGGGAGAAATGATGAATTAAACAATTAATTTTGATGATGATGATAATTATAACCAATGAATAGTGGATTTTCTGTGATTCACAAACCAGCAATGATTAATGACAGTGTAAATAGTGTAAATTAGTTATTCGATGTTTAGGAGCATTTTACTAACATATTCAGCATTTAAATAATACCATGCAAGCCATAAATTATGTGATATTTAAAATATTTGATTATAATATGTGTGTTTAGACAGATTAATAATATTTTTTACATCCACATTCATGATGTTAATTTAAAGAGAAATTAGGTCTCAGTTATCACGAATGTCAGTGACGCAAAGACATAGTGCTACGGTGATCCTGAGAACCCAAGAGAACTTTAGAAATTTTGCCTATTTTATGTGGATTAAATACACTTTGAGTAGAATGGAGATGGTTCGATTTTCTGGACAATGACAATTTAACGTTGGCATTCGACCATGCTCTTAGGTAGGATGAGTGTTTAATATGTCTGTCTGACTATCAAAGTTGAATAAATTTGTTTTTATCTTAGTTGTGATCTGATGATGATGTGATTTTCCTTTTTCTTTCCTTGTCTTAATTAAGGCTTAACCAGGAAGGATGTGGTTTGCTAGGGATTCAGTTGATGGCGCCCATTGATACTTGTATTTTTTAAAATTAAATTTAAACCCGTAACGACCCTGGAGATACTTTATCTCGTGTTACCCTCTGCTTTTGAGATATTTCAACTGAATTTCCGACACATTCCTTATTTGACTAGGTGTTCATTTAACTCCGCCCTGTCCTGGAAATCCAGGAATACGATGTAATAGCAGATGGGTCATCGCATCCCCAGGACGAACGGGCACAGTACCTTCTCAAATATTTTGGCGCAGTGGCACATGAGTGTAATTCCCCTCTAGTTCTTGCATTACTTCCTACTTCTCTTTTTAAATATGGGTATTATTATCCCTCTTTTCCAGTCCACTGGTATTTTCTTCTCCCTCCATATCACTTTCATTACTCGAAAGAGCCACTGTGTTCCTATCACCCCTGCTGCTCTCACCATCTCCACACTCACTTCGTCTATTCCCGGTGCCTTTCCCCCTTTCATCTTCTTAAATGCTTCCTCCACTTCCTTCCATGTCAATTCCTTCTCTGAAATGTCTTGGTCACTGTCTGTTTCTTCCTCCACAATGTCCACTACACTGGTTTTAGTTGGATTTAGGAGTTCCTTGAAGTATTCTCTCCAGATAACCTTTACTTCTTCCATATTTTCGACCTCCTTTCCATTCCTGTCCACCATTCTGACATTTTCCCCTGTATCTCTTCTCTTTGCTTTTATCATTCCATACAACACTTTCTTACTACCATCACAGTCGTCCTCCATCATTGCTGTCCATTTCTCCAGCCATTTCACTTTCTCTTCCTTCACTACTTCTCCTGCTTCTTTCTTCCGCTCTTGGTATTCTTCCCTTGTTCTGTCCGTCCTCTGTTGGAACCATTTCCTGAATGCTTCATTTTTCTTTTTTACTGCTTCCTTAGTTCTGGGGTTCCACCATGGTGTTTCCTTCCACCTTTTCTTTCCACTAGTTCTGCCACACACGACTTCCGCTGCTTCTACCAACACGTCCTTGAACCTATTCCATTCTTCTTCACCTGTTTTCGGATCATCCTTCGGTAATTTGTTCCTCACTAATATCTGGAACTTCTCCTTATTTCCATCCTCCTTCAGCTTCCATGTCCTCATTCTTCTTTCTTGGTTCTCAGTTCTCCTCTTTTCCTTCAGTCCTCTCACCTTGGCGACCAGTAGACGGTGGTCACTGTCCAGGGCTTCTGAAGGTATTACCCTTATATCCGTGATACTCTTCTTTGTCTCCTTCCCGCATAGAATGTAGTCCACCACTGATTTCCTAGTCAAATCCCTGCTGTACCAAGTAATTTTATGGCTCTCTCTCTTCTTGTACCATGTGTTTCCAACCATTAGCCCATTTATCTTGCACAGTTCCAACAATCTCTCTCCTTCCTTATTCCTGTTTCCCCATCCTTCACCACCAATCACTTCCTCAAAACCTCTTCTATCAGTTCCGACATGGGCATTTAGGTCTCCCTATCAGGTCTCTCCCCACTAACTGCTTCTGCAACTCCTCTTCAAACTCGTCCATCACGCATCTCACTCTTATTTATGCTAAATTTCATCCCATATCCTTGTATTACTCCTTCCCACATGTCCAACTGTTTCTGTACCTCCTCCTCCTTGTTTCCCCAAATCATCTGCAAACACCATTGCTTTCATCCTTCCTTCCCCAATTACTTGTGCCACTCGGGTCATTATGTCGTCCATCACCACAATGAAAAGTAACGGTGACAGTGCACTTCCTTGTTTCAGGCCGTTTCTCTGTTCCAACCAGTCTGATCTCTCTCCTCCCAATTTCACACAGCTCCCGCTTCCCTTGTACATCTCGTTTATCCTCTTTATAGTCCATCTCTCTACTCCTCTATCCTCCAGGGACTTCCACACTTCGTTTCTGCATACACTGTCATACGCTTTCTCAATGTCCAGGAAGGCCATCAGTAGATCTGTTCCATACTCATAGTGCTGTTCTTGTAACTGCCTTACAGCAAAAGTGTCTTAATTACCATTATAGGCGAGTTGCATACGACTTTATGTTCGAAGATAATTATAACTATTTTATGTTCGAACATAAATATTCATAAATATCTGTCGAGATTTCACGAGTTTTATGTACTGAACAGAGCACATGGGACTCAGGGAATACCTTGGCCTCCTGGAATACCTCACTATTACACTCGCCACGCAGTGAAATTTAAAATAGGGGGCCATGGAAGTGAGCGCAGGTGCGATGCTATCCTTACCTAATTGTTCACACAACTGTTTCTTGAGCTCTGATTGGTGGAGAAACTGTATCATAATGAAAACTTGTGCTATAATGAGCCTCATTATAATACAGTTTTCTGACATATAATATTTACATTTCGCCAGGGTCGAACATAAAAGCAATTACAAGAAAAATGTAAAAAACAAGAATGGTAATACAAATAATGCAAATTTAATTTTATTTTCTATTATCCAAGTTTTCTCAACTTTTCAATTTTCATTGTTTAATAATGCTTAATATGCCTCTAATTGATCTGGGGCGAGGATGAGATGGAGGTACAAGAACAGTTAGACCTAATCAATGTGGAGAAGAGTAAAACAGTGGTGATGAGTAGAGATAAGAAAGAAGGAAAAGGAGTAATCAAAGTAGGAGATAAGGAATTGGAAGTGGTGAAACACTTCAAATACTTGGGAAGTGAACTGACTGAAGATGGAAGAATACAACTCGGGAGTGCTTTCTACCAACAGGTACGGGGACAAGTATGGAACAAGGCTAAAGAAGTTATGTTGGTTGGTTCCTTAGTTTAGGGGCTGCGACAACGCGGTCATGTAGCCCCGTGTACTTTGGGTGTGTGTAAAATCTGTCTGATAACCGGTGTTAATTGTGATGACTGTATTAGTGTGTGTATCTGTTTTTTTTAATTCAAGTAGTTCTGCAACTTTGAATTTTTCAAATAGTTCCTACTTTTGCCGCCAAACGCCACCGTCAACGACTACTAGGCCTAGTTCAGAACTTAGCTACTAGAGGCCACCACAGTCGGCTATTGGCAATGAACGTAGCAACCTAAGAGCGTTCTTTACATTCTTAACCTATACAATTTAGTTTCACACAGGTGTAATTAGTGGAAAGTTCTTTAACATGCCATAAATCTATGACATGGGACCGCCGGCTTTACTTCCCCTCCGAAGGAAGGCATACTGAGGGATTTTTAACGCTCTTAAAAAATCCAACGGCTTCGGCCGGGTTTGAACCCGCTATCTTGGGCATAGAAGCTCAGCATGCTACCAACAACGCCACCGAAGCCAAAAAGAAGTTATGTACAAAGCATATTATGTTCCTATAATGGCATATGCAGCAGAAACTTGGACTATGACTAAGAGGGATGAGAGCAGAGTACAAGCAGCTGAGATGAGATTCCTGAGAAGTATGGTCCAGAAACGAGGAGGGACAGAGTGAGAAATGAAGATATACGGAAAGAACTGGGAGTACAGAAACTAAATGACAAACTGGAGCAAAACAGATTGAGATGGTTTGGACATGTCAAACGGATGAATGAAGTAAGGCTACCAAGACGAGCACTGGAACGACGGATGACAGGGAAGAGAGGACGAGGAAGACCAAGAATGCGTTGGATGGGCTCGGTGGAGAATAGCATTAGAAAACGGAACCTGGATTGGAACACCGTGTCAGAAGAGGAATGGTGGAACGACAGAACAAAGTGGAGAGGAACCATATTTGCCCCCACCTGGAGTCAGCTGAAAAAGGGAAAATGATGGTAATGATGATGATGATGCCTCTAAATTTTATAAAATTAAATTTCTAATAATTTTACCACCATAATTGAAAAGTAATTATGAACATTAAAATGTTAAAGAAAACAACAATTAAAATTAATAATAGTTACATCAACATCATCTTCATTTCCCGTTTCCAGCTTCCTGGGTTGGGTTGTGAATTAAGGACCTCCATCGTTGCCTGTCTCTCCACCACTCCTCTCCTGATTTTAGTACATCTTCGGGTTTTCCTCCTCTCTTCTCTACACACTCCCACACTGTATCTGCCCATCTCTTCCGGGGCCTGCCTCGTGGTCTCTTCCCTGTCATCTTTTCACAGAAAGTTTTCTTTGGTACTCTCTCCTCTCCCATTCTCATCATATGTCCATACCACTTTAACTTTGTTGTTTCTATCCTGTCCTGCAGCTTCAATATTCCTGTCCTTTCTCTAATCTCTTCATTTCTAACTCTATCTCTTCTGGTCTTGCCCTCTATACCTCTTAGGAATTTCATCTCTGTGGCTTGTATTCTACTCTCCTCTCTTTTTGTAGTAGTCCACGCTCCAGCTGCGTATGTTAGTATGGGTCTGTAGTAGGTTGAATATAATACTTTTTTGCATTTCTTTGGGACATCTCGGTTCCACAGAATACCCCTTATGCTCTGGTAAAAACTGTTCGCTTGTTGTATTCTCTTTCCAATTTCCTCAGTTATCCTTCCATCTTCTGTGATCACACTTCCCAAGTACTTGAAACTTTTAACGACTTCTAGAATTTTGCCATTCAATTCTATCTTTCCTCTTCCTTTCTTCCTTTCTCTTGACATTACCATTGTCTTGCTCTTCTCTGTGCTTACTTTCATCCCAAATTTCTCTATCTCTTGGTTCCATACATCTAGTTGTTTTTGTACATCCTTTTCATCCTCACCCCATATAACTATATCATCTGCAAACAGCATGGCCTTTGTTGCTTCTTGTCCCAATCTCTGTTTGACATTCTTGTGGATTTCATCCATGACTATGATGAATAATAATGGGGACAATACACTTCCCTGTCGGAGACCCGTTTCCACTTTAAACCATTCTGTTTCTCCTATACTGGTCTTCACGCTACTGACACAATTCTTGTACATAGCTTTTAACATTTGGACTTCTGCTCTGATAACTCTTCTTTTTCTTAATACATTCCAAACCACCTGTCGAGGCACACTGTCATATGCTTTCTCAATATCAATAAATGTCATCACCATGTCTTTTCCAAATTCCCATCTTTTCTCCATCATTTGCCTTAATGTAAAGATTAGGTCAAATGTTGATCTGTCTTTCCTAAAACCATACTGTTCTTCTTCCAACTCTCCTTCTATCTTCCTCCTCAGTCTGCCTTCCAATACTCTCTCAAAGATCTTAGCTACAAGAGCAATAAGAGTGATCCCTCTGTAGTTATTACATTCCTTTTTGTCGCCTTTCTTAAAAATCGGGATAATTAAACCCTTTCCCCATTCTTCTGGAATTTCTTTCTTCTTCCAAATTATTCTAAATAATCTATACAGCCACTGTATCCCTACTGGTCCCGCTGCTTTTATCATTTCCGTGGTCACCTCATCCACTCCTGCTGCTTTACCACCCTTCATCTTCTGTATGGCTTCCTCTATTTCTAGCATAGTTATCTGCTTTTCTTGTTGTTGTTCTTCTTCTTCTTCTTCCATTGTTTCTTCTTGTTCCCTTTCATCTTCCAGTTCAATGTATTTCACATTTAGTAGCTTTGAAAAGTATTCTTCCCATCTATTTAATATATCATCTCTTTGGTACAATATCTGCCCTGCTTCAGTTTTTACAAATTTTGTATTTTCCCTACCTTTTACACTGTTTTTCACGAATCCATATAGTACCTTCTTACTTCCTTGGATATCCTCCTTCAAAGTTTCTGTGAATCTTTCCCAACTTTTCCGTTTTTCTTCTTGAACAATTTTTTGGCATGCCTTCTTTGCTTCTCTATGTTTTTGTAATTTCTCTGCATTTTTACAGCCTATCCACTTCCTCCATGCCATTTGTTTTTCTTTAACAGCTTCCTTTACCCTGTTGTTCCACCAAGGAGTCTCCCTTTCCTTTTTCTTCCCTGATAATCTTCCACAAGTGTTTACTGCACACTTCATAAAACCATTCCTAAAACATGCCCATTCCTGTTCTACACTTTTTGCTTCATCTTTGGGAACTTCCTTTTTTAAATCCTCTTGGAACTTGTCCATTGTCTCCCTCTCTTTTAGCTTCCACACCTTTATTTTTCTTTCCCTCTTTTCCGAAAGGTTTGTGATTTTTCCCAGCCTTAGTTTGGCTATCACCACTTTATGGTCTCTTTCAAAATCTCCTCTTGGCATAGCCGTCACATCTACCAGTTGTCTTCGTTTATCCTTTTCCACCAGGATAAGATCAATCATTGTCTTTGTCTTTCTGTCTCCCCATCCATACCTAGTTATTTTTTGAGAGTTACAATTAGGCTAAAATAATTAAATGTAAATATGGATGCTCACCTAGGTAGAACTTGGGGAACTTGAGGGGCACATGAGGCTTGTGGAAGCCCACGGCCAAGAAGAAGGGCTTCCTGGTCTGTTGACAAGCCCTCTCCAGGAAGCTGGTTGCAGCATCCAGGGACTCCAAGTCTGGCAGTGTCTGGTCCGGCTGGAACGCCACGTTGACCGGACACACCAGGTTCCTCCCTAGCTTCCCTTTGAGTCCACGGCACACCGGCGACTCCTTGTACTTCTCCGTGGGGGGATGGTACGGAGGCTCCGACCAGCTGTACGGCTCGTCGTCATTCCAGTTGGAGGAGACGCCTGGGGAACAGTCAATAGCTCTTCAAGCTGCTTTGAGAATGTTGCACTACCAGTGTGATGAAGCACTGCTTCAGTGCCCGAAATTCCCCTTAAATTTGCCTTATTTTCTAATAGGGGAAGGTGCCTTTCAAACCTGCAAAAACATTTACAAAAGTAAAAACCTGTGCCAGAATGTCAAACTTTGTCATTATAACACAGTAATTAGGCCGTCAGCACTGTATGCCGCAGAATGCTTACAGATGACAATCAAAGGCCCATTGAGAAAATTAGAACTTAAGGATCGGAAAATTCTAAGGAAAATATTAGGACCTGTTAATGATAATGGTACTTACAGAAGAAGACATAACAATGAATTATTTGAACATATAGAAGATTTGGTGAGTGTGACGAGAAAAAGGAGAATGTCTTTCTTTGGACATTTGGAGCGGATGGAGCATCATCGACTTTCATATCGAATCCACTCATCAATATCTAAAAAAATTTCCTATGGTAAATGGTCGATGCAAGTTAAAAAGGACCTAACAGAAGCTTGATTCAATCAAGCTCTGGATTGGGATAGGAACCTGTTCAGAAAGGCGGTTAAATCGACCAGGAATCTACACCCTTTACCATCTGTGATGCCTCGCCCTCACTGCAAGTGGACGGAAGAAAGGAGAGCAGAACATTCGTCAAGAATGAAGATCTACTGGCAGACAAGAAAACAAGCATTACAGTGATCATATGAGTGAAGAACATCGTGGTCCATTGATGGCCGAAACGACTCGAAAAAAAAAGGGAAGATGATGTACCTGGGGTCATCTGTACCTAAGGACACTGTGGATATTGAATTTAAATTAAGAGAAATGGGGTTGGTTACACTGACTTTAATAACGTCTGACTAGGTAAAGATACCGGGTGAGTTAGGCGTGGTCGTTACGCCATGGCTGCAGGCTATCACTCACAACCGGGAGGCGAGGAGGTTCGAATCCCCCCGCCGGCAAACTTGAAGATGGTTTTCTGTGGTTTCCCATCTTCTTTCCAGGCAAATGCCGGGGTTGGTCCCTAACTATAGGCCACAGCCACTACCTTCCAATTCCTCGTCCTTACATTCACACTTTCCTCCCCAGACAACACTCCACACGCGATGGTACTTGTAGCTCACCCCATGGGTGTCCGCATAGAAGCAGCTACAAATTGGCGAGCCGAACATGTCCTCGGAAACTCCTGGCACTAAAAGCCATATGAAAAAAAAAAAAAAAAAAAAACTAGGTAAAGATGACAGGGGTGGAAGACAATATAATTTAAAAGTTTATCATAAATAACAATAATTATGTTGATCAATAACAAGCCAAACACTTACACTGTTTGGTTTCCCCAGAAAATACAAAACTACATTGTTAAAAAATATATTTTAAAATATAGTCCACTGCGTGAAATCCTGCGATAAAAATGCACATTTGCCAAATTTCCTCAGTGCGTCAGCTCGCGCTAGAGGTTACACAGAGGATGTATAGTGTGGACTCCTACAAAGCTTAATGCCCAGCAGGGCGAACTGAAGCATGTATCACCTCACGTTTCCAAGTCGTCCTAGTTCCTTTCGTCATCAACAGATAGCAGCAGTCATAGTCCGAGGGCGAGAACAACGCTGAATAGAGGGCGAGCAAACTTTCACTTCGAACCACACGAATAGGCCGCACCTACGGAACGCACAACTAGAGCAAGTTTATTCAGGAGTGTGCAATATAAATTTTGAATTTGTAATGTTATGTACACTGAGTGGCCAAAAGTCACGGGAAGGGTGGTCCCATGACTCCTGAGCACAGACACGAGTGTAGGGAAGCTGCGCTCTCTATACGGCGTTGACATTCCCAGTTAGAATCCATCCACAGGTTACCTTAACCCATGCATACAGTGTAATTGAAAAATTTCCTCTAGTTGCCTACAGAGTGCACTCCCAGCCGAAGTATAGGTGTGATTTAAAAGCTGTGCAGTAGGTTTATTAAAAGTGTTTCTCACTGTGATACGTGCACTACAGCAGTTATTAGGCAGAAACATTGATTATCAAAAATGTGTTATCATTACAGATTCAAAAGCAGCCATCCAAGCCGTCTCGTCAAATTATAAGCCTCAAAATAAAGAACTGAAATAAATTTTTTGTATGATAAAAACCCTTCAAAGACTCCACAAACAGATCTCATTTCAGTGGATCCCTTCTCATGTTGGAATAGCAGGAAATGAAGAGGCAGACAGATTAGCAAAAAAAGGTACCACACTACAACAACCTGTCAGTCAGACTGATTTTATGTCAGCAAAAACGATCTTGAAAAATACTATCAAAAACAGGTATGAAGAAATGGCAAAGAAAACAGCAGAAACATTGATGCTAAATGGGATCAATATAAATTAACACCAAGAAGAGAAGCTGTAGCCTTCTTCAGACTTAACACTGGCCACGACTGTCTTGCAGCTCATCTGAAACGAATCAACATCCTGAGATCTGAAGAATGCACACTTTGTCACGAACCTGGAAGTAAAATGGAAAAGGGGCACCTGCTACATTGCAACAAACTTGATGTGACTGCTAGAACTTCAGGAAACCTCACACAACTCTATTGGAACGCAAGAAAGCTGATGGATTGGAATCCGGGCTAGCCAGGAAACAACAACAACAACGTTTCGAACAACGAAGTCTTGTTTCAGTTTCAATTATTCTAAGAAAGTAGTCGGTATTAATGTACTGAATTACTACGTTGTTTGGAGTGTTTGCTGATGAAATTGTAAAATGCTGTATGGTTTGATCGCCGCTGCTCAAATCCAGTATGTCATACTGTTTTGTGCCATTTTGCACTTCGAATAGGAAGAAAATAGGTGGTGTGCTTTCATTTCACGAGTTTCTGAGTGACAGACATAGGTGTGATGATTCGCTTAACGTGATTTCCCGTGATAACTTCTTTCCGGACACAAACTCTCCTTCGTCTGTTGTGTGTGGTCATCATTTTAAGAGTGCCGCGCCATAGTTAGTTATTTATTGAGGTTTTAAGGGGCAAAACTACGAGGTCATCTGGTCCTGTAGTTGTGATCGTTTAATCGTACACCACGGCTGCGAGGGCAGCTATAGCAAGTCCAGAGATCGTAGGTTCAAAACCCAGCACCGACAGAAATTATCCTGAGTGTGGTTTTCCTACACTCCATCCAGGCAAATGCCGGGATAGTACTTTACCACTGCTAGTAACGCACATGTTAAGGACTTCCTGGCCTCTGAGATCAACAAAGATATCCAATTAACTATGGAATCAACCGTCCAGTGCATACCCATCAGCTATCTTCAGAAAAATGGGTATCATAACTAGTGGGAAGTGGGTTTGGTGACCACGGGACCCCAGCTGAGTCCGGTATTGCTTGCACTTACTCCTGTCATCTTTCATGTCAACCACACTTGGTCACCTCTAGTTCACTTACGACATTACAACACTCAGGGGCTTACAACCTGTGGGACGTTGGTTGGATTCCAAGGGGCCCCAGCTGAGTTCGCAATTGCTTCCACTTAATTGTGCCGGGGTCCTCTCTGGCATATTTCCTCCCTTGATCAACTCTTGTTCTCTTCCAACCCTGACGGTATTAGGATATCCGAGGTCTAGGGAGTCTTTCAAATTCCCGCCTTAATTCGACCTTCTCATCTTTCCTGATACCCAGATTATTGTTTTTCTTTTCATCATATCTCCTGCCTTCCCCACAACTGAAGGTGCGCCCCAGGTAGTGCTACACCCTTAATGGCTCACGGCTGATGACTTTGGGAGGATACCTGAGCTGGATCTGTTTTTTCCCTTTTTCCAGTGACTCTGGGGCAGACTCTCTCCTATTTCCCTTCCTATCTGCCTTTCATGGCTCTACATCCCTCCAAATCTGTCAATTCTCATTTCTCGAGGGTTGAGGGCATTTCTTTTACCTATATTTTATTTCCCTTATTCCTACCTTTTTGTCCTTTTCTTCTCCTAATCCGTAAGTTAGTTGTAAATTGTAGTTAGTTTCAGTTCTAGTGTTCATATCATCATCATATTTCATTTTCACCCCAAAACATTAGAGGCCAATAACCTCGTTGTTAGGCACTTTAACATCAACTGTCATCAAATTACAATTTCAGCAATACCTTTTCCAACAATGAAAACTATAAGTCCTGGTTACGTTGTATGCACAGTGGAAAAGCATTTCTTGTATGAAATGTTTGGAATGAATTTCTTAGAACTCTAATCCTCTCCACTCATTAACCTAACCGCAGCAAGGGACTTGTCAGCATCATTGTAGAGAAATTTGCATCACCAATTACGGATGTTATTGCACAAGCAGAAATACCGGTTGCTTCCAAATAACATCTGTACTAACCACTCAGCAGGAAAGTTAATGCAGTTTTAAAAAAAACGAGTGAACTTAATGGAATTCAACTTTAATAAGGTGCAAGGTATGTCTAGTTTCAGATTTAATATCACCCTATTTTATTTTATGATATAATTTGCATTTTGATATTGCGGAAATTATAATGACAAATAGAGTCATAAGTAAGAAGGCCTCTCCTTCGCGCTCATAACGCTGCAAGTGCATACGACAAGCGTCATATCGCAGCCATTTGTGCATGTTGGTTAAGTCATGCGGAACCCATTTGGACGCAATCTTCCTCATTTTCAGTAAGTCCTTCAGGATGTGGAGGACAGTTGAATGCGCCAGTCCGGTATCTTGCTCTAATTGACGAATCGTTATGTTCCGATCCACCTCTACTAACGTGGACACCATCTGTACAATGTTATCACTTACTGGTGGGTGACCAGATCGAGGCATGTGCTCCACACGCTCGCGCCCATCTCGAAAGGCTGCAACCCATCTTGCTACCGTTCTGAACGGTAACGCAGCTGCACCGCACGCTTCCTGCAATCCTCGGTGACACTGTTTAGCACTGCGACCCCTAGCACACTGGATTTTTATCCACGTTCTCTGCTCCTGCTTGGAAAACATTGCGACTGTCTTTCGCGAGCGCTGGTCTCACACTACTCATCTAACAGGCGCGACTGCGCACAAGCGGTGGTGAGGACGGGCGAGGTCATGTGCTCTGAGGGAGGGGATGCAGGGCAGCAACCGTCGGTAAAAGTGGCAGCGCCCAACATTGTTGCAACTTGGCACTGAAGCATTGGTGCCAAAACTAAAAAACCAACCCATGTATCTGATACGCTGCTTCTTCTCCTAAAATCCCCTATCACAAATCTTTCTGCTTTGCTTTGCACACTCTCAATTTCTTTTATTAGGTATTCCTGGTGCGGATCCCATACACTGCTTGCATATTCCAATATTGGATGAACCAAACTTAGGTAACTTTTCTCTTTTATTGCTTTGCATCCTTTAAGAAGTCTCATAATGAGATGCAATGATCTGTATGCTTTCCCAACAATGTCTCCAACATGACCCTTCCAGTGCAATTTACTATCAAATCTCACACCTAAGTATTTGCACTTGTCAATTTTTGGTACTATTACCCCATCCAATGTATATTGAAATTCAGTTTTTAATATCTTGTTTGTGAATATTGTGACAGTTGATTTACCTCCGTTAACCTTCATGTGGTTCATGTGGTAGTCCAAGTAAATCAACACGAAAATTAGCTAAACAAACAGGAATCTCTAAGTCGACAGCACATAAAGCTGCAAGAGACAAGCTTCAGTTGTTCCCTTATAAAGTTACCGTGGTTCATGAATTACGGAAAAAGAGTGATGTACTGTGAATGGTTCCAGAATCTGTTATGAATGGCTGTGGTCAGTACAAAGTTTACTGTTTATTTGTTATGATGCAAGCGGCAGCAGTGCTACCAACATAACTGCTGTAGCTAGCTCTTGCAGACGCATGTAGGCGCTGTGGAGAACATTCCCGGACTCACTGTATAAGCACATAGTTTGCTTTTAATAAAATGTATTGACTGGGCGGGACATTCATCTTCTTTATTAGAATTGATCTGTCAATAAGGAAAAATGAAATTTTGTCGGAGTTCAAATTACTAAGTAGGATGCCAGCAGTTGATCAATGAAATGATTGTGACTGGTTTAAATGTTTCATTTGATTCTAATAGTTTGCACCACGGGATATAGAAGCAGAAGATCGCCTAATCCGATTCAGGTATGGTGCAAGTCCAATGAAGCCATAGAACCCACCGAGCAGCCTGGTGTACCCACAAAATCTCAGTGGTAACCAACTCTCCTTGGAGACCATTTGCAGCCGTTCATGGACTTCAGTTTTCCTGACAACGATGGGATGTTTCACCATCCGTCTCATTGGGCTGTGGATATCTAGGACTGGTCCGAAGAGCACCCTAGAGTGATCCAGTGAATGGAGTGGCCAGCACACCCCCCCAATATGAACTCAATTGAGCATTTATGGCTGTCGTTGAGAGAGCCATTCACAACGAAGATCTTGCACCTGGAATTAACATCTTTCCACTTGTCGAGCCCGTGCCATGTCGAGTTACTGTACTTCTTCAGACTAGAGGGGCCCCTACATGTTATTTGATGAGTAGGCTGTATACTAAACACACTAACTAGTTAATTTAATACGGATCTGACTATGTTCACACGATGAACCAAACCTACCACCCTCTTCTTATGAGGTGGTTGGTTCCTCAGTTTAGGGGCTGCGACAACACAGTAATGTAGCCCCGTGTACTTTGGGTGTGTGTAGAATCTGTCTGATAACCGGTGTTAATTGTGATGGCTGTATTAGTATGTGTTATCTGCTTTAATTTCAAGTAAGGACTGCAGACATTCAATTTTCAAGTAGCTCCTACTTTTGGTACCAAACGCCACGGTCAATGACAACTAGTTCTGAACTTGGGTACTAGATCGCACCGCAGTCGGCTCCTGTCGACGAACTTTGGAACCTAAGAGGGTTAGTCAAATCTAACCTATAATTAATTTAGCTTCACACAAGTTTAGTTAGTGGAAGGTTCTTTTACATGCCATAAATCTATGACATGGGATCGCCAGCATTACTTCCCCTCCGAAGGAATGCATACTAAGGGATTTTTTTTCTTATGAGGTGTAAAGGTTATATAACTTAAACGGATTATACTAATGCTAAATGGATTCCATCCATGTTTTGACTGACAAGAAGCAATTTTCACCTACAGTAGACTCCAACAAGGCAACACTAATAAGGCTCACAAGTTTTCTATTAAAGAGGATGGTCTCCTTTCCCCTCCAGGGGCTCACAACTGGCTCCCACTTGAACCAGGCTCCTTTCCTTTCCAACAGATGATACAGGGCGCCTGAGAATGTTCTCCTCAGTGGGTACGTGCAGCTGTGAGTGGTTGAGTCATGAGTTTAGTTGACTGCACTGCACTGTGTCCTTCAAAGCGGGACTCTCCTGTGTGGGCCGTCAGTGTGAATTGCGATAAGCCAGCGAGCCTGCATGTCTTCAGTGTGTATTACAGTAAGCGAGCGTTCAGTGGAAGAGTGCAATAGTATACAGGCGGTAATGTTTACTACTGAAAAGGGAGTATTTTTGGTGGAATATGTTTTTCGCGAATGCGATCGGTTTACAAAAAATGTAAAATTAAGATTTCAGGCGCGGATTCCTAATTCAAAGTGTCCAAACCGTGATACCGTTTGGAATTTGTTAAGTAAATTTCGCGTGACTGGCACAGTTCACGATGCACCGGGAACAGGCAGGTCTACGCTTTCAACAGACGAAAAACTTGATGAAATCTCCGATATAATGCTACGTAGTCCAAGTAAATCAACACCAAAATTAGCTCAACAAACAGGAATCTCTAAGCACATAAAGTTGTAAGTGACAAGCTTCAGTTGTTCCCTTATAAAGTTACCGTGCTTCATGAATTAAAACAAACTGATTACGGAAATGAGTGATGTAGGCTACTGTGAATGGTTTCAGCATCTGTTATGAATGGCTGTGATGAGTACAAAGTTTACTGTTTATTTGTTATGATGCAAGCAGCAGCCGTGCTACCAACGTAACTGCTGTAGCTAGCTCTCGCAGACGCATGTAGGCACTGCGGAGAACAACGCCGGACTCGCTGTAGCTTACAGGAGGCAGTGAATTTAACTTAGGCCTATCTCCTGTCAGATAAGATCCTGTCCTTGGCAGTGGTGGTGAGGCACAACATCAAGGTCATATGCCTCTATAAACAAACAAAATACACTACGGTATGAAATAAAGAAAGCATTCTGATCCCTCAAAAAATCAGGGTACCAGGAAAAGGACTATAAAAACTAAGAAAATGGAAGACTCCTTAGGTCTCCATTTGAACACCCTCAGGGTCGGAAGAGAACAAAAGATGACGAAGGAAGGTGATTGTTGCTTTAAAGGGTGGAACATGAAGGTCTAAAACAGAAGCTGAGCACAAGGTTGGTGAACAAAGCTTCACTAGTTGTGAACCCCTGATAAATTCTTCAATCATCCTTTTCAGTAGTTTTCCCACAGGCTAATGAAGCAGAACATAAGGCCGAAACAGTCTTCCTTCCAATCATTCTCATCACAGCGGCTTCAGTGGCGAAGTTGGTAGCCTAGCATGCTGAGCTTCTAGGTCCAGGGCCGCGGGTTCAAACCTGGCCGAAGTCATCGGATTTTTTAAGAGCGTTGAAAATCCCTCAGTATACCTTCCTTCGGAGGGGAAGTAAAGCCGGCGGTCCCATGTCATAGATTTACGGCATGTAAAGAACCTTCCTCTAACTACAATTGTGTGAAGCTAAATTTGTAGATTAGATTTGATTAACTCTCTATTAGTTCCTATGTTCGTCACCAAGTGCCTGTTGCGGTGGCACCTAGTAGCCAAGTTCACAGCTAGGTGTCATTGATGGTAGCATTTGGTAGCAAAAGTAGGAAAAAATTGAAATTGACTGTCTGCAGTCCTTACCTGAATTAAAGATAACACACACTAATACAGCCATCACAATTAACACCGGTTATCCGACAGATTCTACACACACCCAAAGTACACGGGGCTAGCCTACATGACCACGTTGTCGCAGCCCCTAAACTGAGGAACCATTCTCATCACTACTTATTTGGAATTTCCTTCAAAACTTTTACATTCAAAAAAATTGGAGAAATGAAAGAAAAGAAGAGGAGAACCAGAAGAATGTAAAGGATGAGAAAAAAATCAGGCGTTATGGTCCAGCAATAGGCTAAGGAAAAATTTAGTTAGGCCTACCAGTACACCACATTATGGGAGCAGATCCATGACCATACCTTGTCCATTGTGTTGGGGGAGCATAACAGCGAGGTTATCTGCTCCTGTCTATAGTTAAATATTGCAAAAGCATGTACGGTGTTCCGTAAGCTAACGAACAGGACTGATATAAAAGAGAAAGATAATGAGCATGCCTCTCACAAAAACAAAAAAACAAAATCTAGCTGCCTGAAGTGGTTTTTTTCATACCTGGATGGAAAACTTTACCGATTGAAGCGGTATAATAGCCATTTTCTTTGAAATATTGCGGCAAAGTTGTAAAGTTGCCAGCAACATCTCGCCAATAACTATAGAAATCGTACAAATGAAGAGTATCTGGACGCCTGCCAGTCAGGAGAGAATTTCTACTGGGAGCTAGGGATGGGCGCGACTGAAGCCTGGAATCGAGAGTGTCGACTCGATCGACTCCGAACACCGGTCTCGGTTCGCATGAAGCCTCGCGACTCCACGTTAATCTGATGCGTATTGCGGGGCCGCTTCGCATGAAGCCTCGCGACTCCAAGCTCACGTGATGACTATTGCGGGGCCTCACAGTCCTTTCGCATGAAGCCTCGCGACTCCAAGCTAACCTGATGAGTAAGGTCCGGATAGTGATGTGATTATATATATTTAATTTTACTAAATATTTTCTATTTATTTACATATATTTGAAGTTTTATAAATAAATACATATTATGGCGAATTTATTCGTAAGTAGGCTACATATTCCCTGTATTTGGTGGTATGTCGCACTCCTTAGATAAATGCTGCAGACATTTTCGACCCTTGGCAATTCCATTAATTTGCCCCTCTATTTCGTGAATGTTCCCTTGTCTCTGTATTTAGTAGTATTTCAAGACAGGAATTCCCTGGCCATTAAATATAGCAGGGGGGGCTGGAGAAGACTCGCGACTCCAAGCTCCCCTGTTGAGTATTGCGGGGTCGTTTCGCATAAAGACTCGCGACTCCAAGTTCACCGGATGAGTATTGCGGGGTCGCTTCGCATGAAGCCTCGCGACTCCAAGCTCACCGGATGAGTATTGCAGGGTCTCTTCGCATGAAGACTCGCGACTCCAAGCTCACCTGATGAGTATTGCTGGGCCGCTTCGCATGAAGCCTCGCGACTCCAAGCTCACCGGATGAGTATTGCGGGGTCGCTTCGCATGAAGACTCGCGACTCCAAGCTCTCCGGATGAGTATTGCGGGGTCGCTTCGCATGAAGCCTCGCGACTCCAAGCTCACCTGATAAGTATTGCGGGGTCGCTTCGCATGAAGCCTCGCGACTCCAAGCTCACCGGATGAGTATTGCGGGGTCGCTTCGCATGAAGCCTCGCGACTCCAAGCTCACCGGATGAGTATTTCGGGGTCGCTTCGCATGAAGCCTCGCGACTCCAAGCTCACCGGATGAGTATTGCGGGGTCGCTTCGCATGAAGCCTCGCGACTCCAAGCTCACCGTATGAGTATTGCGGGGTCACTTCGCATGAAGACTCGCGACTCCAAACTCACCTGATGAGTATTGCGGGGTCGCTTCGCATGAAGCCTCGCGACTCCAAGCTCACCGTATGAGTATTGCGGGGTCGCTTCGCATGAAGACTCGCGACTCCAAACTCACCTGATGAGTATTGCGGGGTCGCTTCGCATGAAGACTCATGACTCCAAGCTCACCGGATGAGTATTGCGGGGTCGCTTCGCATGAAGACTCGCGACTCCAAGCTCACCGGATGAGTATTGCTGGGTCGCTTCGCATGAAGACTCGCGACTCCAAACTCACCTGATGAGTATTGCGGGGTCGCTTCGCATGAAGACTCACGACTCCAAGCTCACCGGATGAGTATTGCGGGGTCGCTTCGCATGAAGACTCACGACTCCAAGCTCACCTGTCGAGTATTGCGGGGTCGCTTCGCATGAAGCCTCGCGACTCCATGCTCACCTGATGAGTATTGCGGGGCCGCTTCGCATGAAGCCTCGCAACTCCAAGCTCACCGGATGAGTATTGCGGGGTCGCTTTGCATAAAGACTCGCGACTCCAAGCTCACCTGATGAGTATTGCGGGGTCGCTTCGCATGAAGACTCGCGATTCCAAGCTCAGCGGATGAGTATTGCGGGGTCGCTTCGCATGAAGCCTCGCGACTCCAAGCTCACTGGATGAGTATTGCGGGACCGCTTCGCATGAAGCCTCGCGACTCCAAGCACCTGATGAGTTTTGCGGGGCCGCTTCGCATGAAGCCTCGCGACTCCAAGCTCACCGGATGAGTATTGCGGGGTCGCTTCGCATGAAGACTCGCGACCCAAGCACCTGATGAGTTTTGCGGGGCCGCTTCGCATGAAGCCTCGCGACTCCAAGCTCACCGGATGAGTATTGCGGGGTCGCTTCGCATGAAGACTCGCGACTCCAAGCTCTCCGGATGAGTATTGCGGGGTCGCTTCGCATGAAGCCTCGCGACTCCAAGCTCACCTGATAAGTATTGCGGGGTCGCTTCGCATGAAGCCTCGCGACTCCAAGCTCACCGGATGAGTATTGCGGGGTCGCTTCGCATGAAGCCTCGCGACTCCAAGCTCACGGGATGAGTATTGCGGGGTCGCTTCGCATGAAGCCTCGCGACTCCAAGCACCTGATGAGTTTTGCGGGGCCGCTTCGCATGAAGCCTCGCGACTCCAAGCTCACCGGATGAGTATTGCGGGGTCGCTTCGCATGAAGACTCGCGACTCCAAGCTCTCCGGATGAGTATTGCGGGGTCGCTTCGCATGAAGCCTCGCGACTCCAAGCTCACCTGATAAGTATTGCGGGGTCGCTTCGCATGAAGACTCGCGACTCCAAGCTCTCCGGATGAGTATTGCGGGGTCGCTTCGCATGAAGCCTCGCGACTCCAAGCTCACCTGATAAGTATTGCGGGGTCGCTTCGCATGAAGCCTCGCGACTTCAAGCTCACCGGATGAGTATTGCGGGGTCGCTTCGCATGAAGCCTCGCGACTCCAAGCTCACGGGATGAGTATTGCGGGGTCGCTTCGCATGAAGCCTCGCGACTCCAAGCTCACCGGATGAGTATTGCGGGGTCGCCTCGCATGAAGCCTCGCGACTCCAAGCTCACCGGATGAGTATTGCGGGGTCGCTTCGCATGAAGCCTCGCGACTCCAAGCTCACCGAATGATTATTGCGGGGTCGCTTCGCATGAAGCCTCGCGACTCCAAGCTCACCTGATGAGTATTGCGGGGCCATTTCGCATGAAGCCTCGCGACTCCAAGCTCACCTGATGAGTATTGCGAGGGGCACACAGTCGCTTTTTATCCGAATCTCTCATTATTATTTTTATTATTATTATTATTATTTACTTGCATTGTACCAAATTATTGTAATATTGCACTTTAGGCAGATTGTATTACTATTATTGTTTTAAATAATAATCATCATAATAAACACAATAACAATTACGCCTACAACATTTCCGATGATAATCCGAAACAATCATCCATGTTTGCTGGCTAATAATCCTATTGTATTCATCGTAACACAAGATATCAAGGGACGAACGTGTATGCATAACAAGACCGTCACAATATCAGAGGCCTGTGCGCACATCTTAAACAAAGCAATTAACAAACCATAACATAGGCCAAACCTTACATTAATTCAACACGCAACTTTTGTTATTGGAGACACGGAAATGAAACACCCTACCGTGAAAGTAAAAATACACACACAGTGCCAAGAACTTCGTAATTGGTATTCGACATTCCATATAACGATCTTGCCGGCAAAATAAATATCCCATCACTATGCATCAACTAGGCCTATCCAGCATATTCCCATACTGTAGAATCCTACAGTAGATCATAACAAAGAACGACTATGCATATAATCATTCTATTGAATCGTTTTGCAGGTTATAATAGCTTGCCATACATTTCAATACCAAAAAAGTATCACTGGCAAGCTAGCAGCAAGATTTATACAGCTGTATTTTAAACATGCCGTAGCGATGGCGAACAACGTTGCTGCTGGCGCCGTGTGGCATACATGTTCAAGCAGTTTCACAAACAGTTGTTAGATGGCGGTAGTGCATCAATGGAGTCGACACTGGAGTCGAGAGTATCGGTTCCAGCGGCAGCAGTCTCGACTCTTCGCGACTCCGTTCGCAACCCATCCCTACTGGGAGCACAAAGGGCTTGCTGCAAAAAGAAATATGTTGTGCAAGGTCAAGACAGTTACACAGCTCTTGTTTATTTCTGGTTTCTTATATTAGGCTATAAGGTGTACATTGAAAACTGAAGATGCTGCCTGATATGCAAAAACAGACTAGGTACCTGGACAAAAGCATTATTGAATTTTATGCTTCTCTTCGCGAATGAATCGATGTAAGGTGTCAATGCATTTTTATCACCGTAACAACCAAGCGTAGGACGCAAATCATCTACAATTACAAACAGAACATTTGGTTTCGAGGCATGTATAAAATGAGTGTGGAAGAAAATTAGGCAAACGATACATAATAAAGTCGCCATTACTTCCTATTTTGTTTTAGATCCCGGCCATACTGCCCGTCAGATATCAATGTTTATCAAAATCAGCTGATCTCTGTCGCCCAACTATGAGAAATTTCGATGTCAAGAGTTGTAAATAAAAGCGATAGATTCCTTTGTAACTTTCTCTCTGCGATCGATATGAAAGTATAATTTATTTCTCTTCCTTCTGGAAAATGTGCTGAAATTTTAAGTCTGTTGTTTGAGCAATGGTGTTTCATTTGGATAAAATCTGTTACGAAGCTTAAAACTGAAGTACATGTTTTTTTCTTTCTGTGGAGTTGACGTCATGTTTGGCATACAGCTGTCAGTATAATGACGCAGTGGGAATAAAGACGTTGTTTTGCATCATGATACGCGTTAAATTTGGGGTCGTAAGTATATTTTTGTTCATGGTATTACATTTACTGTATTATTTAAATCTATTGGAGCAGTTTTCACACAAGTAGTGCATTTTTAAGGTGAAGTTGTTCGTGTATTTCGTCTACAAACATTCATCCATTTGTTTCTTTGTAATCACCTTACACCTCTCTATTTTTGTCATTTTAGCGTTCTTCCGTGTTAACTTATTTTCTTAACCTAAACTTGCTTATTCTAATTCAGGTTGTTTATTTTCCAGTTTTATTTGTAATTATGGTTTGGCAGGTATATTTGTATGCATAGGGGCCCCTAAAGTTTTGTCACCCATTTGTCCTGTGTGTTATACCTGTGTATAAATTCTTAATTTCAGGTTGACAATGTCTGCTGAGTCTCCACACAAATCTACTAGTCGGGGAGGTCATGTTGTTGCTCCTCAGCCTGTTAGCGATCGCTCCATTATAGAAAGTGTGGCAGGTTTCATAAATGAGGTTGTTCCGCAGGTATGTATTTTGACTTTTATTTCAGCTTTACATCTAATCAGGACAAAAATGCTTCCTTTCAGTTTCTGGAAAATATAATGTAATGAAAAAAAGGAAGCTTGTAGTTTAACGTGACCGTTAATCTCGCGATCATAAGCCACGGGACCTCCGTTTTACGTGGAATCCGAACCACAGGACATGGCATTTCACATCGAAAATCTCACATGCATTGACCGGGAATCGAATCCGGTCCGCCTTGGTGAGAGGCATACAGCTTGACCGCTGCGCCACCACGCCCCTGTATATAATGTAATGAATTGCCATTAATAGTTTAACCTTGGGGAGCTGGAATTCAGTGTTTGTCCTTTGTTGAGCTTTAGGTAAAATTTATATTGTGGGTTTGAGGAGGCCTATAGAGCTTACACTTTTTTGGTTCTTTCACTTGCCATAGGATGCGCCACCGGTGTATGGTTATGCATAACCAGCTTCCGGTTTAGTAGTTGTCTTCGGCTAGGTAGCCTATAGACTTTGTGCGAATGGCGATATTTTAGCTGCCGGCGCCCCTAGCGGGAACTGAGTCCGTAGGAGTAGTGTGTGTGATGGCTTGTGTGGAGAACTGAGTAGGACAGTAAAATAAATTATCTAATGGTTAAATATCGTCATCCATGGAAATTTATCAGGGTTTAGGGAATATTCGGAGGGATACGTCGTATTTCACAGCCTCTCAGCTTTAGAAGGGCGGAAAGCTCGCAGTGAAATAAATGTTGGGAAAAGACATAATTATACAGTTTGTGTTTGCGAGAAACTAGCATTAATCAACCATCTCATGCTGTTAAATTTGAGTTGCAGTGCCTTACTTTTTGCACTGTGAATCATATGTATTAATTTAGAGTAGTATTATCAATGTACAACTTTACTTTTCTCTTTCCCATTTTTTAAATACTCATTTAACAGATTAATTGCAATAAGAAATCTCAATCCCCTGAGAGCGGATGTAAACCATGTCTTTCTAAATGTAATCCTTTGTAGGTTTCAAAATGTTTTAAACTCATTACGAGAGAAATTATTTGAAGTCTTCCTTCCTGCAACAATGGGGAATAAACCTAAGAACGTTGCCATAGAATATTGTAAACTAAGGATCTGAGGATTAGAACACGGTACACTTGGACATGTGAGGCTACATGTATGGCCGTTTGACTGCAATAAAAAAAAAAAAGATAAAGCTGAGAGAAGGATGGTTCAATTCCCACCTCAGGTATCCTAGAGGCTAAGTTGTCTTTCTTGGTTTCCCCAGGAAAATGCCGGGATGATTCCTAGTAACATAGGCTTTTAAACAATTTCCACGCACACGCAAGTACATGGGCACAAATAATGAGCAGGGAACTTCAGGAGTTGATTATTGCACAAATACTGTGAAGGGGAGCTGGATTTCTAAAAGAACAACCTTGATGCTACTGCAACCCCGACAGAATATTGCTAGGTCAAGACTCTCTCACTCTTATGGAGATTGGGTGCCCTTATTCATGTTGTGATTGATGTTAGCTGTGGTGGTGACATGAAGCTCACCTCAGTCTTATCACTAGGGCCCGGATGTTGATGACCTGTCATCTTTTTACTGAGCTGTCGAAAACAATGCTGAAGTACATAGAAACTCCGGACAGGCCACCCCGTCTTCAAATATGTCATTTTTATTTTGCATCTTTTTGCAATTTTTTGGTGCTATTTTTCCATTTTAAGAGCATATTTTTAAGTATGGTAGATTTTTTGGGTCATATTTTAAAGAAATCGGCCTTTTAAGGTATTTTTTTCAATTTAGTCATGTCACAGCTTTATATGAGGGAGTTACGTCTCTCAGAGTTAGCAGCAAACGACCTTCCTCACTTCAAGAACGCTCCGATCACATCAGTTGATGTTGAACGCAGCTTTTCGAGATATAAAAACTTGTTGGCTGAAACCGCAGATCATTTACATTTGAAACATCAGAATGACGTTCGTAGTGCACTGAAACTCAGACTAAAATGAACATAAACCTTTTGTTAAGTGCTAGAAATCTATTTTGATTGACTTTTCAGTTTGAGCTTAAGATGTTATATTTTTTTGAATTATTGGTGAGTTTATTATTATAAGATAATATTCTCCATTTTAGGTAATTTATTACAGTCATTTTTGAAAATTTTAATTGCATTTTTTTTTACTTTTTTTATGGCATCAACATCCAGGCCCTAGTTATGGTCATGATATCTGTCGATATACTCTCGTTACATAATAATCCATATTTAAGCACACTTCCTTCATGATATCTGTCGATATACTCTCGTTACATAATAATCCATATTTAAGCACACTTCCTTCACATCCCTCATTTTCATGAAACAGTGAATCTTCCCCAGTGGCTCACAAATAGTAGGATGTGGGTTGGTGACCACGGGACTCCAGCTGAGCATGGCATCACTTCCACTTGTGCTGGGCTACTTTCATTTCGACCTCTCCTCGCGCAGTTAATCTGCTACCCTCCACTCGTTCACGCTGATATAAGACAGTGCCTGGGTCAGGACCTCTTGTCGGTGTTCTATTTATAAAAATGCAGACTACAAATACCACAGTTAATGCGGCTTCGGTGGCGTAGTCGGTAGAATGCTGAGCTTCTATGCCCAAGATAGCGGGTTCAAACC
This sequence comes from Meconema thalassinum, assembly GCA_946902985.2. Taxonomy (NCBI): domain Eukaryota; kingdom Metazoa; phylum Arthropoda; class Insecta; order Orthoptera; family Tettigoniidae; genus Meconema; species Meconema thalassinum. The sequence goes on from OX336390.1 coordinate 4,408,691, forward strand.
CGGCCGAAGCCGTCGTATTTTTTAAGAGCGTTAAAAATCCCTTAATATGACTTCCTTCGGAGAGGAAGTAAAGCTGGCGGTCCCATGTCATAGATTTATGGCATGTTAAAGAACTTTCCACTAATTACACCTGTGTGAAACTAAATTGTATAGGTTAAGAATGTAAACAAAGCTCTTAGGTTGCTACGTTCGTTGCCAAGAGCCGACTGTGGTGGCGTCTAGTAGCTAAGTTCTGAACTAGGCCTAGTAGTCATTGACGGTGGCCTTTGGCGGCAAAAGTAGGAACTATTTGAAAAATTCAAAGTCGCCGTCCATACTTGAATTAAAAAAACAGATAACACACACTAATACAGCCATCACAATTAACACCCGTTATCAGACAGATTCTACACACACCCAAAGTACACGGGGCTACATACCGCTTTATCGCAGCCCCTAAACTGAGGAACCAACCAACCTTCTACTAATGTACTATTTTTTGTTTCTGAATATGAAGAATTACGTCCAAGGTGGATATTTATGTATGTGTAGTTACATTCAACCACAGAAAGATTTGTTCTACTCTCTGTAGAACTATTACCATCTTGAACTTGAAATCTTTCCGCAACATGATCTAATCACTCACACACGAGTCCTGCAGAATATTTGAGTGGCTTGCCGCCAGAGCGCAGCAACGAGGTCTATAATGAGAAAGCTCTCTACTTGTGTTTATTCATTATTTATTAATGATGCTAAATGTGGGCTAACGTTGTGCCGTTTACAACACTCTTCTTCAATTCAGTAGAGTTTATTTTATTCTGCCCTATTCAATACAATTCAAACACTTTGTTTATGGAAAACTAAGATACATGTTTTGGGAACGTATGGTCCCTTCTTCAGTCCTTATGGTGACCTAAATTTAACATTTGACATCATACAAGAAATCGATATAATCCTTGATAGAGTACCAATTACAATTCTAAAACTAATAATACTATCAAAGAATGCGCTATGTTATATGTGTAAAAGATAATTATTGTATTAAAAACATATGTAGGTTATTATACTGTGGCCTTGTGTAGCCTAGTTATATACATAGTGCACTGTGAATTTAAAAATAGAGGACATATTAAAATGATTCAGACAGTATTATATTATAGACTTTTTGGTTTGGGACTGCGATGTGTCCGTTCATTGTGCAAAATGTAATAGTCCAAAACTGTGAATTCTTCTCTGGAATGGTGTTCATCCAATATACGCTGGCCCATTTTATAATTGGTGAGTGGCGTGGATGCTGTTCAATTCGCGTGCGACACGGCACACACACACACGCAAGGTAAGATGCGCATTTGATTGACAAATACCCTCCATTTCAAGTTAGTTATCTCTATCCCACCACCACCATAACAAGTTGTTTTTGCTCGATATTTATAAAAATTTTATTATTCTTTATGCACTGTTTTCTTCCACACCCCCATCTACGTCTCCATACTTTGAGTCAGCGGAATTGGATGCCGCAGTTTCATCTTTCCACGAGTAAGTTAACCTAATGAATGCCTACCTGAATTTTTTCTTTCTTTCCTTTTACCTACATTTCTTTCGAAGAATATCGACCCTAACATAGTTTTTTCTTTCTTCTTTCAATCTTTCAGGAACATAAATTCGTCATAATACGCTTACTATCGGCACAGTAAGTAATTGATTCGGGACTTGGTCTTCTCCCATTCGCATCTTATGTCCAGACCATTTTAGTTTACAGATCTCGTTTTGTCTTGTAACTTTGGGATCCTGTTTTCTTCCTAATTTTCTTGTTTCTGATTTTGTCTTTGCGGGTCTTTCCAATTATACCTCTAAGGAACTTCATCTCTGCCGCCTGGATTCTACTTTCATCCCGTTTAGTTGTTGTCCACGTGCCTGCTGCATCCATCTATATAGGTGTTTTAATATGTTGAATACGAGATCTTTTTACATTTCTCTGGAACTTCCTGGTTCCACACCAGACCACTCACACTCTTGTTGGATCCTCTCACCAACTTCCTCACTTATCCTTCCATCATCTGTTAGGACACTCCCTAGGTATTTGAATCTTCTACTGCAATATTCCCCCTACCATCTCGCACATCTCTTGTCATCACCATTGTCTGACTCTTCTCCACACTGATTTTGATTTCATGCTCTTCTATCTCCTGGTTCCAAACATGTACTTGTTCTTGGACTTTCAAATCATTGTCTCAACACTCGTCGTCTCTAAATGTTGCACATTTTCCCGTCAATTTACTACAAATTATGTTTGAAAATTATTAAGAAAGTGTTTCTCCAAATGGAAGATTGTAATGAACTGTATGCTCGTCGTATAATCTTGGCCGAGCAATTTTATACCACAGTAGGCACGCAGCTTTTTGTATGTACTTTTCTGGCAACTTGTCTTAAGTTATTGACTATAATATGTCTAAAGACAGACAATCCACACCTCCATTTGATGGTTTCGTTCTCCACAATTCAGGCAAAATGAGGTTCGTTAGTGTAATTGAGGTCATAAGCCCCCCTAACTTACCATTTCAGTGATTACCGTCTGGTACGGTACTTTACCTAGACTAGGGTGATGATGTAAAAGAGCATTTTTTTTAAATTTTGTCGCCAGTTGTTCGGTCTAGTAACTTAAAATTTTCCATATTGAAAACCAGGCACGGTTGGATTTAAAGACGGAAACCACACGTGCTATAAAATATATATAGCCTACTATTTCTTGCAATATCTGGTTTAGGTATATTGGTTACAAAAGTATTAATAGCCTATATAGGCTATTACAGTATTATTGTTATTAACTTTATTGGCCACATTGGACCACATGAGTATTCCATGTACACCTTTTCTTTGAAGGTTGTATTGTTTGAATCTTCTTATCTGCCCAGTACCTCTTCATTCATTCTGATCGCAGTGTTCTTAATTCGTATGAAATCTCTACAGGCCGTCTGTGCATCATTTCTGCTGAAAATTTGTGATTCTTCAGAAGGGTGGTAATTTTATTCTTGTTCTCTGCATCTGTAATTTCGAGTCCAACTGTTTTGACATCCTCTTGAATTTCCTTGATCCAATGCCCTCCAGTCTTCTTTCACAGATTTCTCATCACTAGTTGTCGGTAAAATCCTGTTTTCTGGTAATCTTAGGATGTGAAAGAAATAAGAGATTCTTTTCTTCTTCATCGTTCTGGTAACTGGGTCAATCTCTCGATAGACTGTTACATTGGAGAGGATTCTCCACTCCTTCAACCTGGTACTTTTTATTTATGCAGGTTCTGATAATTCTTCTTTCAGTTTTAAGGAGCTGATCAGTTCTTCTTTCATTTTTAATTTGGAACAAGGTTTCGCAAGCATAAGTGGCTTCGGGCAAAGTTACAGTTTTGTAGTGTTGGATATTAGTGCCTATTGACAAGCATTTTCTGTTATAAGTTGACCAGGTTAGAAATTGTGCTGTTTTCATTTTGTTGGTTCTATTTATCCATGTTGTTTTTTCGCTTAAGGTATGCATAATGATTTCTCCAAGGTATTTAAATTTAAGAACTATGTTAATTTTTTGATCATTTATGATTACTTCCTTTATGTCAAGAGGTTTCATTGGCATGATCTCAGTTTTCCCAGAAGATATTTGCAGTCCTATTTTTAATGCAATTTTCTGGAGACTGGTGATCTGAGCACTAACTTCTTCCATGTCAAGGGCTAAGAGAGCTAAATCATCTGCAAACCCTAGACAGTTTGTTCTTATTGAGGGTTTTGCTCCAATTTTGATTTTAGATGGGTTTTCTTTTTGCCAAAATGTCACGATGTAATTGAGAGCGACATTGAAAAGTAGTGGGGATAATCCTTCACCCTGTCTAAGGCCTGTTTTTATTGGAAAAGCACTTGACATTTCTCCCCTGAACTTGACCTTTGATTGGTTAAAGTTAGTTCAATAATTTTTGTTAATTTAGGATGAAGGCCATATAATTACAGTATAATTATAATGATTTCATAACAAGGAGGAGGAAATCCAGGAGCAACTGAAGGCTTGGGAAGAAACAGTGGGAGAGTACGGATGGAAGTTCAACATTAGTAAATGTGAGATCCTGTTAACGACCAGGAAAAAGAACAGACCAATGAGTGGGATAACACTTGGAGGTGGACAGCTGAAGAAGGTGGAAAGTCTCAAGTACTTGGGAAGTATAGTGGAGGGAAATGGGAGAAATGACAAAAAGATTACGGAACGTGGCAGAGAAGCATTAGGAGCTTAGTGTGGAATAAAGATGTCCCACAAAATAGCAAGGAAGTGTTATACAGAAGCTACTATATCCCGATACTGACCTATGCTTCAGAAACGTGGACAATGAAGAAAAGAGACATAAGCAGAATACAGGCAAGTGAAATGAAGTTCCTGTGAAGTAGGATCGGAGTAACAAGAAGAGACAGGGTGAGGAATGAAAAGGTCAGGGAAATAGTGAAAGAGGAGCCCTTGCAAGGTAGGATTGAGACATCAAGACTGAGGTGGTATGGACACTTAAAGAGAATGGAAGAGAAGAAGATTCCCAAGAGGATACAAGAGATGCAGATGGAGAAGAAACGACCAAGAGATAGATGGCTGAAAGGAGTGGAGGAATGTGTCAAGAAGAGAGGCGAGGACTGGACCAGAGTGACAGCGGAGAGGTGGTGGGAAGAAAGGAGTAAGTGGCGAGGCTTATGTTCCAAACAGACCGGTGCAGCGTTTAGCATGTAACTCATAGCTTTCGTCACATTTTAGCATTTAAATGGATCAAGTTAATGCATAATACCGTATACCAATTCATTTATTTATCGTATGATGCTAACACAATAAAGAAAACAAAGACAGTGTCACAAACATCCGAACAATATGACAACAAGACATGACTTTTTTTAATAATCGAGTTTACGCTCCTGGTTGGTGGCTCCCACGGACTCAGCGAGGGAACTCACCCCAACCTCCATATTCCAGGCAGTGTGCTAGAGCTGGGAACATCTAACCGGAGTGGATACAACTGGTGAGGTAGGATTGGCACCTCACCCAGGCGGCCTCACCTGCAAAGCGAATACGGGCCTCATGAGGGAAGGGAATGGAATGGAAGGTCAGGATGAATAGGCAAGGGAGAGGGAAGGAGGCGGCCGTGGCCTTACAGTATGTACCATCCCGGCATTTGCCCAAATACGAAGTGGGTAATCACGGAAAACCACTTCGAGGATGGCTGAAGTGGGAATCGAACCCCCTCTACTCATTTGGACCACCCGAGGCTGAGTACACCCCGTTCCAGTCCGCATACCACTTTTCAAATTTCGTGGCAGAGCCGGGAATCGAAACCAGGACCTCCGGGGTGGCAGCTAACCACGCTAACCACTACGCTACGGAGGCGACCATATGACTATTAAATTTGAAAATATCATAAATCAACATCCCGTCTGTTTAACCAATTCACTGCTTCTGGAGTAGCACAATTTAAATCCTCCAGAATCCCCGGGAACGCTCGGCGGGGACAATCAAACATTATGTGTTCCAGTGTCTGCGTAATGACATCACCGTCATAGTATGGCGAATCTTTCCAACCCCAAGCACTTCTTCCCACACCACATCTAATACGATTGAGTCTACTCCAGGTAAGTCTCGGCAAGTTGAAAGCAGCGAGTTTTGTAGTTGGGTTGCCAACTTGTACGATGCTCTTGTCCACTCAGTCTGCCAGGTAATGTTGCCGTTTGTTAGTTCTAAGGCTGTTTTCCATGCAGTCTAGAAGGGCCCAACTGTCGAACGTTATCATGGATTGGAAGTGACCGATTCTTCTGTATTCTGGACCAAAGATGAACTAGATTTTGCTGTCTTCTGATATGAGGAGGTGGGATATTACTGAGCACTGGTAACCACTGGATCGGAGTTGGAAGTAGTGTTCCAGATATAATTCGCATACTACGATGAAGTTGGACATCCAGTCGTTGAGTATGACACACGGTGGCCACTACTCCTGGAAAACCTGAAAATCCTGGATTTTTAATAGGTCTGGAAAACTCCTGGAAAATGACGAAAAGTAGCCACTGTTAATTAATTATAAAGATCTTTCCATCCACTGCTAAAATTCCTAGTCCTCGACATCATGATATCGCGGATCAGGTAGCAAGGGCCATCTAGCGGTCGCTCTGCAAACCCTGTTTATTTTTAACCGGAAATTTACGTGTTTTATCTTAAATCATACTCCCACTGCGGTTTAGGGTGAGCACTCTATCGTTAACGAAAGCAATTTCCTCAGGCTACCTGTTTCTTTGTGGGAGAACACGCGATAGTATTTTTGTAAAACATATTGAGTATAGACAACTTCACCGCAATTAAATTGCAGGCGGCATTCTTTTCTCTTTTTCTGAAAGCATATATTTGAGTCACAAAGGCTTTTTCTAAAACAATTAAATCATTTGTGTGTAGGCTTGCGTATCAATAACGCAATCACCACTAATTTTTGTCAACATCTGTAAAAGTAAACCAAACACAACTGCTTTATTTTGGTCTTGAAGTAGGCAACCGATAAAGCCCCCCCCCCCTCCCGCCCGGGATTTGCGCTTATTTTTAAGTCTGGAAAAATGAGAATCACTCCTGGAAAACTCCTGGAAAATCGTTGACCGATTTGAGTGGCCACCATGATTTGACAGCTGTTAAGCCATACTCCGGAGCAATACTCAGCACTTGTTCTCCGAGTGTTACCATCTGCCCCCCACAATGTTCCAGCAAGGCGTTGCAGGATATTGTTGCGATTCTTCAATTTTGCAGCATGGTCTTTGTAGGTCAAAGAGCGATCCAGTGTCATCCCCAGATATTACGGGATACTATTGTATCATAATTCTTTGGTTGGTTCCTCAGTTTAGGGGCCGCGATGTGTACTTTGTGTGTGTGTAGAATCTGTCTGATAACCGATGTTAATTGTGATTAACACACAAAGTGATAAAAATGTCCAGTATAACTCGACACTTTGCTAGCGTTTCTCCCCAGCGTGCGAATTGGGCTCTTCAGTTGGTAAAGGCACGCCTACCAAGACGCAACGCAGGTACACACTGAGAAGGCCATGCAAGACGCCTCGCCACATATGTGGCCACATCACGAGCATGCCAGTTTACCACGGAAGTCAAAAACTCCACTCCAAAAGAGTGTGTGCCTGCTACGCGTCTTGGTAGGTGTGCCTTTACCAACTGAAGAGCCCAATTGGCACGCTGGGGTGAAACGCTAGCAATGTGTTGAGTTATGCTGGACATTTTTTATCACTTTTAGTGTTAATTATAATGGCTCAACGGACAATACTCATTTTGATTCTCTTTCGAGAACATTTGATTGTTAATTGTGATGACTGTATTAGTTGTTTTTAAAAAAATTGAAGTAAGGACAGCAGACATTTGATTTTTCAAATAGTTCCTACTTTTGTCGCCAAACGCCACCGTCAACGACTACTAGTTCAGAACTTAGCTACCAGACGCCACCGCAGTCGGCTCTTGGCAACGAACGTAGAAACCTAAGAGCGTTGTTTACATTCTTAACCTATCCAATTTAGCTTCACACATGTGTAATTAGTGGAAGGTTCTTTAACATGCCATAAATCTATGACATGGGACCGCCGGCTTTACTTCCCCTCCAAAGTAAGGCATACTGATGGATTTTTAACACTCTTCAAAAATCCGACGACTTTGGCCGGATTTGAACCCGCGATCTTGGGCATGGAAGCTCAGTATGCTACCAACTGCGCCACCGAAGCCGCCTCGTAATTCTTTATCTCCGAGAAAGGCTCTAGGGTGGAAGTTTGCCTGTCTATTGTCTAAATGGAAAGTTGTGATTTCACTTTTCTGGGGATTGGGTTGTAAACGCCATTTTATGAAGAAATCGTCCAGAGCTTGGAAGATCTTCTGTAATAATATCCGCTGCTTTTCCATATTGGTGCGTTGTACAGTGAGATTGATATCATCATGAACTTGCGGGACACTGGTATTGGAAAGTCATGGGTGTATAAACTAAAGTAGGTAAGAGAACTGAGCCATTATTCAATTTGCAGAACTGAGATCAGCACGTACTTGGAACAGTCTGTTACTTAGCATGTTTTCTCTCAATGTTATGAGCTTTGTACAGGGTACTTACAGCCTTCATTAGTTTGAGAAGTAGACCGTCCTTCCAGACAGTGTCGTACGCTGCTGTGAGATTCAGAAACACTGATACGCTCTTCAATTTATTCTCAAACCCGGCTTCCACAAAGGAGGTTAGTGAAAGAACTTGGTCACTGCCCGGTCGAAATCCTGCTTGCTGAACAGGAATCAATGCCTCAATCGTTGGAGCTATTCTATTCAGGATCAATCTTTCCAAAAGTTTGTACGTCACGGAGAGCAATGCTATTGGACGGTAACTTTGAGGTAAGGTAGGGTCTTTGCCAGGTTTCAAAAGAGCAATGATTTTGGTTTTCTTGAATAAGGCAGGTAACTTTCCTGATGTAGGTACAGGGTGCGTACAAATGATTGAAGCGGTTTCAAAAAAGTCCTGTTTGTTTATTTTTTGTTGTAACATTACAAAATTTTATAGACAGACAGAAAAACTCACAAAGTTTTATTATGCACCTACAAAAGCCCCCATGAGTGACTCTACACACATCAACTCTATAGTCAAGTTTGTCCCCCACCCGACGTAGCATGTCACTGTCAATTTGACCAGAGGCGTTGATGATGAGGGCCCACAGTTCTGTTAGATCAGTTGGTAATGGTGGCATAAAGACTGCGTCTTTCACATAACCCCATACAAAGAAGGCTTAAGGGGTGAGGTCCGGAGAGCGTGGAGGCCATGACATAAGGGCGTAATCTTCATTCCCGATACGACCGATCCATCATTCTGGAAGTCTGCTGTTCAGAAAGTCACGAACATCACCATGGAAATGAGGTGGAGCGCCATCCTGTTGGTAGATGTGCCCTGTAATGGATTTTTCAGCGAAGAAGGGACTGTAAACTTAAAATTTCGAGATGGCACAGTAAACATTGTGCTTGGGAAAGTCACGAACGTGCTGCACACAGGTACGGGGATTTTCAGTCCCCCGAATTCGTACATTGTGCCAATTAACTTTACCACTCGGAAGCTTGTCACGGTGGGTGAGTGGTTATCGTGTTGGACTACCAACCCCCAAGCTTGCAGGTTCGCTCCTGGCCATGGTAAGTGAGTTTTGAAAGGCAGCAAATATCACGACATGTATGTTGGCATTTTAAAGAACCCATTTTCAGCAGGCCGTCTTCATAATGGCAAAATTAATCTCGGGAGTTTCCGCCAACACAAAGTTCCTCCATTCTCTACTAGAAAGCCCTACAGTGTCAAGGAGCTTAGATATCTAACCTCCTTGACTTTCATAGCGCTCCAAGGAACACAAAATATTTGAACTGAGGAACATTTTCATGCGGGGCTTAAAAATAATCAAGCAAGCCATAGAATTTGTTAATGAGCAGTTTCAAGATTTCAAAAGACTCACTAATGAGATTAAAAAGAAAACTCGAGAAATGGACAAGTCGTTGGTGATGCTGCGCGAGTGTTTGTTGACTATTGTAGCAGGAGCCCCGCAGGGCCAAGTGAGACACACATGCGCGCGCTACCTGTCTTAGATGTAACATTGTGAATTGTGATCGAACAAATTAATAATTATGGGTGAATTCTAAAATTGTTTCATTTAGGAGTTCAGGAAATCGCTTCGAAGTACTGCGTACATGCTTCTACTGCCTGCACACTTGCTATGTCTGAGTTTTATTATAGAGATTATTTCATTTATTCGAAAGAGAGAAATGTCATAATATTTACTTTTAACGTTCAAATGGAGAAGACACATTTCCTATATTTATTTTTCTTATTATACTGATTTTACCGTCTTGTGCTGGAAAGTACGGTCGTAGTTGCAGCCAGACTCGATCTAGAACCTTAACCAGTTCTTAAAAGGTGTGGACTTTTGAAACGGAGTAGTCCTTCTATTGGCTCATCCTCCGTAGGAAAGAAAGCAAAATAATAATAATAATCATAGTAATGTGTTTTATTTCTTTCATTGACTCAAAATGTACAGACGGCTCATTTTTATTTGTGCTCTGTGAGTTGTGAGTTTTGAACAAGTTGTGTAACAGAAATATATAAAGGCATTTTTCAGTGTTGCCTAAGTAATCTCTTCGTAGAAGCTTTTCAGTCGGTCAACAGGAGTGCACCCAATTAGATTCAGCGGGGATTTACAATCAATTTCCTAGTGCTTGAAATAAAATATAAGGTGCGTTCAAAAAGTAACGAGCCGAAGGCATAATTACCGAAACCCGTACCTGTATATTAGAAGTATTGGCCCTGGCTGTTGAGGCACTTGTCCCACTGTGACACGAGCCGGTGAATGGCTGTCACATAAAATTCCCAGGGCTGCGATGTGAACCAGTTCCGCATATACAACTGGATGTCGGCGTCCGAAGTGAATCGTTGGCCCCGCAGAGCCCTTTTCAGGGGACCAAACATGGTGTAATCACAGGGAGAGAGAGGTCTGGACTGTATGGAGGGTGGCCAAGAACCTCCCATTTGAATTTATTCAGGAGTGCCGCGACTGTGTTGGCCGTATGAGGTCGTGGAGCGACCACGGCGGCTATGGCGTTCACTGTCACTCGGCGGTCCTGGGTAATGAGTGCATCAACCAGCTGGATGTTATCATCGGTAATGCAGGGGGGTGCCCCAGATCGGGCATCATCGGCTAAGGACACCCGTCCTTCCTTGAAGCGCTTGTGCCACGCCTTGATCTTTGCAAGGGACATGCAGTGTTCGCCGAACACTTGTGACATTCGGCGATGAATGTCCGTTCCCGCTACTCCTTCCGCTGTCAGAAACCGAATAGCACCTCTTTGCTCTTCGGTTGACGCCTACATGTCACTGTTTACAATGCGACTGGCAGCGTTGGACGATTGATGCATGCTGCTGCTCACTTTGTATCGTCACGTGACGTGCACGTGTGCCCCCTAGCGACGGGCTGTGACCTTCCACGCTCTGGTCGGAACCACACCTCGTTACACACGCCACGATTTGCCGATGTCGTCACTGGTTTGCGCATTACAGCCTCCGGCTCGTTACCTTTTGAACGCACCTTATACAAGAATTATTAATAGACTACACTTAATAAAACTCTTCTCAAAAAAGATTTTCGCCCAATCGAATTGACCGACTGAAAAGTTAATAATAATCCATGTTGTGTAATATACCCTGAGAATATAAGTTTGAGCTACTGGATCAGAGGTTCGGACGCTAAGAGTGGTCATATTGTGTAACTACCCTACCATATGTAATCACTTCAAGAGAATGCAGAGATGGTATTATTTTAAAATTACACACTTGCACATTGATTCAACACGTCCAAACACTAGCCTTATGATCAAGATATCCTTATTAATCAAAGTAAATTTCTCGTAAATTCAGTCGCACTGATTATTGTTGCACAGTAACAAATTAAATATGCCCCACCTACTGTCTACCAAAATATTATGTGCACTCGAGTTTGAAGGTTGTTTGTGAAGTAACCAATAGACGTACATAAAACCCAATAACATTATCACTTTCGTCGTTCTATTTTGCATTAGTTCATGTAGGTTTGGAATTATTAATATATATTTTAATATTTTTTATCGCAGTTGTAACACAAAAAGTGCACGTTTTTAAGCGTGTTTCAACCATGCGTCATATTTAAGAATTATTATCTCACAAACCCGTCATCAGATCGAATTCAAATTTTAACACAATATACATTGGAATGTTGTATAACTGGTCTATTAATTTCAAAATTCTGTGTGTTCAAGAAGGAAAGTTATCATTTTTGTAAGGTAACTTTTTCTTGGCTCGGGGTCATTGGAAAATGTAGTTCTTGGTTGCGTTGTAATCCTTATACATCAAAAAGGTATGCTGTATGACTGTGAAATACGTAAATTAATTCACTTATTTTATATCGGTTTGTATTTGTACGGGGAATTAAGACATGGTTCACCAGTTAGCCGCTCCGGTGAAAGCTGTACAACGTTACCAAGATGGACTCCATCACTCATCATGGCGCACCTCGCTCGGAAGTGATGGGCTCCATATCAGCAATGCTGTACTGCATTTCCCGGAGCGGCTAGCTGGTGAACCATGTCTTATTTCCCCGTACAAATGCAATCCGATATAAAATAAGTGAATTAATTTACGTATTTCACAGTCCTACAGCATAACCTTTTGATGTATAAGGATTACAACGCAACCAAGAACTACATTTTCCAAAGACCCCGAACCGAGAAAAAGTTACTTTACAAAAAAAAAAAAAAAAAAAACTTTCGTTCTTGAACACACAGAATTTTGAAATAAATAAACCATTTATACAACATTCCATTGTATATTGTGTTAAAATTTGAATTCGATCTGATGACGGGTTTGTGAGATAATAATTCTTAAATGTGACGCATGGTTGAAACACACTTAAAAACGGGCACTTTTTGTGTTTCAACTGCGATAAAAAAATATTAAAATATAAATTAAAAATTCCAAACCTACATGAACTAACGTAAAATGGAACGATGAAAATGATGTTATTGGATTTTATGTAGGTCTATTGGTTACTTCACAAACAACCTTCAAACTCGAGTGCACATAATATTTCGGTCGACAGTAAGTAATCGTTCTTTAATTTGCTCATCAGAACTCTTTATCAGGTGAGTTTCAACTTCAAGGTACCCGCAGCTAAGCCGTGAGCATTATGTCCTGCTCCACAACTGCAAAAAGAGCTTGAATGTTCAAATCTGGGCTGAGTGTAGTTCTTCCACACTCCACCCAGGCAAAAGCTGAGTATGCACCTTATTTCAAGTCCCGTGGTAGAGCTCAGCAACTGAACTGAAACCCCAGAAGAATTGCGATCTAAAAGCTATACCTGCCGCAATCCCTTGACCCTACATAACAATTAAACGCAGTATTACAGTCACCGTAGGGTATCAGACAAATTCAACACACACACAAGCCGAAATAGCCAACTCCTCCATGTTCTTCGAGACATCCTAGCAAGAACAGACAGAATATTGGCCATGAAATACGGTTTACAATATCTGCCCATCAAATTGGGACAGGACTAAAAATTCACTATGCAAATAATAATAATAATAATAATATCTTCTTAATTGAGAAACTTCATTTACACTGTCAACACATTAGAATATCACGTATATGAACACAATAGGACTAGTTCACATGAAGCTGTATTGTAGTATCAGTGTAAAACATACCTTAGGGCACGTTTAAAACCTCGCTTAATATTCAAAAAATATAAATAATTTCTTTGATATGCATATTTCTACTCCACTTGATTTCAGTTTTGACAAAAATATAATATTGTTCAATTTAAATTGCCCTGCAAGGTAGGTCTATGCTCTAGCATATAAAATATACAATAAATTTAAGAGATATTAGCTTTGCCTCAGTCTGTGAATGGTTGAACGCTAGAAATACACACATCAAAAAAAGTTTTGCATCACCTCGGTTCCCAGATCTCCGGCATATAGACGTTGACTGTGTATATTGTATCCAAGATACAGTCCCTTTGACTGTTCATAGATGTCACTAAAACTGCTCAAAGATGTAAAAAACCATGCATGAGCAGGGCCTATTAGACGGAGGGGGTACGACAGCCGATCAGTTCCAGTCATTCCACCAGGACGAAGGTACGCTGCTCATGTTGTCTGTAGTTCTACCATGCCTAGAAGGTCAATACCGCAGTTCGATCGCGTCCGCATTGTTACTTTGTGTCAAGAAGGGCTCTCAACAAGGGAAGTTTCCAGGCGTCTCAGAGTGAACCAAAGCGATGTTGTTCGGACATGGAGGAGGTACAGAGATACAGGAACTGTCGATGACAGGCCTCGCTCAGGCCGCCCAAGGGCTACTACTGTAGTGGATGACCGCTACTTACGGATTGCCGCTCGGAGGAACCCTGACAGCAATGCCACCATGTTGAATAATGCGTTTCGTTCAGCCACAGGACGTTGTGTTTCAACTCAAACTGTGCGCAATAGGCTGCATGATGCGCAACTTCACTCCCGACGTCCATGGCGAGGTCCAGCTTTGCAACCCCGACACCATGCAGCGCGGTACAGATGGGCCCAACAACATGCTGAATGGACCCCACGGAATTGGCATCACGTTCTCTTCACCGATGAGTGTCACATATGCCTTCAACCAGACAATCGTCGGAGTCGTGTTTGGAGGCACCCTGGTCAGGCTGAACGTCTTAGACACACTGTCCAGCGAGTGCAGCAAGGTGGTGGTTCCCTGATGTTTTGGGGTGGCATTATGTGGGGCCGACGTACGCCACTGGTGGTCATGGAAGGCTCCGAAACGGCTTTACGATACCTGAATGACATCCTCCGACCCATAGTGCAACCATATCGGCAGAATATTGGAGAGGCATTTGTCTTCATGGACGACAATTCTCGACCTCATCGTGCACATCTTGTGAATGCGTTCCTTCAAGATAACGACATCGCTCGACTACAGTGGCCAGCATGTTCGCCAGACATGAACCCTATCGAACATGCCTGGGATATGTTGAAAAGGGCTGTTTATGGACGTCTTGACCCACCAACCACTCTGAGAGATTTACGCCGAATTGTCGTTGAGGAGTGGGACAATTTGGACCAACAGTGTCTTGATGAACTTGTGGATAGTATGCCACGGCGAATACAGGCATGCATCAATGCAAGAGGACGTGCTACTGGGTATTAGAGGTAGTGGTGTGTACTGCAATATGGACCACAAATGCTGAAAGTCTAGCTGTATGATGGTACAACATGCAATGTGTGGGTCTCATGAGCAATAAAACGAGCTGAAATGTTGTTTGTGTTGATCTCTATTCCCTTTGTATTTAACGGTTCCGGAACTCTTGGAACCGAGGTGATGCAAAACTTTTTTTGATGTGTGTAGTTGGATAACCATCCATTCCTTCGTTGGCTGTATCTGTAGAGTTGTCATCAGCTAATTCTGTAATGCTATCGTCAGTGTGCATACTGTCATCCTCTTGGGAGTCATCGCTGCTGCTGTCCTCCAAACCAACGTTGATGATTCTGTCCATTTCTTCCTCAATCAATCAATCTCTACGCCAGTACTTCTTCTGAAATTTCTTAACATGAGCATAAGCCTTCATCCAGTCTTCCTTCTTGATATCTCTTATTGCAGTTCCGGTCATGTCCTTCAGGGCTGTAATTGATATACTGCTCATGTTCTTCGAGGCTATCGTTTGCTTCATTAGGTTCCAAATAAGTTCTATGGGATTGAGGTCGCAGTGATACAGGGGCAGTCTTAATACGGTAAAGCCGTTCTGTTTTAATAGATTGTCCACTACATATCGCGGCTCTGTCTTATGACGTCTAACTATTTGTAACAGTTCCAGCTTGCTAATCCGGGTGTCGTACTGTATGTCATTTCGGTCCAGCCACTCCTTGATACCACCTTTACATGCATTACTAGTGGGGGGGTTATTCTCCTGTACAGTGTGGTAGGAATACAATACAACCTGGTGAAAGATTTGGAATTAACCTCTCTTTCAACCATTTTATATAATTTACACTGTTCATCTCATCATGGTAATCCACAGATTTTGACCTTGAGTCATAAATGAGTTCCGCTCCTTCAATAAAGCCCATCTCATCACCAGCATGAACAACAATTGCTCTTTGCCCAGGACTGCTGTTTTTTCTTACTCTGTTAACCTCTTCATGCTGCCAGCATTTATTAACGGTGTAATGAGTATGAACCCAAGTCTCATCAGTATAAACTACAGGCTTATTTTCTCCCGTTTCATTGTCTTTGAGAGCTCTGAAATATGTTGCACGGCGGGCGGCGATGTCCTCACGTTCTACTAAGACGGACCTTTTGTTCTTGCACCTTTTGAATCTAAATCCCATCTCTTTTATTATCTTCCAAAATGTCACAAGTTTCCCAGTGAAATTAATCTCTTCCTTAATGGCAAAGAATAGTTTCCTCAGAGTTGGAATTTCCTTTTTTACCTCGTAAAATTCCAGAAATGTTCTCCTTAAAATGCACTTGTCAAAAACATCAATATCAATCCTCCTTTTCAATTTCCTTATCTTTCTGGGAGTTCTAACTTTTTTCCAGCCATCGCTGCCTCTTCACAATCACGTTGAATGTTTCGCACAGTTCTGACGCTCTTCCCCACAGCTTTTGCAGGTCGTTCGGTCGCCTTTTCCAAAGGAATAAAGAGGCCCGTTTTCTTTTCTTCCTGACAAAATTTAACACATTATAAATATACCTTTTACCGTCAGAGTGGACAATACTGCGTTGTGTTGTTTCCCGCAATTCATCCATTGCTGCAGTTCTTTCGGAATACCACTGGTATGAAGAGTACCGGTAGTTCCAACATCACCTCACATAGTCACGAACAGTTCTATAATTTCGGTCACACCTGAATAAGTGTCCTACAACAATCAAATACGACCAGTGGCGGATCCAGAGGTTCACCTCGGAGGGGGCACTCTAGGATTTCAGAGTAGTTAGAGAAAATATGTAATAAAATTACTAAATTTGTATTTAATCTATACACACACACACACACACACTACACATAACATTCAACCACTAGATTTTATAATTCGACAAGAAATTCATTATATTAAAATGGTTTATTGGTTTCAGTTTCAATAACACAAGTCATTGTCATTATGTAAAAAAAAACTTTTTAATTCTACAGAATATGTACATTTCCACATTTTAATGCACATTACACAGTCAAATATGTATTCAAACATATGCAATCATAGTGACTATCTGAAGACAATATACAAGTCTTCTTCTTCTTCTTCTTCTGCTTTTACGGCCTCATTGGACCACTTCAGTCAATCATTTCTTGGTCCTCTTCTTCAGTAACAGAGTCACCCAGTAGCTCTGATCTTCTCATGCGTTCCTCATCTGTAAATACCCTTTTTACTGTATTACGTTTGTCTATTTTAGCCTGAAATCTTATTTTTATATCTCTCAGTTTAAAAAAAAAAAGTTTTGTTTTGCAAGTCATCCAAGGTTATTTCTAATTCTTTCATATCTTCTCTAATTTCCTTAATCCATCCTACTTGTTGTTTCATATTCCAAAGTTTCACTACAATTTTTCTAGATAACCTGGTTTCTGGTGTCCTCATGATGCGACCAAAGAAAGAAAGCCGTTTCTTCCGAATAGTATCAGTGATGGGCTCCACTTCATTTGGTACTATCCACCACTGTCCATCTTTATGCACGTTCTAGCTATTCTTCTTTCTACTTATAAAATTTTGTCGATTCTGCTTTTCCGAGTAACGTTAAAAAGCGTTTCACTTCCATATGTCACCTCTGGTTGAACCAGCATCTTGTAATGTTTTAATTTTGTTGCGATTGATAGACATTTTCTTTTGTATGTAGACCATGTTAATTTTTGGGCTTTTTTCATTTTATTAGTTCTTTCTTGCCATGCAGGTTTCTCATCCAAGTTGTAAGTCTACTACACAAATGTTACAAAATATGTACATAGTACCAACATTGTCAGTCACTGACTCACAACTAGTCACATAAATAAAAATACCGGCCACGGCCAGTCAAATAGTCAAGTAGTATAGGAAGGCGCTCCATGGCACAAAGGATTATGAAATATATTTCTACTTCTACCTGTCCTAAACATAAAAAAATGTATGTCGATATAACGATTATATTAACAGTGTTGCCATTACATACTATATTATAACAAACATTGACCACATTCATGAATGCAGGCAACACAGCAAAGATTTTACTTGCAGTGCAGCAGTTTGCAGAAACAATCATTTTTATCGGCAATATCAATGTGGCAGACCACTGTTTTTTCGGGGCGGGGGGGCACTTGCCCCTGGTGCCCGATCCGCCACTGAATATGACTATATGAAAATTAATTTATACTTTTATATGCAATGCAAAATCCCGCACATCCAGCCTATGAATTTCTACAGACTAAGCACCCACTTAGTGATGAGTTAATAGGTCACAAAATTGATTTTCTTCTGTAATACGTGAGTGTTTATTGTTATGATAAAAATCAATGTCTTCTAAATTCGTGGCAAAACGAAAATAATAACTTTGTTCCACGGGAAGAAAATGGAAATCACATTGCACAGAAAATATTTATTCGAGAATTTTCACATCGTAGCCTAAGAAGCATTTATAATTTTTTTAAGAACGTCAAAAATCCCTCAGTATGCCTTCCTTCGGAGGGGAAGTAAAGCCGGTTGGCCCATATCATAGATTTATGGCATGTAAAAGAATCTTCCACTAACTAAACTTGTGTGAAGCTAAAATTTGTAGGTTAGAGTTGATTGACGCTATATTAGTTCCAACATTCGCCGCCAGGTGCTGATTGCGATGGCATCTAGTAGCCATGTTCACAGCTAGGTGTCGTGGATGGTAGCATTTGGTAGCAAAAGTAGGAACTAAACTTGAAATTGATTGTCTGCAGTCCTTACCTCAATCACAGATAACACACACTAATACAGCCATCACAATTAACACCGGTTATCAAACAAATTCTACACTCACCCAAAGTACAGGGGGCTACATGACTGCGTTGTCGCAGCCCCTAAACTGAGGAACCGACCAGCTGGTGTAGAGAATCAGTGTACTAGGGTTATTTATTGTATTTCTCACACATTCTTCGAGTGAACGTGTAAGAGCTGCTCTCTAATAATCTGCACACACCCAAAGTACACGGAGCTACATGACCGCGTTGTCGCAGCCCTTAAACTGAGGAACCAACCAGCTGGTGTAGAGAATCAGTGTACTAGGGTTATTTATTGTATTTCTCACACATTCTTCGAGTGAACGTGTAAGAGCTGCTCTCTAATAATCTATCCTACGCACACCCAAAGTACACGGGGCTACAAGACTGCATTGTCGCAGCCCCTAAACTGAGGAACCAACCAGCTGGTGTAGAGAATCAGTGTACTAGGGTTATTTATTGTATTTCTAACGCATTCTTCGAGTGAACGTGTAAGAGCTGCTCTCTAATAATCTATTCTACACACACCCAAAGTACACGGGGCTACACGACTGCGTTGTCGCAGCCTCTAAACTGAGGAACCAACCAACTGGTGTAGAGAATCAGTGTACTAGGGTTATTTATTGTATTTCTAACGCATTCTTCGAGTGAACGTGTAAGAGCTGCTCTCTATTAATCTATCCTACACACACCCAAAGTACACGGGGCTACAAGACTGCATTGTCGCAGCCCCTAAACTGAGGAACCGACCAAGCAGGTGTACTAGGGTTATTTATTGTATTTCTAACACATTCTTCGAGTGAACGTGCAAGAGCTGCTCTCTAATAATCTGCACACACCCAAAGTACACAGAGCTACATGACCGCGTTGTCACAGCCCCTAAACTGAGGAACCAACCAGCTGGTGTAGAGAATCAGTGTACTAGGGTTATTTATTGTATTTCTAACGCATTCTTCGAGTGAACGTGTAAGAGCTGCTCTCTAATAATCTATTCTACACACACCCAAAGTACACGGGGCTACACGACTGCGTTGTCGCAGCCTCTAAACTGAGGAACCAACCAGCTGGTGTAGAGAATCAGTGTACTAGGGTTATTTATTGTATTTCTAACGCATTCTTCCAGTGAACGCATAAGAGCTGCTCTCTATTAATCTATTTAACCAATTGCTAAACGCGTGCGAAGGCTGCAGAGATTCAGTGACAAGAGTTAGTGAGATCTTTCCTCGTTAGTAGCATAATAGCTTAATATAGTCTGAAAGTGTACCTTAAAATAAATATCACTTACGGTGTATAGGCCCTACTCCACTCAAATGTATAAAACACGGACGAGAGCAAACCAAACAATCCTCGCAATAGCACATATAATCGTCACAGGAGCTTATGTCACCACGGACTGTTAAACGTTGACTGAGGCTACTGGAGCTGAGTCATATCCTACTCGCGTAACTGTACCTGTCAACGAAGCAGGCTGACGTGTGCCACAAGTAAACAAAGAATAGTTCCCATCTCGACCGCCGGCAATCAATTCGTGAAAGGGTAATAGTAGATACAGTATTCAGTAGGCTACAGTAATTTGAAACAACTCTTTAATATTAAAATAAGGGATACCAGTGAAATATTTAAAGAACCTGTTGTGGCTATCTTGCAGATTATTAGGTTAATTAAAGTTGTGTTTTGATTTCCCCAAGCTGATATAGCATTATCTAAATTTGCTTTCAATCAGAGCACTGTGTAAATAGTTTTGTGAGTACCGGTACTCTATTTTTATCTACATAGAATCGGAGTTTGTAGAAGGTGTAAAGGTTTGCGCTTAGGTTTACTGTGTGTGTGTTCATCAAGGGTAATTCCTTGGTATTTTTGAGTCGAAGTACTATTTATAAAGATGTTACATTTGCAACCTGCAAGATTTTTTGGTGTATGCATGATATGCTGTGGTGTGTCAGTCAGTATTTTTCTTGTGTGAAGTGACCAACTCTGATGTGCATTATTTTACATATGGTTGTATGTATATACAAATTATTGTCATGACACCATTTTGTGATGTTACTGAAGTCTATCAAAAGCTGTTTTAGAGTCTTTATGTATGGTAAACATAGTGGTGTCATCAGCATATATAAATATTTCAGTATACTTAATGGCTTCATTCATGTGATTTATGAACAGGTTATATAGTGGAGGTGAGAGATGATACTACCTTGAGGAATACCCTGTGTTCCTTCTTTTGTGTCACTGGTAGTGTTATTGATCATAACTGGCATTTCCCTACTTTTAAGATAGCTTTTAAATAGTTTGTAAGTCGTACTTCTTATACCAATATCGTGTAATTTAGCAAACATAATTTATTGTGATTTATTGTGTCAAATGCTTTAGAAAAGTATAGAAATATGATTGTTCTTATTTAAAGCATTGTTTATTATATTGACAAATCCAGCCAGAAGTAGTTCAGTACCTTTCCCCTTCCTAAAACCATATACAGTAGATGTCCCTTTAAAATATATTTATTTAGGAAATTGTTCAATCTCTTATCCAAGCATTCATCCATTATTTTGTATAGGATTGATAAATTGCATATTGGTCTATAGTTGCCAAAGTCTAAGTGATCACCATTCTTATACTGTATATTGGTTTAATAATAATTGTGTATCTCAGATAGTTTGCTATTATGCCTAATTTAAATAACTTGTTTATGAGAAGTGCTATGACAGGTATAGTTTTATAGATGTTGCCTTAATGCCTTTCAACCGTACTGTATAGTGTCTGCACCGGGTGATTTGTCTGTTTATGTTCTCTATTTCATACCGGTATTCATCATTTTCAAGTAACGTAAAAGAATTCATTAATGTGTTTTTATTCTAATGCCATATGTTGATTGTTATTTTATTTTCATTTTTTCAATCTAAGCACAAACTGCAGCTATGCTCGCCCTTCACGCTGCACAAACTGCAGCTATCCTAGCCCTTCACGCTGCACAAACTGCAGCTATGCTAGCCCTTCACGCTGCACAAACTGCAGCTATGCTAGCCCTTCACGCTGCACAAACTGCAGCTATGCTAGCCCTTCACGCTGCACAAACTGCAGCTATGCTAGCCCTTCACGCTGCACAAACTGCAGCTATGCTAGCCCTTCACGCTGCACAAACTGCAGCTATGCTAGCCCTTCACGCTTGTACAAATAAGAACAAAATAACAATTTAAAATAAAATATAAGATAAAATTTAACAAATGACCAAACAAAACAAGTCCAGATCAAGAGCCGGTAGAATGAACTTGCTCGTAGCCGTGTCATCAATGGCCAAGATGACAGTTCTAAATACAATTTAACTTCTCCTTCGCCTGCTTCAGGAACATCCTCTTGTTTGTGGATATGTCCAACTCGCGTTTCCTTGCAATGCTATTGTACAGGGATGATATGCGGTTTTGGAAGGATCTTTGGATTAAGGAATGTTTAGCGTGTGGAATGTGCAAAATATCTTTGAGCCTGGTAGAACGGGAAGGGGCTCTTAGTTTGAAAAGTGACAGCAGGTGGTCGGAACGGTAATGGCCATTTAAAATAGAGTGTAGGAAGGACAGGTCAGTTACCTGTCTTGTCGTGTAGAGGAGAGGGATGTTTATGGCTGAAAGTACCTGCTGAGTGGTGACGTGTCTAAACCTTGGCATTCTGTTCCTTACAATGGCAGCAAAGGAGGATTGAATTCTGTTTAATTTAGCTTTGTGTGACGGGCAAGAAGTTGTCCAAATGGGAGAGCAGTAGTTTGCAATGGGCTGGATTATCGAGAGGTACTGTTCGTCCACCAGCTCATGGTCATGGGGGACTGAAGGGGAGAGGAGACGCATTCCAGCTGCGTTGATTGAGTGGACGTGCCGCTGCAGGTATTGCCAACTTAGCACCGATGCTATTCACACTATGTTTAATCACTTAGCTTGCGTTTAGTTTCAATTGTGAAATCGTACGGGTCAGTAGTGTTATGACTGAAGTGAAGAAAAAAAGTGTGATACATTCTGAGGGTAAGCAAATAATAAGGAAAGTGATTGAGGGATGTGATGAAGAAGCTAGGAACAAGTGTATAAAACTTCCACTGAGTCAGGCAACTGCAAGAGCTGCCGATTATACAGGAGTTTCTGAAACAACAATCAAAAGAATCAAACTTAGTAATTCGTGTTTTATCTAATTAAAATATTATTGCAATGCCAGTAGATTCGGATAACAAACGTGCAAATGCGGAAAAAAGTCGTGCGGATGCGGGGCAGATGCGGATTACAGTACTGCGGATGTCGATAACGTTTTGTTTATCTAAGCGCGAATACACATTCTAAACTTGAGCGTTAGTATTACTTAGAAATTATTACTGTGCTGTGTCCACACACACACACACACACACACACACACACACACACACACACACACACACACAATAAAAGCCTGTGTTTGCCACACAACCTGTGCGGAGTGGAGCTCATATGTATCTGAGGTTGACACTATTGTCGTTCGCGCAGAGGCCAGCCGACTCCAGCTGACTCATTGAATTCCTGCCATGGATCTTGAGCTGGTGGACAGACAGTAATAGAGGCGAAGAGCTGTGGGATTTGATATTTCTGAGAAGCGGTAGAGTATGCCAAGGAATTTCATGGCTTTGGATAAAGAATGTTGTATGTGTTCTTTAAATCTTTGCTGGTTGTCGAATATGACCCCGAGATCTCGCTGATGCGCAACTGCGGTAATGGGCCTGTCAAGTAAGGAATATGTTGTAGGTACTGGCAAATTGCATAGGGCAATTGTTAAAAAGCTGCATTTATCTGGGTTTGGTTTCAACATCCATGTACGGCATCAGTCGGATAGAGCGTTAAGTGAGGACTGAAGGAGTGCGGCGTCGGCTGGTGTTTTAATTTCCTTGAAAATCTTGCAGTCATCTGCGAAGAGTAGGGTATCGGCTGTGTCAGAGAGTTTGGATGGTAGGTCGTCCTTAAATAATGAAAATAAAAGTGGCCCAAGGGCACTGCCTTGTGGACGCCAGAGAGCACAGGTAGCTAAGGGGATGAAGAACTTGATATTACGACTCTCTGCTGTCGGTTTTGTAGAAAGCCAGCAAGGAGTGTTAGGAGATTGCCATGTATATTTAACCGTTTAGCGATTTTGTGGAGTAGTAGGGTATGGTCTCTTCTTCCTTCTCTTTAGATCATTCCCACTCCTATGTGGGGTCGATATTTCTGACAGCTCTCCTCCATTTAACCCGGTCATGCACATCCTCTTCTGACAACTGTTTTTCTCTGACGTCTTCCCGTACACAATCAATCCTCACATTCTCACTCCCTGTATTTGCATGTCTAGCATCTTCCTTCCTTCTTCTCTCATGTCCGTACCATTTAAGTCACTTTCCTTGTATCTTCTTAGATATTTCCACAACCTTCAATGTTCCTCTTATTTTGACATTTTCCACTCTACACTTAGTCACTCCACTCATCCACCTGAGCATTTTCATTTCCGTGACGTCAAGTCTGTTTGTGTGCGTTTTGCGTGCAGGCCTTACAGCAATGCAGGTCTTACAACAGTTTCATATATTTTCCCCTTAACCTTAACCTTACGCTTGATCCTGCGGCCACAGAGCACTCCTGACATTTTCCTTCAGTTCATCCATCCTACCTGAATCCTGTGTGACACTTCCACATCCAGATTTCCATCTCCAGTCACCACCGAACCCAGGTATTTGAACTCGTCCACTCTATTTAACGTTTCCCCTTGCATTCTGATCTCACAGTCTTGATCTGTTGGTTGGTTCCTCAGTTTAGGGGCTGCGACAACGCGGTCATGTAGCCCCGTGTACTTTAGGTGTGTGTAGAATCTGTCTGATAACCGGTGTTAATTGTGATGGCTGTATTAGTGTGTGTTATCTTTTTTAAATTCAAGTAAGGACTGCAACTTTGAATTTTTCAAATAGTTCCTACTTTTGCCACCAAACGCCACCGTTAACGACTACTAGTTCAGAACTTAGCTACTAGACACCACCGCAATTGGCTTGATCTGTATTGAACCTCATATACTCCGTCTTCTTCCTGCTAATCCTGAGTCTTCTGTCTTCCAAGGCTGCCCTCCACTGTTCCAGTTTTTCCTCTATGACATCTTTGGTGGTACTACACAACACAATATCGTCCGCAAACATCATGCACCAGGGGGCTTGGTCTCTTAATCCACAAGACATTTCGTTCAGAATTAGGACTTAAAGCCGAACCTTGGTGTAAACCTACTCAAACCGGAATGCAATCTGTAAGTCAAACGCTGCTTCTAACCTGTGTTCTTATTTCATGAACCAACTGCACATACTTCTCTGGGACTCCCTTCGCTCGTAAACTTCTCCAGACTTCTCCCCGGGGCACCCGGTCATATGCTTTCTCTAGGTCCATGAATGCGAAGTGTAATCCCTTCTGTCTTTCACGATACTTTTTGGCCGAATTGTTCCTCGCCAATGCTAATCTCATCCCGGATCCTCTTGTCTATCACTCTTTCCCAGATTTTCAAGGTGTGGGACATTAACTTAATGCCCCTGTAGTTAGCACAGTCATGAATATCCCCCTTCTCTTTATTATTATTATTTCCGATTATTCCCCTTCAGGAGAGCGTGAGACCTTGAGCCAATCACAGCTTCACTTCCTTTTCCTCCCTTCTTTTCTTCCCAAAACCTCTTCATTAGTTCTCTGCGCTTTTTCTTCCTTTCCTCTGTCCATTTTTTCCCTGATGTGTCCTTCCTTGAAACAATTTTTGTGTTTCTGATTTTATTTCTAAATTGTTCCCTGTCCTTAATGTCGTCTTCAGAGATTTTAAGTAATTCCATGTCTTCATGTATCCTACTTCTTTTATCCAACTGGTCTTTAATTTACTTGCATTCACGATATTGAAAATCTTCTTAGCGAGTCTGTTCTCATCCATCCTATATGTGTGCCCATAGAACTGCAGACGTCTCTTCCTAAATTTACCTATAATGGTGTCTGTATTTTCACAAAGTTCCTTTGTTGGTCTCCTGGCACAAATTCCATTACGGAAAACAGCGCCATGGATTTTCCTAAGAATTTTTAGTTCCTGTTTCTCAATATCATGAATTCTCGTCATTCCTCTAATGACTGTGGTTTCTGCTGCGTACAAGGCTTCAGGCAAAACAACTGTGTTGTAATGGCGCAGTTTTGCACTACAAGATACTGCTCTTTTGTTATGATGATTCCATGTCAGCTTGTACGCCTTCTGCAGTTTTACCATTCTATCTGCATTAAAAATTGTGTTCAATCCTGTGTGTTGGATGGCCTGTCCTAAATATTCGAAATGAGTGACCTGCGAGATTTTTCCTTATTGCGTTCGCAAGGTGATGTTTCCTGTTGATTCGGTATCGATATACAGTAGAACATCGTTTATCCGGACTAATTGGGACCAAAAGTATTCCGGATAACAATTTTTGCGGATAATCGAACATGCGTTTATTTCATAGGAAAAAACTTGCATAGTACATTATGGTGATAAACTTCAATTTTACATTCTTGTTTATTGAATGGATAACTATAACAAAAAACATTTATGGTACATACATGAAAGTCCTTCTCTACAGTACTGAAAAAATTATTTGAATTTTTTTGTGCAAGTTTACCTCGTCGTTTCTTAGCAGCTAAATCGCGTCATCATCATCATCATTATCATTTCCCCTTATCCAGCTCCTGCCGGGTCGGGGTATTTATGGCACTTCTCCACTTTCCTCTTTCCTTCCACAATTCATCTTCCACGATCTTGTCCCAGTCCAGATTTCTTTTTCTCACGCTGTTCTTCACTGAATCGATCTTCCCCTTGCTCTCTTACCCTTGCACTTGGCCTCCAGCATCTGTCTTGGTATTCTATTTTCCTCCATCCTCTTTACATGTCCAAACCACCTTAGTTTATTCTTCTCAATTCTCTCATTTAGTTTTCCCATCCCAACTTCCTTCCTATCATCTTCATTCCTCACTCTGTCTTTCCTTGTCTTTCCTATCATACTTCTTAGGAATTTCATTTCACTGGCTTCGAATCTACTCTCTTGCCTGCTCGTCAGGGTCCAAGTCTCAGCTGCATAAGTTAATATGGGAACATAGTACACTTTATACATTACCTCCTTGCTTTTCCTTGGTACTTCCTTATCCCAAACAAGTTTTCTTACACTTTGATAGAATGCATTGCTCTGGTGTACCCTCCTGCCAATCTCCATGTCCAACCTACCAGTTTGCATCAATTCACTTCCTAGGTATTTGAACGTGTCCACAATTTCCAAACTCTGACTTCCAATTTTCACAGTGCCCTTTCCTTGTCTTTCCCCTCTTGTCATCACCATGGTCTTGCTTTTCTCTATACTGATTTTCAGGCCGTACTTCTGAATATTTTCGTTCAGTGCATCTAGTTGTTTTTGCACTTCTTCGGTGTTCCTTCCCCAGACCACAATATCGTCTGCAAATAACAGTAACTTCATTTCTTTATGTCCATATGCTTCCTTTGTTTCCTTTACAATTTCATCCATCACCATTATGAACAAGAGAGGTGACAGCACACTCCCCTGTCTTAGTCCAGTCTTGTTCCTAAACCAATCTGTCTTTCCAACTGGAGTCAGTACCCTGCTAACACAGTTGTTGTACATTGCTTGAACCATTTCCAACATTTCTTTTCCCAGTCCTTTCTTAACCATGGTTTCCCATACCTTCTCTCTGGGGACACTATCATATGCCTTTTCTAGATCTATGAAAGTCATGACCAAATCCTCTGCATATTCCCAGTTCTTTTCCATCATCTGCCTCAAGCTAAAGATTGGGTCCACTGTGGATCTTCCACTCCTGAAGCCATACTGTTCCTCTTGCAACTCTCCTTCCACCTTTCTTCTCATTCTTCTTTCTAATATCCTTTCCAGTATTTTGACTATCTGTGATATGAGGGTGATCCCTCTATAGTTATCACACACTTTCTTGTCCCCTTTCTTAAACACTGGTATTATTAGCCCTTTCTCCCAGTCTTCTGGTACACATTTCCGTTTCCACACACACTTTAGCAGTCGATAACACCATTGCATACCAACAGGTCCAGCAGCCTTTATCATTTCTACACCGATTTCATCCACCCATGTTGCTTTTCCCATCTTCATTTTCTGTACTGCTAATTCCACCTCCAGCATTGTTATATCTTCTTCTGTTATAGAGTCGTCAGGTTGTGTCACTTCCATCTCACCAGTACAATTGCTCACATTCAATAGCTTATCGAAATACTCCTTCCATCGTCCCTTTATCTCTTCTGGGTGCGTTAACAACTCTCCATCTTCCTTTTTCACTAGCTTTGTAGTAACTCTTTCTTTCTTCTTACTTCTTAGAAGCCCATACAGCATCCTTTTACTGCCACTTACATCTGTTTCCATTCTTCGTGTAAATTCTTCCCAACTTTTCTTCTTTTCTTCTCCTACCACTTTCTTACACCTCCGTTTGCTGTCGTGATACTTCCTTTTGCTTTCTTCTGTTTGATCTCGGTTCCATTCTTTCCATGCAGACTTCTTTTCTTTCACTGCTTTCCTCACTTCCTCATTCCACCACGGTGTCTCCTTCTCTTTCACTCTTGTTGACGTCCTACCACAAGCACTCTGCTGCACCAGCAAATGCCTTTTTAAAGTGAGACCATTCCTCTTCTGCGTTTTCCACTTCAGTAACTGGGATTTGTTGCTTCAATCTCTCCTGAAAATCTTCCTGTACAGTTTTGTCTTTCAATTTCCATACTTTTATTTTACTTTCTCTGATCTCCTTTAGGTTTTCCAATTTTTCCCATCTAAATTTTGCCACCACAGCTCTATGGTCCCCATCAAATGCTTCTTCTAGTAAAGCTGTCACATATATCAGCTTTCTGCGATTTGTCCTTTCCACCAGAAAGTAGTCAATTACTGATTTTGTTCTTCTATCACCCCACCCATATCTCGTAATTTTCCTGCTGTTTTTCTTCCGAAACCATGAATTACCCACTATCAGTCCATTCCTTTCACAAAAGTTTACAAGTTCCTCTCCTTCCCGGTTCTTTTTCCCATATCCATATGGTCCAATGACTTCTTCCTTTCCTTGTCTCTCGTTTCTGACTTGTGCATTCATATCTCCCATGATCACCACTTCTACATCTGAAATTACTCTTTCTACATCCTCCAGGAATACTTCAATATCTTCTTCTCTGTTTCCAGTCTGTGGTGCATACACTTGTATGAAGTCCATCATGTCATTCTTCATCTTCATTCTAATTTTCATTATTCTGTCACTCACACACTACCACTTCAACATACTCCTCCAGTTGTTTTGAGGTTATCAGTCCCACGCCATTTTTTGCCTCTTGGCCACCACTCCAATATAATGTATTTCCTTTCCTCAATTTCTTCCTTCCTTTACCTTTCCATTTCACTTCACTCAGCCCCATCATTCCAACCTTCTCCCTCTCCATGAAGAGTACCACCTTCTCCACCTTGCCTGTCAGGGTCATGACATTCATGATTCCCACTTTCATTTCGGTTACTGGTCGCCCATTTCTCACAGATCCCCCAGTACCAAAGGAACTGTGCGTCGCCTGCAGGGTACACCCCAACCTTTTCCGAATCATTGGAAGTGCCATTTCCATTTTAGGCTATTATTACGACGGGGTCGCCACTCCCAAAGGCATTTTATGAAGCTACTGCCAGCTATTACTCGGGCCGCCCCTAACATGGGAAACAGACGCTGCCGATTGATGCTGTGCTCATACTATTCCCTGAATACTGGGTTGCCTCTTCCGCAATCTCCACCATTCCGAAGTCCATCTTCTCCGCTGCAGATTCCGTTGAGGTCTTCGCACGTAACCCTGTGCACGGGGCCTATGTTATACCCCATAGGACTGGTATTCTCTTCAATAAAAGAAATTGAGTTGAGCCATGGTGTAACTATAATTACATCATAAATTGAGCTACTTTCTTGCTGTTTTTCATTTATTAAGAGATATTATACAATAGCGCAGTTTCTGATGCAGTAAAACCTTCTCCATAACTTGGTCCAAATTTCTTTTTGCTCGTCCAGATAATTGACGTCCTACTGTATTGTGTTTTTTTATAGGAAATATAAAGTCCCATTTTACTGGAGATTTCATGTAGTTTGTCTAGCGCTAATATGGCTTCATCCTTGTTGTTTGTTAAGAAGGCCAGATCATCTGTAAAGGCCAAGCATTTCACAGTGACTCTTTTCCCTTTCTCCTTTCCAATTTGGATACCTTTCACATGCTTTTCCCTTTCTGTGATGATTTTGTCCAGTATGATATTGAACAAGAGTGGTGATAAACCATCCACTTGTTGGACTCCAGTATGAATTGCAGAAGAGTTTGAGATTTCTCCCATTAATTTCACTTTTGAGGTAGTTCCCAATAATGTTTCCTGGATGATGGCCCTGGTCTTCCTGTCAACTCTTAATTCTTCTAGTCTGTTATACAAGGTTTGTCTGTCAACCCAATCGTAAGCCTTTTTGAAAGCCACAAATGTGACTGTAGTGCTCCTGCATCGTCGGATGTGCAGTATGGTCTTGAGGTTCCAGATCTACTCAATACAGGACCTGCCCTTCCTGAAACCTGCCTGATATTCTCCAATATGGTGGTCCACCTGTGGCTCGAGTCGATTCAGCAAAGCTTTAGAGAGAATTTTATAAGTGACTGGAAGAAGCGAAATTCCTCTATAATTATTCGGATCAGTTTTGCTTCGCTTCTTATGGAGTGGCACTAAGATACTTTCTCTCCATTCATCGGGTATTGTTTCCTGAGAGTACATTTATTTTTTGCATTAAATTCGGCAACATGTCGATCCCATCTTTCTCCAGATACTTCCACACTTCAACTGGTATTTCATCGGGTCCTGTTGTCTTTCCGTTTTTCATTCTCCTAAGTGCCAATGTTACTTCTTCTCTTCTAATATCCATTGTCAGACCCTGGTGTTGTTCTCCTCCTGAATATACCCTTGGGTTCTTTTCATTGAGAAGTTTTCCATAGTAGTTTCTCCATTTGCACTTGATGTCGGAATGGTCCATTAATACTAGACCATTTTCATCTTTGATCTGCTTCATTTGGGTGTAGTCCTTCTTGTATGGTCTATTGAGTCAAATGCTTTCGATATATCTACGCAGCAGATATCGAGCTGGGACCTTTCTGCAATGGCATGTGTTGCATAGCTGTGGATAGTGGCCAAGTTAGTGAGGCACGAGCCTCCAGGAAGGAAGCCATGCTGGCTGGTTGAAATATACGGTAAGGAAAAGACAGGAGACGTTGGTGGATTATTTTTTCAAATATAAAGGATAGTGTGGGTAGTATAGAGACTGGTCGGTACGATGATACGTTTGTTTTGTCCCCAAATTTGAATATAGGGATGATGTTGGCCTGATTCCTGGCAGTGGGAAAATAGCCCTTGGCAAAGCACCTGTTGAATAGATTGGAAAGCGGTGTACAGAGAACAGTGGTGGTGTTTTTCAGGAAGATGGGACTAATATCATTGGGCGAATTATTTATCTTATTTTTATAATATTGATGTTTTGTTATGATTAGCTTATTTAATTTGTTTCTGAATGCTTGTATTCATTTTTATTGCAATATTATCCTTGTTTCTTAGCATTGTTTTGTAAAGTCTGTCTCCTTACATTGTATTTTTAGGTCATTAGTGAACCATTGTTTGCTTGTTCTGTGTTTACATATAAGATGGTTTTTGGTTGATTTTCTTCAATTTGGTTGTATGTATCACATATATAACAACAGTGTAGAGATTTGAAGCCGTACATTTTCTGTGCCGCCTATACAGTATACCTGTAGCTCTTGGTTGAAATAATACAACCAAGACGAACTACTACAATACTGTATTTAATTATTTAATTAATTTTTCTTCCATTAAAAGAAAAAGGAAGAAACGAGAGAGAAATAAATGAGCAGTGGAGGCAAGCAGAAGGACGTACTGTATGCCTCAGAGACCTGGGTTATGAAAGGAAGGGAGCGAAGCAGAATACAGGCTAGTGAGATGAAATTCTTGAGCAGTATTCATACCTGCCAACTCTCCAGATTTAGCCGGGAGACTCCCGATTTTACACTGTTTATCCTGCCCTCCCGCTTAATGTATTAAAACTCCCGATTTTTTCAAAGAAATCTCGCGCGTCATGTCTCCAGTTATCAATCGAACAGGTCGATATTACGTGTGTTGAAGTGTGTTTCGATACCGCAGTTTCACTTTGTATCGATAATTTATTGATAATTCTCTAAACTACGCGTCGCACTTAGTTGGATTTGAATATCTCGGTGTTTGAAATAGTCGATGGTTAATTCAGCACGTGTTCCTAGAACTTATCATAATAGCCTGTGGGTGATAGGAATATTGTGTCTGTTTAATACGTGACATTATTTGTGTATACCTTTGATGTTGTAGGCAATAATATGTCGGTAGGCTATTGTGATTTTTTGATTTGAATGATTTTGTGGTTCCTTAGTAATAGACTATGGTGAAGAAATATGATTTCACATCGTTCGTCTTCAAAATCTCCTGATTTTTCAGTTTGAAAGGTGGGCAGGTATGAGGATTAGAGTGACAAAGGTGGACAGGTTAAAAAATGAGAAGATCAGAGAATTAGTCAAGGAGGGAGCATTACAGGATAGGATAGAGGAATCAAGGCTGGATGTGAGGAGGATACCCTGGAAGATACACGAGATGAAAATAGAGGTAAAAGGACCAAGGGAAAGGCCCAGAGATAAGTGGCTGAAGGGTGTGGAGGACTGCGTGCGAAGGAAGGGAGAAGACTGGACCAAGCTGGAGGCTGAGAGATGGTGGGAACACAGAAGACGATGGAGAGGCTTGTGTTCCAAACAGACCCGGCCAGTGACTGGAAACTGTGCAAGATCATGATGATTATGATAAGTTTATTAATTCTTCTCTTCTTCTACCTGGCGTTGTTCCCAATTATTTTTTGGGGTCCACCACGCTGCACCTCTCCTTGCGGTTTGCTGCATCTATAGGACGAAGACCTACGATGCACATATCGTCGTGTAGGGTATCCATCCGACGCCTTTTTGGTCGTCCTGGAGGTCTTTGTCCATCAAGCTCGAGAGCAAGTGACTTGCTTACAATGGACTCTGTATTTGCTCGGGCTACATGCCCGTACCATTAATATGATCCAGCCGTGTAATTCCCAAGGACCATCGTAGCATCCGCGTCTCCATTGAGTGCAAAGCTTGTTCATGTTTCTTTGTATTAGGCCAGCATTCAGCTCCATACAAAGCAACAGGGCGGACGACTGATTGATAGATCTTAGTTTTGAGGTACAAAGTGATCTTGCGGTCACACATAACGCCTGTGACCTGGCGCCACTTGATCCATGCAGCTTTCACTCTTGCACGGGCATCCGAGACTGTGTCACCATCAGGTCTCACAACGGAGCCAAGGTATCGGAGATGTGAAGCCTTTGGTAGTGGGGTGCCGTCTGTCTGAAAACCACATTCAAGGTACTCAGTCTTAGTGAGGTTGAGCCGTAGTCCAAATTCACAGAGCCTCATTCCAGAGGTTGACCAAGTGCTCTAGATCATTACGGGTCTCGCTTGCAAGCATTTATTAATTATTCAGTGTAAACTTTAACCGCTACACAGTGATGAAGATGTGTTGGTAGCCACTTGAGCTTCGAAACGCTGCGTGCAAGTTTGCCTACACCTGTGCTTCCCACACGTTAGCCACAATCTTGCTCTGTTTTGCGCTCACTCTCTGCGCAGCCCTTCCCCGCCCCTCCGTCCCCCTTCCTTGCCTTGCCTCGCCTCGCCTCTCTTGACTTTGCTCAGCTCAACCCAGCCTGTCAGTGCTTCCTGTGCTCTCCCAGGCTACGTTCGCATGTGGGTCTCTCCTCAGGTATGACATCGCTGGTTTTCCACACATTCGGGTTTGGCTTCCCTGGTTTCTTGGGTTCTCACTTTAATTTTTGGCCTTTCTTTCTGTTTCTCTTTAAGATTTTGGCTCCTCTTGTTTCACTTATGGACCATCAGCTTCTTCACTTGAGCTAACTTGGCCACATTTCTTGGGATCCTTTTTTATTGTCCGTTTCGACGCATATTAACACAACTTGACGCTCCAGGCGTCCATGTCAAGAAATGTTCAAACTCCTTCAAGCCACATTGACATCATGAAAAATGAACAGTGACTGGCTGACTTCACATAGTGCCAATATTCCATGTGAACTTACTCACCTTTCCATGAACTCATAGGCGGGAGAGCCTTTTTAGTGATCTTTTGACGATGTGTACATATATTTTATTCTACCTGTTTTTACCAAGTTTTATGCATGTTTTTAATGTTGTTACAGTGTCTTTGATGTGTATGAAATTGTTTCTTTAGATTCGATAAAATGTGGCTGAGGAAGGGCTATTTAATGGCCCGAAACATGTACCAATGTTGAATTATTGATGTATTGATCAACGGACTAACATATTTGCAATAAATAATCCTAAATTGCCCCATTATTTGTGATAAAGGAGTTTGGTTAGATATTTATATTTATTTATATCATTGGGCACAATTTTGTTGACCAACTATAGAGCTACAAATTAATAAATTTGGTTGTTTTATTGCTATATACTGTACTAATGCGCTACCTTGTGCCTCACTGGCATCGGGAGAGCGTGGGTTCAAACCCCACCTCGGCCGTTCTGAAAATGTTTTTGTGGTTTCCCATTTTCACCACCAGGCAAATGCTGGGACGGTTCCTTCCAATATCCCTTCCCTGACCCATCTTGTACTTGGCCATTAGCTGCAATGTGGGTTAATATCTGAATAGCCATTGTGCAGAAACATAATACTGGCTTTGCAGACTAGTTACAATGTTCCATATTAAAGCATATCATCATTTAAATACTGATACAAAGACTTCTAACATGTGGTTTGTGTTTCAATCAGTTGACACCAGAATTCGCATGAGCATTTACCATTCAGTATGAAAGTGTTGAGCAAAGTTACTCGGGGAGTGGATGCCCATCACTTTTATCCAGAGATTGAAAAACAGACTCTTAATAAATCATAATTGTTTTCAGCAAATATGATATAATGAATATTTTTACACCAAAGAACGACAACTTGAAGATGATTTATTGTAGAATTATCTGTAATGGTGCCTCCAAACCTTGAAGTAATCCGTATGAGATATACATTCCACATGGTACCACTGCCAGCTGCTAAAGCAGCCAGGAGGATGTGATTCAGCTGGCAGTGCGTCTTACACACTTCTGTCCGATTTTTCAAAGTCACTCCCACAAAAATATCCAGCAACCGAGTGGAAAGATGTTACACATCAAAGATTAGGATTTTTAAATTCAAGGCAATCTGTTCAGTCTGTGTTGTTAACCCGGGAGAGGTCGTGTTGTGGTCTTTTAGACCAGGTTCGTATTGTTTACGTCACCATTGTTGTATGCTGCACGCCCCCACCACCATACTTCATCTAATTATCACGGAGACTATCTGCAACAGTTTCCTGCTGTCCGCGAGTCCAATTTTGCGCGGTAAGTTGAATTATTCACCAATTATACCAGACCTGGTCTTTTACAACACACGTGACCTGTTGGGGTTTGCATGTTATGATGGACTCCGAAGAAGATGATAGAATTAGGACGCTCTTAGAGAGAGTGGAGAAAGAAGAACGGAAAAGAAATGGAGTACTCAGAGTGCAACAACAGAGTACGAAGGGAACTGTTTGACGTAGAACAACAGGGAGCAGGGGAGTTTGAAGAAAGTGCAGAGAACAACTTGGCTTGTAGTGAACACCACACAGACTCGAAGGAATCTGTGGATGAACAATATTGTGGTAACCTGTCACATAATTCAAATACGATTCAACACACAGAAAATGCACCATTTTTTGTCCCTACCGGAAGAAGTACTAGTAATGCTGGAGCAGCGTACATGGCTAAAGAAGGTGTTAACAACATGGCAAGTACATTCCTCTCAACAAAGGGGAAGGACACTCCGACGCAATCTAATTTCTCACATAACTGGACCCAAGGGTGATGCTCACAATGTTTGCTCTCCGATAGAAGTTTGGAGTATATATTTTCCAGACTCTGTAATCGAAACGATTGTGGGATTTACAAATATGTGGATTGAAGAAAGACGATTAATGATTGCTAATATACTAGAATTGTTCTGGCTCTATTTAAGTTTTTCCCTCCAGAATCTCAAATCATTGCTAATATACTAGAATTGTTCTGGCTCTATTTAAGTTTTCCCCTCCAGAATCTCAAATGATTGCTAATATACTAGAATTGTTCTGGCTCTATTTAAGTTTTCCCCTCCAGAATCTCAAATGATTGCTAATCTACTAGAATTGTTCCGGCTCTATTCAAGTTTTTCCCTCCAGAATCTCAAATGATTGCTAATCTACTAGAATTGTTCCGGCTCTATTTAAGTGTTTCCCTCCAGAATCTCAAATGATTGCTAATATACTAGAATTGTTCCAGCTCTATTTAAGTTTTTCCTCCAGAATCTCAAATGATTGCTTATATACTAGAATTGTTCTGGCTCTATTTAAGTTTTCCCCTCCAGAATCTCAAATGATTGCTAATATACTAGAATTGTTCCGGCTCTATTTAAGTTTTTCCCTCCATAATCTCAAATGATTGCTAATCTACTAGAATTGTTCCCGCTCTATTAAGTGTTTCCCTCCAGAATCTCAAATGAATGCTAATATACTAGAATTGTTCCAGCTCTATTTAAGTTTTTCCTCCAGAATCTCAAATGATTGCTAATATACTGGAATTGTTCTGGCTCTATTTAAGTTTTCCCCTCCAGAATCTCAAATGATTGCTAATATACTAGAATTGTTCCGGCTCTATTTAAGTTTTTCCCTCCAGAATCTCAAATGATTGCTAATCTACTAGAATTGTTCCGGCTCTATTTAAGTGTTTCCCTCCAGAATCTCAAATGATTGCTAATATACTAGAATTGTTCCGGCTCTATTTAAGTTTTTCCTCCAGAATCTCAAATGATTGCTAATATACTAGAATTGTTCTGGCTCTATTTAAGTTTTTCCCTCCAGAATCTCAAATGATTGCCAATATACTAGAATTGTTCTGGCTCTATTTAAGTGTTTCCCTCCAGAATCTCAAATCATTGCTAATATACTAGATTTGTTCCGGCTCTATTTAATTTTTCCCTCCAGAATCTCAAATGATTGCTAATATACTAGAATTGTTCCGGCTCTATTTAAGTTTTTCCCTCCATAATCTCAAATGATTGGTAATATACTAGAATTTTTCCGGCTCTATGTAAGTTTTCCCCTCCAGAATCTCAAATGATTGCTAATATACTAGAATTGTTCTGGCTCTATTTAGGTTTTTCCCTCCAGAATCTCAAATGATTGTAAATATACTAGTATTGTTCCGGCTCTATTTAGGTTTTTCCCTCCAGAATCTCAAATGATTGCTAATATACTAGAATTGTTCCGGCTCTATTTAAGTTTTCCCCTCCAGAATCTCAAATGGTTGCTGATATACTTGACGTGTTCAGGCTTTTTTTATGTTCGCTCTCAGGAACGTAAAATAATTGCAAACGTAATGGAATGTGTCTTGTGGTAAATGTAACTGAGAAAAGGGCTTTAGACAATGTGGACTGATAACCACCTGATTTGTTTTGTGCAGGCATATACGAGCTTGCCTGCGACTGACAGCAAGGAGTGTATCACCTGGGCCCGCTTCGAGTATGGGGACATAAACGACCTCGCGCTCTATCCGGACACAGCCGACGAGCGCAGCAGCAACCCACCCCTGCTGCTGGTGCTGGGATATGGCAACGGTGTACAGGTCAGTCTCCAACATTAGCTATTCGTGTGAACTGAAACTATGCCTGCCATTGTTGTTCGTTCTGGCAGAAGCTGGCATCTGCCTCTTTTCTACTCTCAATTGGATTTTAAACTCTTTTTTGTTGCTGCTTATTTTAGGGACTGTGACATGTATTTGGCTGTGTGTGGAATTTGTGCGATGACCTGTGTTATTGTGTTTGCTGTACTAGTGTGTGTACTTTTAGCCTACTTTTCACAAACATGAGGAAAAAGTAGACTTTTGAGATCGATCAGGGCAAATTTCTGTCTATCTGTCCTGTCTGCCCCCTCCCCCTATCAACTCCTAAATGGCTGCAGCTATCAAATCTAAATTTGGTATGAGTAAAGATCTATACCTGAACATCTCAAGCCCATATTTGAAAATTATGTCAGTGCTACCAACTGCTGAAAAACCGCAATTGAAATTTGAGCTCCATGTTGGATATCTTGGGAGATATGGATGAGAACTATTCCAAAATTGGTGCACATATAGATAATAATTTCAGTGTAATTTCCAGGAGACCATGCATGGCAGTGTTGCCAAAATGATTCTATGGCTGCTTATACGCCAACATTTAAATGCATGTAACTTCTATACTAACAAATGGATTTCAACCAAATTTCGTATGTACTATGTGTACATTGTGTACATAAACAGATATGACTGAGCGTATTCTTAAGAGCCACCAGGGCTGCCAACTGTTAATAAATACTCTCTCTATTTTTTAAATCAAAATACTAATATATCAGTAAGTATGTAAGCCAACAGCTTTAAACTTTGCACACGTATAGTACCTTACATTCTAGATTAATTTGGAGTAACTAATATAAGTCAGTGCTTCCAACATGATTCTAAGCATGCTTATTGGTCCAATTTTAAAATTCTTGTAACTTTTATACTAACTAATGGATTTCATCCAAAATTGGCACAACAATAGATCATAATATTTCAGATCATTTCTGACCAATACATGCATGACATTGTTGCCAACATGATTTTACGCACGCTGTTAGATCCTATGTTTAACTGCACGCAACGTCCATGCTATCCATTGGACTTCAACCAAATATTGTATTCTGTACCCTGAGAGATGGAACTAAGAATATATTCAGTCACCAGGGCTGGCAACTGTAGTGCTTTAGGGTACATTATGGCAAGTATACTGTATTTCGAACTAATTAGAAATTTCGTCATTATGCTAGAATCTAAATAGATCCATTTTGATTAATCATTGGCATTTTAAGAAAAGTAGGCTCGTCATGGAACTTCTTGTTAAATTGGGAATAGGTTTGGGAAGGAGGTGGCCATGGCCTTAAGCTAGGAACCATCCCAGTGGAAATGGGAAAAGCATTCCCAGGATGGCTGCATTATAAGCAGGAGCCACCACATGCTGCACACCATCACGCTGCGACAGGGCAAATCTGGACTCGTCTGTGAATAACACAGTTCTCCAGTTGGCGTAAGTACGGTCAAACTGAAGGCAAGCTGCTTTAAGCGGGGCGTCTGGGTCATAAGGGCACTTCTCATAACCTGTTCCAGTGGCCCTCCTGAGGTCTTGTTGCAGTTCTCTGGCAGTGGCCTGGCGATGACGCAACGTGGAGATGGCCAGACGTCAGTCATGTTGAGGGGTCGTAATGCGTCGACGAGTCTCATAGCAGTTCCACAAGCGATGAATTGAGGTCTCCGGCAATGCAAGGAAAAGTCCATCCTTCTTCGAGCAAAGTGACCTGTCTCACTGAATGTGCTCGGGTGAATACGACTGGCACAACTGCGCCGCAAGGTGTGGTATCCCCTGTACATGTTTCACTAATTCTTTTGAACTGTGTTTATTATGGCTATAGTCAGAAGGCTAATCAGAGAAACATCGATAGAAATCGACAGCTGGACGACTTGGTTGCCACCTGAGAAGATGATTTGCGGAGCCTAGAATGAAAACCAGCCAAGTCCATCGAACATGAAATATATGATGAAGTTGCTTTATATGGACTTGCACGCGGGCAACTTAATGGTGACATTATTTCCTTCAAAAGACGCTATTTCCCTATGAAAATGGCGGACAAAAGTTAGGGTTAATTTCAAAATCCACTAGATTCAATTGAACTTCTGCCATTGTTACTTTCAAAATCCACTAAGTCATTTTCAGCCAATCAGCACATAGAATTGCATTACCCAGGATTCCTTCATACTGCTATCAGCTGTGTTGTGTTTTGTAATGTGTGGTTAAGTGTTTGTTAAATTTTAAATATATGCTTAGTCATAATTCAGGTCTGGTTTTCATTTCATACATAATTTGGATGGTTCACATTCACATGCTTTCCTTCTTCCCTTGTTTTTATTCTGAGAACTGCTTTTCTTACTTTCAAAAACGTTCATATGTTCATTTCACTTTCAAAACCAGTTAACTTCCAAATAATCTTAAGAATTGTGTTACTTTCCATTAAGGGACAATCCTGTAATTTGTTGGAAGTAAGCTTTTAGTTTTACGTGACCATTAATCATGCAATCATGAGCCATGGGACCTCCTTTATACGTGGAATCTGAACCACAGGACAATTAATAAACGAAATGTTCATATTCCAAGGATGTTTTACCATGTGTTAACAGTTTTCTTCATTTTCCCACAAATTTAGTTTTGTGGACTTGGCAGGTTTTGATTCTAGGCGCCTCATTTACAGCGTTCAATGTATAACCTGATACTACTCAATGGAAATATCGCGTGAGATAACTAAGATAATGTCCTTCTGTGGCACGGAACCAGTAAGAAGTAAGATCTGCTTGGATAATAACATTTTAGAAAGAGTAAAAGATTTTAAACGCTGTGGTTACAAACTGTATTTCCTTGAAGAAATGGACATACCCGACTCAATAGCTGTTTAGGAATCATCATTTAAGTTTTTAGACCACCATTAGTTCAGAAACACACCCGAACAAAACCTTAGCAAGACCAGTATTTTGCTATGGTAGTGAACCGTGGACCCTGAGGAAATGCGATGAGAGACGAATTACTACCGCCGAAATGAATTATATGCGATGAAAGGCAGGAGTGGGATCACAAACGAAACACAGAAGTACTGAGTGGTCTTAACACGAGACCTGTGTTGGAATACCAGAGAAATTGACTAGGACACCTCAACAGGATGTACAGAAGCAACTACTGCCCCGGTGGGAAGAGGTCTCTAGCTCACCCCAGGAAAAGATGGAGAGAAAATACAATTCTTTTGTATAGGCCATAACAGTTCTTATAGGAATAATACATGAAAGGATGATGACAAAGCTAATTTACAATAGATGTGGAACATGGCAAATCAGATGCCATGCGGTTTGAGAAGTTCCACAGAAGTAAGAGTAATTTACCTTGTTTTAATTTTGAAACGTTCCAAACAAGACTTTCCGTGACCTGACAGGACTTCCCTCGTGATGTGTATTGTTTTGTTTGACTTTTCACCAACATCTATCATACGTCACCTTCATGTTAGATGTAGCGGCACTTTTCGCTAGCTGATCTGCTCTTTCATTACTAGTAGTTCCCGCATGCCCTTGAATCTAAGGCAAGCAAATGTGCAGGTGCTGTTGAGCTTAAGATAGGTTAGTTTAACACTGCCCGTGGGTCGCTGAGTGCCACACATTCAATAACCACCTGGGATACCAAGCAACTACCTTGTCGACTCCGTCGGTATATATTATTATATTTGAATTCCAGCCAATGGCCATAGCAGGGCATTTCAATTGAACGCCCGTAGGTTCCCCTTTAAGTTCAGTTTGAGGTACTGTAGTTCCAACTTTGGCTACCAGATGGCACTGTCACTGCACCTAGCAGTTTATGTATTATGGAGTCTTGATGACTGTCTGGACGAAACCACTGGTCGTTACTAGGTTAGACTACTGTCGGGACTAAACCATTGGTCATTACTAGGTTAGACTTACTGTCTGGACTAAACCATTGGTCATTACTAGGTTAGACTACTGTCTGGGCTAAGCCATTGGTCGTTACTGGGTTAGACTACTGTCTGGGCTAAACCATTGGTCGTTACTGGGTTAGACTACTGTCTGGACTAAACCATTGGTTGCTACTAGGTTAGACTACTGTCTGGACTATACCATTGGTCATTACTAGGTTAGACTACTGTCTGGACTAAACCATTGGTCATTACTAGGTCGACTACTGTCTGGACTAAACCATTGGTCGTTACTGGGTTAGACTACTGTCTGGGCTAAACCATTGGTCGTTACTGAGTTAGACTAATGTCTGGACTAAACCATTGGTCGTTACTGGGTTAGACTAATGTCTGGACTAAACCATTGGTCATTACTAGGTTAGACTAGTGTCTGGGCTAAACCATTGGTCGTTACTGGGTTAGACTACTGTCTGGACTAAACCATTGGTCGTTACTAGGTTAGACTACTGTTTGGACTAAACCATTGGTTGTTACTGGGTTAGACTACTGTCTGGGCTAAACCATTGGATGTTACTGGGTTAGACTACTGTCTGGACTAAACCATTGGTCGTTACTAGGTTAGACTAGTGTCTGGGCTAAACCATTGGTCGTTACTGGGTTAGACTACTGTCTGGACTAAACCATTGGTCGTTACTGGGTTAGACTACTGTCTGGGCTAAACCATTGGTTGTTACTGGGTTAGACTACTGTTTGGACTAAACCATTGGTTGTTACTGGGTTAGACTACTGTCTGGACTAAACCATTGGTTGTTACTGGGTTAGACTACTGTTTGGACTAAACCATTGGTTGTTACTGGGTTAGACTACTGTCTGGGCTAAACCATTGGATGTTACTGGGTTAGACTACTGTCTGGGCTAAACCATTGGTCGTTACTAGGTTAGACTACTGTTTGGACTAAACCATTGGTTGTTACTGGGTTAGACTACTGTCTGGGCTAAACCATTGGATGTTACTGGGTTAGACTACTGTCTGGACTAAACCATTGGTCGTTACTGGGTTAGACTACTGTCTGGACAAACTTTAGGTCGCTACTGGGTTAGACTACTGTCTGGACTAAATCATTGGTCGCTACTGGGTTAGACTAATGTCTGGACTAAACCATTGGCCGTTACTAGGTTAGACTGTCTGGACTAAACCATTGGTCGCTACTGGGTTAGACTACTGTCTGGACTAAACCATTGGTCGTTACTGGGTTAGACTACTGTCTGGGCTAAACCATTGGATGTTACTGGGTTAGACTACTGTCTGGACTAAATCATTGGTCGCTACTGGGTTAGACTACTGTCTGGACTAAACCATTGGTCGCTACTGGGTTAGACTACTGTCTGGACTAAACCATTGGTCGTTACTA
Source organism: Meconema thalassinum (assembly GCA_946902985.2). Classification (NCBI taxonomy): domain Eukaryota; kingdom Metazoa; phylum Arthropoda; class Insecta; order Orthoptera; family Tettigoniidae; genus Meconema; species Meconema thalassinum. The sequence goes on from OX336390.1 coordinate 4,451,374, forward strand.
GGTTAGACTAATGTCTGGACTAAACCATTGGTCGCTACTGGGTTAGACTACTGTCTGGGCTAAACCATTGGTCGCTACTGGGTTAGACTACTGTCTGGACTAAACCATTGGTCGCTACTGGGTTAGACTACTGTCTGGACTAAACCATTGGTCGCTACTGGGTTAGACTACTGTCTGGACTAAACCATTGGTCGTTACTGGGTTAGACTACTGTCTGGGCTAAACCATTGGATGTTACTGGGTTAGACTACTGTCTGGACTAAATCATTGGTCGCTACTGGGTTAGACTACTGTCTGGACTAAACCATTGGTCGCTACTGGGTTAGACTACTGTCTGGACTAAACCATTGGTCGTTACTAGGTTAGACTAATGTCTGGACTAAACCATTGGTCGCTACTGGGTTAGACTACTGTCTGGACTAAACCATTGGTTGCTACTAGGTTAGACTGTCTGGACTAAACCATTGGTCGCTACTGGGTTAGACTGTCTGGACTAAACCATTGGTCGCTACTGGGTTAGACTACTGTCTGGACTAAACCATTGGTTGCTACTAGGTTAGACTGTCTGGACTAAACCATTGGTCGCTACTGGGTTAGACTAATGTCTGGACTAAACCATTGGTCGCTACTAGGTTAGACTAATGTCTGTACTAAACCATTGGTCGCTACTAGGTTAGACTACTGTCTGGACTAAACCATTGGCCGTTACTAGGTTAGACTGTCTGGACTAAACCATTGGTCGCTACTGGGTTAGACTAATGTCTGGACTAAACCATTGGTTGCTACTAGGTTAGACTAATGTCTGGACTAAACCATTGGTCGCTACTAGGTTAGACTACTGTCTGGACTAAACCATTGGCCGTTACTAGGTTAGACTGTCTGGACTAAACCATTGGTCGCTACTGGGTTAGACTAATGTCTGGACTAAACCATTGGTTGCTACTAGGTTAGACTAATGTCTGGACTAAACCATTGGTCGCTACTAGGTTAGACTGTCTGGACTAAACCATTGGTTGCTACTAGGTTAGACTAATGTCTGGACTAAACCATTGGTTGCTACTAGGTTAGACTGTCTGGACTAAACCATTGGTCGCTACTGGGTTAGACTAATGTCTGGACTAAACCATTGGTCGCTACTGGGTTAGACTAATGTCTGGACTAAACCATTGGTCGCTACTGGGTTAGACTAATGTCTGTACTAAACCATTGGTCGCTACTGGGTTAGACTAATGTCTGTACTAAACCATTGGTCGCTACTGGGTTAGACTAATGTCTGTACTAAACCATTGGTCGCTACTAGGTTAGACTGTCTGTACTAAACCATTGGTCGCTACTGGGTTAGACTGTCTGTACTAAACCATTGGTCGCTACTGGGTTAGACTAATGTCTGGACTAAACCATTGGCCGTTACTAGGTTAGACTGTCTGGACTAAACCATTGGTCGCTACTGGGTTAGACTAATGTCTGGACTAAACCATTGGTCGCTACTAGGTTAGACTAATGTCTGGACTAAACCATTGGTCGCTACTAGGTTAGACTAATGTCTGGACTAAACCATTGGTCGCTACTGGGTTAGACTAATGTCTGGACTAAACCATTGGTCGCTACTAGGTTAGACTAATGTCTGGACTAAACCATTGGTCGCTACTAGGTTAGACTAATGTCTGGACTAAACCATTGGTCGCTACTGGGTTAGACTACTGTCTGGACTAAACCATTGGTCGCTACTGGGTTAGACTAATGTCTGGACTAAACCATTGGTTGCTACTAGGTTAGACTAATGTCTGGACTAAACCATTGGTCGCTACTGGGTTAGACTAATGTCTGGACTAAACCATTGGCCGTTACTAGGTTAGACTGTCTGGACTAAACCATTGGTCGCTACTGGGTTAGACTAATGTCTGGACTAAACCATTGGCCGTTACTAGGTTAGACTGTCTGGACTAAACCATTGGTCGCTACTGGGTTAGACTAATGTCTGGACTAAACCATTGGTTGCTACTAGGTTAGACTAATGTCTGTACTAAACCATTGGTTGCTACTAGGTTAGACTAATGTCTGGACTAAACCATTGGTCGCTACTAGGTTAGACTAATGTCTGTACTAAACCATTGGCCGTTACTAGGTTAGACTGTCTGGACTAAACCATTGGTCGCTACTGGGTTAGACTAATGTCTGGACTAAACCATTGGTTGCTACTAGGTTAGACTAATGTCTGGACTAAACCATTGGTCGCTACTAGGTTAGACTAATGTCTGTACTAAACCATTGGCCGTTACTAGGTTAGACTAATGTCTGTACTAAACCATTGGTCGCTACTAGGTTAGACTAATGTCTGGACTAAACCATTGGCCGTTACTAGGTTAGACTTCTGTCTAGACGAAACCAAGGGGTTAGATGACTGTCTGGATGAAAATTGTTGCTTGTAATGTGAGCAATGGGGTCTGGGCCATGAGCCCCAGGTTATGTTTGAGTTTGTATGTAAAGTCTTATTAACCTGTATGCATCATTTAAAACATGACATCACGACCATTTTGTGTCGAGGGCAATTCTTAATGTAATGTTTCACGACATTTCATTGGCTGAAAAGCAGGCCTCTGGAATATGTTCCTTGCAACTGAATGCACATTCCCCACCCACTGAGCATGTTCCTCACACTACACTTCGCCACTCAAAAGACAATGATAGAACTGCTCAGGTTTGTAGCATTGTTGATATTTCACTTCCTTGGTTGCCAGATGTCTTGCCTTTAAGTCTAGCATCATAGGTAGAGCTACATAGACTCCCCTAAGACTCTTTCTTCGCAAACCTCACATAGTGAACGACTCCATGCATTCAAGATTGTGGGTGGACGTACTACTTGAACAATAAAATTAATTAGTTGGGATGCAATTGCGGAATTACAATGAAACTTATGAATTTGGGGAACAGTTCTTTACAGTACTGTACATCTTGTTAGGGGCAGATGACTCCACTGTTCCACCTCTTAAAACAATCATCTTCATCTGAACATCTTGTCAAAGTGTAAATTTTGATGACAAAAAAGTTATGGCATACCTAAATGACACAGATGAAATTGTTACCGGCATTTATTCAGCAAACAAGCCGAACCCAGCATGCAATGCGTTTTAATGCCAATCAAAGAAAGTGTTGGTGTTGTAATTTTGTTTCTTGAAGTGCCTTTGTATACACAATATGTTTGTCAATTTCCGTTAACTGCCTCTAAATTATCGTAAAATGGATTTACTTAGTTAGAAACCTTTACGTTAGTGTATACAACAACTCTTCAAAGTTTCATCGCAATCGGATGAATGGTATATGAACGCCTAGGAGACATACATAGATACAATCACATATCATTCATTTTTATTAGGTATAGTGATGAAATGTTACCAACATGTTGTAGGTGTGGTCCGTACCTGCGAGTGGTGAAGCTAGGGAGGTGTTGTCGTGGCGCCAAGGTGTTGTCCGGACGTTGCGGATCTTGCCCACCCCTCTTGCAGACTCCTCGGCCTTCGGGCACAAGCGGCCTCTTGTGGCTCTGTGTGATAGTGCTGGACCGGGGCCCCAGTTCTGCTCCCTGAGCTTCATCTCGCTGCGAGGTGGCGATCTGGTGAGTACCTGACCTTTAACACTTGATACTGCTAATTGGGAGTGTGGCTAAATGTTTCATCATATTTAACTGAGGGGTAAAACCTTTAAATACTAGTTTAAAATTTCTGTTTTTATATTGCTGCTCGCTGGCTTTATGGTAGTGAATCTGCCTCTGCACTCAGCTTCGTGAGGACTGTTGAGTAGCTGTCTGTTAGTGAGTCACAAACACAGCAGTTATCTGTGCTAAAGGAGGTTAACATCTGAGTTAATACTTTTATTCTTCGTGTGATGAAAGGTTAATCATATTCATACCCGTTGTTGAGGGTAGCGTTCAGGAGACTGGTGACGGGTTCTTGTTAGGGGACAAATAAACCATCAGCCAGTAGGAATTTAATTTATTTTTACTTGTGTTATGTGTTTTGATACGTCCCTCTTAACTACTAAGGGTTTTAGAGTGTTTTGCTTTATACTGACTCGGTTCCTTTGCATCTGCGCCCACTCAAATGCCAACCGACGGCACCAGGATTCAATTCTGTAACCTTGTGAGCACTGCGCCACGCAGTGGGCTTCCAATTAGAGACAACATCACGGCTATACTTGTGGCCGGATCATGATCATCATCATCGGCTTTAACTCGAATCCGAGTATAAATCTTCTTCCTTCAGTCCAGTTTGTGAATGTGTTTACGGTGACTAAAGAGTCCAATCCTGGCATGGAACAAGCGACCACACAAGTCACATAGTATTGCTGGAGGAGGACGTGGTTGGGCTGCTCGAAGTTTCCTAGCTTGACGCTTGGCCTCTTCATGTGTGTGTCGATGCCTTTCAAACGTCTTTACAGTATCCGAGATGGTACGGCGCCAAGTTGAGCGGTCTTCAGCCAGCATGTCCCAGGTTTGTGAATCAAGACCTGTCAATTTCAGGGTCTGCTTAAATTGGTCCTTGTAGCGCCTCTTAGGACCACCATGAGGTCTGGTGCCATAGCATAACTCACCATATAGCATTTGACGAGGTAATCTCACATCATCCATCCGATGGACATGACCAATCCATCTAAATTAGTGACCTATTATGGATGATTCTATGCTGTTGATTTGAGCCTTTTCCAGAACAGCAATATTGGTAATGCGGTCTTCCCATTTAATCCTCAGGATTGATCGAAGGTTTTGTAGGTGGAAGTGCTCAAGCTTCCTAAGATCACATCGGTAAAGGGTCCACGTTTCACAGCCATACAACTATGTAGAAATGACTATTGCTTTGTGCACCATAAGCTTTGTACTCATGGACAGATCTTTATTCATGAAGACCCGGTGCGCTAATCGTCCATACGCTGCATGGGCTGCGCCAATTCTCTCATCCACATCCTGCTCACAGAAATGGTACTGCCCAGGTACGAGAAGTGGTCTACCTGTTCTAATGGCAAATTTGAGATGGAGATGTTGAATTGAGGGAGAGGTGTGCCTGGTGAAGGTTGTGCCAAGACTTTAGTCTTATTGACATTTATGGTAAGACCAAAGCGATCATATGCACTTTTGTAACAATTAACTGACTCTTGCAGCTCTTTTGGTGTGAGAGTTGGCGACGCAGCATCATCTGCATACAACATGATAGTAACCTTAGTAACCTGAGTTTTCCTCAAGGAGCGGAGATGGCAAACCTGACCTGTCATGCCATCATGGAGAGCCTTGATTAGATCTACAAAATGCTGAGGGCAACCAAACCGTTTCAGCACCGCCCACGTGGCTGGTCTTGGAACCGAATCAAATGCCTTTTCCAAGTCATAAAAGACTAAGAAGAGTGGATTCTGTTGTTCTCTACATTTTTCTTGTAGCTGTCTCACACAGAAAATCAAGTCAATTGTGCTTCTGGAAGTTCTAAATCCGCATTGTGACTCTGGGAGGATCCTCTCAGAGATAACCTTGAGGCGGTTAAGTAGAATTCTTGCAAGAATCTTCCCCACAATTGATAGCAGTGATATACCACGGTAGTTGCCACAAACACTGCGATCACCCTTTTTAAAGATAGTGATGATAGTGGCATTCTTTAGGTCTCCAGGTACCTCTCTTGATTCCCATATTCTGAGGATAAGGGTGAAAATTCTTGTTTTGAGGGAATGACCTCCGGCTTGAATTAGTTCCAGAGGGATGTTATCTGGGCCAAGTGCTTTTCTGGGTTTCAATTGGGTGAGAGCTGCACTGAATTCATGATAAGTAGGAGGTACTGCCAACCACAGTTGTTCAGGTTGTTGCAGCACATCACAGAGGAAGTCTTCAGCAGCTTCTGATGGACGATTTAGGAGATTGGAGAAGTGCTCCTTCCAGCGTTCCAAGATTTCTTGACTATCAGTAAAGGTAGTAGAATTATCAGCACTTTTCAGTGTACCTGATGATGAGCGAGATGGTCCATATATTTCCTTGAGTACGGCATAGAAGTTCCTCAAGTCTCGAGCATCCGATAGTCTCTGCAGCTCTTGAGCCCTCTGTTGCCACCAAGTATTTTTAATCTGCCTTATCTGCATCTGACATTTACCCTTGAGTTCCAGTAGCTTATCTCTCTTTGTGTTGGAAGTTGGGTCTTGAAGATGGGCAAGATAGGCATTCCTTTTGGCATTGATGAGAGACAGAATTTCCTCATTGTTGTCATCAAACCAGTCTTGTCTTTTCCGCACTATAAAACCAATGGTTTCCTCAGCTGACTGTGTGATAATCTTCTGTAATGTGGCCCATTCTTGCTGAATATCATTTGTTACTGGGTTTTCTGATAACTGGGTGACGATCCTGTTTCCAAAATGTTTGTACATGGATTCATCCTGAAGTTTGGATGTATTAAACTTCTTTCTTGGCAAATTTTTGATGTTCCTAGGTGGTTTAGGTCTGATGGATGTGCGGTTTTGGTCTGGCCGGATCAAACCAACAGTGAAGCTCTAGTTCAGTTTCAAGACCAATCTTTTACACCACGCCAGCACGATCGGCCACTTCTTATAATACACGCTTCATGCAATGGAACTGTGCCATGTCAGTAGTTTTGGTCTATATTGTTCAACCCCCTCGGGGTATCTTGGGTGGATTACTCGCTCGGCGTGTATGGGGGTTTAACCATGAGGTACCGAGGGATGCAGAACGAGATGAGACGTGTGAGATGGGGGCGTGAGGGGATGAGTGAGTGTAGATTGAATGGGTATGGGCTAAGGATGGACATTTCCTACAGGTTGGTGCGCGGGCCATTCGCTCGGTCGATGGCACGCGTGGGCGATCTCGCTGAGACAGCTGGTTACTCGCTGCGTCAGCGGGCTCGCTGCAGGGTGCAGTGTAATTGTAGAAAGGGGAGGTGGGATTGTGATAACGGGACAATGAAAGAGAGATTCCTTAGTTGTAATTTAGGGTTTAATGCAATGAAGCAAGGGGGAAAGAGTTGTTTAAAGGGCAGAGGAGGAAAAAAGGGAAAAGTTAGCACACTCACCATTGGAAGTCAGGTCTGGAAGTCTTGTGGTCTAGCCGTCATCCATGTTGGCAGTAGTATCCCCTCGCCAGGAGGTGCCCGTTGCACTCTCTCCGGCGTCAGACTGTCCTGAGCCCCTGGGTCCTCTCCTTATTTGAAGGTTCAATTAGCTCGTCCATTGTCAGCAGTATTTTGCTTATTGTTCCTGTTGTTGTTGTTGTTTGGGTAATGTTGCAAACTTTCAGTTACAGTGTTGTGGCCGTGAGGCAATAGTTGCTTCACCTGTGTGTTATCTAATAATTGCAGAGTCTGTAATCTGTTCCTAGTATTCATTTGGTATGGGATTTGTTAGGGGTTTTTAGGGCGTTACAGCCTTTTAAGGGCTGGGGCTGTAACAATATGGTACATCTTGAAACAAGTTATTTTGTATGTTTTGCAGGTAAAAAGCATCAAGTTCAAGAATCCCATAAACGATGTGCTGGCGAATCGACGGTCAGTCGTGGTCACGTTCGTGGAGAGGATTGCGGTGTTCGACGCCTGCACGCTGGAGGACCGCCTGACCGTCACCACTTGCTATCCTTGCCCCGGGCCGAACCCCAATCCCGTGGCTCTGGGGACGCGCTGGCTGGCGTACTCGGAACGTCGGCTGTTGCCCCCGCGCCGCTCATCCGGCGGGACTGAGGGGGAGGGCGTGCAGTCCTACACGGCCACGGTGCTGCACGCCGCCAAGAGCCTCGGCAAGGGCCTGCGCGAGGTCGCCAGCAGTCTGACCGGCGGCGGTGGCGTCCCCGTCTCCACGGGGAACTGTGACACGCTACAGCCGGGCATCGTCACCATACTGGACGCTCAGGTGATTCATCGGCTGTGGCTCCACATGACGTTGGTGTGTGGCTGCAGTTCAGATTAATTAGCCATCCTGAATATACTCAAGGAAAGAACATAACAGTTGGAATTCTTGTTTGGCAGGGCACCTCTCTGAGCAATGGGGAAGAGTCTGGTAACGCCGATACTAGCAATGCGGACGTGATGGTTGCCCACTTCATGGCTCACAGCGAGCCTGTGGTTGCGCTGGCGTTCGACCCGTCGGGCATGCTGCTGCTCACAGCCGATAAGCGAGGCCATGACTTCCACCTGTTCCGTGTCCAGTCTCATCCGGGCGGACCTTCCCTGGCGGCCGTGCATCACCTGTATATCCTGCACCGCGGGGACACCACAGCCAAAGTGAGTTAAGACAGCGTCATCTTATGTTCAGGTATTAAGAAATATGCCATTCTTGAGTTCAACGTTTTTACATTGGATAGTATGTACAAGTATGAAGCAGCTCTCATTTACTATGAAATAGTGTTTTGTTCTACCTCAATACCGCTGAGTGTTGAATGTAGCCTAAGAATCTCATTTTATTTGTGAATTTCCCTGTAGCATACGCAGAAGTCACCACGGATGCTTTGTTCTGAGAAATAATCTTACCAGGGTAAAAACTAGCGATTTGAAGAAATCTATAATAGAAAATTTTGTGACATTTGGAATTCTATTGAAGTTTGGTCCCTTCAGATATATTCTGCATATAAATAACTTGGTTATTTCTCATTTCTTATATTTGTATTTGTATTTGTATTTGTATTTTTTATTCATCCATTCGATCATATAATGTACATTGTACAATGATATAGGACACGTCAATTCACAAATTATACTAATACTAATTTACAATCACAATAATAATATAGGCCTACACAAGGATAACCTTACATCATTTAGTCCTATGAATACATAACTATTGATATTCTAAAAACTCTTTAACTGAGTAGAAGCAGTGCTCCAGCAAGAACTCTTTAGTTTTTATTTTGAATTTTATGTAATTTGCTGTACTTTTAATATTATTTGGCAAATGATTATACAGCGTTATAGCTGCATGGAATACACCATTTTTACATAGTGTTGTATTTACAGCATGTACATGAAGATTGTTCTTTTGTCTGGTCTGGTAGTTATGTATATTTGAATTCATCTCAAAGATATCCTCATTTTCTAAGCTTTGTTTGACAAATAATAGAAGTTCAAAGATGTAAATACATGGCAAAGGTAACATTTTCAGTTGTTTAAACAGAGGCTTACATGTATGCAATCTAGTAGTTCCTTTCATTGTTCTAATTATTCTTTTCTGGATAATAAAGATTTGGTGAGCAGCAGGCGAATTTCCCCAAAATATGATTCCATATTTCATAAGCGAATAGCAATACGCAAAATAAGTACTAAGAACAGTTCTCCAGCTAGTCGATTGTCTTAATACTCTTAATGCATAACAACTTGAGCTTAGTTTCTTGGCAAGTTTAGTGGTATGAGAGTTCCATTTTAGGTCATCCTGCAACCAAAGGCCTAAGAATTTAGTAGAAGAGGCGTTACCAATTTTAAGGTCATTTAAGATTATGGAGGGAGAATTAATACTTTTATTCTGAGCTGTGTGAAAGTTAAGAGCCACTGTTTTACTAGTGTTGATAAGGAATCCATTATTGTTGAACCATAAGGACAGCTGACCTGTTACTTCCTCTACTGATTTTTGAAGTTCAGTGTCATTTTCACCCCTCATCAAAACACTTGTATCATCTGCGAATAGTACAGTTTTAAATGCAGGTATCTGAGATGGCAAGTCATTTACGTAAAGGAGAAAAAGTAGTGGCCCTAGTGTAAAATTAGAATGGTTAAAGAACTAGTCTTTCCCGTAGCTATATATGGTTGTGAAAGCTGGAGCGTAAGGAAACGAAATTGGAAGTATATTGATGCTTTTGAGCTCCGGTGTTGGAGAAGAATACTGCGTATGGGTGGTTTAAAAAATCAAACCAGATCTGTCTCTAGGAGCAAGATTACAGCAGCCATATTTTGGACACATTATGAGATGTTCTGATTCGTTGGAAAAGACAATAATGCTTGGAAAGGTGGAAGGGTCTCGGCCAGCATTGAGATGGATAGACTCCATCAAATCCAACATGAATATGTCAGTGAAGGATCTGAAGAATATGGCTGAAGACCGAATCATATGGAGACGGTCCATCCATGCAGTCGCTAGGAGTCGGCGCCGACTTGATGGCACCTGATCATCATCATCATGATCAAAGAATCAAATGTTCCCTAGTCATTAATTAAAATAGTTGAGATACTGTATGATGATTGTGAGAGCAGTGGAGGTGTTCTTGTTCCTTACACTCATGGACACAATCAGGGAAGTAGAAAATCAAGATCTCAATGCCTTACTGTTGGCTGATGACATCGCCACTTGCGGAGAGACAGAAATGGAGGTTGACAGCAGATTAGATTACTGGAGTACCAAATTTAAGGAATTCAAGTTGACTGTGAGCAAGTGCAAGTCGGTGGCGATGATGATGAGCAGCACGCCCACATCTTGTAACTATTATAAAGCTTGTCTCCTCAGGGGGTGAGGCGATACACTCGCCAAAAATGAATCCACAAAGAACAGGATACGGACTTCACAAATTCACACACTATAACGATAATAATTCCTCTCTTCTGGTCGATCTCTAGCAATACCTTGTTTGTCAACATATAAGCAAGCTTCCATTCTCTGCATCTGTTGTGCAGTATCCACAACAATTCATGAGGAAAAGGGGCTCTTCACTATACTGCATTTTAATATTCTTGTGCTCCTTTCTCTTCTTCTTGCGTTTTCTTAAGTCTCTTTCTGTCCTTCTTCTTGCCAGATATTAGTTCTATTTCTCCAGATTGTCAACATATAACATTTTTTTTTAAAGCCAGCTTCCATACTATCTGGAATCAACACTATCAACAATCACCATAGTAACATAGTGATGTCCTAAGAATACCTTGCCATTAGCCAAAGGCACCTATTGGTAGACCACCACAAAAGAATCCAATGGGCACTGAACACACAAGACTCTCCATGGAGCTCCACCAACAAGCGGCCATGACTGGCAACCAGATAAAATTAAAATATAATTACTACCAACCATCATCATCATCATCATCATTTCCCCTTATCCAGCTCCTGCCGGGTCGGGGTATTTATGGCACTTCTCCACTTTCCTCTTTCCTTCCACAATTCTTCTTCCACGATCTTGTCCCAGTCCAGATTCCTTTTTCTCACGCTGTTCTTCACTGAATCGATCCACCTTGTTCTAGGTCTTCCCCTTGCTCTCTTACCCTTGCACTTGGCCTCCAGCATCTGTCTTGGTATTCTATTTTCCTCCATCCTCTTTACATGTCCAAACCACCTTAGTTTATTCTTCTCAATTCTCTCATTTAGTTTTCCCATCCCAACTTCCTTCCTAACATCTTCATTCCTCACTCTGTCTTTCCTTGTCTTACCTATCATACTTCTTAGGAATTTCATTTCACTGGATTGGATTCTACTCTCTTGCCTGCTCGTCAGGGTCCAAGTCTCAGCTGCATAAGTTAATATGGGTACTTCTTCTTCTTCTGCTTTTACGGCCTCATTGGACCACTTCAGTCAATCATTTCTTGGTCCTCTTCTTCAGTAAGTTTCCTTTCCGAGTCGCCCAGTAGCTCTTCATTCGCTCTGATCTTCTCAGGCGTTCCTCATCTGTAAATACCCTTTTTACTGTATTACGTTTGTCTATTTTAGCCTGAAATCTTATTTTTATATCTCTCAGTTTTTTTAATTTTGTTGTTTTGTTTTGCAAGTCATCCAAGGTTATTTCCAATTCTTTCATATCTTCTCTAATTTCCTTAATCCATCCTACTTGTTGTTTCATATTCCAAAGTTTCACTACAATTTTTCTAGATAACCTGGTTTCTGGTGTCCTCATGATGTGACCAAAGAAAGAAAGCCGTTTCTTCCGAATAGTATCAGTGATGGGCTCCAGTTCTCTGTATACCACTTCATTTGGTACTATCCACCACTGTCCATCTTTCTGATATTTTTTACTTATGCATGTTCTAGCTATTCTTCTTTCTACTTTTAAAATTTTGTCGATTCTGTTTTTCTGAGTAACTTTAAAAAGCGTTTCACTTCCATATGTCACCTCTGGTTGAACCACCGTCTTGTAATGCTTTAATTTTGTTGCGATTGATAGACATTTTCTTTTGTATGTAGACCATGTTAATTTTTGGGCTTTTATCATTTTATTAGTTCTTTCTTGCCATGCAGGTTTCTCATCCAAGTTGTACGTTATAATTTCTCCTAAGTATTTAAATTGCTTCACAATTTTAACTTTCTTGTTATTTACTGTTATGTGATTGATTACAAGTGGATTTGCTACCATTATCTCTGTCTTTTCAAATGATATCTGAAGTCCAATTTTTTGTGCTATATTTTGGGTACATAGTACATTTTATACATTACCTCCTTGCTTTTCCTTGGTACTTCCTTATCCCAAACAAGTTTTCTTACACTTTGATAGAATGCATTGCTCTGCTGTACCCTCCTGCCAATCTCCATGTCCAACCTACCAGTGTGCATCAATTCACTTCCTAGGTATTTGAACGTGTCCACAATTTCCAAACTCTGACTTCCAATTTTCACAGTGCCCTTTCCTTGTCTTTCCCCTCTTGTCATCACCATGGTCTTGCTTTTCTCTATACTGATTTTCAGGCCATACTTCTGAATATTTTCGTTCAGTGCATCTAGTTGTTTTTGCACTTCTTCGGTGTTCCTTCCCCAGACCACAATATCGTCTGCAAATAATAGTAACTTCATTTCTTTATGTCCATATGCTTCCTTTGTTACCAATCAAACAACACAAAAACTAGATGCAGGTTCTATAACCTAGAAAGTTCAGTTACAATCTTGTAACTTCATACAAACAGTTTTAGTTATCTGGGTAGAGTCATATCTTGTGATGGAAATGCCAAACTAGAACTCAGTAATTTTTCTAGGTTTGTGCCATGTCTTGTGTGGAGTTTCGCCTAGGACACCAAGCTGGCTCATCAGCGGGCTCTTGGTGTCTGTTTAATCTCGCCACACTCGCCCTTTCCCCCATACTGTATCTCTCCTTACATATCATATTCATTCCTGACCCTGTTTCTTGTAGGGCTGACCTAAGGAACTTCATTTCACATGCTTGTAGTTGACTCTCTTCTCCAGACTATATGTCATGATTGGCAGGAGGTAGCTTTTATACTCCCTTGTGCCAGATGAGGTTTCCTACTTGGTGGATCCTTTTGCAACTCTGTTTCAAACTTCTAGTTTGGCGTTATATTGGCTTTCACGGCCAGTGAATTAAAACTCAGCAATTTCTCTAGGTTTGTGCCGTGTCTTGTGTGGGGTTTAGCCTAGGAACATTGCAGTTCTATTAATACAAATGCTCTAGCACGTGCAATGATGCGAGTTATACCATCTATACCTATAAATACTTGCACATTTTTTATCAAAAAACTGATGTGAAAAATTGGAATACAGGTTTTAAATCAGCCATCCAAATATTGATGATTTTATTTGTACACCTCACTTGATACATGGTGTCGCAAGTGGCCGCTTCATGGTGCTAGCACGTGTTCAAGTGTTCTTGCTGATTTCCGTCTCGTGGCTTGACCCTGTTGTGATAGCACAGCACAAGTGTCAGTGAGGGCGTGGAGTCAGTAAACGACAAATAAGTGTTCAAGATACCTCGTCATAGGTCGTACACTGCAAAAGAAAATCTCGGCATCATCGAAGATGCAGAAGAAATAGGGAACCGTGCTACGGGAAGAAAATATGATGTGGACGAAAGCTGTACAAGTGACTCGAGGCAAAATAAAACTCATCTGAAACAGATGAGCAGGAAACGCCAGGCATTTCGTGGACAGAAAGCAAAGTTTCCAGAAATTGAAGAGGAATATTGTGCCTATATAAGTGAAAACAGACAGGACGAGATGTTCAATGCTTTCTTGGAAAGCCGGGCGACCAGAGCAAATCAACGGCCACGAATGTCTTTCTTTAGGGCTTCAAAGATGTGGAAGAGAGATCGGGACTGTATGGAGGTTGTTTAAGGCGTTCCCACCGAAACTTCTGCAGCTTAGTCGAAACAATGCAGGCAGCATGTCGTGCAACATTCCTGGGCGTTTGGACATACTGTGTTCACCATACACAGCAGACATTCCTGACTCTCCTTCTGCAGTCAAAAACTGCACTACACCTCGCTGTTCCTCCATAGTGACATGGGACTCACACACGACTCGCTGACCTCACATTGAGCCCGTCTAACAGACAAATGGCACAGTGGTTCCTTTCTGATTTCCACACGTATCTGCGTTACCACTGCTTGTTATATTGTCTGTCTTGTTTCCATTTGACTGCCCCTCATACATGAGATTGATGATGGTGAACAGGTGCCATCAAGTCGGCGTCGACTCCTGGCGACTGCATGGACGGACTGTCTCCATATCATTCGGTCTTCAGCCATATACTTCAGATCCTTCATTGACATAATCGATGGAGTCGATCCGTCTCAATGCTGGCCGCCCTAATCTCCGAGACCCTTCCACCTTTCCAAGTATAATTGTCTTTTCCAACGAATCAGAACGCCTCATAATATGTCCAAAATATGACAGCTGTAATCGTGTTATCAATGCTTCTAGAGACAGATCTGGTTTGATTTTTTGTCTTCTTGGCTGTCCAAGAAATACGCTGTATCCTTCTCCAACCCCAGAGCTCAAAAGCATCAATATACTTCCTATCTCGTTTCCTTGTGGTCCAGCTTTCGCCACCATATGTAGCTATGGGAAAACTAGGGCCTTAACCATTCTAATTTTAGTAGGCAAAGATACATCTCAACACTTGCTCTTCCGTGGGCAAGTCTTCGGCGAATGTCATGACTGCATGAGCCACTACTGCTAATGGTTGATCCCAACACATGGATTACCCAATGTTTTTTTGATTAAATTCTGGCGCTAAAGACTAAAGAGGTTAAGAACTGAACTTTCACATTAAACAGTAAATATATAACAAAGGCATGCCCACTTGGTTTGGTTCTCCGAAGCATTTAGCATTTCACTCTTTTTGCTGGCAAATGTATATCAGTAAGTGTTATCAAAGCTCTTAGGGCAATGCAATAACATCTGTTGGTCTGTCCGTTGGTGACTTGACTGTTGTACTTTGCAGGTTCAGGACATCACGTTCGCTGCCGACAGTCGGTGGGTGGCCGTGAGTACTTTGCGAGGAACGACGCACGTGTTCCCCATCACGCCTTACGGGGGACCTGTCGGTATTCGCACGCACACGACACCTCACGTGGTGAACCGTCTATCGCGGTTTCACAGGAGTGCCGGCTTGACCGCGGATGGCCGCAACAGCCCCGTTCCTTCGACCTGTCCGACATCGGCGGCCAATAACTACGAGTCCCTAGTCTCTTCCCCCGTGATGCCGTACCCCAACCCCCGCCTGCCGCCATATCCCCACCCCACAGTGATAGCTCCGCTGGCTCAAATCCGGCAACCCATGACGCACCCTCTGGTGTCGGGCATGGCACCCATGTCTCCCAACGCATCGTTGCAGCAGGCTTATCATCGCAACCAACCTAACAGACCTCTGGGCCGGTCCCAGTCTCTGAGCGACGATGGTGTCCCCGGGGGAGTGGTACCCCTGCGTATAGCCGCCTGCTTCGCTCCGCCGCGAGCCTGGCTGGTCGGCTCGCCCACCGTGGCCAGAGACAGCTCGGCCAAAGCCCGCAAGAGAGCAGTGGATTCTCTGTTCGTCATGGCCTGCCACGGGAGTCTCATAGAATACGATCTGGAGCCAAAACATGTCGCAGGTAAGAGTGCATCATACCATACTTACGAGAAAGTAGCGCTTTAACAGTTAGTCACCAGGTATCATAAAATTACAACAGGTTCAAAAAACATTGAAAGTAATTGACACATGCTCAGGATTGGATATATACATGTGATAAATGGGATAAGCATTTAAAATGAATCTGATTCGTCCATTTACTTAACCCCTCAAGCGTGATATTGTGAAACTCTGGGCTGCACCCAGATAGTGCATTATTTCTAGTCTACTCCCAATGGTAAGCACGGTATCATATATGCATTTTGCTATAATTTCTAAATGCACAAGCAAAAGTTGTAAAACCCCAAAAAATTAACATCAACATATAACATAACATTAAAAACATATTATCGTCGTTGGCCAATACTCCTGCATTACTAATTTCTATTCACTCAATGCCCTGGTCAGCGGCATGTCAATACTGGGACAACATCACAATCACCCCATGTGTTCATATTTCTTGGCGTATTATCACGTATTACATTGTCAGCGTCACTATCTTCACTCGAAGTTATAGCGAACTCATCACTTTCGTTGGCACTATTATTGAGCAAATTAGGCATTTCTTCGTCATCAATAACTTTACCAGGACCTGCACTGTTTGCAAACAAACTCACGGTCCGCTAGCGCGGGAACACGTGGCAGAGATCTGAAAAATAAATGACTGTGGAGATATGCTACACCTCGTGACAATAATAAGTAGCTCAAAGTGTAGCCGAAAGTTGACCAAATAACTATTACGAACTCCACTTAGCGGGCGTTTCAAATTCGACAGCGCACCATGCTAAGGGGTTAATACAATGGATACTTAAATGTATGTCTTGTAACCTAGCTTTTGGCTTGCCATCTCAGGGTAGCAGGGCGATGTACTCACTAAATGAATCACACGAAAGGAAAGTAACTTGACAAAAATTTAGTTAATTTATTAATGACTTACAGCCGTGTTGATATTGTGATCCGTAAGAAAAGAGCGGTATTTTTGAGGATCCAACCAGCCTTCTGGCTGACAACCTAAAAGAAAATACTGGCTCACTACGTAACAGACAATAAACGAGCTCACTGTGGCTCTCACATGAATGAGATAATACTTTCAATTTATAGCAGCATAAAGAAAACTCCCTGGGAAAATGGCTCTACTTTGGAAGAAAGTTGAAGTCTCGATCTACATGTGTCTCTTCTTCATCAAAATATAATAACGGTTCTTCACCACTTTCAGATTCTTCCTTTCCGGTTCTTACATCCAGTGCTTGATTTGTAAAAGAAGAGGTTTCGGTACTGTGGACTACCGGGTGGGGGTGGGGGGTGAGGGCTTTATGGAATATTGAAATATAGAGTTATAAAAACGATATTTTTTTTCTCATCACCTTTAAAAGTGAGTCAGTGGGCAAAATAGCAATCTAATTTTGATTCGACTTTTCCCCGATCAGAGGTTTTGGTACGGCATACCGGAGTGTACCGTCACAAATCTAGCCCTGGTTACATCACAATAGTACATGGATATGGATGAAGTTTAGCATAAGCAAAAGCGAGTGGATGATCACAACCAGGAAGAAGGAGAGAGTCACAACGGGAATAACAATTGGTGGGGGAAGAATTGAGGAACGTAGAGAGTTTCAAGTATCGTATCTGTGAAGCATGATACAAGAGAATGGAAGAAACGACAGAGAAATAAATGAGTGGGGGAGGCAAGCAGAATATATTCAGAAAAAGTGTTAGGAGCCTGGTATAGAGTAAGGATGTCCCTAAAAACAGCAAAGGGGTTATATATAGGACGTACTGTATGCCTCAGAGACCTGGGTTATGAAGGGAAGGGAGCGAAGCAGAATACAGGCTAGTGAGAAGCAGTATTGGAGTGACAAAGGTGGACAGGTTAAGAAATGCGACCAGAGAATTAGCCAAGGAGGGAGCATTACAGGATAGGATAGAGGAATCAAGGCTTAAATGGTATGGGCATGGGAGGAGGATACCCAGGAAGATACACTAGATGAAAATAGAGGGGAAAAGGCCAAGAGATAAGTGGCTGAAGGGTGTGGAGGACTGCATGCGAAAGAAGGGAGAAGACTGGACCAAGGTGGTGACGGAGAGACGGTGGCAAGACAGAAGACGATGGAGAGGCTTACATTCCAAACAGACCCGGCCAGTGGCTCGAAACTGTGCAAGATGATGATGATATCACAATGCACATCATTTTCTTGATCCAAATCCCTTCTGCGTTTGGCATGCCTCTTTTCATCCTGTTCCTTACATAATTTCTGGCAACTAAATACCCATCTCTCAATACACGTTACTTTTCTCCGACTGTCGTGACAGTCCAAATCGGAATTCCTTCACGGATAATCTTCTTCAATATTCGATTGATCTTCCAAAACCTTCTACTAGGTGCATTGTTGGTTAGTTGTGAACTTAGGCCACTATATAAGATGTTTAGCCCAGGCAATATGGTGGCCGTTTTGTAACCTCATGTTCCAACATCACAGTACACACCACGACGCTAATACATACTTATGTAATTACTAAATACATAAAGTTGATACCCATATCCAAAATAAAATAGTGACTTGATCAGCTAATATTTAATATTCCTGTCCTCAATATTGTGACAGAGTGGTGCGAGCACACCTGATGGCAGACTCGTGCGAGCGCGTGGCGCGCTGGCCTCAATTGTGAGTTGGGCCGGCAAGCTGGCAGTGGATGAATGGAGAAGGCAACGATACGAGAGAGAAGAGATTTAGGATTCGGTGAAAAGGCAGAGTTGAGATTTGGAGTGTAGTAGTTTCAGAAAGACTAGAGCTCGACGTTCCCAGTTTAAATATTAATGAATACTACATTAATATTTAGTAGTGTAAGGAGTAGTGTATTTGTATATGCCTGACCGGTTATTTCAAGAACCGTAAATGTAACAACTGGTGTCAGGCGTGTGGGGTCAGGCTATAGAGTAAATACATACTGAAAGTCTTGAGGTGTGTGAAATGACGACCAGGAAAGTTAAACTTTCAGCACTGAAGGTTTCGGAGTTACGTCAGGAACTGGAAGAAAGGGAAGTTGATTCTACGGGAATAAAATCTGTGCTGCAAGCGAGGTTAAGACAGGTACTGGTGGACACAGGTGAGGATCCAGAAACATTTCTTTTCGAGATTGCTGGTGGGACTGAGGATTTGTGTCAGGTATAAGAAAACATGGAAAAGAAAATCCGAACAGAAAATTCAGAACTATATAAAAATTTGGAAAAGAAAATAGCGGAAAACTCAGAGAATTTGGAAAGGAAGTTAATGGAAAATACTGGCAACCTCGAGAGGAAACTTCAAGAAGTAACGCTCACTACCGAAACCAAACTGAGGGAAGAATTTCAAGAATCCCTGCGGAAGTTCGAGGACGAGCTTGCGAGCGGTGTGCTTCCAAATAAAGACAAGCAGGAAAACGAAATTATTACCGCTGGTGGACCATCGGAAGGTAAGGAGCGTATACCTGTTTCCGCGTTTGGTCGGACTGACCTGCCGACTTTCGATGGGAAGTCTGCGTGGGAAGAATACCTCACCTTGTTCGAGACCGCTGCCATGATTAATGGGTGGTCGGATGCCATGAAGGCTTCATTGATGAGTTTGTCGCTGCGCGGGGAGGCCCTACGAGTCCTGCAGGCTGTTCCCTTGTCGGAAAGGCAGAACTACAACATTCTTGTACAGAAACTTGAAATGCGGTTCGGTCATTGTCACATGGAACAGCTGTATCGCTCCCAGTTTAGAAACCGTTGTCAGAGACCCAACGAGAACCTACAGGAGTTCGAAGCAGACATAGTACGTCTCGTTAGGAGCGCCTATCCAACAGTGCCCATCGATGTGTATGAGAGTCTTGCTACCGAGAAGTTTCTCGATGGGCTCCGCGAGATTGAGACGCAGCGGGCTGTGAAGCTGGCTCGTCCGCAAACATTGAATGATGCCTTGACTCTGGCTCTTGAGTTTGAGGCTGTCGAACAATCCGTGCGCGGCCAGGCTCGCATTCGAGCTCTGGAGAGAGACAAGGAGGTCCAGCCAGTGCCTTCCATAGAAGAAATCTTGGAGAAAGTACTTCAAGCCTTGCAGTCCAAGAAGAAACGGACGAGGTGCTGGGGCTGCAGGGAGATGGGGCATCTCAGAGATCGATGCCCTAAGTTTATGAATGGGAAACACCAGCCACAGGAAAACTAAACAGTGTTGATAGAAAGGGGCGACTGTCAACCAGCTGCAACACCAGGAATGCCCCCACTTCTACTATCGTCGCGTCTCTGGGTTGTCAAGCCAACTCTATTTTTATTAGTGGCCATGTGGACGGAGAGCCCAGAGACCTACTGCTGGATACAGGGGCCACAATGACAATAATCAGACCAGGCATCGTGAGACGAACAGTAACAACCACGGGATGGACAGTGCGAACGGCTACGGGGGAACCAGCCAACGTTCACGGGGAAATAGTCGTCAACTTCGTCATCGGTGATACCCAGTTTCGCCATCGTGTCTTGGTCGCTGATGTGGAGGAGGATGTCATTCTCGGGATGGATATCATGACCGAGTATAAATTTGGACTGGACCTGGAGAGTGGGATTTTGAGAGTTGGAAACGAGGAGGTAGTGCTGCAGAGGAGGAACACCTCATCGGTATGGGTGATCGCAGCGGTAGATGTTGTACTACCTGGGCTTAGTGAAGTGATGGTAGAAGGGAAGCCGGATGGTGGAGTTCCTCACGGCTGTGTCGTCATGGTAGGGCCTACGTTTGCTGACGATGAACCTGAACGTGGAATAGTGGTAGCCAGAGCTTTGGTCCGTGCAGGGGCGAAAATTCCTGTGCGAGTAATGAACCTTAATGATCGCTCAATAATCGTTCGGAAAGGGACCAGTTTGGGAAGCTGTTCGTCTGTGTCCTCCGTCATACGCCAAGTACAAACTGCTACTTCCTCATCCGATATATCTTCGGTGTGGCTCGACGGTCTTATCGAGGCAGCATGTCAAGAGCTTAATCCTGGGCAGAGCCGAGTAGTGAGGGAACTTCTTCGACGTCATAAGGATGCCTTCCAGGACGGGACCAGTAACGGAAGAACGAACGTGGTTCAACATCGCATCGATAAGGGTGACTCAAGACCAATTCGCCAGACTCCCAGAAGATTACCACTAGCCAAGCGAGAGGAAGCAGAGCAGATAATAAATGATATGGCTCGCGATGGGGTGATTGAACCTTCAAGCAGCCCATGGGCTTCGCCAGTGGTCCTGGTGAAGAAGAAGGATGGATCTACACGGTTTTGTGTAGACTACTGTCAACTGAACAATGTGACGAAAAAGGACAGTTACCCACTACCACGCATCGATGATACCCTAGGCACCTTGGGTGGGAGCACGATCTTCTCCACGTTGGATCTCAAGAGTGGATACTGTCAGGTAGGATTGGACCCTAGGGACAAGGAGAAGACCGCCTTTACGTTTGGTTCTGGGCTTTGGGACTTCACAGTTATGCCATTCGGACTCTGTAATGCCCCTGCGACCTTTAAACGACTGATGGATCGCGTTTTAAATGGGCTGTCTTGGGAAACATGCTTGGTCTAATTGGATGACATCATCGTTCTGGGAAGAACTTTTGAAGATCACCTGAGAAATCTCGACCAGGTGTTCTTATGTCTTAAGCAAGCCAACCTTAAGCTTAACTCCAAGAAGTGCTTCCTGTTTCGGAAACAAGTTAACTACCTCGGCCATGTTGTTTCCGGAGAGGGAGTCACCGTGGATCCGGAAAAGATTAACACGGTGAAGGAATGGCCAGTACCGAAAGATAAGCAAGAAGTCAGGAGTTACCTCGGACTGTGCACCTATTACCGTCGATTCGTGCCAGGATATGCTAACATTGCTAAGCCTCTGACCAGACTTACCGAGGAAAGTCGGAGTTTTGTGTGGGACGCGACCTGTCAACAAGCCTTCGAACAACTGAAGGAGGTATTGACCAATGCTCCTATCCTGAGTTACCCACAACCGGAAGGACTATTCGTTTTGGACACCGATGCTAGCAATGTGGGAGTAGGTGGCGTGCTTTCCCAACTGCAAGGTAGGCAAGAAAAGGTGTTAGCTTACTTCAGCAAGGTTCTTTCTAAACCGGAGAGAAAC
Source organism: Meconema thalassinum (assembly GCA_946902985.2). Lineage (NCBI taxonomy): Eukaryota > Metazoa > Arthropoda > Insecta > Orthoptera > Tettigoniidae > Meconema > Meconema thalassinum. The sequence continues at coordinate 4,473,257 of OX336390.1, forward strand.
TACTGCGTAACTAGAAGGGAATTGCTCGCTGTAGTGAAGTCAGTGGAGCATTTCCACAAATACCTCTATGGGAGGAAGTTCCTTCTACGGACTGATCATACAGCGCTTACGTGGCTACTGAGCTTCAAGAACCCGGAGGGACAGGTAGCCAGGTGGATTGAAAGGCTCGAGGAGTACGACTTCGACATTGAACACAGGGCTGGCCTTAAGCACCGAAATGCTGATGCTCTGTCAAGGAGACCATGCGCACAAGACTGCAAGCACTGCAATCGGATTGACGAAAAAGTTGCAGCAGTGAGAAGAAGCACGGTGATCGACGACCACTGGAAGGATGAGGAAATCCGTAAGGATCAAGAAAATGACCCGGACTTAAAACACCTACTGCGGTGGAAGACGTCCGAGCAATGACCGACTTGGGAAGAGGTAGCTCCCTTCTCGCGCACTGTGAAAGTCTACTGGGCTCAATGGAATTCCATGATTTTGGAAAACGGGGTGCTAAAGAGGGTACTGGGGAGAGAGGACGGGGCTCAGGAGAGGCTACAGGGTATTGTTCCACGAAACAGAGTGCCCGAGGTACTGCAGTTGCTGCATGATGGAACGTCTGGGGGGCACCTTGGAGTTCGAAAAACCATGGAGAAAGTTCGAGAGCGGTTTTATTGGGCTAATTACTCAGATGATGTACGTGAATGGTGTAGGAAGTGCGTGGTTTGTGCCACTGCTAATGGGCCACAGAAGAAGAGAAGAGCAGCGATGAGACAGTACAACGTTGGTGCACCGTTCGAACGGATCGCCATCGATGTAGCGGGCCCTTTCCCTACGACTGAGAGTGGGAATAAATACATCTTGGTGGCAATAGATTACGTCAGCAAGTGGATAGAGGCATATGCGTTGCCCAACCAAGAAGCTGTGGTGGTTGCCGAGATGCTAATAAAGGAGCTGGTGAGCCAATTTGGTGTACCCTTGGAACTGCATTCCGATCAGGGGCGAAATTTCGAGTCGTCGGTGTTCCAGGAGATGTGCCAGATTCTCGGAATCCGGAAAACGAGAACGACTGCCCTGCACCCACAGTCCGATGGAATGGTGGAGCGCATGAACAGGACAGTAGAGAAATACCTGTCGAAAATTGTCTCCGACCACCAGCGGGACTGGGACAAGTTTCTCCACTTGTTTCTACTGGCATATCGCTCTTCTATCCATGAGACCACAGGCCAAAAACCAGCTAATGTGCTGTTTGGCCGAGAACTGGGGTTGCCATGTGAACTGGCGTTCGGTTGCAAACCTGAGGATAATGTCGTTGGGGAGGACTACATCTCCGGCCTTCGTCGAAGGATGGATGACATTCACGACCACGTTCGCAAAAACATTCAGAATGCGAGCGACAGGGTGAAGGAGCGATACGACGTAAGAGCCGAATCAGGCGGGTACCAAGCAGGAGATCTAGTCTGGCTTTTTGACCCTAAACGACGGCGAGGGTTCTCTCCAAAGCTGCAACACTCCTGGGACGGACCATATGAGGTACTGAAGAGGATTAACGACGTCGTCTACCGTATCAGGAGGAGACCGAATGGCAAACCCCGAGTGGTCCACTTCAATCGGATGGCATCGTTCCTGGGCGACAACCATGACGAGGAGCACGGGCAACTCGCCCGTATATGTCGAGTCCCGGAGTCGGAACGATCGTTCGAAGAATTCATGTCCCAAAGTGGTACTGACCGCAATGTTTGTTATGACGTCAGTACTGAGATTCGACAGGATTTATTCCAAACCGCCAGTGAGTATGCCTTGGCTCACTCTGTGGCTAAGGACCTGAGGATGAGCCGAGGAATCGCCCAAGTATTCCGGCGGAAGTATGTTGGGATTGAAGAGCTGCAGCGTCAAGAGCCTCATGTCGGAAACGTGTTGTATTTACCCAGGAACGAGCGATCGCTATTCTATCTAGTGACGAAAGAACTTTCCCATCAGAAACCGACCTATCGTGCCGTCTGGGATACACTACTTGCGATGCGAGAGCTCCTACTGCAGCGGAACATATCCAGATTAGCTGTGCCCAAGTTGGGCTGTGGGCAGGATGGATTGGACTGGAGGATCGTAAGAAGCATGCTAGAAGAAGTCTTTCGGCGCACAGGGATTGAAATTCTGGCATGCTGCTGGTCCCAAATAGACGGGGTGTCTGCTCCGGGACGGAACAATCTTAAGGAGGGGACAGTGTGACAGAGTCGTGCGAGCGCGTGGCGCGCTGGCTGCAATTGTGAGTTAAGCTGGCAGTGGATGAATCGAGAAGGCGACGATACGAGAGAGAAGAGATTTAGGATTCAGTGAAAAGGCAGTGTTGAGATTTGGAGTGTAGTAGTTTCAGAAAGACTAGAGCTCGACGTTCCCAGTTTAAATATTAATGAATACTACATTAATATTTAGTAGTGTAAGGTTTGATAAATAAAGAAGTAGTGTTTTTGTATATGCCTGACCGGTTATTTCAAGAACCGTAAATGTAACAATATTATAATAATAATACAAGAAATATCGCACTTACTGTAATATCAAATATCCAAAACCAATAATTAGTAATGACATTGCATCTACTGCCCGAATCATCCAAAATGTGATCGTGCCACAATATGGATAATTAAATACCCCCAATTAACCGCACAAGGCGAAAACCTGAAGTGAGCTATGTAACTGGATAATTATTATACCCGTCAATCAAGGATAAGGTGCGATGAATTTTATTTTCCGCATGGTTTAATGGCCTGACTAGCTGCATGGTGCCTGCTGTGCCCAAGACTCGTCTCTTCCTACAAGGTCACGCCAGGTTACAAGCTTGCAGCAGTATGTGCAACGGACCAGCGCACAAATACGAATGTGTTATGCGATAATTATGCCATAAAATTTCATTAACTAATATTTCGTGTTTTAAAATAGGGTGAGACGAATATGCTTGGAAATACATGCAGAGGCAGATGAGAATTTATCATGGAAAAGGAATGAGCATAATTGGGAATATGTGTGAGTAAGAAGAGATCCTTAAAGAATTTTGACATCATGTAAATATTTGTAATTTTCCTATATAATCAGGTCACTGGAGGCTGAGTGTATCTTCAGCAAGGAAGGGGTGTGCTGATTAGATCCCGTGACCTCTAATCACTGTAACCAACCGCGACACCAAGCAACCTTTACGAAGTAGTGGTTTTGCTTGGTAGTTGTTGGTGACGATACTCCCGGCGGTCCGTCTGGATGGAAACGGGTAGAAGGAGTACCAGTTTGTCCGCTAGATGGCTTAAGGGTCGAGGGTCATTTCAGGAGCTACTGCCACGGGGAAACAGGGGATGAAAGAAAAGTAACCAAGTTAAAAGAAATGGGGTGTATTTAAAAACAGAAAAACAAATACAAGAACAACAAAATAAAACAGAGCAAGGAACACACTATTTACCTTGAGGAGAAGAAACTAATCCAACACAGTTTAACTTGAAAGGTACTTCCTAGTCATGGTACAAACCACGACCCAAAATTACATGCACTAAAGGCCATACAAAATTCGCCAAATTACAACCCACAAAGGAAAAAAACGCGTCTGTTAAGACTCAACATAAAATTAAATAATGTTAGCACTTTAAATCGCGTGCATGTGGACAATAAGTTATTAAATTACAACCAAAATAAAATTATCCGAGAATTCATAATAGAACAAAAGTACGTTGAAGACATTGACCGCCACGGTATGATTCAAAAAACAGAATGGTGACAATGGACCAACAATGTTCGATTGTCGTAACAGTGACAAAACAAATGACAAATCATCACCGGTTCCAGTCTCTTCCTGGGTCGGGTTGCGAATCAAGGACCTCCACAGTTGTCTATCCCTCCACCATTCATTTCGTTCTTTCAATATTTTTTTTTCTTTTACTGCTCTTTTCTGTATGCTCTCCTTCACCGTATCTCTCCACCTCTTTCTGGGCCTTCCTCGTGGTCTTCTTCCTGGTATTTTCTCCATAAATATTCTTTTTGTTACTGTATATTCTTCCATTCTCATCATATGTCCATACAACTTCAGCTTACTGGTTTCTATCTTGTCTTGCAGTTTTGGGAACCCAGTTCTCTCCCTATGTCCACATTTCTGATTTTATCCCTCCGTGTCTTCCCAATTATTCCTCTAAGGAACTTCATCTCGGCTTTCATCGCGTTTTGTTGTGGACCAAGTACCTGCTGCATATGTCAACATTGGTGTGTAATACATTGAGAATAGAACTTGCTGGTTCCATACTAAACCTCTCACACACTGGTAAACCCATTAGCTTGTTGGATTCTCTTTCCAATTCCTTCATTTATTGTACCATCTTCTGTGAGTATTCTCCCCAAATACTTAGAGCTTTTTACCATTTCCAATGGATTTCCATCGACTTCAATATTCTGTCTTCCTTCTCTCCTGTTTCTTGTCATCACTGTCAATAACAATACCCCCTTCAAATCAAAAAGCAATCAAACTCAAGAAAATAGCAAAAGGAAAAAAAATAAAAAGAAGGGACCTCATAACAACTCTGCATCTGGGCAAACCAGACAAATGCGTCAACCCCAATTAAACCCCAAGAAACTAAAAGAAACAAAGCAATGTCCCTGTCGGTACGACGCAATCGCAAGCGCACATCAAAATATCAGGTCGCCCTTGTCCCTGTACTACGTAGCCTGAAAAGACGAAAATTGATAAACAATTCAAAATACAGTACACACAATCCTCGCCGATACACGAGGCAACAAGCCGGACATCAACAAAAGCAACAACAAAATTTACCTAAATAATGAATATATTCAGGAGCAACTGAGTTCCTGTTAACGACAAGACCAGTGAGTGAGGTAACATTTGGAGGTGAAAAGTGTAGTGGAGATAACCGAACGTGGCACACAGGCAGAAGCATCAGAAGCTTAGTGTGGAATTGAGATGTCCCGATACTAACCTATTTTCCAGAAACATGGACAATGATGAAAAGAGACATAAGCAGAGTACAGGCGAGTGAAGTAGGATAGGAGTAACAAGAAGAGACACGGTTAGAAGTGACAGGATGAGGCAAATAGTGAAAGAGGAGCCCTTGTAGGGTAGGATTGAGACATCAAGACTGAGGTGGTATCGATGGAAGAGAAGAGTACACATGAAACGCAGATGCAGAAGAAACGACAAAGGGGAAGACCAAAGGAGTGGGGGAGTGTGGAGAGGACTGGACCAGAGTGACCTATGTTCCAAACAGACCCGGCCTCGGGTTCACAAAAAAAAAAAAAAAACATATCTGTTACAAAATGTGTTAGGAAAAACCTGGAAAAGTCTTGATAAAAATACCGTGGAATAGGAGAGTTGTGGACGTGAAACTAGATAAGTTGAAATAGTTAGGTTATAACTAACTGATAGTTTGGTTTGTATTCGAGGTAGACAGATAATGGAATGAAAACGTTGGAAATAAGTGTTACGAGGTAATGTTCTCCCTCCTCGCCCTTACATCCCAACTTTCCTCCCCAACGGTACTTGTAGCTCACCCATTGGGTGTCCGTCTCGAAGCAGCTACAAAACTGGCGAGCCGAACATGTCCTCGGACACTCCCGGCACTAAAAGCCATACGGAAAAAAAATAAAAATGTTCTCATTCCAATATTTGTAACAGATTTTAATTCGTGAGCTTTTGGAACAAGAATATTTTTAGAATCGTCTTTTATGGCAAAATTTATATTAAGTGTATATTCTTGCACATTTATATGTCCTAAATTTCATTGAGGAAGATTACAATGTGACTGAAACCGGCACGGTTTTAATGTACAACATATTATATTGCCCTGGGAGGGGAGGGGGGGGGGGGTAGCTCAAATTAGGGCGGTGTTTACTAAAATAAGTTAAAACATGTCTGCAGGGCGAGTTCGTGCGTGTGAATGGCTTGTGAAGTGAGGAATGAATGAGACAGGAAGACTGAATGATGGCCTTGCTTACGGAGCAGGTATCGAGTGCTGACTCAGTGTTTACAAGCGTTCAAGCCTGTGTGGTGTAGCTGAGCGAATACTTGCTGGTAGCGAGTCAGGGTTCGAGCTAGAAGCTCAATAAGTACAAGGAGGCAATTTAAGAGGGTGTGAATGGTTCAATTCGCACAAGTGTGATGTGGAATGCGTCGCTAGTTAAGCGCTGTGACGTGAAGTGTACAGAAATTAATGAGATGATTACAGTAAACTAGGTTTGGAATAGAAAGGAATTGCTGAGGAGAACCTTGAGTACACTCACCTGAACTGCAGAACGGTCGCGAAGACGTCGGACGACAACTCGGTGAACGAAAGATCCTTAGTCTTTGGTGGGGCTGGTATTTAAGCAAATTGCCCATGTTTGTGTAATGTGGTCAGCAGATTCCTGCCCCACATAGCAGGTAGCTGTATGTATGTTTAAATTTAAGTTGTAAGAAATATCACGTGTGTACAAGAAGGCCTGCTAAGCTAGTGTACTTGCAATGGCTGTATGCTTGTTGTTGGTTCCTCTTAGGGGTTGTGGCATGAAACGGGGGTGAAAGGTGGTGACCCCAGGGTATAACAATATATTGACTTATGGTTATATAAATATTATTATAATTACATCGTCTATAAGTAATTGGGCTATCGTGGTCATTTAACTATACCATATATTGGGAGAGCTAGCACTGATGCGTGGGAGCTGTATTCTCATTGCGGCAGGTATCCCCAAGGAGAAGGTATGCGACGACACTGCCATCGAACTGGAGGTTCGCGCCAAGGCTCAGTGGCTGCTGCTCCGACCACCCCACTCGAGCGAGTTGCAGCCGCCGCTAAGTGCCAGCAACCCACTGATGGTCCTGCCCGACCGCTTGCCTCCCACCAGCGAGTCCCGCTCCCAAGATGTGGACGAGCGCTGGCTGTCCCAAGTGGAGATCGTGACTCACGCAGGTCCTCATCGCCGCCTCTGGATGGGCCCCCAGTTCACCTTCAAGACCTACAATGCTCCCGCTGGGTGAGTCCAGACTTGTGAGGTGAAGGTATTATCATTATTCATGGCAGAGTAGTATATGTTAGCAAATCAATGCATTAACCCCTCAAGCGTGATATTGTGAAACTCTGGGCTGCATTATTTCTAGCCTTCTCCCAATGGTAAGCGCGCTATCATATGCATTTCGCTATAATTTCCAAACACACAGGCAAACGTTTTCAAAAAACACACAATAACAACATACGGTATAACATAACATTATAAACATGGTGGCCATTACTCCTGGAAAACCTGGAAATCCTGGAAAACTCCTGGTATTTTATTAGGTCTGGAGAACTCCTGGAAAACTTCTGGATAATGACAAAAAAAATGAAAACTCCTGGAAAATAACCACTGTTAGTTAATTATAAAAATCTTCCCATCTTAAATCATACTGCCACTGCGGTTTAGGGTGAGCACTCTATCGTTAACGGAAGATATTTCCTCAGGCTACCTGTTCCTGTGTGGGAGAACACGCGATAGTATTTTTGGAAAGCATATTGAGTATAGACAACTTCACCGCAATAAAATTGCAGGCGGCATTCTTTTCTCATTTTTTTTAAAGCGGATATTTGAGTCACAAAGGCTTTTTTAAAACAACAATTAAATCATTTGTGTGTAGGCTTGCGTATCAATAACGCAATTTCCAATGAATTTTGTCAACATCTGTATAAGTAAACCAAACACAACTGCTTTGTTTTCGTCTTGAAGTAGGCAACTGATAAAGACCCCCCCCGACTCGTGCTTATTTTTAAGTCTGGAAAAATGTGAATTACTCCTGGAAAATTCCTGGAAAATCGTTGACCGATTTCAGTGGCCACCATGTATAAAGGATAATGAACGACGCACAGGAAAAGACAGCAATAGAAACGCGTATGCATAAATTACAAAGGTGTTTTCATACGACAAAAGATATATAATAAAATAACCTCATCATGGAACACTAAATTAAGGCATTATCAAACAGTGGTCAGACCTGAAACTCTGTATGCAGCAGAAACACTTAAATTAACAAGATTTGGTGATTTAGACAGATTTAGACCAATTCTGAGAAAAATACTGGGAGATAAACGAAATAATAACGCAGAATCCAAATGGAGAGTTATATTTGAAATGTGAAACATTAACTAATGTTATGAAAAAGAGATGATTACAGTTTTTTGGGCACATAGTAGACTAACTAAACAGATCTTCAACTTGCTGACTAGTTACAAATCCAAACCCACAGAGTTCATTGAAATTGACAAAGATTTGACAAATGCCAGAATTCAGACAGACACAATAGCAAACGGATCACTCTTCAGAGAAGCTATTCAAAAGGCAAAATTTCAAGAAAGACAACTGGCAGAAAGTGGACTCACGAGGAGAAAGATCGACACTCTAGAAGGATGAAAGAAATTTGGAAACAACGGAAATTGAATACAATGGACAATAACCAACGTTGATTCATCACACTTTCCAAATGGGTTATTCGAAAGAAGAAGGAAAAGATAACATTATAAACATACAATAACTCGATGATCCCTGGTCAGTACTGGGACTTGGTGTGGTAGATTTCAAAGCCCCGGCTGTCCTGGCCAGTTTCTGCAGTGACACTTGGTCTCCTTCCTCTGTCCCTTCTTCGTGCATACTACACGTTTCTTCCTTCCGATGGATTTGTACGCAGTTCTATTGTTTTCTGCCAGAAAATGTCATCCCGTAAGTCTTGTCGCGTCTCCACATCAGATGGTCTGCCTGATCTTTTCCCAACATTCCTGTCCAAGTATTTTGCAATCATTTGGTCCACCAATGTTATTCTGAATTGTAAGTGTGTCCCTTTGAATCGTGCTTTATTATACATTATGTAGGCATTCAGTATCGATACATTGATGAGGTGTCGGAAGAGTTTTCTGTACCATACTCTAGTTTGTTTCTTTTCTAAAAGAAATGCCTCTAAAATTTGGTCCTTAAGATCTACCCCACCCATAAAGTTATTGTATCCACCCCCTTCACATACCTTGATACAGTGGTTCGTGTGTCCCCATGGCATGTAGTTAACATTGCAACGTTCCATTTGTCTATCCATTTCAACCTTGCCTGTTTCAACCTTTTTTCAACTTTTTCTTCAATATCTGTGGCATGTTCTTTCATGAAACCTTTGCAGTCCTTACGCCATCAGTACGGTTTTCAAGCACAAGAACAGGTCAGGGCTACTATAAAAATTGTCCATATAAATACATGTTCCTACATCTAATAATTGTTCAGCCAGGTACAAAACAACCCTAGTGGATAGTGGATCATCACACATTGCAATATGCTCCCTGCACCTGTATGAATGATACCCGGCAGTGCTGTCACATAGTTCAAACAATTGTATACCAAATCGCACGCTTTTTAGTGGCAAATACTGGCGCCAAGACAGCCTTCCTTTCCATAATAACAAGGACTCGTTCATAAAAGTCTCTCTCCCTGGACTGTAGTTACCCTGGAATCTATTTTGAAAATGTTGCATTATAGGCATTATTTTATAGATGCATCCATACTTTTGTTTCTGAATTTTATTGTCGAAATCCGTGAAATGAAGAAATGTATAAAGCAAGGAAAATCTCCCTTCTGGAATGAAAGGGGTTTCAACGAGATATTCTGAACAATACCCATCAGTATACCTCATTGGAATTAGTAGGGGTCCAGTTAGACAGCCGAGATTTCTTTAGTAATTGGAGGCGTATTCTATGTTGCTGTAAGTATTTATCAGCGTATGCATTGGTTTCACGATAGGGTCAATTAGTACATCATCTACAAACATTTCATGGAAGCAAATCGGTGTTCCTTCCGCTGGGTCCATTTTATTTTCACACGCGGGCTTACAATATCACAGTCACCCCATGTGTTCATATTTCTTGGCATATTATCACAAATTACATCGTCAGCGTCTCTATCTTCACTGGAAGTTTTAGCGAACTCATCCTCTATATCGCTGTCACACTCTGAATCACTTTCGTTGGCACTATTATCTAGCAAATTAGGCATTTCTTCGTCATAAATAACTCCGCTAGGACCCGCCATATTCACAAAGAAACTGACGGTCTGCTAGAGCGGGAATACGTATGCAGAGATCTGAAAAATAAATGACGGTGAACAAATGCAACACCTCCTGGCAATAATAAGTAGCTCGAAGTGTAGCCGAAAGTTGCCTCTTCCTGCCATCTTACGACCAAACAAATAACTATTACGAAATCCACGTAGCGGGCTTTTCAAAATCAACTTCGCCTCATGGCACCGTACATGCTGTGAATGTAGCAGACTAGTAGGATACACGTTAAGGGGGTTACAGTGCTCCAATGTGGGTGTTCAGTACTGTGTGTAGAAACAAGAACTTACATTGTTGAGTGTTCTTCATCAAAACTAAATTTTTGTTGGTATCTTGGTATTCGCGCCATTGATATCACCGCCATTATCTCAGGTAGTGGTCAAGCTATTTGCCTGTCAACAAAGTGGAACAGTTTCGATTCACAGTCAATGCATGTGAGACTTTCAAAGTGAAATGCCATGTCCTGTGGTTCAGATTTCACGTAAAAAGGAGGTCTCGTGGCTCACGATCACAAGATTAACGGTCACGTGAAACTACAAGCATCAGCATCTCTCCTTCTCAAAACATCCCTGTTAAGAACATACCAAGTCATGGGACTAACCTTGAAGTACGATTCCACGCCCTATGGTTTTCAGTTCACCCTTTCCCTTAGCCGCCAATATTATATGTAAACAGGCTATTAACATGAAGGAAAAGTGAATAAAGTGACAAATATATTTTCTACGGTACCACGATAGATGACGCAGTACAAGCACGTGGGTTGTGATCCCCCACTCCACAAGGCAAGGGCACCCTCATCTTAACAGCACAAAGTTCACTGATAAGAATGGAGTACAATACACTAAGACAATGACAATCACAGGACTTGAACCAAAGCAAATGCAAAACCCCAAAATACATGAAACACACCTTCATACAGTGAGATTCCTTTGCTGCAGTGGGGACGGGGGCGGCTGCCAGAATGCCTTCCATCAGCTAACCGAGTTCGGGCCGCGACAGCGCGCAGGCGAGGAAACCAGGATCATTATAGTCATTAACTCACTAAACTCTCATCAACGAGGGTGTGAAGTGTCAGCGCACAGAAGGTAGCATTAACAACAGCTTCTTGCATGATTTAATTAAAGGTGAGATCTTACCTTTTCACAGATGATGCTGAAAATGTTCTCCTTCAGCTGGCAGACAGTAACTTTGGTTGCATTATGTAGCTACTCCTGCACCCCCCTGCGTGTTTACTGTAATTAATCGAAGCGCAGACCTATGTTTAATTGTGAGGTAATTTAAAATACAGATCAATTACCCGTACTCTAGTGGAGCTGGAGAACAGATATCCCTCACAACAGAAGGGAATCACAACGTGTAAACGCCAATTTATTTATACAGTCCCGACGGTATTAGGGTATCCGAGGCCTAGGGATTGGCCCTTGTCTCATCTTTCCTGATCCCTCCTTCTTCCAGGGGTCAGACCTCTTGTTTTCGTTTCATCATATTTCCTTTTCTCTTTAAGATTCCCGCACTGTTTTTGTTAATTGGACTCCCGTGTATCTAAATTCTATTTAGTGATTTTTTTTCATCTACACTCCATTTTGTAGGTGTTTTCAATCTCCGTTGCATTTTGTAAGTCTTTTCGATCTAAATTGCATTTTGTGAGGGTTTTCAACCTCAATTGCATTTTGTAAGGAATGACAATCTAAATTGCTTTTTAGTAAGTCTTTCATTATAGGGGCTGGGGCTTTTGTGAATATTTTGAATTTCAATTGCACTTTGTATTTTCAACCTAAACCTCTTTTTGCAAGTATTTTGATTCTCAATTGCATTTTGTGGGTATTTTGAATCTAAATTACATTTTGTTAGTATTGTCCATCCAATTGAGTAGTTTGAATCTACCGTACATTTTGTAAGTATTTTCAATTTCAATTGCATTTTGTAAGTATTTTGAATATAAATTGCACTTTGTGATTATTTGGAATCTGAAATGTGCATTTTTCAATCCAAATTGCATTGTGTATTTTCAATTTCAATTGCATTTTGTAAGTATTTTGAATTTCAATTGCACTTTGTGAGTATTTTGAATCTGAACCTGCCTTTTTCAAACTAAATTGCATTTTGTAAGTATTGTCCGTCCAATTGAGTAGTTTGAATCTACCGTGCATTTTGTACGTATTTTGAACTTAACCTACATTCTGTGTGTATTTTTCAATCTATTCCTTTTGTGAGTATTTTTGTTCTAAATTCCCTTTTATAAGTATTATCGCTCTCCATTTTGTGTGTAGTTTCAATCTGAGTTCCTTTTTGTAAGTATTTTTAGTCTAACTTAATTTTCGTTCTGGTTTCCACTTCATTGACATTTTTGCTATCACCCAAACCATTAGGGGCCGATAACCTAGATGTTAGGCCCCTTAAAACAACAATTATTATCATCATCATATTTACACAGTAGGATGCCTGTCTGTCAGCTGAAGGAGAACATTTTCAGCATCTTCTGTGAAAAGGTAAGTTCTTTAGCCATGATTTGCTGGTTAAATTACCATTAATCACACATTTCAAAACAAGTGTCCAAAACATTAGATCAATTTATAGTTTACAGTTTATTCCGTCAAGCGTTCATATTGAGCTCTGTTGGAAACCCATGCCACAATCCCCAATGTCTCTTAATTTGGAATGTCGGACCAACGTACATGAGGTCCAGTACTTGTTATTCATGTCTCCAAGTTAAGGGTTCAATCCGAGGCAGGGGAGTCTTGCACAAGTTCATTGTAATTACCATTTCACCCTGTAACTAGAGTGTTATGAGGCTCCATTCATATTGAGCCTTGTTTCATGTGGGGATGTTCTTTCGGCCTTAATGGTGCCATTCTACCTCTTCTGACAAGTGAAAGAGCGTATCGCTGTGTAGTAACTTGTGAAGTGCCAAGGCCTGTGGTCCTTGTTTGTTTTCAGCACGCCATTGTCACTGCTGGAGATGGAGGCGGTGGATGTGGGAACCGGGGTCGGGTCACGACCTGCTCGCTCCAATCCGGTCAACATGCCGCTGTCGGGAGGTGGACGGCCCATCGTCCCTGTGCTCATAGAGTCTGGTTCTGCCAGTAAGTGTTCTATGTTCTTCTTTCCTAGCGTTGGCACATTAATCTATTGTATTCAAAGTGTTCCAATACAAGGAAAAATCAGTGAAAAACGCAAAATATACATCGTATTAAAACTCAGCAATTCTTCTAGGTTTGTGCCGTGTCTTGTGTGGGGCTGGCTCATCAGCGGGCTCTTGGTGTCCCTTGGCTGTGAATGCCTATCTTTTTGGAAGCCTTCATAGGGAGGTTATGGTTGCTTGAACCTTTAGTTCTCACAGTAAAGGGGTGCAGGTGCGCTTCGTAAAGAGGGAACAAATTGGCCCGTAAGTGAGAAAGTGAAGCTGGCCACCGGGCCCACCTCAAGTTCAATGACAGCTTCAAATGCGGCGGAGGGTTGTGGAGGGGCGAGAGGGGGCGGAGGAAGAAAGGTTGCTTCTTGTGACAGATTTATAACAGAGAGGTACAGTCAGTCAGTTGTTCCCAACGTGCTACTTATTTACCAGTCACATAAAAGAGGTGAGGACTACCACAAAGATATGAACTGTGAATATTATATTCGTTGGTTAAAAGAGAAGTTGATCCCTAATTTGGAACGCAACTCGGTGTTTGTTATTGATAACGCATCGTACCACAACACGCAGAAAGAATGGTTCATTATTCACAGTACAGTGCTGAACTATATAGTCGTAATATTTTCGTTACTATATTATTCCATCACACTTATTAGTGACATTTAATTATTCTAATCACCTCTAATACAGTTTGTAACAAGTGAATGAGTGACAGTTGCTGCGGGAACAGAGTGTACTTCTGACGACTGACGGGTGACGCAGCGGACAGCACCCAACAGGCTGAGGAAAGCAGACTCTCTCTTCAGCTTCCTACTTGATTATCAGAAGGGTCAATTAGTTCTGAGGCAGTTCTAGCTCGCAGTTCGCTACTCTTGTGGGGGTCCAAGCACAGACACCAAGAGCCCGCTGATGAGCCAGCTTGGTCTCCAGGTGAAACCCCACACAAGACACGGCACAAAGCTAGAGGAATTGCTGAGTTTTAACACTGGTCGTGAAAGCCAATATACTGTACATCGTATTATTCATATAATGAAAATTACTTTTCGAAACATATTTGTAATCACGGTCAAGAATCTAACGACTCTTATTAAACTAGAATAAATAAGGATGCTTAGAACATTCATTTTATTAGCGCAACCAAATGGAACTACGATATCATCGTGGATCAAGGACGACAGACAAACATTTTTAAAATGAAATTAAACTACAGTAATCGATGGAACTGACGGACAATCGCTAATGTTTGCTCTGGGAATGTCCAGTCGACTTTTCAGGGTTAAGAAGTTATTCTTCCCTGTCACTACTGTGGTATTGTGTTACATCATCACCCAGGTCACTTCACTCTCGCCAATGCAGAGTGAGTTCGATTCCTGGTCGAAGCATGTGAGATTTTCGAAGTGGAATATCACATCCTATGGGTCGGATTCCTTGTAAATATGGTGGTCCATGCCTCGCATGATCGCCAGATTAACGGTTACATAAAACTAAAATCTTCCTTTGAAGTTCAATGAACACTAAATGATTACTGTGAAATATCACTTGCAGGCCTCCGAGAGATTGGATGACGAGCATGAGGAATTGTTTCTTTTAACGTGACGGTTTTCCAGTTGAAGGAACTGTAACTAATTTAGGACCTCTTTGTAAACATTTCTGCTATATTAATATATAATATAACTGCTGGTCAAATTTTGTATACTTTGAAAGATTTTGATAGTATTTTTCTACGATGGCTGTTTTTTTTTTCAAGTTCCGATGGACTGTATAAAACTAACAGATTGACATACCAAACTGATTTTACCACTAAATGTTTGATCGTTTTATTCTTAAGTCTCAACATAATCGCCAAATCGATTGAAACATTTGTCATATCGTTACATCAGCTTTCCAATGCCCTTGGCAAAACATTCTGCCGCCACTGAGGTGGGTACGTTTGGATAGTCTCCTAAAGTGTTTCCTTTTTGGCGAGGTGTTGCCGCCCAACCATACCTTCAATTCTCAAAAAGGGTGGTTTGGACTAAACGGCTGATGGTCCAAAGCTTCACACTTTAATTCTTTGAAAAAGTCCATCGTAAAGTTGCCGCAGTGAGGTCGTGAATGATTTTCACGTTTTTCGAGAATTGAAGGTATGGTTGGGCGGCAACGCCTTGCCAAAAAGTAAAAAACTTCAGAAGACTCTCCAGACGTATCCACCTCAGTGGCGGCAGAATGTTTTGCTTAGGGCATTGGAAAGCTGGTGTAACGATACGACAAGTGTTTCAATCGTTTTGGCGATTATGTTAAGACATAATAATAAAACGAGCAAACATTTAGTAGTAAAATCAGTTTGGTACCGGTATGTCAATCTGTCCATCGGAAGTTGAAAAAGAAAAAGAAACAGCCCTTGTACAGCTGAGCAGACGATAAGGTGTTATAAAGTATGTTTCATCCCAATCGGTTGTCTTAATGTTTCAATGTGGTTTGTGTTTGAATGTCCTCACTTGTAGGCAGCTACGAGCAGTCTCCACGGTTGGCGGAAGTGTACGGCGGAGACTCGGACGGTTCCGCCGGACCTGGCGACACTCAGCTGAGGGAAGACCTGGCGGACGCTATGATGGAGAGCCCGGGCGTTCCTATACGAGACACAGGTAAGTGTTCCATCTTCCTGTGAAATGTGCATTTGCTTGCAATTAACATGTCATTAGGACAATATCTTCAGTTTGACGATTTTACATTAACCTCTATTTAAGGCTCGAAGTTTGTGACTTCAACATTTGTAATGTCCGTTGCTCACAGTAAAATGTTTCTTAAAATTTATTTTACATCTAATTTTATAAAAATTTGACGAAAGCAAGCTGTTTTGTTCATGGTAAAATTATTTTATAAAATCTTAAGATGTATCAGGATCGCCATCTACCGATAAACTTCTGAACCAAGAATCAGCTGTTCAACACACATTGGTTTGAGAGTATGGCTCCAACAAACAAAGCAATAATTGCTGCTTTAGCTACAATTATATGTCGTACAGTGGTAATAAAAAGAAGAAAAGAAATGCTAGGAAGTCCTGGACTCTGGAATGGATAAAAAGAAGAGAAGAGGAATGCTGTCCTTGGTCGAAAATGAGTTGAGGTTAGAAGATCAGAATTTTCTAAGAATGGAGGAAAGCAGTTTTAAATAACTCCTAGATCTTGTTGGTCCCAAAATTATTCGACAGGACACTAACATGAGGCAAGCCATTTCTCCTGAAATGAGACTTCAAATGAGTTCGAAGCCCGTTTATCTTCGCCTTCACATCAGCCTGGCTTGTGTTCGGTCAAATTTGTGAAACATATTCGGCGATTGAGATTTCTGCCTCCCTACTTGCATTTCTATTGTGGTATATGGGCGTTTTAGCCTCATACAAACACTGATATTTCTGGTACTCTTCCAGTAAAACACTAACAGCTTCCTTAGTCCAGCCGGAGCCTGCCATTTTCGAAGTGTTTGTTTACAAACTAGCTTCACAATCTTCTCACCACTTGGCGCCAGCATCATCGTCATGGCTGCTTCCCTGATTGGTTCGTTTCGCAAAATTAATTTTACTGAATAGAACATGTCTTATTTTATGGAAAGTATTATCAAAGGTTTTATAAAACTTGAATTTGACCAACAGAAATTTTATAAAATTAAATTATTGTACAATAAATTTGAAGGAAAATTTTACCGTGAGCAACGGGCTTTGGGTTCCAAACAATCTCCAAGTTGAACAGTTTCTCCCAGAAGTCGTACCGCTCCCCTGCGAAGGTCTACACACAACACAATTGGCTGGGAAGGGAGGAAACTACTGCTTGCACATTATGGCTGCGCAACTGCGAGCAGATAACATTATCGGCAAGGACATTCTCACAATTTGTCGAGTTATTGTCAATTGTTGTGATTCTCAGTTCCACACAAATGAACAACACTGGACATCATCAGGTTACAGTTCCTGCTTCCTGGGTACTGTTGACAAGCCTCTGTCCATGTACATCTTGTTCTTGTCCTTCCCTTGACCATGTCCATCCAACGAGTTCTTGGTCTTCCCACCCTTCGTTTACCATCCATATTCTGTCTGACCTCGTAGGTTCCATTCTCATCAAGTTTCCAAACCACTGAAGTCGTGATGAGCTGAACTTGGAAGTTGAATTGGTGTGAAAGTGCAGTACCATATCATAGATACTACAGGTCCCGGATCAAATGATAAATGGGATTTTCACTTGAGGCTACCAGTAGTAGTCGTCGTCGTTGGCTGTAACTTCTTCAAACTAGCTTGTGGATGTATTTTTTGATAACTGGGGCCCGGATGTTGATGCCGTAAAAAAGTTTAAAAAATGCACTTAAAATTTTCAAAAATCATCATCATCTTCATTTCCCGTTTCCAGCTTCCTGGGTCGGGTTGTGAATTAAGGACCTCCAACGTTTCCTGTCTCTCCACCACACCTCTCCTGTTTTTAGTACTTCTTCAGGTTTTCCTCCTCTCTTCTCTACACACTCCCACACTGTATCTGCCCATCTCTTTCGGGGCCTTCCTCGTGGTCTCTTCCCTGTCATCTTTTCACAGAAAGTTTTCTTTGGTACTCTCTCCTCTCCCATTCTCATCATATGTCCATACCACTTTAACTTTGTTGTTTCTATCCTGTCCTGCAGCTTCAAGATTCCTGTCCTTTTTCTAATCTCTTCATTTCTAACTCTATCTCTTCTGGTCTTGCCCTCTATACCTCTTAGGAATTTCATCTCCGCGGCTTGTATTCTACTCTCCTCTCTTTTTGTAGTAGTCCACGCTCCAGCTGCATATGTTAGTATGGGTCTGTAGTAGGTTGAATATAATACATTTTTACATTTCTTTGAGACATCTCTGTTCCACAGAATACCCGTTATGCTCTGGTAAAAACTGTTCGCTTGTTGTATTCTCTTTCCAATTTCCTCAGTTATCCTTCCATCTTCTGTGATCACACTTCCCAAATACTTGAAACTTTTAACCACTTCTAGAATTTTCCCATTCAATTCTATCTTTCCTCTTCCTTCCTTCCTTCCTCTTGACATTACCATTGTCTTGCTCTTCTCTGTGCTTACTTTCATCCCAAATTGCTCTATCTCTTGGTTCCATACATCTAGTTGTTTTTGTACATCCTTTTCATCCTCACCCCATATAACTATATCATCTGCAAACAGCATGGCCTTTGTTGCCTCTTGTCCCAATCTCTGTTTAACATTCTTGTGAATTTCATCCATGACTATGATGAATAGTAAGGGGGACAATACACTTCCCTGTCGGAGACCTGTTTCCACTTTAAACCATTCTGTTTCTCCTATACTGGTCTTCACGCTACTCACACAATATTTGTACATAGCTTTTAACATTTGGACATCAGCTCCGTTAACTCTCCTTTTCCTTAATACATTCCAAACCACCTGTCGAGGCACACTGTCGTATGCTTTCTCAATATTAATAAATGTCATCACCATGTCTTTTCCAAATTCCCATCTTTTCTCCATCATTTGCCTTAATGCAAAGATTAGGTCAAATGTTGATCTGTCTTTCCTAAAACCATACTGTTCTTCTTCCATCTCTCCTTCTATCTTTCTCCTCAGTCTGCCTTCCAAAACTCTCTCAAAGATCTTAGCTACATGAGCGATAAGAGTGATCCCTCTGTAGTTATTGCATTCCTTTTTGTCACCTTTCTTAAAAATCGGGATAATTAATCCCTTTCCCCATTCTTCTGGAATCTCTTTCTTCTTCCAAATTATTCTAAATAATCTATACAACCACTGTACACCTATTGGTCCCGCTGCTTTTATCATTTCCGCGGACACCTCATCCTCTCCTGCTGCTTTACCGCTCTTCATCTTCTGTATGGCTTCCTCTATTTCTAGCATAGTGATCTCCTTTTCTTGTTCTTCTTCTTCTTCTTCCATTGTTTCTTCTTGCTCTTTTTCATCTTCCAGTTCAATGTATTTAACATTTAGTAGCTTTGAAAAGTATTCTTCCCATCTTTTTAATATATCATCTCTTTGATACAATATCTGTCCTGCTTCAGTTTTTACAAATTTTGTGTTTTCCCTACATTTTACACTGTTTTTCACCAATCCTTATAGAACCTTTTTACTTCCTTGGATATCCTCCTTCAAAGTTTCCGTGAAACCTTCCCAACTTTTCCTTTTTTCTTCTTGTACAATTTTTTGGCATGCCTTCTTTGCTTCTCTATATTTTTGCCATTTCTCTGCATTTTTACTGCCTATCCACTTCCTCCATGCCATTTGTTTTTCTTTAACAGCTTCCTTTACCCTGTTATTCCACCAAGGAGTCTCCCTTTCCTTTTTCTTCCCTGATAGTCTTCCACAAGTGTTTACTGCACACTTCGCAAAACAATTTCTAAAACATGCCCATTCCTGTTCGACACTTTTTGCTTCGTCTTTGGGAATTTCCTTTTTCAAGTCTTCTTGGAACTTTTCCATTGCCTCTCTCTCTTTTAGCTTCCACACCTTTATTTTTCTTTCCCTTTTCTCCGCAAGCTTTGTGATTTTCCCAAGCCTTAATTTGGCTATCACCACTTTATGGTCTCCTTCAAAATCTCCTCTTGGCATAGCTGTCACATCTACCAGTTGTCTACGTTTATCCTTTTCCACTAGGATAAGATCGATCATTGTTTTTGTCTTTCTGTCTCCCCATCCATACCTAGTTATTTTTTGGGAGTTCTTTTTCCTAAACCAACAATTAATCCATTCCTTCTACAGAAATCTATTAACATTTCTCCTTCTTCATCCTGATTTCCATAGCTAAATGGGCCAATTATCTCTTCTTTTCCCTGCCTATCTGTTCCCACATGTGCATTCATATCCCCCATTATTATAACCTCTTTGTCTTCTATACCCTTTTCCAGTTCTTCTAGGAAATCCTCTAAACATTCATCTACCTTCCCTGTCTGGGGTGCGTAAATCTGTATAAAATCCTTTGTTCCACTCTCAAGTCCTAGTCTATTTTTCATCATTCTGTCATTAATTTGGTCTACTTTCTCAACATACTGCACTAAGTCTTCTCTCAATATTATTGCAACACCATTCATTGCCTTATTTCCTCCACTCCAATATATTCTATATCCCTTCCCTTTCTTGACTTCTTTCTCACCTTTTCCCTTCCATTTCGCTTCACTGACTCCCATCATTGCTATTTCCTTCTTTTCCATATAGTCCACCAATTCTTCTGTCTTGCCATTTAAGCTCATCACGTTTATGAAGGCGATGTTTGTGGTGTCTGGTAGCCTACTTCTCACAGTTCCCCCAGACCCCTGGGAACTGCGCGTCGCCTGCAGGGGATGCCCTAGCACTTTCCGAGGCCTCAATTCACACTCACTCATTTTATAGGCTATTAGTACGATGAGTTCGCCACACTCAAAGGCATTTTATGACCTACTGCCAGGTATTGTTCTAGGCCGATCCACTGGATAACAGACGCCTTTTGTAGCCGCTCCTCTGGAGTACAGACACTACAGAATTCCCTCTTCCGCCATCGACGCCGTACCGAAGTCCATCCTCTCCGCCGCCGATACCGTTGGGGCTTCGCCCATAACCCTGGGCTTGGGCCCTCCATATTTATGGCCCCTGGAGAGAGGGTGTCCCAGCATTTTAAAGCCCCCAGGAACTGGGCTGCCTGTTGGTCCGCGGGTTCATTTTACGAGGTATTTGAACCAGCCCACATTTCTGTGAGCCCCCTATCCGCCACCTGGGGATGCACCCTCTAGGGGTTAACAGGCTCCCCCGAGGGAACAAATGACTGTAATAAATAACCTAAAAAATCGAAAAATGGAGAAAATGATCTTATAATAATAAACTCACCAAAAATGACATCTGAAGCTCAAACTGAAAAGTCAATCAAAATAGATTTCTAGCACTTAACAAAAGGTTTATGTTCATAGCTACTAGCTTCTTCTTAACTCTGAGAGACGTAACTCCCTCATATAAAGCTGTGACATCACTAAATTGGGGGAGGCCGATATCTCTAAAATATGACCAAAAAATCTACCAAACTTAAAAAAATACTCTTAAAATGGAAAAGTAGCAAAAATATGCCAAAAGATGCAAAATAAAAATGACATATTTGAAGACGGGGTGGCCCGTCCGGAGTTTCTATGTACTTCAGTATTGTTTTAGACAGCTCAATAAAAAGATGACATGTCATCAACATCCGGGCCCTACTGATGACTAAACAGGCCAATCCTGGCATAAAACATGCGCCCACATATATTGCACTCAATGGTAAATGACGAGAGATGGTGGATGGACAGGAAACGATGGAGAGGCTTATGTTCCAAGCAGACCCGACCAGCGGTTGGAAACTGCTCAAGATGATGATGATGATGATGATGATGGTCGGGGGAGGGCGGGGTTGTAATTAACGAAGCTTCCTTGCTTGTCGTTTGGCCTTTCCATGTCTGCGACGTTCTTCTTCAAATAAGTTGACAGCGTTCGATATAGTGTTCCGCCACAGTAAACGGTTCACAGCAGATGTTTCCCATGAGTGGATATCTATACCAGCTGGTCTTTAAAACTCTTCAGAGGGGCCCCATGAGGTCTAGTGCCGGAGCAAAGTTCACCATAAAGGAATTGACGTGGAAGCCTGGTATCACTCATACGGTGAACATGGCCTAAGCATCTCAGTTGATGAGCAATGATAGTTGTCTCAATGCTATTGAGATGCGCTCTCTCGAGAACTGCAGTGTTGGTCACGTAGTCCTCCCACTTAATGTTCAAGATGTATCTCATCTTTTGTTGGTGGAAGCGCTCAAGTTTCTTGATATCACGGCGATAGAGTGTCCAAGTTTCACAGCCATACAGTAGCGTTGAAATGACGACAGCTTTGTATACCATGAGTTTGGTATGCATCTTTAGGTCTTTATTCATGAAGACTCTGTGCATTAAACGGCCAAATGCTGTAATATCAATGATAATGGAGCCATCTACTCACTTGCACTACTGTCTAGCAGAGAAACAACAATTCTGTGAGAAAATTCTAGTGCCATTTTCAGCGTATTTGACAATATTTGAACTCTCCTAGCAAAATGGTTTGTGGTCAGTTACGAAAAGTTATGACTTGGCTTCAAGATTGGCCAATTGGCTTTTCACTTTTTGGAAACTCGACAGAATCCTGTCATTTCCTCCACTAAATTTGGAAAATATATCAAATTAGAAGTCACGAAATAATGAAAAATTATCCTATCTCGTGACATAATACAGTTCTTGTTTGTGCATAGCAGCGAGTGCGTTGACAAAGAACTATTCTGTTGGCTTCGAATTTTGATTGTTTGCATAAACTTGAATCCTTTGTTATTGAAAGTGAAGACAAAACCTATGATTTGTGAATCGAACAAAAATCTGGGGAACATCTCAGTATTGTCATTGACTTTTCTAATTGCAAAATACAGTCATTCCTCTCGAAAATGAGATCTAATCTCCTTGAACTAAGCGGCTTCGGTGGCGTAGTTGCTAGCCATGTTACCCATGATCATGGGTTCAAACCTGGCAAAGTTTTCGGATTTTTTAAGAGCTTTAAAAAGCCTTACCAAGTTGGCAGCTACTGTAGGTGTCGTTTATGGTAGCATTTGGTAACAAAAGTAGAAATTAGTTGAAATTGATTGTCTGCAGTCCTTACCTGAATTACAGATAACACACACTAATACAGCCATCAGACAGATTCTACACACACCCAAAGTACACGGGGCTACATGACCGCGTTGTCGCAGCCCCTAAACTAAGGAACCAACCAACTCCTTGAACTATCTAGTCTCGTGAGTCAGCGACATCTGGGGTATTTTGATATCATCCATTACTGTATATGTGGAGTTTTCCATCGGATATATAATCCCTCCCTATGTTATTCTGCTAAGATCCCATTCCAGTTTTGTACCGAAAATAAGGTCCCATTAACACCAACCTACAGGTTCAGTATAACGCACTCACTTACTCTTTAAATGCCTCACAATTAAATAAATACCTTAAAACATGTATATTTACAATGAAATAATGAAAGAATGCAAGACGGTAACCATGGTAACAGAATCTATTTCTGAAAGGCGCAATGCAATTCCAATTATTACGTTACTGTGAAAGTTTGCAGACGGTTATCACTGAACCAAATTAAGCTGTAAAATTCATCAATACATACAGTATAATGCGCTTACGGGGGTCAAGGGGCACTCTAGAATTTTTTCACGTAATTTTCACGTGCGAGTGTGGCACGAAAGGTCTTTTCTACCCGACTATAAAGGGTCTCCGAAAACCACATTTAAAGGCCCTTAAATGAACAGTGTCTGTGATATTCCCAGAAAACTAACTTCGCTCTGATATACCTATGAAGGAATGACAAACCAGTAGCTGAATTGAAAAAGTCTGATTATTCATACCAAGGATAAATCAGTCATAGCATTCATGATTGAGATTTTGCTAAGTGTACTCTTTACAACTAGAATATTCGCGGGCGAAGCCACGACGGGTAATGCTAGTCTATATAAAAATAACTGGTTATCTCGAAAACCTGTGCAATTCGTAATTCAAAAGAGAAAGGACTCTGAGAATGAGTTACACTGTCATGTATAGCTTGCTCGTACTATTATGGCCTATATATATATAATGTGTGCCAATTTGGGGAAAGTTTTCACACATTCTTCTGGGTTCAAATTTCATTAATTCTGCAGATGACGCCATCCTCCCGTTTCATCACTTTTAATAAGATAGCTTATTGAAAATATATCATTTATGATTAAAATACCTCTCTGGGAGTCTTAACAAGTTCATTTGAATTCCCACTGCCTACACCGGAAATATAATTGCTTTTTACGTAAAGCAAGCATTTTTGGTCGTGTTCATTTGAACATGGTGGCCACTACTCCTGGAGAACCTGGAAATCCTGGAAAACTTCTGGATTTTTATTAGGTCTGGAAAACTCCTGGAAAATGACAAAAAATTTGAAAACTCCTGGAAAATAGCCACTGTTAATTCATTATAAAAATCTTTCCATCTTAAATCATACTCCCGCTGCGGTTTAGGATGAGCACTCTATCGTTGACGACAGAAATTTCCTCAGGCTACCCGTTTCTGTGTGAGAGAGCATGCGAAGTGTTTTTGTAAAACATATTGAGTATAGACCACTTCACCGCAATAAAATTGCAGGCGGCCTTTTTTTCATTTTTTTTAAGTGGATATTTGAGTCACAAAGGCTTTTATTAAACAACAATTAAATCATTTGTGTGTAGGCTTGCGTATCGATAACGCAATCACCACTAATTTTTGTCAACATCTGTATAAGTAAACCAAACACAACTGCTTTATTTTGGTCTTGAAGTAGGCAACCGATAAAGACTCGCGCTTATTTTTAAGTCTGGAAAAATGAGAATTACTCCTGGAAAATTCTTGGAAAACTCCTGGAAAATCATTGACCGATTTGAGTGGCCACCATGCTTGAACATCGTCCACCATTTTACATCGACATCGGACACTGCGTGACACGTTGCCAACATGAATATTGAAATAAAAGGCAAAACCATTGGCCTGGATAAAGAATATTGATGCGTGACTTCCCCCACTGTGCGTGACAAAAAACAGGGATGTTATCTGTTAGCTAACACGTCCCACAGGGCTGCGCTACCCAACCACCATTGGTCTGGACGAAAATATTGATCTAGACAAAACCATTCGTCTGCCGGATGCGATATAGTACCGAATGCATCGGGTTGGCATTGTTGACTTCTTCACAAAGATGGCTGTCAGAGCAGCAATTTCAACTATATAAGTCGTGCTCCTATTTGGGTGGGTTAGCAGGTCTGTGACAGCGGAGGAGTGAACATCTAATGCTAAACCTTCTCCAGATATTCTCCCGACTATTAATTCAGGTAATTTCATTTTTTTTAAATTTGTATACAAAGGATGGCGTCATCTGCAGCGCCACTCAAATTTCCATTGCGTTTTTCGCAGGAGTTGACAGTTTCAAATGTGACTTTCAGATGTTCTGACGTAGCTCTTCACTCTGCAGCCATTTACAAGTTAACACACACTCTCTCACTCGGTTCTGGCCCGGATTGATTTCTTAACTGCAAAAGAAAGTGGAAACACGGGATATTGAAAATAAAAGCATGTCATCACTTTATGTTGCAAGTGTGCTGCACGGATCCTGAAAATAGAGCAGTGTGTTTGAATATTCATAACCAGAAAATTGTTAAACAACAATAGAAATTGACTGCCTTGAAAATAGCTCAGGCATTGAAATTTGTCATTAATATTAGTGGACATGAGTTGTGCTGTTGTGTGTTGTGCAATTTGTGTAACAAGCTGTTATGTTGCGACCCCTGTATTTCCATGGTGACACCTTAATCAAATATCAGATATTTTTAAAAGAGATCGAAGTCACCCGCTGTGCAGAGTCCAACTCAAAGTGTAAACAAAAATGGTTGTCACGGTAACCGAGCTGTTGGATTTCCTGTTCTGTCAACCTGTGAAATTGATATTCCCCCTAGATTTCCCATAAATTCCTCAGATTTGAAATTTAGAGGTATGGGGTAATTAAGGTCGCCAACCCACGAGTGTTAAAAATCCCTAATTCTTTAGAATTGAACTATGGCACAATATTTTAACTTTTTATGTCATTGGAATAAACAAAATGAGTTTCGGTGGCAGCTATTTTGATTAGTTAAGAGGGGGATACCAGCCTATCAGAGATGAAATTTACCAAGATTTTTTCCGAATTCCCCAAGATTTGACTTTTAGCGATTAATGGATAATTAATGTACGAGATAAAATGATGCATGGATGATTTCACTGTCACAGGTTGACAGCACTGGAAATCCACTGCTTGGCAACCTTTATACAAACTGTATGTCCCCGCACAGCTCTAACTTGGATACAAAAAGAAAGAAAGAAGCTTTTAGTTTTACGTGACCGTTAATCATGCGATCATGAACCACGGGACCTCCTTTTTACATGGAATCTGAACCACAGGACATGGCATTTCACTAGAAAATCTCACATCCATTGACCGGGAATCGAATGCCTTGGTGAGAGGCCAACAGCTTGACCGCTGCGCCACCACAGTCAAAACTTGAAAACATTTCTTGACAATGTGTGCCTGAGGTGTGCTTTCAACACCGTTTTGCCGGGTGGGAGATTTCTTTGAATTAGCAACGAGCAGGAGTCGTGAAGATATGGGTGAGAGAAAAAATTACAAGTCATTCGCATAACATGTCTTCTCTGATTGCAGTTAGCTTCCCCTCCCCCCGCGAAATATACGAGGGCTGGTTTTTTTTTCTCAGGTTCCACTGGAGTGTATAAAAATAACAGATTGACATTGCAAACTGATTAAACGTTTGCATGTTGTTGCTCATATTGGCTCTGTATTGACACAATTAATTCAGCAAAATCTAATTTATCTAATTTATTGAAAGGGCGGTTCACAATAAATTAGATTTTGCTGAATCATTCTTATGTCTCAACATAATCACCAAAACGATTGAAACATTTGTTGTATCGTTACACCAGCTTTCCAATGCCCTTGGCAAAATATTCTGCCGCCACTGAGGTGGGTACGTCTGGACAGTCTCCTGAAGTGCTTCCTTTTTGGCGAGGCGTTGCCGCCCAACCATACCTTCAATTCTCGAAATGGGTGGTATGGACTAAACGGCAGATAGTCCAAAACTTCACACTTGAATTCTTTGAAAATGTCTATTGCACGTTGGCACAGTGCGGTCGTGAATGATTTTACCTTTTTTAGAATTGAAGGTATGGTTGGGCGGCAACGCCTCGCCAAAAAGGAAACAATTCAGGAGACTGTCCAGACGTACCCACCTCAGTGGCGGCAGAACTGTTAGCCGAGAACATTGGAAAGATGGTGTAACGATACGACAAATGTTTCAATCATTTTGGTGATTATGTTGAGACATAAGAATAAAATAAGCAAACATTTAGTGGTAAAATCAGTTTGGTATGTCAATCTGTTATTTTTATACAGTCAATCGGAACTTGAAAAAAAAAAGCCCTCGTACATGCGAACCCAATGAATGTAGTGAATGTAACAGTATCGCTTTCCTTATTGACTTACGATGGGTCCATGCAGTTATGCTCTGTGCTATGGACCCATAACAATTGCATTCCCCATTCTTTTACAAGCTCTTAGTCACCCCCTACTAATTAAATGAAGTGACAGTGCTGCCATCATGGAAATACAAGGAGTCTCTGGCAAAGCCTTCTCCAGGCTTCGTGACCACTTTTCTCTCGGTTAGTCTAAGTCCTCTGTATAATTATATATGTAGAGTTAATGTGGAGCGAAGAGTTGGAAGAAGAACTAGCCAGAGGCAGATTGTCTGTCCCCTTGCACTAAATTGACTAATGCAATAACCCCCAGTACGAGGGATGTGTGCAATAACCCCCAGTACGAGGGATGTGTGCAATAACCCCCAGTACGAGGGATGTGTGCAATAACCCCCAGTACCAGGGATGTGTGCAATAACCCCCAGTACGAGGGATGTGTGCCATAACCCCCAATTTGTTAGTAACACCTGCCTCTGGTTTGTTCTTTTCTTTAAAGGAGGAAGAGTGATCGTTACGAAGAGAGGTTCACTTCCCGTCGAGAAGGTAGTGAATCCGGTGGGCACAGTGATTACCGTACTGGTACCGTCGGATGAGGAGGCTGTCGATCCTCCATCTCTTGGGGAAGGTTTGGTCAGGTGGCCTACAGCCGTCAAGTCACATCCATCGCAGTGGTCCGCTGGAGTGGAACCTCATCTTCTTCTGGAAAAGGTTGATTCTCTTTTGAAATGTGAAAGGAACTGTTCCAAAGGCAAGGATGCTGTAAAGTACTCTTCAAAGAAGCTCGATGAAGACAAAGAGGAGAAGAAGAAGAGGAAGCCCGGGTTGGTTGATCCAGACCAGTCCTGCACTGAGGCTATTGATGACTGCCTGGATGGTATTGCTGTAGAGAAGAAATCTTCTGATGACCCCCTTGATGACTGCCTGGATGGTATTGCTGTAGTGAAGAAATCTTCTGATGACTCCCTTAATGGGAAAGTATCTAAGGGTCATATAGGTAGGAAAACTGCATTAAAACAAGATGAAGTAGGTGAAGCCACGAAGGAGCCTGTGGAAGTGGAGCTAACCATTAACAAGAAGAGCAAGCAGAGAAGGCTGGTGGAGGAAACAGCCGAGTGCATGTCCGTGAAGAAGAGCAGAGGAAGGTCACAAGCGGGGAAGATGACTCGCAAGAAACTGTCGGAAGAAGCAACGGAGCTGGAAAGCTTTGTTCTGAGCATGGTCGACCGCAAGAGTCGAAGTCATGTCGATGATGAAGAGGCGCCTAAAACTGAAACTGTGGTTGATAAGGAGGTGGACGTCTCTCTACCAGAGACTGGGGAATTCACTTTTGCCTCGGGAGCGAGACCAGAGGAGGAGAGTTGCAGACCGAAGAAGAAGAGCCAATCCTCTCCCAAGACCGAAGAGCCTGCAGAAATAGGAGGCGAACTCGACTTGCCTCCATTGAAGTCGTGGAGTCGCATCGTGTCCAAGAGAGAGCAGAGCGCAGACAGTGCGCCAAAAGAGGACGATGGTAAGACATGGACGGCGTCCAGCTTAAATCCCGACATCATCACTCGGGCACTAAATATTGATGATCTGGACTCAAAGGATTGTGACGGAGTTGGGGAAGTGCTCTTGTCGAAATCAAACTTTCCTTCAACGGGAAGAGGCTCGCTGTCCGCTCCGACCCCACAGAGGTCATGGAGCAGTATCGTGTCGTCCTCACCCAAGGCAGGAACTAGCAACGAATCCAAGGAGTCTGTGGAGCTGGGGCTGGATGAGTTGGAAGAGAGCCCTGGGACCGTGGATGACTCGACCATCACTGCTTTGGTTGACACCAGCAGGGAGGAACTTCCTGGGGCCATGGAAGACTCGATCGTCTCTGGTTTGGTCGACACCAGCAGAGAGGAACTCCTAGGAGCCATGGACGACTCAACCGTCACTGGTTTGGTCGACCCCAGCAGGGAGGAACTCCCTGGAGCCATGGACGACTTAACCGTCACTGGTTTGGTCGACCCCAGCAGGGAGGAACTCCCTGGAGCCATGGACGACTCAGCCGTCACTGGTTTGGTCGACCCCAGCAGGGAGGAACTCCTTGGGGTCATGGACGACTCAACCGTCACTGGTTTGGTCGACCCCAGCAGGGAGGAACTCCCTGGAACCATGGACGACTCAACCGCCACCGCTGCCTCCATCAAGAAGAGCCGCAGAGCAAAGAAGAAGCGCAGATAAAACATCTACTGCCTGCCGAAGCATAAGAAGAGCTGCCAATCTGTGCTTGAAGTTTTTAGATAGTTTTATCTAGTCCTAGTCCCCTTGAAGATTGGCTCAAGAAGTAAGAAGTGTTTTTATGTCCACCTTTGATATTATATTATGTATAAATTGAGGAATGTTATTGAATGACGACTATGGTACGTACATGTAGGCCGCTGGCCGTGAGGTGCTGAAAGCATGTGCTCCTCTCGTAGTCTGGAGTCCCACCGCGCCGGTTTTATCTTCAGTCCTTCATTTCGACCACTACTAAAAAGGAAATAGTCACCATACAGCGAACAATATGAGTGAACGGTAATTCAGTTGACCAGCGTGATAAACCGTCGAAATGAACCTATTGTTTTGCCTCTCTCATGACACTTCTCAAGGGGTCGTACTTGCTTGGCGAGTAAGGGGAAGTGCCGAGAAGGCAAGAGGGCGAAACGGTGTGTAATTGGGAGGAATGAAGGGGAAGTCAGTTAGTAGCAAGCACAGAAGTCGGGCGAGCTATGTGCTGAGTGGGCAGTGTGATGCGTAGCGTATAGGCGAGGAGTGGAGGGGAGTGAGACAGCTGGAGTACTAACAATTGAAACAGAGTATCAGGGGTTTATACTACTGTCCAACAATGCAACTTGGAGTAATGGAGAATATACAATATTGTGAGGGTTTGACGAGGGAAGGGTTGAGGAATAATTTCTAAGTACACTCTTACCAATAGACGATGTGTAGATGTGGCGAATGGCAGCAAGAGTAGAAGAGACTGACCACTATTTACTCATTGGCTGTGTTGTGCTGTTTGGTGCGCAGTATTCTGTGGTGTAAACCTGTTTGTTTTTCCGTATTTGGTTATCCCACATAGCGTGTTGTGACAGTTACATCACGAGTGTGGCCATCCAACCGGCCTGTGTTCTGTGGCTTTCGTATAATTTATGGGGTTTGTCGGGATTTTAGGGCGTTAATTATTTTTTTTATGTAGAGATTGCCACGTTTTTGGGCAACTACAGTCACTCTGGGTAGCGGACCAGTCCTACAAAGGGGTCCATGAATTTAAGTACCTATGATCGCTTTTCACGGAGAACTCATCATGTGAGGCAGAAATCAACGCCAGGATCCAAGCAGGAAACCGAACTCTCTACAGCCTAACACAGCTTCTTCGGTCCAGAAGTCTCTCCAGACAGTTCAAAATTCGTCTGTATAAAACTCTGATCCAACCCATTGTACTATATGGATGTGAGACATGGAGTATCCGAAAACAGGACTTTCATAAACTACTCGTTTTTGAGAGAAAAGTTCTTCGGAACATCTTCGGACCGGTGAGGGATGTACAGACGGGTGAATGGAGGATTAGACATTCATGAAGTAGAAGACCTGTACCATGATGCCAACGTAGCTGGAACCATCAAAACCAGAAGACTGCAGTGGGCTGGACATGTAGCCTGGATGGAAGACCACCAATGGCCACGGAAGCTACTGGATTTCATCCCACAGGAAGGAGACCACCAGGGAGACCAAGGAAGCGGTGGAGTGATGGATTCCATGAAGATCTGCAACAGGCAGCGATACGTGTGGACAGTTGTCGGATGGCAGCTATGGATAGGAGACGCTGGAGAAGGAAACTTGTGCAGTGCGCGGTCCACTGGGCCTGATTTCGTAGAAGAAGAAGAAGAAGAGATTGCCCTTTTAAGAGCTGGGGCTGTAACAGTTTTATTTCACAAGTTAGGCCAGGGATTGACGGTCGGAGCAATCCGCCGCTGAGATAAGCGAACAGCTGACATGTAGCTCAGTGCTTCACCAAGTGCTTCGTCATGGAATAATGATATTGCAAGTCATATGAGACATAATGCGGGCCTGCCCTCCTCCCTATTGCGCCAAGATCGAATATCCTTCCTTTCTATTAAAACGGCTCTGTTATTCCTTGTTTTTTTTTTCCATTTGAATCCCACATCGTGTACTATACGTCTTGAACTTGAACTGTATCTTGTCTCTAAGTTTTAAGATCAGTCTACGATAACTATCTACTATTTTATTTATTCGTCACCGGTAGAGCACAATGAATTAATTAACCGTATTGTATTGTCCTGGGGGGTTGTTAGCTCGATTAGGGGTGGCGTGGTTTGAAAGACGAGGGTGATTGTGTGCAGGACAAGACTAGAGTGTAGTGTAGTGTTTGAGATAGAGTGATTGCTAATGAATGGGGGGCAAGTAAGTGCTCACTAAGCTAAATGCTGACGCTTGTTTACAAGGTTAGAAGCGATGACAGGTAACTAGGATGGTTCACAACAGCGCAGCGGAACGGAACTTGGCCGGCTGGTGTCCGGAGTTCAAAATAGGAGTTTAAGAAATGCAACAAAGTAACTTTAAAAGAATGACTAGAGTTTTAATTAATTAACTTACGGCGAACGAATGAGTGAGTACGAGCGTTGGGTTTGGAATTAGGAAGGATTATCCGAGGATAAACCGTTAGAGTTCTCTCACCAATCTGCAAGTCGAATCTGACGTTCAGCGGCACCTCGACGTAGTAAACGTGAGACGGAGAGCGCAGTTCCTGGTGTAGGTGGTATTTAAGGGAATCGTCGATGTTTGTGTCAATAAGTCAGCACAATCTTGTGCTAGTTACCAGATGCTGCCTGTTTAGATTACCTGTTGTGGAAGTGTCGTAAGGGGCTAGTTTGACAGGCTGAGTGAAAATGTAATGGTTGGATGTCTTGTTGTTGTTGGTTCCTTTATGGTTGAGGGGTAAAGGGTGATGAAGGGGGGCTGATAGGTGGAACCCCAGGGTACAACAGTATTCAAAAATCAAGTCAATTCAATCAGCAAGTTGGATATCTACTCTGGAATGAGCAAATGCCAGTAAGATCGAAACAAACATACTTTGTCCGTATATTGACTTCTGGCTTGGAAACGTGCACAACTACCAAAAAAGATGACAACAGACTTCAGGCTTCAGAAATGAAGTTTCTAAGAAGCATGCTTCAAAGAAACTAGGAAAGACAAAGTAAGAAATGAGAAGATAAGAGAACAAGCTGGAATAAATCAGTCCCTGAAGGAGACCATAACTAGGGCACGTCAAACGTATGACAGAAGGAAGAATTGCAAAACAATGGTTGCATACTGAGATTACTGGAAAGAGACCTGTTGGAAGACCTAGGGGGAGATGGATGATATCACATCCAAGGGAATCACCTGGGATGAAGTCTTGAAGGAGCGGAGAGGAGCGCTCTGGGCTGAGACCCCCTCAACCCATTAGAATCGTTATTGTACACGTCAATACGGACCTTGTGAACTGGATAATCCTCCAATTAATCAACCGGGGCAGACCAGCCAAAACTGTTCCGTCAATGAATTATGGAAATCACATCTGCTACTTTTCATTGGGAAACAGCTGTTGTGGTGCTTGCAGATTGAATGAAAATGAATTTAAAAAGATACCATATTGTTATCCAGGGGTACCAAATTTGTAATTTAATGAATTAACACACATTTGTTTAAACTTGATTAGAACTTTGCAATAAGCTGTTCGCAAGGCATATCTTGAAAACCTTTCTTTCTTTGGGCCGGGACCATTAATACAACAGCAAATGTGCTAGCAGAATATAACTGCACTTTTTTAGGTTATCCGTAAACTGCAGTGCTACCACCATAATAGGGAAAGTTTGAGGTCCACTAATTGTGCAATTAGCTTAGTGGCAGTGGAAAGTAGTCCATAGCCTGG
The DNA here is from genome assembly GCA_946902985.2 of Meconema thalassinum. NCBI lineage: Eukaryota > Metazoa > Arthropoda > Insecta > Orthoptera > Tettigoniidae > Meconema > Meconema thalassinum. The sequence goes on from OX336390.1 coordinate 4,506,458, forward strand.
GCTCGTAAAATGCCTTCATGTTAACATTTCAATTGTTTATTGTCTTAGGGATAGGAACGAACCTTTCTTAATGGATATATCCAGTAATTTTCGCTGCAAACTTTGCACTTGCACAGATATGTAAATTGGCAACATTGATGGTGAGGTGTGTCTAAAGAACTAGGAGTACCCTTTGCTTCAGAACCAAGAATTGATTCTTAAGGACAAAAACATAAGAAATATTATTTGATACACTGTAATCCAAATTTAAGTAAACTCAAAATCTATACAAATATTTGGTTAAAGAATGGTCCAGCTCTTATGTGATGCAGCATAGTTTGTAGTGGTCTAGCTGTTATGTGATGGCAGCTGATATGCGATGCAGTGGTCTGGATGTGACAGTCATTTTCTTTAAATATCCAGACAAAGTTTGTAAATAGTTTTAAAAGTTTTAAACTTGCAGTATTGATGTTGTGGTGTTTGAATTATGGTACAAATCTGGTGTAAGTTGTAGCCTCTCAGAGTTTTGTTATGTGAACAGGTAACAACTTCACGACTTCCCCCATCTTCATGAAAACTAGAGCAATGAAAGGATACAATTTGTGCACTGACGCAAACTTATCTCGCCTGTGTGGGTGCGACGCTCATTGCTTGTGCGGGCAATTCTATTATTTATTTTGAGTGTTTATTGTGATGGGTTACTTGTGAGCGCCTCCCATTCAGTCGCACTGTGAATGCCATTGTTGTTTGAGTCTTCTGTCTTTTGACTGGTTTGATGCAGCTTCCCAAGCCTCCCTGTCCTGAGCTAATCGTTTCATCTCTACATAGCTACCACACCCTACATCCGAGGCAATCTGTTTCTACCCCTACAGTTCTTGTCCTCGACCCTTCCTTCCATAACTAAGCTTGCTATTCCTGGCTGTCTTAGTATGTGTCCTACCAACCTCTCTCTTCTCTTAATTAGCAGTCGCCAGAAACATCTCTCCTCTCCCACTCGCCTTAATACCTCATCGTTTGTCACCCTATCTACCCATCTGATCTTCATCACTCTCCTGTAACACCACATTTCAAATGCTTCAATTCTCTTTTCTGCTGCACCAATAGTCCAAGTTTCACTTCCATAGAGCGCCACGCTCCAGACAAAGGCTTTCAGAAATGACTTCCTAATATCTAAATCTATATTCGATGTCGACAGATTCCTTTTCTGTAGAAATGCTTTCCTTGCCTGAGCTAACCTACTTTTTATATCCTCTTTGCTTCATCCATGACTAGCCAGTGATTTTGCTTCCTAAGTAACAGAAGTCACCTACTTCCTTCAGCTTTTCACCTGCCAATTTTATGTCCATAGAGGTTTCTGATTTATTTCGGCTGCATTCCAATATTTTTGTTTTACATTTATTCATTTTCATCATGAATTCTTTCTGTATAGATTGTAGATCACCCTCCTATCCCTGTACTTTATTCCAATCGTTATCAAAATGTCAAACAATTTAGTCCGTTACGTAATCCGATATGTTTCCAAGATAAACTGCTGTACATACTTCAGGAAAGTTGTTGTCAGAGCCAGTCCATACCATTTAAAATCTCGTTGAAATCCTCAGGATTGTCGGCCAAGATGACGATGTCATCAGCAAATCTCAGAGTTGAAATCATTTCTCCTTGAATCTTCACTCCCACTTTGAATGTTTCTCCATTTTACACTACCATTGACCTTTCAAGAAATGCAAGATATTCCTTTACTGTTAAGACCCCAATATTTTGGTACATTGTAAGAGCTGGTAAGTCGTGAAGTTGCGACCTCCAGTATCGCTTGTGCTCTCTTTTAGGAAGTGTGTTGTTCTCTTAGTATTATTGTATAAAAGATTACTCTATTTTTGTATTATATTTAAGATATTTATGTCTCGAGCTTGTGAAATTGCAGGATTCTATGATTTAAAAGAAATGCTGTTCTTAATTTTGTGCTCTAGTCAGTGTTGCCTGATGTAGTAACGGTCAAACTGTGCAAGAAGTGAGAGACAACTGCTGGTCTCCTCTTGAAGCATCATTCAAGGACGATAGCGGAACATATAAGGTGCGTTCAAACAGTAACGAGCCGGAGGCTGGAATGCGTAAACCGGTGACGACAACAGCTAATCGTGGCGTTTGTGACGAGGTGTAGTTCCGACCAGAGCATGGAAGGTCACAGCCCGTCGCTAGAGGGCACGCGTGCACGTCACGTGACTATACAAAGCGAGCACCAGCATGCATCAATCGTCCAACGCTGCCAGTCGCATTGTAAACAGTAACATGGAGGCGTCAAACGAAGAGCAAAGAGGTGTTGTTCGGTTTTTGACAGCGGAAGGAGTAGGGGGAACGGACATTCATCGCCGAATGTCACAAGTGTACTGCGAACATTGCATGTCCCTTGCAGGAGTCAAGGCGTGGCACAAGCGCTTCAGGGAAGGACGGGTGTCGTTAGCCGATGATGCTCGGTCTGGGGCACCTCCCTGCATTACCGATGACAACATCCAGCTGGTTGATGCACTCATTACACAGGACCGCCGAGTGACAGTGAATGCCATAGCCGCCGTGGTCGGATTGAGCGTCTGAAGTGTGCACACCATCATGAAGGAACGACTGCACTTGCGCAAAGTGTGTGCCCATTGGGTGCCCCACAGTCTTCAACCACACCAGGAAGCATGTCGAATGGTCCACTGTCTTGGTCATCTGCAGCGCTATGCGAGGGAAGGGAATGGGTTCCTGGTAGGAGTGGTGGCTGGAGATGAGTCATGGTGTCATCACTTCGAACCAGAATCCAAACGACAAACGCTCTGATCGGAACCACACCTCGTTACACACGCCACGATTAGCCGATGTCGTCACCGGTTTGCGCATTCCAGCCTCTGGCTCGTTACTTTTTGAACGTACCTTATACTTGTGTGTTGAGAGTAGACAGAGGTAACAGCTACAATAAAAATACGAGGGGCGTTCAATAAATTATGCTACACATTTTGTTTCTAAAATCAGGTTGGTTTTATTGATGACTCAAATACACCATGTTATTCCCCAATCCTTTGGTACAATACCATACTGTCTGGGTTCAATGCTGTGGCCTTACGGCACTGTAATGTGAGGGCCACGTGGTACCACTCGACTGGTCGATGTAGGAACCATCAATAAATTGTCACCTTCAGCCTCATAATGAGCAAGCAATTCCGCACTGATGTTTCTTCTTTGCTCTTTATGGTCTTCCGTTAGGTCCGTCATATCGCTCATATTGGCCCGTATTGACGCAATTGATTCAGTAAAGTTAAAATTTATTTTTTATCTGCCCTTTCAATACAGTTAAAATCTTGGTTTATAAAAGATACATGTTTCGGGACATTAAGAAGTCCCTTCCTCAGTCTACTGAGTCACTTAAAGGTAACATTTTTACACAATTAAGAGAATCTATAATAAACATGAAGAAAATCACACATTTGTATACAATACATTCTACTTGCTAAACCCTGTCAAAAATATGCTAACATTTGCGTACCTATGTACACAAATAGCTGGTACATTAAAAAACATATAAATTAAAAAAATGAAAATAAAAACACTAAAAACAGGCACTACTATAGGTGGCCTTGAATAGCCTTGCTGAAAACATAATTCTATTAATGGAGGCTAGTTGTTGCACATCTTTTGTATGTCCATTCATTGTGAAAAGTTGATTTTCCAAGACAAATTCTTCTCTGGTTTGGCGTGTTTCAATTTATGCTGGCCCATTTTATTTATACAATTGGTGGATGGTAGAGATTACTGCCCAATTGCGTGAAATTCGGTGTGCCAATAATAAGCATATAGATGATGAAATTTATGGTCCTGAAAAATTGAAGAAAACCATAATAAGGATTGATGTTCCCCGAGAGAAATGTAGGAAAAACAGGAAAAAAACCCTTGTGGGCTACCGGTGTACTTGATTCATGAAAAAACTTACACGTGGGCTGTTGGATTAGCGACATCTAATCCATTAGATGACGAGGAACCCAGCGGTTACAAAGCTTTGAATACTCCAACTGGTCTCCGTAGACATTGTGCAAGCGCCTATGAATATCTTGATGCCCTGGTTTTCCGCCAAAAGATAGGCAGCCCTTCCAGCATGGCTTGCTTGCCTGCGTTTGCTCTCTGTTACAGACACCATTTTCAAGGATAGTTATAGTGCTGCCAAAGTAATGAAACTCTATGAGACGAAGTGGGAATATTCAAAGATGTCTCAAACAAAATTTCAATTTTTAAAAACAGAAATTGGCAGAGAAAAGAAAATGTGTTGCATTATATATTGGACGCCCCTCGTAATTCGAATATTTTCAATTTTTAGAATCACAAAATTTGGTGTAGTCTAAGATGTGATAGCATTCTTGGCCGTCACCACTGAGGGAATGGGTTTCACTCAGCAATACTAGGAATTGTTTCCCACCTCGAATCCAAATGCCAGGATGGTTCTATACCCACTGTTGAAAGGAAAACGGAGAGAGAAATGTGCGTTATCTAAAAATAAAAAGGTTCCAATCACTAAAGACACTTACACTAAAGAGTGACTTCTAAAACAGGGTGTCGAGCGATACGGGAAATACGGGAATTTTAGTGACCCGGGAAAAATACGGGAAATTCGCACTTGATACGGGAAATCTTGAGAAGTCTCATAATGCCTGACTTCTTAGCCCCAGAACGCTCGGTAGAGTCCTCCCGCTCAGTCTTCTATTTCGCCTGCAGACCGCGCTGCCACCCGCAATTTGCGCCACCGATAGAGCGCTAAGCGGGATGAGAACCCAGCCAACGTCGAATGCATGCTTTGCCTGGCCGACCGCCGGCCGTACTCTCTCCGCGCGCCGCGCTCGTTGCTGACAATGACATGCAGGAATCAGTCCGCATTGTTATTCAGAAGAGACCTGGGTTTCTCGATAAGAGCAGCCCTTAAAGAAGTTAACACCTTAAGATCTCAGAAAATTCCAGATGCGGATGTGCTGCAATTTCGCACCAATTGTCGAAAATTGTACATTCGTATCCTATGGCTGAAAAAATCAAAGAGTGGTCGACTCTTGCTCACAAGAGACCCGTACTATTTCCTGCATAGACCCTATAGGGGTCACTGAGACTCTTAAGTTGGAAGAAGTCGGGATCCTCATTGCCCTGGAAATTCTTTGTAATCAGAAGAATTTGCTTTCTGGCGCAATGGCTGACTGCGTCAAGAGCAACTACTCCGCACTTCTGAGACTGCCCTCCGTCACTGCGCGTTTGAAGCAGTTCGACGGAAAAGAGCCACGGCTCGACGTGCTGTGGTCTGAATTAGTGGCTTCAGTACCTTCCTCAGTTCCTGCCAAAAACTATCTCACAAGCTTCGTTAAAATGATACTGATTTTGTATCACAACAATGCAGCTCTAGACAGAGGTTTCTTCCTGAACAAGGAGTGCATGATCGTCAATCACAAAGAAGCAAGTCTGATTGGCATGCATACTGTTCAGGACGCTGTGATGGCAGCTGGTGGAGTAGAAAAGAGTCCATACTGCACGAAACTCCTACGCCGTGTTCAAGGAAGCAAAACAGGTGCAAAGCGATGGCTAAGGTGGCAGTCGAAAGAAAAGCCACGAAAGATCTCCAGGAATTGGGAAAAAAACAAAAAAATAAAGTACTGTCAAAAGAACTTAATTTTGTGCTGTGTATAACTGAAGTTCTTTGTAACAATCTTGTATTTGTCAAAGTGACTTATTTAATTTCGTTTTGCATTTTATTTTCTAATATCTACTTTGATAAAATAAATATAAATTAAAAAGTATTCGCGGTGTGTCGCGTGTGGAATGTTACTGTTTTTAGCCTTTCCATGGTCTTCTTTCGCAGGGGAGATGCTCATACCAAATTGTTTTCAAGTCGGTGGAAACACTCAATGCAAATGCGTCACACATGCATACATTTCAAAAACTACAAACAATATCTCACAGCTCTCGACATTTTACTATCGAACACCCGTCACCAACATGTGGCTACAAAGTACACCACACAATTGACAGAATTCTTCTCGTATGGGCAGGCATTGTTTCAGTCGCTTGTTAACCACTGCCTGTGTCGGATTTCCTTTTATTGTCATTGTTTCATTACTTTTACTTCGCCGAAGTTCGACCCGAGGACTGGATACATCCCGTACAGCATGTGCAGAAAGAAATACTGAAGGCGATCTGGATATCGCGATGGATGAAATGATTATTAACCTTGGCAATTCATCAAGCTCTGACGAAGACAATGATGGTGGTGATGATGATAGAGACAGTGAAGGGATGGAGGGTGTCAAAGAAATCCTTGCCAAGTGACTGAGGATAAGTTATTTATTGGTGTCAGTTCGCTTGCGTCAATCGATAATAGAGCACAGGCTATTGCTTCCCGTCATAGTGTTCAAAATACCGTCTGTCATTCAATAGCCTACAACTCGACAATATAAAACCACGGCAATAATATCGCCACAGAGCGGCTTGTTTGAGTGCTCAGTGCTAAATATGTCTTTACCTTAACTTTAATTTTGTATTATCACGAAAGCTAATATTAACCGTAGACAGTCGCGATTAAGTGAGTGTGCACGGTGTTATCTGTCAACTACTGCAGTAAGCTGTGAACGACCTCCACTCAGACTCTTGTTTTATGTTAAAGGATAATCAATGCATGGTGAGTGTTTTTATATTCATTAGCTGTAGAGTGTTTGCCCTTTTTGTCGTATTTATTGAATTGAATACCGATAATAAAGGTAGCATAGCTTCGGTGTGTAATTTATTTATTCATCTAAAAGTATCGTATTTCTCTGTTAGAATGTCCTCGGCGTTGACTCAGGATCGTCTTTTAAAATATATTACGTATACCGGCAATTGTACATAAATAATGTCTGAAGTGTAGCGCTGTGTAATATTCGAATCAGTTGTTTTACAACAACTCTAAAAACTTAGCAACACAGCTCAGCTGTTCCAAGCTCCCGACATATCCTTCGCGTTGTTTCCTTCGAAATAGCTGAGAAGCATGCTCAGAATTCTTGCCGTGTGGCGGTTGGACGTAGGGTCTTCTTATGTGGCGACCGTGGGTTGCGGAGAGGAAATGCGGGGCAAAATTACAGGAAGGCTGTCAGTACCGAATGCGCAGGGTTAGCAATACTGTATTTGTCCCATAATTTACGCGTGTAATAGCGGACACACCTCCAATTTTACTATAAAAGTCGTGATCTAAAAAGGGATAGTGGGTGGGTAACATCTTATTACTACATGGCCCCCAGGATTATTATTCATTATTACAAAGGGTATTTTGACTATTTTCAGTGGTGTAGAAAATTGTATCGCCTTGTTCCGGGCTCATATAGAGCTTACAGTTCCTTTCGATCTTTCATTTGGCATAGGACGCGCCACTGGCGTATGGTTATGCATTACCATTTTCTGGTTTAGTAGTCAGGTAATGGAAGCAATGGTAACTGTGTACTACAATTTTCCTTGCATGTAACTAAGCAAATTATTGTTGTTAAGAGAACGTAAAATGCACCAAGAATGATATGATCTTCAGCTGTGTGCAGTGAGAAAGCTCTGCATGTGTTCATTCCTTATGTATTAATGATGCGAAATGTCAGCTACCGTTGTGCCACATACAACACTCCTAGTCTCTAAATATTGCACATTTCCCCCTAAATTACAGCAGTTTATGTTTGAATTGCTTATAAGATCGTGACAAAGAAAGTGTTTCTCCAATTGGATGATTGTATTTAACTGTGTGCACGTCGTATAATCTTCGCGAGGTGTATTTTTTTCACGGAGCAACTTTACACCGTAGTAGGCAAGCACATTTTTGTATTTAGTTTTCTGGCATCTTGTTTTAAATTATTGACTAACATATTTCTAAATACAGACAATCCATACCTCCGTTAGGATTCGGGTTCCATAATTCATGCAAAATGAGGTTCGTTCGTTTGTGAAATTGAGGTCTTAACCCCCCCAACCCTTTCAGTGATTACCGTATGGTACTTGACATAGACTAGAGTGAAGATGTAAATGAGCATTTAAAAAAAATATATTGTCGCCAGTTGTTCGGTTTATTAACTTACGGTAATATTTTCCATAGATACTGAAAACTAGGCATGGTTGGATTTTAACGTGGAACCGCATGTGCTATCAAATATCACTTTCTTGCAATACCTGGAATATGTACAGAATTATAAAATGATTATTGGTTAAATGTGTGTTGAAGATAGGCTATTATAATTATAATGATTAAATAAATATTAAAAAGAAACGATGCGTTGTTAGTGAATATTATGCCTACCGATACGGCGAATAGCCTATTACTCGTAGCTTCCGTCACAAATTAGAATTTAAACGGTTCACGTTAATGCATAATATACTAATATAACAACCGAATAGCAAATTATAATAATATTCTCACATATAACATATTTAATTTGCAAATGTGCAAATCGCACACTTTGTAGGCAAGCTGTTTGTTATGGTCGCCTCTGATGCGAAGTTTTACTAATTACTCTTTTAGGAGACACTTGTCTTTGGAATATTCATGAAAGGCCAACCCTTCAGTTCTTATTTCATAAGTTGAACGCCTAAAAACAAAACCACAATCCGAAATAATAAAGAAGATAATCGCGAATGAACGATTCACTGCCAATGAAAATCAAATGGAGATTCGCGGACCGGAAGTTCGCTATGGTGCTTCGGTGTCATTTTAACTCGTGGAAGCTCTATACGGTTACGAAAACATAGAATTCAGTCACTTCCCGTAAACATTTATTATGTGACACTTCTATTCTCTACTCTCTCAACCCTCCTCAGTAAAACAGTCATTTATATCAGCTCTCCTCAGGTAAACGGTATCTGTGAGAGAATTTACTCGCGCGCGCTTTGTTCACGCTACGGATTAGACCTAAATCTCGCCATCACCCGTGGGCTGCGGAAGTATCTCCAAAAATGCAGTTACACTTACGCCAGAAAATCTTGATTCGCGCTTTAAGATTCATTTTTCAGCCATTCGGTATGCGAACTCTTAAGTCTTAGAGAGTTCTAAAATATACGGGAATTTGGTGGATTTTCGTACGGGAAATACGGGAATTTGAAAAAAGGTCATCGCTCGACACCCTGTAAAATATCAACAATATAGGTTTCAAAATCAACAAGTAGTTCCGTGAAGAAATAAAGCCTATTTTCATATATCCTACTTATGTTAATTGCCTCAATCAACATACAAAATTTCAGTTTGATTGCTGTAATAGATTCGTAGATATTGAGAACCGTCTAAATATTGCGGATTTTTGTAGGTCCTAGAGTTATGTACTGTTACATGAAGATTATTACGTACGTGTAGCATTGAAACTTGAATCGCATGATTAGGACACAAGAAGTAAAAACGAGATTTTTAAATTTTGCACGGCTGCCATCTTGTGGTTATGGACACAATTGAAATAAATCATATGCCAGTGGATTAACATTTGTATAAGGATTTGCTGTACCAAGTTTCATTGCACTCGGATGGTTAAGTCGCGAGAAACGTCCATATAAATGTATACTTTGAGTCGTCGCGATGTTGGATTTAAGCTCACCAGGTTACTGAAAGTCCTATAGGTGAGCTTATGTTCATAGCCTCTATGAACATTAAGAATTTCAGTTTGATTGCTGTAATAGATTCGTAGATATTGAGAATCGTCTTAAATATATCGGATGCTTGCCATTGTTGGATTGTTATATGTATAGGCCATAGAGTTATGTACCATTAAAGGAAAATTATTGCGTAGGTTCATTATTCAAAGTTTCATTTCCATCGCATTATTACGGCACCAGAAATAAAAAAAATAATTTTAAAATTTCGCACAGCCGCCATCTTGTGGTTATGTAAACAAATGAACTAAATTAGATGTCGGTGCATTACAATGTGTATAAACATTTACTGAGCTCGGATGGTTAAATCATGAGAAAAGTCTATGAAAATGTTTGAACTTCGCTTGGCCGCCATGTTCTTTTTGTACTTAACAGGTTTTTGAAAATTGCAAATATCAACTTCTAGTAGTGCCCTTTATCACCGTACAGCATTTCAGGGTGATATCAGTAATAGTTTCGCAGATATTGAATGCTGGTGAAATATTTTGCACACCCGCCATGTCGGATTGGTGAGACGTAATAAAATTTGAAGGCCACAGTCGGGGTTTTCAAAATGGTGCTATGACCTTACAGAGTTTCATTGAAATCGCCGCAGCTGTTTAAAAGTTATTAAGGGGAACACATACACACGGACAAAAGGTGATCTCATAAGCTTATTTTTTTCATAAAATGAAAATAGGCTAAAACGGCCTTTTAATTGACATTGTCTCATCAGTAGACAACTAGACCAGTTCCAACCTCAGGGAATCTGAACCCTTTCTGTTTTTATGTGTTTTACAGTTTAATTTATTTTAATTATTATAATAATTAATACAGCACTCTAAAAGCCTCCGTGGCTTAGGCGGCAGCACGCCGGCCTCTCACCGCTGGATCCGTGGTTCAAATCCCGGTCACTCCATGTGAGATCTGTGCTGGACAAAACGGAGGCAGACAGGTTTTTCTCCGGGTACTCCGGTTTTCCCTGTCAAAATTTCATTCCAGCAACACTCTCCACTATCATTTCATTTCATCTGTCATTCATTTAATCATTGCCCCAGAGGAGTGCGTCAGGCCTCGGCAGCCGGCACAGTTAATATCCTCGCCGCTAGATGGGGGCTTCATTCATTACATTCCTGACCCGGTCGGAGACTGGAAGCAGGCTGTGGATTTTCAATACAGCACTCTCTCAGTAATCCGGCAGATATCGGACCAGAGCACTGCCGGATTACTGAATACGCCGGATTACTAGAAAATATTGAGAAAAACGCAGATATCATTTGAAAATCAGTTTTAATTACATTGTACTATACAAAGTAAAAAAGTACGAAAATACTATAACTCACGATATTCCTTGGAAGTAGACGGCTGGAAATATGCATCAATTGTCTTTTGCTTTTTACGGTTGAGAGACACTTTGAGAACTTGTTCCTGTAACCTTCTTGGAAATAATCCTTTTTTGTAATTTTGCGGTAAAATTCCCTAGCCTTTCCTTTAAGGATTTCACCAGAAATTGGTGTGAGCCTACCACGTTCTTGTAAAAACCAATCATAAAGGCTATCGTCAACTTTAGGATTTTCACCAGTTTTCAATGTATGTAGGTTACTTTTTAAATTTTCATTCGTCTTAAAAAAAGACTTTATTTTATCACTGTTTTTTCTTATGTCATGAACTGTAGCTCGACCAACACCGTATTCATTAGCAACACTAGTTACATATCGCCCTGTTCAAGCCGCTTTAGGATTTCATGTTTATCTAACAAAGATACGAGTTTTCTACACGGATGCCATCTTCAACACAACACTAAGGCATTGTTTACTCAGACACTAGTCTTGTCGCTGCGTCGCTAACATTGGGGACGCATTATCAAATAAAGTGTTGAGCTCGTACTCGTACGCCGGATTACAGACGGAGTACTGTAATATTATTTTTTGTTTCTCTAGGTTTATTGTTTATACATTTATTTTTCATTTTAAATTTTTGTTCTTATAGATTTAATTTTTATATTTTTATTGAATTAATTAACTAATTTTGAATTTATTTTTGCAATTATTTTCATAATTATTTAATAGTTACATTTATTATTTTAATGTTTATATTTTATTTCTACACTTTAATTCAGGCGCGGTTGGTCATTAAAGGCTCTTAGGCGGAGCCTCTCCTGAAAGATTCTATAAATATACATACCGTATTTAATTGAGGAATTTATAATTTATATTGATTGGAAACATTTATAAATTTCACTCAATTCATTCAGTCACGAGTCAATATATTTGGAACTGTTGATAAAGAATGTTTTTCAGATGGATAGTAGCGCCGTCGATGTCCTATTCCTTCCTATGTAACAGGGACGGGAGGCGTGGTTATGAAAGCTCCATTCGTTTCAATTGTATCGCTGAAGGCTCAGGCGACTACAGCCTAAGCCAGGCTTGCCAACGACGACAAGATATTTTTATTCTGTGGAATACATTCAAAGTTGTTCAAGGAGACTGAAACCACTCTCATGAAAGTTTATACTTTCCCTCTTTCACTCTCCGAAGGATTAATAATGACAAGTTACCAGAAACAGTTAGATATGACTAATAAGTGATAATCATTATTGAGAACTCAAATGGTATCCCTTAATATATAATAACTAAAATATTTCCGCCAGATAGCACCGTGAGGTGGCAAGGGGTAGCAGAGCCATCTACCGAGACTTAAGGGAAGTATTCTGTTTAAAATATGCCACCGCCCATGCTGCGTATTCGTAAACAAGTGTTCGCGCGTTAAAATCGTTGGTGTAACTTAATTAGTTCATTAATTATGTTGTTTGTCAGTGGCAAGTCTTAATTTGCGTGTTATGGACTACAGTTAGGGTTGCCATAGCATTTTTTAAATCAAGGTCGTCAAACGTTGTAATAAATAATACACATAAAGCAAGCCTCCGTGGCCTAGGCGGCAGCACACCGGCCTCTCACCGCTGGGTCCGTGGTTCAAATCCCGGTCACTCCATGTGAGATCTGTGCTGGACAAAACGGAGGCAGACAGGTTTTTCTCCGGATACTCCCGGTTTTCCCTGTCAACATTTCATTCCAGCAACACTCTCCACTATCATTTCATTTCATCTGTCATTCATTTGATCATTGCCCCGAGGAGTGCGTCAGGCCTCGGCAGCCGGCACAGTCTATATCCTACCGATGGGGGGGCTTCATTCATTCCATTCCTGACCCGGTCGGAGACTGGAAGCAGGCTGTGGATTTTCATTTTCATGTATTAAATAAGCATTGCATAATCAAATACACATATCATATAGGCCTATGGCACCAGCAACTTACAAATGCTTTTCATTTGAACAAACCTTTGCAAACATCTTTTATTTGTAAGTACCTTCTGATAAAATTCACTACAATTTTCGTCATAATTGTAATATGTGAACAATGGAGTTTGTTTGTATGATCTCTCCAATTGATATTCTCTCCGTAAATGCATTGGAGGGGGAAATGCTGAGTATTAACTTCACGAGGACTACGATACTCCTTAATGTTGTTGCCCCTAATATATCTATAACATGTATCCATCTATCTAACACAGAAGTCATTTTCTCTTTCAAACTTGCACCTGTATCACCAGAAAACAAGCTAGATATTACAATCAATTCTGAAGCGGGACATTTGAAAATTGGTGCAAAATTGAATATACTATCAAATGAACCAAAAAAAACGGAACATTTGGCGTTCCGTTAAAGATTAAAACAGAACGCGGAACAAAACAAGAAACAACGGAATTGTTCCGGGTAAAACGGAGCTACAGTAGTGGCAAGTGTATGTCAACAAGACAATGAATTCAGTTAGTAGCGTATCGGGCAAAAATCTCGACCACGAAACTAGGCTGATTGTGAAGGGTCACAGGAGAGGCAGAGCGGTGTTTCTATACCCTAAAACGAGTGAAAACATTTTTACGAAACACAATGAAGGAAGGCCGACTGTGCACTTGCAATGTGTTCCACAGAAAAGGAATTGTTGGAGTCACTGAACTTCAATGAGCTTGTCATTGACCACTTTGCAGCTCTAAAGGAGAGGAGGGCAGACTTCACTTACAAACCTATGCATTAAAGGTCATGTGTTTATATAAAGTAATAGCAAGTTGCTTCACTGCTCTTAATATCTACAATTGTGTTTATTTATTTGTTTCCATTTATCCCTCAAGATCGGGTTCACTTTCGGACTATGTTACAGATCAATTCCCTTACAGTTCTAGCTGGTAAGCACAGTGTTTTCTAAGTAAATTGCGATTGTTTGGTTGTGTACAACCGTGAAACAGATTCCTCTGATCGGGACTAATTAGAATGGGGAGTAGGTTAAATTAGAAACGGAATGCATTGCCTCTTCCTGAATGTTGAAACTAGGTAAGTACATTCATTTTAATTAGGGAAAAAATGCTTTATAAAATAACATAATGGTGCCAATCTGTAAGTCTGTGAAATTAAAACTCCTGCAGCCGTGTATGTGGGTGTCGTGTGAGCCTTCCCCAGCTCCAACACCACGAGCCGCGGCTGCTTTAATTGTTATTGTGTTTAGTTTTAAATTTTATGCAACACATTACGTCAAGTAGCACCTCGGCATCAACATTCTCTGAAATTTGGCTGAAAGATTCAACTATGAGCATGTTTGAAAGCATCAACTGTCCTTATGACAGGTGGTTAATACAGAGAACACTATCCCATAAAGGGAAATATAATTTATTAAATCATTAAATAAGATCGGGTAAGAGATCTTGGTTCTATTGTTACAATCCCCACAAATGAAGCCAGAAAATCAAAACGCAAAGATGTTGCAACCAATAAAGTAAATAATACAGGATCCATATGGGACCAAACTCCTTAAGGGTTAGAAACAGCACGAGAGCAACAATAGGAGGAAACACATGCCTGAAAAGGGGGTATCAACATTAAAGATAATAATAATAATATCGTATGGCCTCGGGTGCCTGGTGCAAGCTTTGTTAATTGACACCCAGAGGGTAGCTTGCATGTCGAATTTCGTCGTTCCTTTGAACGCTATGAAAGTCAAGGAGGTTAGATATCTAAACTCCTTGACTCTACAGCGCTTTCAAGTAGACAATGAAGGAACTTTGTGTTGGCGGAAAATCCCGAGATTAATTTTGCCATTGAACACGGCCTACTGAATTCAAATGCCAACATCATATGACATGAGTGTCGTGATTTTTGTCGCCTTTCAAAAAATCACTTACCATGGCCAGGAGCGAACCTGCAATCTTGGGGTTGGTAGTCCGATACTAGAACCACTCACCCACCGTGGTAAGCTAACATTAAAGATGAAAGGGACAGATTATATAATAAATAAGGAGAAACAGAAAATGAAAGTGAAATCCCACTTAGTCTTAGCAGTCACCAAAGACAAGAACGTATTAATTCTAAACCAAGAACCTAAGCTGTAGAAAACACATTTCATCAATCAGGAACACTAAACTCACATAATTAAACCACCTATAATAAGCTTCCGAAGATTTCTACGAAAGGGTCATCAAAGCCCCTTCACACTGTTCACTCTCAGTGTTGAACCGGCCTACCAGACGACATAGCCTTCTGTCACATCCATCATCATCATCATCATGTTTTTCAGTCAAGCGACTGGTCTGCCCCTACAATGAGTCTTCTCCACGTTGTTCGGTCTTGTGCTGTCCTTTTGACCATTTCATAATTTCGTAGGCCAGAGCTATGTAGGAAAGATCTCATGAAAGTGTTCCGTGGCCTCCCGCGAGGGCGTTTTCCGGGTATTTTTCCTTCTAGAATGTCGATCATCAGGCCACCATGTCGTAACCTGTGGCCAAGCCAGGTGGATCTCCTTCTATATATCTGGCGGATCATTTGCCGTTTTTCCTTTATTCGATCCAGCACCGTTATGTTGGTCATTTTCTCTACCCAGCTGATCTTTTCCATTCGGCGCCAACACCACATCTCAAACGCTTCTAGTCGTTTAATGTCACCTCTATTCATTGACCAGGTCTCACTGCAGTACATTGCAACTGGCCATATGTAGGTCTTAACCAGTTGTTTTCTAAGGCTGAGGGACATCGAGCGTTGACAAATTAGAGAATGCTTTTCACGGAATGCCTGCTTGGCCATGGCTATACGGCTCCTGATTTCAACTTCACATCGTAGGTCTTCTGTGAAGATCTGGCCAAGGTATTTAAAACGATTGACCTGTTGTACTGGTTCTTTATTTATGGTAATATTTAGTTCGTGTTGATACTTACTTATCACCAGAATCTTGTTCTTCTTAAAATTGATTTTCATTCCATATTCTGTAGCTGTATCATTTAAACATTGCAACATGTTTGTTAATGTATGCGGATTTACTGCAAGTAATGCCAGATCATCAGCAAATTTAATATTCTGGATAAGTCTTCCACCAACTTTCACTCCCATATTAGAACCTTTAAAAGCCCACTTAGTTATAGCTTCAGCGAAGGCATTGAACAGTCCAGGGGACAGCAAACACCCTTGTCGCACACCTTTGCGGATCTTAGCGGGTTCTGATACGTCATTTCCAAGCCGAACAACAGCAGTTTGATTTATATACAGATCAAATATTAATCTGATTAATCGATGGGGACAGCCTATTTGATTCAGAAGAGGAAACAGCTTGTGCCAGCTGACTTTATCAAATGCTTTTTCAAAGTCCACAAAGCACACGTAAAGGTTTCTGTTTACACTTAACATCCATACAATGTAATTTTATCAAAGGTCATCGAAATGCCAAGACATAGGTAACTCGGGCAAGACCGTCTAACAGTCTCCCCCACCTTATTCTCGTTATCTTCTTACCAGACGAAATCTAACTGAAATTCCCTGTCAATACAGTGTCTGCCAGAAAAATGATACACTCTTTACGGAACAAAAACGATTTATTTTTTGTTTCTTTTATATTTAAATTTTGATTACACATGTAGTACGGTCTTCAGTTAAACATATGGTTACATTAGATGTTCAAAATGTTCACCGTTGGCTGCCAGACACATAGGAGAACGACGAGCGGTCGTTGCAACGACGTCTGTCAATGTTTGAATGGGGACCGCTGCACATGCCGCTGTAATCTTCTGGCGAAGGGCCTCCAGCGCGGCTTAGGTCGATAGACTTGATTTTTCACAGTTCCCCACAAGTAAAAGTCCATAGGGGTAAGATCTGGCATCCGTGGGGGGAACTCAATGGGCCCTCTTCGTCCAATCCAATGTCCCGGCAGATTGTCATCCATTAATGCTCGTATTGCTACATGGTAGTGTGGTGGTGCCCGTCCTGTTGGTAGAAGACTTCATCATCGGCTCCATAAAGCTCACGTACAGTTGGTAAAATTAATGTGCGTAACATTCCCAAGTACACTGCTTCAGTGACAATACCATCAAAGAAAAAGGGTCCTAGTATTCCCTTCGACGTCAGTCCACACCAGACATTAACCCCTGGTAGATTGACCGCCTTGTCCACATGAACATGCGGATTTTCCGGAGCCCAGTAGACACAGTTATGTCGATTCACTGTTCTATTAAGTTTAAACTGGGCTTCATCAGACCACACTAACTTAGTCAGAAATTGTTCATCTTGGGTGACCATTTGCCGATACCATTCACAAAATTGCATTCGATGATCGGGATCATCCTCATTAAGTGCATGCAGTAATCGTGGGATGTAAACTTTCCACTTAGCTGTTTTCAAAATTCGTCGTACTCTTATACTGCTAATCCCCACTCCCTGCGCACATTGCGTAGCTGACTTCTGTGGAGAATTAGCAAACCTTTCCAACACCTGAGCCGACAAAGCAGGACTAGTAGTTGTACCGGTACGCGTTCTTCCCGATCTTCCTTTGTGAATACCACAAATCGTTCCATACGTCTCAAACTTCCCAATAATGCGTTTAATTGTTAGGTGTGTTGGGGGTTCTGTTTCAAACTCCCTCCTCTACTGACGTTGCACTTCAACGGCGTTATCAAACCTGATAACCGACTTCAGAATGTACTTTCGCTGCACGAATGTCAAGCGTGCTCCAGCCATTTAGTTTTCCCACTATCGTGATGTAAGTACTGACATCTGTTGAGCGAAAGACCATACTACAACATTTAAAAACAATGATAACAGTTGACAATGTCCATATCCCGATATCGTCTGACAGAGTGTATACATTTTTCTGGCAGACTCTGTATGTCACCGGTCTCTTCTCTTTTTTTTTTTCTAACAACATGTCTTTGTTAAAGTCCCCAAATTCTCAAAGCACATACAAGTTCTGATCATAAACAACAATAATAATGGAATAGTCATCGACAGTTCACCCATGTCCACCGGTAAGTGGAAATACGCCGGCCAAGCGACAGGCACGGGTTCCTCAGCCAAATCCTAGCCCTAATTTCAAATTCGCACACACCCAAATACACGAGGATGCAGAGCCCCTAAACCTCCCAGTCAATATGATTGTACGGGAAACAGTGGCTCGTGCATACCATACAGATGTTCATCCCCTCTATGATGAGTTGGTGTGGTCGAATGTTTGAACCTCTGTTTTCTTCCTTTCTACCCAGGATATATCCGCCTCTCCAGCAAATTCTCATAACAGGATCGAAACTCGAAGCTGAATAGTGTCGTAATACGAGCTGTTGTCCAATCCTGGAAAAGATTTCATTCTCCTTTACCGCAATCCCAAAGATGATACTTGATACTGATCCTTACTATGTTGTAACATCAGCAAGTTCACATCCTTGACAGCTTTTCAAGTGTAATCAAAGAATGTAAATAATTGAAGACTTCACGAGTAAACACGATTTTTTGGAGGAGGCTGAATCATCACCCAAGATGTATTTTGCCCAAATCCACTTGGTTCGACCGGGCCGGGCAGAGGCAGGTGGCATGCTATAAGCGAACGAAAATCTAAACACAAACTCACATTTTGCGAGTTTGATTTGGGCAAAAACTGATATTTTGGTAGCTTATTCGACTAATTCGATGTCGCTCTTTCGATAGGTGATGTCAAAAAAAGATTTGGGCAAAAAAGTGCCAAAAACCATGCCACAAAAAGTTGATTTGCGCGTTATGCGCAAACTTCACACAAAAACCAACGAAACAAAAGTTTTAGAGATTGAGAAGTACTTTCCAAAGCAAATTAAAATATCTTGAAAAACAAACCAGTTACAGCACAAAGAAGGGCTTGTTGCGAACACCCTGTATATAGGAAAATGTCCTCGTGCTTCAGCAATGACAACTTACATCTGAAGCTCGCACAAAGATTGGCTCAAACCTATATCTGGTCGACACTCTTGTATAGTATGGAGCTTTGGACTTTGAAGGTCAACACCATGAAACGATTAGAGGCCTTCGAAATGTGGATTCATAGACGAATGCTTAAAATACCTTGGAGTGATAGAGTTACTAACAGAGATGTCCTCAGCTTTGGTCTACCATTAAGTATCGTAAAACTGCCCATTTGGGTCATGTACTTAGGGGCCAAAAAAATCAGTTGATTCGACTGATAATACAAGGCAAACTAGATGGCGGACGAGGACGTGGCTTCAGAATATCAAGGAGCGGTCACGGATTCGATCTGTTGAAGAATTGTTCCGGCTTGCGGTGGACAGAGGCGCCTTTTCCATGATCTCCAACGTTCGGCACCGAACATGGTGCTTGAAGAAGAAGAAGTTGTTCACCAATCTTCAAACTGTGTTCCTGTCAGGAATTTCTTGGTTAAGAATACCAATTTGCCCGAGGACTTTTTCGCATTCCTCGAACCATTGTTTCACAGGATTGACAACCATTAGTCAATATGGATAAAACTCTAACCAAACTAACATGTTAAACATACATGCATTTTATGTATTTTTAAATCTCTCAATAAAATTACAAATGCTTGCAGCACATATGCTATGTAATGTGGAACTTGGAATATGCTACATAATCTGAACATAAAATATGCTACATAATGTGGAACATAACGTTGAACAGTCTGATAACATGTGTTATTGTGTAGGTACCTGGAGTGTAAACTGGGGGGGAAACCACACTCAGATTGGCTGCTGCCTTACGCTCAAATACGCACTCCAGTCTCTGTGTTTGGGAAGAGACACTTGATGAGCTGATTCGAGTAATACTCAGGGCTCTACTGTGGACATTGATTCATCTTGCACCAAACACGCAAACACTCACTTATTGACATGATTTTAGCTTTGTCGAGTTGGACAAGGGAATTTGCAAAATGTTGTAAGTTTCCAATCGATCAACACGAGTAGCGTCTGAAGAGCAGTGTTGCTTCGACACCTTGGATGTGTTGAGTGGCAACGTGGATCGCTACCCTACCAAGTCCTCATGTTACAGCATATAGTGGGTTTACACAACCCACCAGGATGTCCAAGAAATGCTAATTTTTTAGTTTCTTGTTCAACTTTGGTGTTAGTTATCCCAGCATTCATCAAATGATATAATTAAATCATATTTTGTTTCTAATGGAAGTATAGATGAAACTTAAAGCAATTTCAAACAACACAGCTATACCCTGCAAAGCTCACACAACAGGTTGTAACATTCTAATAAGCTTTTTGAGGTCTTGTCTGGCGATTCCATGTCACTCAGGCTTCCTGGATCACAAATGAATTGCTTCCATCTTGCAGAAGTCTTTGCCAAGGTTGCAGGATCGAATCTTGGCACAGTGACTTGAACTGTGTGGGAGCCATGCCAGTACAAGTTATAGAGCCCCTGGCACCTCGACGTCTATAAAAGCTGCAGCAGGGTAAAGGGCCATTATTGTTAGAAGTCATTAGTCTTGAGATAGACTATAGTAGGGCAAAGATGAAGGTAATGTTGTTTGCAGATGACGTTGTGATCTGGGGCGAGGATGAGATGGAGGTACAAGAACAGTTAGACGTAATAAATGAAAAGATTCAGCAATGGGGATTGAAGATAAATGTGGTGAAGAGTAAAACAGTGGTGATGAGTAGAGATAAGAAAGTAGGAAAAGGAGTAATCAAAGTCAGAAATAAGGAATTGGAAGTGGTGAAACACTTCAAATACTTGGGAAGTGAAGTGACTGAAGATGGAAGACTAGATTTGGAAATTAGCAGAAGAATACAACTCGGGAGTGCTTTCTACCAACAGGTATGGGGACTAGTATGGAACAAGGCTGAAGAAGTTATGTAAAGTCAACCCCTGGCACTATCCAGCCCATGACGGGCTAAGGCCGACCAAGCGACCGCTGCCCAGCCATTTGGCCTGCAGATATTGGGGTGACGCGTGATCAGCGCGTCGGGTCCCCTCGGCCGTAAATCTTGGTATTCGTGATTAGGGCGCTGTCTCCCTGTCAGTCAGCTACTCAATTGTCCTCACGAGGCTGAGTGCACCCCGTTCCAACCCTCACGTCAGTTTTAAAATCCCTGACGGAGCCGGGGATCGAACCCGGGGCCTCCGGGTGAGAGGCAGACGCGCTACCCCAACACCACGGGGCCGGCGAAGAAGTTATGTACAAAGCATATTATGTTCCTATAATGACATATGCAGCAGAAACTTGGACAATGACTAAGAGGGATGAGAGCAGAGTACAGGCAGCTGAGATGAGATTCCTGACAAGTATGGTCCAGAAAACGAGGAGGGACAGAGTGAGAAATGAAGATATATTGAAAGAACTGGGAGTACAGAAACTAAATTACAAACTGGAGCAAAACAGATTGAGATGGTTTGGACATGTCAAACCGATGAATGAAGTAACGATACCAAGACGAGCACTGGAACGACGGATGAAAGGGAAGACCAAGAATGCGTTGGATGGACTCTGTGAAGAATAGCATTAGGAAACGGAACCTGGATTGGACACCGTGTCGGAAGAGGAATGGTGGAACGACAGAAGAAAGTGGTGAGGAACAATATGAACCCCCACCCGGTGGCAGCTGGAAAAGGGGAAATGATGATGACTAGTCTTGAGATAAGCTGTAATACACGTCTTGTGTAACTGATGAGTGGTTGGGGTTGCGGCAACACCACTTCTTTACGTTAACAAGTTGGTGTGGACGCAGTGACCCATGTTGATGAACATGGCAAACAGCATGGGTTCGGGTTGCTCTCCTCCAACTCCAAATCTGCTGTAGCCTACTCCGTCCTCCACGCGTCCTTTCTGCTGCTAAATTCCTGTGAAAACTCCTCGGAACTCAAATGTTTTTCCATATTAATTAAATTACCTGCCCAGATAAATCTTTTGACATGAAAGACTCATGACAAGGGTGCATCTTAAAATAATGAATATAATTTGTTGTTATATCTTAAAATCAGCAAAACCAAGGATTTTGGTTTGGTGATTAGTAGAAATCCTTCAATGGTCCATCTAAGACTTGGAGATGAGGAGATAAATGTTGTAGACAAATTCCAGTATTTAGGTAGTATTCTTTCCTTGGACAATAGATTAACAACAGAATACAGAAAGCTTCCAATTTCTATCAGAAACAGCTACTTTGGGACGAAACATTTCCACAAGCTTCCAAGATTAATGTGTTCAAGATATACTAACGTATGGAATGGAAGCAGCAACCCTTACTGGACCAACAAACAGCCGTCTCCAGGCAGTAGGAATGGAGTTCCTCCGTTCTTGCCTTCAAAAGACGAAAATGGATAAAATAAGGAATGAGGATATCCGACAAGAACTGGGATCGGAAAGGAGCCTGCTGGAGACACTCGAGATGGTATGGTCACATGAAGAGGATACCTCGAGTGTACTTTGGCCACAGTGTGTGGGAGAAGCAAATTTATAAGGACCTGAAGCTAGAGATAAGAACTGGCATCAACTACAAGAACAGGACGGCTCCTTTATAACCGCACCCGGTTTGCTGGAGCAAAGAAACGATGATGATGATGATGATGATTATATCTATTTCTCCATTCTCCTTGCACATATTAGTTCAATAAATCTTTTGACATGAAAGACGCATGACAAGGGTGCATCTTAAAATAATGAATATAATTTGTTGTTATATCTTAAAATCAGCAAAACCAAGGATTTTGGTTTGGTGATTAGTAGAAATCCTTCAATGGTCCATCTAAGACCATTTCTTGGATAGTGTCCACATTTCACTTCCACACATCATGATGCTACGTATGAGAGTTTCGTCTTTAATCTCTGATTTATGTCTGTACTTCGAAAGAGAGTCAGTGCTGCTCTGTTGGCTGCCTGTGTTTCCACAATTGACTTAAAGAGCAATCTCAGCCTTCTCTTGTTCCACCTATTGAGCTGTGTGTTTCACGAGAGTCCACCCTTAGTTTCCTGATCACAGATTGATTCAACCCCTGGTCCACTACTGCCATTGTTTTCTTCATGAGCTCGTCTGTGGAATCATTAGCTTGTTGGAAGTGCACCACGTCACCAAGCACCTAGTAACAAAGTTCAGAACTAGTTGGTCGTTGACGGTGGCGTTTGGTAACAAAATTTGGAACTACTTGAAAATCAAATGTCTGCATTCCTTACTTGAATTAAAACAGATAACATCACAATTAATACCGGTTATCAGACAGATTCCATTTTGAAAGCATATGGTTTCATCCACTACTGGCTTGCTGGGCCTATCATAGCGACACCAGAGCCCCGTTTGCCGTCACTTTTCAGGGTTCGTGTAGGACCTTCACAGCTACCGTAACGGTCCCGGGGCACTCGAAGTCCCCACTGTACTTCGTCCCTACAGAAATAAATGAGCGGGGGAGACAGGCAGAAGCATTCCGGAGGAGTGTGAGAAGCATGTTATGGAGCAAGGATGTACATACTATGTCCCTATCCTGACGTATGCCTCAGAGAGACCTGGGTTAAGAAAGGAAGGGAGAAGAGCAAAATACAGGCCAGTGAGATGAGGTTCTTGAGAAGCAGTATTGGAGCTACAAAGATGGACAGAATAAGAAATGAGAGGACCAGAGAATTAATGAAAGAGGAAACATTACAGGATGATATAGAGAAATCTAGACTTAGATGGTATGGACATGTAAAACGAATGCAGGAGAAGAGCATACCCAGGAGGATACACGAGACGAAGTGGGAAGGAAAGAGACCGAGAGACAGGTGGCTGAAGGGGGTGGAAGAAGAGAGGAGAAGACTGGACAAGGGTGGAGGCTGAGAGATGGTGGGAAGACAGAAGACGTTGGAGAGGCCTGTGTTCCAAACAAACCCGGCCAGTGGCTGGAAACTGTGCAAGATGATGATGATCAGACAGATTCTACACACACAGGGCTACATGACCGCATTGTTGCAGCCCCTAAACTGAGGAACCAACCATAAATTAGCAATCTCTAGGCATTTCTTCATCATTCCACACATTGATGTAGCCTACTGAAACAGTGATATTAGTGGAATGAAGGAAAGGGAAGACTAAAATTCAGGTCACTGAGATAAGATTTTTAACAAGTATGGTTGGAAAGACATCTTACTGAAATACAAAAGGTTTACATAATTGTACTAGGGTAATTCCAAAAGTAAGGTCCGATTCGCCATAAATATTTGAAAGCGGCGCCAAGGGCAAAACACGCATGCACGCCGACTCCTGGCATGCCCAGTAGCGTTGTTACTGTTGCTGTGTGCTGTTGATAGTGTCAGTTCACAATGTTTAAGGCAATTAATCAGCCCGCCGATTGTGAAGTAAGGGCAGTGATACGGTTTCTGTCTGCAAGAAACATTTCTGCGGCAGATTACTGAAGTGTACGGTCCTAACATAATGAGTGACAGTAAAGTGCGCAAGTGGGTGCGAGCCTTTAATGAAGGACGGGAAAATGTGCATGATGAACCCCGCTCTGGCAGACCATCACTGATTTCAGACGAGTTGGTTCATGCGGTTGACGACAAAATTCGTGAAGATCGACGATTCACTATTTCAGGGACAACGATCAATAAAGCCGCCTACTGTGTACCCTGACTAAACTTCGACATGCAATCCAGAATAAGCGACGTGGTCTTTTGTCATCTGGAGTGTTGTTGCATGACAATGCCAGACCCCATACTGCGAATGAAACGCAACTCTAATCAAGAAATTTGGATGGGAACAGATGCACCACCCACCGTACAGTCCGGACTTGGCGCCAAGTGATTTCCACCTGTTCCGCTACCTAAAGGAGATTCCTGGCGGCAAGCGCTTCGACACAGATGATGAAGTGAAAGAAGCTGTTAAAGACTGGTTAGGTTCGCAGGCGGCCGAGTTCTACGACTTAGGCATTCAAAAGCTTGTGGAACGATGTGACAAATGTGTAAATAAGTATGGAAATTATGTAGAAAAATAGAGAAAGACGTAAGGAATGTCAATAAAACAATTGTTTTGGAAACAATTTTGATTTTGAATTTTTTTTAAAACCGGACCTTAGTTTTAGAATAGCCCTCGTATATTGTTGACTAGTTATTACATCTTGTCAGAGTGAAGGCCAGAAACATTTTCGACAAACTGATTACTTCACCCAGTCAATAAGAATTGACTGTTATACGTGTTTCAGGAACAATTGAAGAGCTCTCTATTGTGAGCGCCACTTAATGAAATGTTGAGAATACTGTGGAATCATCAAACTTGTGTATTTTAAAGCAATTGAATCGCTCGTTGTTGAAAGGCACCAAGTCCACATTTTCGACAAATCCTTTTTACCGCAATTTTGCGTCCTAGCAAGCAAGATGCATGTTTTGGTGCTGAATGGAACCATGTCCTGGCAGCGCTTGTGCTATTACCACAGCCGTCAAGTTAGTTATTTCGTGTTGAAAGGAACTTAGTCCAGCAGTTAGTGCGTTTTAACATGAACATCATGTTACCGGATACATTTATGTTCATCTAGAAATAAAGTAAATAAACTAACAATGTGAATGATATTCCTCGCTCAAAGGTTCTGCTCATCCATGTTGAAATGGACTAAGTCCGTTACGTATTTTGTCAATGTAATTGTTAGCAACATGCGGAACATTGCTATTTTGGTTTTATTATATCGGTGTGTGTGTGCACTTTCTAACTTACATACAAAACATTACGTCTCATATTTCAGTACAAGAGCGGGAAAACAGTTTTTTGTGTTTATCTCAAAACTTTAAAAATTGGACTTGGTGCCTTTCAACAACGAGCGATTCAATTGTGGTCATCATCAAAGGGACAATGACTGTTTAAGCACACACATCGTAATCTACACAAAATAAATAAATAAATAAATGTAAAACAAACATCTGTGATGCCTCGCCCTCACTGCAAGTGGACGGAAGAAAGGAGAGCTGAACATTCGTCAAGAATGAAGATCTACTGGCAGACAAGAAAACAAGCTTTACAGTGATCATATGAGTGAAGAACATCGTGGTCCATTGATGGCCGAAACGACTCAAAAAAAAAAAAAAGTAAAACAAAGAAATTGAAACATCGCTTTGACAAAATGTGGCACTTCCAGGGAGCTGTTCAATTTATAATACAAACATGAAAATGGCAATAATTAAGATACGAGTATGTTTATAAAACGAGTGAAAGCTAATTTCCATACAAGTGTCTTAATTACCATTATAGGCGAGTTCCATATGACTGTTTATGTTCGACGATAATTATAACTTTATTATATGTTTTATCATAAATATTCATAAATATCTGTTGAGATTCAATCACTAAAATTTTGTGATCAGAGTGCAAGCGCTGGGTAGGATATCTCTGTTTTCCAAATGCTCTGACTGACCGACGGATGCGCTCTGTGTTTGGCAATGCCATATGTGCAGTAGCATTCAGTCAAACTGTCACTGAAGTCGTTTGAAAGCAATGCACTGTGTTGAAATTGGGGTTGGGGATATTAAAGTATATACAGTGCTATTTCGCCAGTTTATTTACGCGAACATATGGACGGTGCACTTTCGGTAATTTATATAGACATGTTGGATTTTGAGCGCATGTGCGAAGGAATCCTTACCTAATTGGTCAAACAACTGTTTCTTGAGCTCTGATTGGTAGAACAAAGTGTTTCTTAATGAAAAATAGTGTTATAATGAGCCTCATTATGATACAGTTTTCTGACATATAATATTTTCATTTCGACATCGTCGAACAAAAAACTTTGTAAAATATTTGTCGAAAAACACCAATGTTCTGTTGTAGTCATCACTGGACTAATCTGATTCAAATAGCTTGGCCGTCACTCAACAATAGAAAGAACACAAGTTACTACCAGAAAGCAAATGGACTGCTTACGGAGGACTCAAGGGCACATCTGCCCCTCGTAACAGAGATTAAAGTAAACTAATTTAGAACGGAATTAAAAATTTAGAGGTGGGCTTCTATAAGGTGCGTTCAAAAAGTGACGAGCCGGAGGTTGGAATGCGCAAACCAGTGGCGACATCGGCTAATCGTGGCGTGTGTAACGAGGTGTGATTCCGACCTGAGCGTGGAAGGTCACAGCCCGTCGCTAGAGGGCACGCGTGCACCTCACGTGACGATTCAATGTGAGCAGCAGCATGCATCAATCGTCCAACCAAGACCAAGACAGTGGGCCATTCGACATGCTTCCTGGTCTGGTTGAAGACTTTGGGGCACCCATTGGGCACACACTTACCGTAAGTGGAGTCGTTCCTTCATGATGGTCTGCGCACTTCCGACGCTCAATCCGATCACGGCGGCTATGGCGTTCACTGTCACTCGACGGTCCTGGGTAATGAGTGCATCAACCAGCTGGACGTTGTCAACGGTAATGCAGGGGGGTGCCCCAGACCGGGCATCATCGGCTAACGACACCCGTCCTTCCCTGAAGCGCTTGTGCCACGCCTTGTCCCTTGCAAGGGACATGCAGTGTTCGCCGTACACGTGTGACATTCGGCGATGAATGTCCGTTCCCCCTACTCCTTCCGCTGTCAGAAACCGAATAACACCTCTTGCTCTTCGGTTGATGCCTCCATGTCACTGTTTGCAATGCGACTGGCAGCGTTGGATGATTGATGCATGCTGCTGCTCGCTTTGTATCGTCACGTGACTTGCACGCGTGCCCTCTAGCGACGGGCTGTGACCTTCCACGCTCTGGTCGGAACCACACCTCGGTACACACGCCACGATTAGCCGATGTCGTCACCGGTTTGCGCATTACAGCCTCCGGCTCGTTACTTTTTGAACGCACCTTATAAATATGAAAAGACCAAAAATGTATTATTATTTGTTTTACATTGTACAGTCAAGCGACTTCGGTGGCGTAGTTGGTAGCATGCTGAACTGCTGTACCCAAGGTTGCGGGTTCAAACCTGGCCCAAGTCGTCGGATGTTTAAGAGCGTTAAAATCCCTCAGTATGCCTTCCTTGGGAGTGGAAGTAAAGCTGGCTGTCCCGTGTCATAGATTTATGGCATGTAAAAGAACCTTTCACTACAATGGGTAGTGTGTAGCTAAATTTGTAGGTTATTTATTTTAGAAACGCTCTATCAAATTGCAACATTCACCGCTAGAAGACAGTGGCATCTGGTAGCCACACTTGTAACTACTTGAAATTGTTCTTTCATCTCTCTTGGCGTCACGAAGGGCATCCGGCAGTAGAAACCATCGTCTCATCCCCGACCCCATTGGAAGATGGGATTAATAAGGGGAAGACATGGATGATCTCACATTGAACCAGTACAATCAATTATACAGTGTGTTTGTGAAGTCGCCGGACTCGAACTTCGAAAAATCATAGCTCACGTTTGACGGAATAAGTTGGCAAACTTGGCAATGGGATGTTATCAGTAGGGACTGGATTTTTTGCATATTCTGAACATCATCATCTTCTTGTACAGTTTCCAGCCCCAGGCCGGGTCTGTTTGGAACATAAGCCTCGCCACTTAGTCCTTTCTTCCCACCACCTCTCCGCTGTCACTCTGGTCCAGTCCTCGCCTCTCTTCTTGACTCCTTTCAGCCATCTATCTCTTGGTCTTACCATCTGCATCTCATGTATCCTCTTGGGAATCTTCTTCTCTTCCATTCTCTTTAAGTGTCCATACCACCTCAGTCTTGATGTCTCAATCCTACCTTTCACCATTTCCCTGACCTTTTCATTCCTCACCCTGTCTCTTCTTGTTACTCCGATCCTACTTCGCAGGAACTTCATTTCACTTGCCTGTATTCCGCTTATGTCTCTTTTCTTCATTATCCACGTTTCTGATGCTTAGGTCAGTATCGGGATATAGTAGCTTCTGTATAACACTTCCTTGCTTTTTTGTGGGGCATCTTTATTCCACACTAAGCTCCTGATGCCACGTTCCATAATCTCTTTGTCATTTCTCCCATTTTCCTCCACTATACTTCCCAAGTACTTGAGACTTTCCACCTTCTTCAGCTGTCCACCTCCAAGTGTTATCCCACTCATTGGTCTGTCCTTTTTCCTGGTCGTTAACAGGATCTCACATTTACTGATGTTGAACTTCCATCAGTACTCTCCCACTGTTTCTTCCCAAGCTCTCAGTTGCTTCTGAACTTCGTCCTCCTTGTTTCCCCAGACCGTGAGATCATCTGCAAACACCATTGCTTTCATCTTATCTTCTCCTATCTTTACTGCTACCCGTGTCATTACCTCGTCCATAACCACAATAAAGTGCACTACCCTGTTTCAGGCCCCTCATTACCGACAACAGTGGTTACACGGGCTAAAGCACAGCGTTAGGTCATGGGGCCAAGCTCTCTGCTGACTCGGTAGACGCGTGGGTTCGAGCCCCACCGTCGGCTGTCCTTGAAATGGTTTTCCGTGGTTTCCCCATTTTCAACACCAGGCAAATGCTGGGACGGTACCTTCTGATAGGCCACGGCCGCTTCCTTCCCACATCCTTGCCCAGTTTCATTCATCTTCATCCATTCCATCTCTCATCCCGACGCGCAGGTCGCCCACGGGCGTCGACTAGAAAGACCTGCACTTGGCCTCTGAGGAGGCCACACGAAAAAAAAACACTCATTTGTCTGAACCAGTCTGTTCTTTCCCCTCCAACTTTCACACAACTCACACTTCCACAATACATCTCCTTCACTCTGTCTACAGTCCCTTCTTCCACTCCCAAATCTTCTCCCTACACACACTATCATAGGCCTTAGGAAGGCCATCAACAGATCCTCTCCAAATTCGTAGTGGTGTTCCTGGAGCTGTCTCACTGAAAATATGAGATCCACTGTTGATCTCCCAGGTCTGAATCCATACTGCTCCTCCCTCAATTCTCTCTCCACATTGGCTCGTATTCTGAACATAACGGCATATTTTAGCACATACAGTTGAAATTAAATATAAGGTAATTTAAAACATCTTGAACAAAATAGGTTTCGCCTGCGTGTTGGACATCCCTAGCAAGCAACTTTCTGAGCAACAGATTAACAACTAATATTTCACACAAGCATGCTGCCTGGTTATTTCAAGAAGGGAATGGCGTGGCATATTCCTTTCGCCATCTCGACCGCCAGTAGCCCAGTAGTTTTGTGAGGAGTTTCTTCAGTTAATGTTAGTTTACTCTTAGTCAGCATATCCTTAACTCAAAATTCCTAAACAGAAGAGCAGCAGAAAGTATTTATTAAAACAGGTAATAGTGATTCTTCAACTTTTTTTAATTTGTGTCCGAGGTACCAAAATATACAAACAAGAAATTGAAAAAAAAATCACATAATAGCGCACTTGCATATAACATAACACAAGAGCAACTGACGGCTTGGGACGGGACATTTATGCACTGAAAACGAATATAATGGACGTAATTTGTCTGCTGAAAACATTCCACTTAATATACTAACTTCGTTCCGTCTTTTCAATACTATTTAATTTACAAAATGCTGTCCTAGTAGGCCTACATGTTTCGGACACTTCTGTGTCCTTCTTCAGCTAGAAAACATGTTAAAACCTTATTGCTAAAAAAATATACACTCAAAACATTGTGATTCATTAAAAAATCATTAATGTGGACACAAGGTGTCTCATTGTCCATACACTTGGATATGTCTATCCCTTTCTGTAACTAATTACATGTCAATCTAGTGATTGGCATTAGTCAAATTCTTCCTGTTTTCAGAGCACTGTGAGGGGCCGATAACCTAGATGTTAGGCCCCTTAAAACAACAATTATCATCATCATCATCATCATCATCAAAGCACTGTGCCTCTTTGTTGCACTTGAGCTGCTCAATTTGATAACAATTTCTATTTTTGATAAAACTATTTCTTTTAATATCTGTTCTGAACAGATCTGTATTGTTAAAAACACTAAAATATAGAATTGATGGTGGCTGCACTTTTTATGTTAGGCTATTGGCTGATATTTGGTCGCATTTTTTCTTACACCGACCGTAATTGAGTAGTTTGATATTATGGCTTATTATGTCATGCTATTGACAAAGGCGGAAAATAGCTCGTATTGGGTGGAATCCTTGGGTGTCAAATGTTTCTCCAGAAGCAGTCTTTGTTGCAATCCCTCTTGCTTGCCTCTGAAACGAAAGGAAAACTTTATTATAAAAGTTGAAGATTTTATGACTTGACCTGAGTTTTTTAACCTTTGGTGAACTTACTTGTGAAGTAATTTGAGATCCCCTTATGATTTCCCGTGCGGCGAATAAATTTAAGGAAAAGGAACAAATTGGTCCTATAAGAGATGTACCGTTAAGATGTAGAATGCTTACGAGGGCAATAATAACGTGTGTCAAAACTTACCAGCTGAGTTGTGCAGGAAAGAAGAACGTGACAAGGACGCCGCCCAGTCTACTACTGATGTGTAGACGTACTAGGACAGCATTTTGTAAATTTAATAGTATTGGAAAGACGGAACGAAGTTAGTGTATTAAGTGGAATTCTATTTCAATACGGACCAATATGGATAATAAAAAAAATCATGCTGAAAACATTGAAAAACTTGCAATTATCTATTGTGATGGTTCTTTCTGCAATGAATGATGCATGTGTAAAGTGAGTGAATAAGATTGGCTTATCATTAAGTGCATATTTTCTACATTTTTAGTGCATAAATCTCCAGACCCTAGTTATCAGACATTGTAGTGGTATCAAAACAGTGCAGGTGTTGGCTTGCGCATCGTGAGTCTTACGAGGTCAAGCGGGCGGCAATGGATTCTTTGTGCGCACAAAGGGTCGCTTTATTGAAGGCTTATTTTGAGTGCAAAACTTATGAGAGATGTGTGGAAGAATGGATGAACACTTGTACGCTGGCTCCGTGGATGATAGAGAACGATGCGGGAGACCTAATTTAATTACTGAAACTTTCCTTCACACAGTGCTTTTTTTTTTTCAGGGGGAACGCAGGGGTACGCGTAACCCTTAAACATTTGAAAACTGTTAAAAAAAATATTGGTAGATTTGTATCTAGTCCAGCAAATATAACTTGCGACTTAAAAGTTCATCGATCAGCCGGCGTCAACATCTGGAGATTTCGAGTAATCCTCGATTTAAATCGATGTATCGAATCAGTTTCTTTTGGACGGCAACTCGCCACTCCATTCTTATAAGCACACAGGCTATTGTTTGGAGGCGATGTAGCTTGTTATTTTGTGCGAGTGGTTAGTTTTGAAGGATGAAGAAAATAACGAACTATTTAACATCCACCCAGGCATCGAAATTCATGGTTCCTGGAAGTAAGACATCTGGTGACAGAGCAGAGGAAGCGTGATCAGCCTCTTTTACCAGTGTGGAATTTACTGTAAGAAGGACAGCAAAATGAAACAGTGCTTAAATTTATTTCACTAAATGTAAAATGATAAGAAATACTGAGTGCAGTTACCATCTTGGTATATTGACCACAAATAATAACCCAATGTAACGTTTCATTTAACATATCATCCCGAAAAGTAGTAACTGGACTCTGCAAATTGCCAAAAAATTGCAAAATCGTGATGTTTTATCGACATCAACTGAGAATATCCCTTAATTTTTTGTAGAAAAAAAACAACACTGCCTTCACGCATTGACAGGTCTCCACATTTGTCACAAGAACTTGGAGCATCAAATGGGTCCACTCTTAAAGCGCTGAAAGTGGTCGTATCGAGTCAAGGCCGTCCAGGAGCTGAAGCCGCCATTACTGCCAGTGGTTCCGTACCAACACACGACATGTGCCCATTCTGAACAATACTTTCATGGTTCCACCTCAGTGGCTACATTAACTTCCAGATCACCAGAATTTGGGCAACCAAAAATCCGCATGCCTTGAATGAAGTACCACTTCATTCTGAAAACAATCGGCGTCTGGTGCACAATATTGTTCTGGCCCTTAACGGGGTTTGGCCGAACTGGAGAGATGAGGGTGGTGTTTAATCAGGGGAAGTTTTAACGGAGGTGTGGGAACTTCGAATGAGTGTTGGGGAGTGTGTTGGATGATCGGGTGGAGCTCTATGCGACAAGGGTTGCAAATCAAAGGGGCGCACTTTTAAAGTGGGAGCTATTAGTCTGCAGAATAAGTACTGCGGTGGATAACCCAAGTATCTGATGACCGTGCAACGTTACGCTCTGCGGGCGCGCGACCAACAAATCAAGGCTACTGGCAATGAAAATGATTCTAGTGCTGTCACAGAGGTTTTGGAAACAATGCACTGGCAGGTCAAGGTGTAAGGTGGGGAGGTGAGCGGTAAAAACAATGATAATGAACAAAGGCTACAATTGATCTGTAATAATGGTGGTCACTTATTTATTGGACCCAAAGTGTACTGAATGTTTCCCTGTATTCAGGGATAGTGTGACAATGTGTAAATGGTACAATCAATCAGGGTGGTTAAAGGAAGGATGTACATGTACAACTAGTAAGTGTGTGGAATCTGAGAATCACACTTACCGGAGGTATGCTGTCGGCAGGCAGTCGGGCAGGGTCTTCGACGTAAACGGATCCCCTCCCTCAGAATGGGGGTCCTTATAAGTGTTTCTCAAGTACCGACTCTGCAATGTTGCTGAATAGCTGTTTCTGTAACAGCCTCTGTGTACATGTGGATGTGTGTCAAGCTTGGGCAAGAGCCATTACATAACTCTGCCGGCTTGGTGTAATTAGAAGTGTGTTGTTGCTGTTGTTGCTATCAGCTTGAGGCTAAAAGAGGGGTGAAGTCAGTGTAGTGGGTTGGACAGATGTAGATAACGGGGGGGTGTCTATGGATGATCATAGATGTGTGGATGGTACTGTTACTCGTAGACCATCTGTAGATAAGTGCCCAGCGTGTAGTATCCATTTGTGGATCTCTCTCTCAATAGGGTGCTAGGCGTCCTAGGGCCATAACAATATCGCGCAAAGGGATCGTTGGACCTCTGTTTTTCGACACAACTGTTGATGGTGCCGTATACATGGACATTGTGCAATAATTCGTGGCTTTATTGGAGAAGGATGAGCACTATTGCTGGTTGCAGGAAGATGGTGCCACTTGCCTTACTGCTACTGCTACTTTAGCCATGTTGAAAGATTTTCTCGGAAATCGAGTAACCTCAAGAAATATGTGGCCTCCTTGTTCACCAGATTTAACATCTCCAGACTTTTTTATGTGGGGGTGAGTACAGGGTCTTTCATATAAAATAAGAGCGCCAAGCGGCGGCTTTGTTAACCGTAGCTGCGGTTACCTTGGCCGAGCTTGTGGCGCGCCAAGGCCCACTGCTATAATATTGAAAGCGCGCGCATAGTAGATACGAGGGCTGTTTTTTTTTTCAAGTTCCGATGGACTGTGTAAAAATAACAGATTGCCATTACCAAACTTGATCTTGCAATATGCGTGCAGGTGCTCAGTCGCCAGTCTAAACCTCAAGTGAGACAGTTATCATTGCAACATCGTATTTTTTTTATGTAAAACTTATTTTAAGTACGAGTCGGCTCGGCGGGTACGTGATGCATTTGTTCAGCAATTTCCTGATGAAGTGCCACCTTCACTAGCACAGATTCACGTAATTGCAAATAAGTTTGACATTACTGGCTCGGTGCTCAATAAAAAACATGCCTGCACACGAACAGTTTTAACAGAGGATGAGCTAGATGACATTGGCGAGAATCTTGGACGGTCTCCGAATAAATCACTCACAAAATTAGCACAAGTAGGGGTTTCGGTTTCATCAACAATAACTAACTAACTAAAGTAAGATTTCAGCATTGTACACACGTTAGCAAGGCCGCTGCATCATATAGGATTGTACACACGCTTAAAGCAGGCGGCCTTGGCGCGCCACAAACTCGGCCAAAGTGACCGCAGCCGCGGTTAACAAAGCCGCCGCTTGGCGCTCTCATTTTATATGAAAGACCCTGTATACAGAGATAATCCACATTCCTTACATGAACTCAAAGAAGCAATTTCTAATTGTATTGGAGAAATAGCGCCAGCCCCGTGTTGTTTGGGTAGCTCAATTCCCGGCTCCGTCAGGGATTTGAGAAACTGATGTGAGGGTTGGAATGGGGTGCACTCAGCCTCGTGAGGACACGAAAACCCCGGTCACGAAAACCAAGATTAACAGGCGAGGGGACCCGATGTGCTGACCACGCGTCACCCCAATATCTGCAGGCCAAATGCCTGGGCACTTGGCACGCCTAGGCCCTTGGCACGCCTAGGCCCTTCACGGGCTGTGGTGCCAGGGGTTACTGTTATTTACGAGTGAAATCACAAGATCGGTTAAATGTGAAGAACCCAAGACAATAGCAAATTTATTTAGTTTATAACAAGAGTAAAAAGCAACAAATAGGTTGAGAAGAATATGTTAATTTCGTACTGAAGTATAAAGGGTTTTGAACTTTCCCAAGCAGAGTAGCGTAAGGGAAGAGAGGGCTCATATCCCATTTACAAAGGTTTGTTATCATTGTAAATATAATTAAACTTAAAGCTTTTGGAAAGAAGTGACTGTTGTGCTCGAAAAATAAATCTCTCACAAGAAAAGTAGGAATAAGAGATTTAGCTAGATCAAACACAATCTTGATTATGAAAGCAATGAAGATGCATAGATTGAAAACGACCCTAGGTTGGAAGTTAGCTGAGCGAACGAACTATACCAGTGATAAACAGTCTAAAGAGATCTGTGAAGCACTATAACATGGTGGCCGCTACTCCTGGAAAACCTGGAAATCCTGGAAAACTCCTGGAAAATGATGAACAATTTGAAAACTCCTGGAAAATAGCCACTGTTAATTAATTATAACAATCTTTCCATCCACTGCTAAAATTCCCAGTCCGCTCTTAGTCCTCGACGTCATGATATCGCGGATGGGGTAGCAAGGGCCATCTAGTGGTCGCTCTGCATACCCTGCTTATTTTGAACCGGAAATTTACGCGCCGTGTCTATCTTAAATCATACTACCGCTGCGGTTTTGGGTGAGCACTCTATTGTTAACGAAAGAAATTTCCTCAGGCTACCTGTTTCTGTGTGGGAGAACACGCGATAGTATTTTTGTAAAACATATTGAGTTTAGACAACTTCACCGCAATAAAATTGCAGGCAGCATTCTTTTCTCTTTTTTTTTTTTCTTAAAGCGGATATTCGAGTCACAAAGGCTTTTTTAAAACAACAATTAAATCATTTGTATGTAGGCAGAGCGCGGCTGAGTACTGTAACCCTATGAGGTTACAATGTTCCTAGTATTACTATTTCCTTGGTCTTTTAGGTTTGCTGGTGGCTATTGTAAGGCCTTAGCGCTGAGCTTTGAGATTCCTTCACCAGTAAAGGAGAAGAGGGCCATGAACTATAGAGTTTCACATCTGTATACATAATTTCTATTTATGATGTTATATTTTTAGCCTACTTTTCACATTTTGCAAAAATGAGGAAAAAGTAGACTTATGAGATCGATCCGGGAAAATGTGTGTCTGTCTGTCTGTCTGTCTGTCCTTCTGTCTGTCTGTCAGTCTGGCTGTGTGTGTGTCCCCCCCCCTATCAACTCCTAAACGGCTGCAGCAATCAAAACCAAATTTAGTATGAGTAAAGATGTGCACCGGAATATCTCACGTCCATATTTGAAAATGATGTCAGTGCTACCAACTGCTGAAAAAACGCACTAGAAATTTGAGCTCCATGTTGGATATCTCGCAAGGTATGCATGGGAGCTATTCCAAAATAGGTACACATGCAGATAATACTATTTCAGTTTAATTTCCAGGAGGCCAACAATGACAGTGTTGCCAAAATAATTTTAAGCCTTCTGATAGGTCCAATGTTTAAATGCATATAACTTCTACACTATCAATTGGATTTCAACCAAATTTTGTATGTAATATCTGTACATAAACAGATATGTTTGAGCGTATTCTTAAGAGCCACCAGGGCTGCCAACTGTTAATAATTGCTCTCTCTATTTTTTTTATCCAAGTACCAATATATCAGAAAGTATGTAAGCCTACAGCTTTAAACTATGCACACGTATATTCTGACATTTTAGATTAATTTGGAGTAACTTATATACGTCAGTTCTACCAACATGATTATAAGCCTGCTGATAGTACCAATTTTTAAATACATGTAACTTCTATACTATCAGTTGGATTTCAACCAAATTTCGTTTGTACTATGTGTACCATAACAGATATGACTGAAAGTATTGTTAAGATCAATCAGGGCGGCCAACTGTTAATAAATGCTGTCCATATTTTTTTACCCTAATATCAATATATCAGAAAGTATGCAAGCCAACAGCTCTATACTTTGCACACGTATAGCACCTGTCAGTGTAGATTAATTTGGAGTAATTAACAGAAGGCAGTGCTGCCAACATGATTCTATGCCTGCTGATATGTCCAATTTTAAAATACATGTAACTTCTATACTAACAAATAGATTTCATCCAAAATTGGCACAACAAGATATCATAATATTTCAGATTATTTCTGACCAGCACACGCATGGTATTGTTGGCAACATGCTTTTACGCGTGCTGATAGATCCAGTGTGTAACTGCATGTAACGTCCATTGGACTTCAACCTAATTTTGTATTCTGTACCTTTAGAGATGGAACTAAGAATATATTCAGTCACCAGGGCTGCCAACTGTAGTGCTCTATTAGGCTACATTATACCAGGTATATTTTGAACTAATTTGATATTTCGATATTACCAACTTAATTTTGTCATTATTCTAGATAGGTAGAATAATCATTGGCATGAAAAGTAGGCTGTATAGTTCTTCACGGAACTTCTTGTTTTATATCTCTTCGACTATTCTGGTTTTGATCCCATACTGAAAGATTTTGTGTTACAGGTCGGATTTTGGTTGGTTGTGTGGCTTGATAGATGAAGAAGTATGGGCTTATATTATGATTATTGAATTGTTTCTGCTGTTCGTAAGAAATATAGAGAGATATTTTTTAGATGATTGGTTTCATTAGAATTGAAAGGAAGTGGATAGCAGTTAGTTGGTACATAGAGAAGAAATAAATGAGAAAATACTTTGCAGACAAATGAAACAGATATTAGATTGGAGAACTAGATTAACATTAAAAAGAAGAGAGAACTAGATGTGGAGTATATATCAAACTGTAAGTAAGTGTATGGAAGTACTAATGTCATCGAAAAGTCCTTAGTGTTGTAATGTTTTTTAGGATGGTGGTTTGCTCACTGTTGGATGATAAATGTAATAGGTCATGAAATGAGATGAGACACCCACTGGTATTGTGAACTTACCTTCAGTAGTGCTCTCAAAATGAAATGTTGGACGCCATGGTCGCAACAGAGTGTTGAAGACCAATAAGAGAAATGAGTGAGAACACAAATAATGATAATTAAGCATTAGTGGAGCACCTGAGACCTCTTTCTCCCAGCCCGTGGCGAAATCAAAGTAATAAACCAGTTAGTTTTTGCATTGGGGATAAGGGATGACTTACATGTACTTCTAACTACTGAGAAAGGAATGCAAGGCATGGATTAAAATACTGAATCTAATTCCACACAAAAACAAAATATGAAAAGTTAGTAATAATAATAAATACATACTTTTACTGAAGTTATGTTAACCTGAGGGGCGAGAAAAGTGATGAGACCGATATTAAATTTAACGTTATTTCCAAAAATGTGAAGTTACTTGCCAGAAATATAAAAGAAGAGATTTTGAATAATATATGTCAGCCTAGCGTACCGAGGTTGCGTGTCGAAGGAATTGGTCTCCATAGTTAAGACTTGTAGTTTATTTGTTTATTTGTCTAGAAAAAGATTCCCGAGAGCAGAGCTCTGTCGTGGGGGAACAGTACATAGTTCATTACATAGATGCTAAATTATAATACATTTAGAGTACAGTATACAAATAAGCAATTGAAGTGTATTCAAAGCGACGCTTTTGACACAGTGTATAATATAATTGGAGAAATGAGACTATAAGCTAATGAGCATGCTTTGAAGTTAAGAGTCAATTAGTGTTGATGAACATAAAAGATAAAGATTATTTGGAAGAATGTGGTATCACAAGAGTAAGTTATTATACATTTAGAGTAAATTATTATACATACATTATTATACAATCAGTCAGCAAATAGTACTTTTTCAACTTTACACGAAATGGCCCAATTTGAGAGATTCTTGCTAGATCAAGTGGTACCAGGTTGTACACTGAGATGAGCGAGTGCTGCAGTGCATTGACTCCAAATTCGGTCGTTCTATTGCTGACTACATGTAACTTTTTTTTTTGTCTTGTGCAGTGCATGTGAATTTCATTAACGAAAGAGAATGTAGTGTTTGTGGTCATGAGACTATGCAATATTTTATAAATAATTAAAGTAGAGTTGAAAGATACAAGCAGTTTAAACAGCAATATATTAGTTTCAGTGTACATTCTACAGCGAGGGTATAAACGATGGAACCCATACATTGATCTTAGAGCCCTGTTTTGTAGAACCTCCAGATTATTCAAATTAGTTTGTGAGGCTCTTCCCCAGATGAAACATAGGCATGAGAGCCGAGACTGAATCATTGCGAAGTATATTACGCGTAGTGTCTGTGTTGTTACATAAAACTTGATTTTAGCAAAGATTCCAACTAAAGCTGAGATTTTATTTTTTAGATTCGTTATATGTGATGCCCAAGAAAGAGTATTGTCTATTGTCAAGCCAAGGTATTTAACCTCCTTCACCCACTTAAGTCTGGTAGTACCAAAAGAGATATTTGTTGTTGCATTTAAATCATATTCACATCTATGGAACATCATGCAGACAGTTTTTGTGTAATTAGGTGTTAACAGATTCATTCTTAGCCATTCCTCCAAGACATAACAGTCATGCTGGGTATCAGATATAATCTCCTTGTCAGATTTAGAGAAGTAAAACAACGAAGTATCGTCAGCTAAGAGAGATAATCTACCCTTAAAAGGGCATAAGGTTATGTCATTTATGTATATGAGGAATAGAATCGGCCCTAGAATAGATCCCTGGGGCACACCATACGATATCCCTTGTAAGTTACTTCTATTAGTTCCTATTTTTACAAATTGTTGCCTGTTTGCCAAGTAATGTTTAAACCACAACAATGCCACACCTCTCACACCCGCCTTCTCCAGTTTATATACAAGCAGTGGATGACTCACAGTATCAAAGGCCTTTTTTTAATCAATAAAGGATCCAGGCGTTGATTCATCTCTTGGAATGACGTCTTGAAGGATCCCAGCAGATACGTTCCGTTAATTTTATTTACTGAGCAGCGATGATATAGATTTAGCTGCTAGCTTGATCAGTGACGAAGTTCTAACTCCATAAATCACTTTACCGACTTTGGCCAAAAACTCAACCATTGTCGTTATTGCATGGAAAGACGAAGAAATATGTCTTATATGCACAAAGTCCAAACTATAGACGGTCTGAATGACTTACTTCATTCCAAATAAGATTCACAGTAGTGAGTGGCTCTTTCCTTAAACGCGCCAGCCCTCCAGTGCCATCCGTCTTTCTCCCCACTCCTGCAGAAAATAAACCTTCGTCGACCAATCAAAATACCGTTGCTATGGTCTTCTGTCTCGTAGATACGTTCCAGTAGACCCCGTGTCCTTCTTAGAAAACATGAGTCAAAATCCTCTTCAGTTGGTAAAGGCACATCTTGTGAGCTCAGAACTTCATTGTTCGACACCCTCTTTGACACTAATCTCTTGAAAACTGTGATAGCAAGCCGTCCATTGTTCGCTTGCTCAGCGGAGATCCCCTGCTGTGCTTGTCACTCAGAGCAAGTTACAGTCGCCAAGGTATTAAAATATGTCTTAACAAAATAAGGAAAGGGTCTCCTGACTTTGGTCACCTCGCAAGTTAACATACAGTACTGTAGAATAAACTGAAATATGTCCAATCCCTTTGATTCGAATAGCGAAAATAATGGGAGTTATCGTACGTAATAAAACATCATGGCTCAGTTAGCCTTAAATCCAAACTTAATAATAATAATAATAATAATAATAATATAGAATTCTATCAATTAAGTACGAATAATAATAATAATAAATCTAAATATATAAATAACAAGTAATAGTTTGCCGTTATGAACATGTTACAGTGTGAATTAACACACACGCCCCAACCACCCCATATAGATTGTACGGTTACGGTAGGAGACGAGGAAACTTTTCCGAATGCTGTTATGAAAGCATTGGGCGTGCAGGTGGTATTGTACCAATATACACCGGCAATGATTCGAGTGACAGTGATGTTTCTAGTTCTTCTGACAACACGGTTTCCAGTGAAGCTGAATCAGGATGTGAGTCTGAACTAGCAACTTCACTGTGAACATCTTCATCTCAAATACAGGGTGATTCTTATTAACGTTTAAAACTCTCTGTAGCGACGTAGATGGCACTGAGACAAGCAATTTGATATAGGACACCTAGGGTCGCAAGTGTCCAGAAATACCTTGAAAGCGAACCACAACTGTTAAACATATGACGTCATCAGGTGACGGCTCAGCTCGAGCGATCAGGTCCGTGCACTCTTACGCTCACCAAACTATCGAAAGCAAACGTTGAATGTCTTATCACTCTGGCTCCGTGTCGGGCGCGTGGGGTGCTAGGTTCAATTCCGTGCCCTATCCATCATCATTTTTTCTCTCTCTTCGCCTTTCAAGTGGAAGCATGGATTTTATTTTTGCGCATGTATCACCGAACTTTCTTGCTGTTAAACATTACAACCCACAAAAGGCTGAGGGTCACGTGAGAAGGCAGAACGCGTTGGGGAAATCGTTGTTGGTACAGCCGCCTTGCAGCAAGGGCGTTCGAATTTGCAGCACCATAACAAAAGTGCATGTCTGCAAGCTCATGGAATGTAAAGCGGTTCATTTGACGTACTGTATTGAACTGTGTGGCTGAGAACTCTCAATCCGTTGTTATCTAGTAAAGCAGTTCTTGTCGAATGACTAATTTCGCCCCATCCTATCGAATCCAGTGTAAAATTCCCGAACGTTTCCGATCACATTTGTAATACAAAGCGTTCTTAATATCAACTAACATTCTGCTTCCACCTGAAAGGAGAAGAGAGAAAACAAAAAAAAAGATGATCGATAGGCCCCGGATTCGAACCTCGAACCCCACGCGCCCAAGTCGCACACGGAGCCGGAGTGATATGATATTCAACGTTTGCTTTCGATAGTTTGGTGTGCGTAAGAGAGCACGGGCC
Organism: Meconema thalassinum; assembly: GCA_946902985.2. NCBI lineage: Eukaryota > Metazoa > Arthropoda > Insecta > Orthoptera > Tettigoniidae > Meconema > Meconema thalassinum. The sequence continues at coordinate 4,548,546 of OX336390.1, forward strand.
TGACCGCTCGAGCTGAGCCGTTACCTGATGACGTCATATGTTTAACAGTTGTGGTTCACTTTTAAGGTATTTCTGGACACTTGTGACCCTAAGTGTCCTATATCAAATTACTTGCCTCAATGCCATCTCCGTCGCTACAGAGAGTTTTAAACGTTAATAAGAATCAACCTGTATAATTTATATAGAGAGTTATTGTTGCTTTGAGGGGCGGAACAGTGCGGTCATCTGCCCCTTATACTTTATATAAAACTTGCAATTAATTATTGCATAGACTAGAACAAGTATATCACATATTAGAGTGCCTTAGCAACACAATTAGAAATGACTAGAGTTAGGATAGAAAAATCTAAGTTGATCCTAACAACCTAGGAACAGCTGTGATTGCTGCAAACATTTGAACTTCTTCTTCTTCATCTTCTTCTACCTTATCCGATACGGACGTTGCCTACCACCATGGCTAACACCTTCTTATCCTGTGCAATCCTGAAGAGTTCCGTGGAAGACAGCCCAAACCACGTTCTTAAATTATCCATCCAAGTTATTCGTCTCCTTCCCGGTCCACGCTGACCTTCAATTTTACCCTGAAGTATAACTTGGAGCAGACGGTTTTTTGGATTCCTCACAATGTGTCCCAAGTATTCCAATTTCCTCTTCTTAATTGTGTTTTAACAGCTCAGGTTGGCTGCTCACACGCTGAAGAACATTTGAACTACTATTTGAAAATGGAAAAACCATACTAAAGGGCCTTTATGGCAAGAGAATAATAAGCTTGCAAGCCTTAAACCTACGACAATTTTAAAGCGCTTTGGCTTCGAGAAAGTTCCAACTTATTTGTCAGTTGGACAAAGGAAAGTTGTGGACAATGCCACTGAATTTTTACAGGATTACAACTAGTGCTACATTCAAAATTGGAAGGACTTTCATGGACCGAACCTCAGAATTACAAAAAAAAAAAAAAAAAAAAATAGACCAGAGATTGCTTAAATTACCTAGTTGACTGTTAGTGGGGTGAAATGGAGGAGAAAAAGATATTAGGGATTTTTCACAGTCTGTCCATGCATGTATTTGCGCACAATACTGTAACCGATTTTACTGTAAGCCAGAATATTTCCAAGCACGAAACACGTTCTCGAGTTTATGGAAAAAGTTTCTCTTTAAAATAAAATTGTCACTGATTAAAGGGTTGAATTATTTCTAGGTTGAAGAGTTGCATAATTTCAGAATAGTTTAAGTTTTCAACATTGAAGAAATTGCTTGAGGTTGAAAATCTAGGGCATTAAACGGAGTTAAGTGAATTTCACAAAATGTCAATCACAGACTTCGAATCCGACGATTACACTGGAAGAACTTTCGAGGCGAATTTGCCTAGATTGTATGGAGTATCGAGATTGTCCCGCGATGGGCCCTTTTATTGGCATTTGGCAGAGTAAATATTAAAATTCCCACGATGTCCAGTTTGAATTTGACAAAATAGAGATGAAAAGAGTGAGTCCCTCGTTGCGCCCGACCAAGAGTTATAATTAATTTCAGATTTAGCATGCGCGGAATTTTATGTCAAACATCACGAAATGATACTTTGTCATCACATAATTAGATCTAGACGGCTAGTTAAAATGTAGTATAGATTATTTGCAAGTAATAAAAAGCTGAGTTAAAATGACGTGAGACTTATCTTTTCTATGATGATTTGTTGCCTGGTGGTTGTTGCCCCAACGCAGTAGTAGTCACTACATGGCGATTCCCAAATTGCCGGACGTAACTGTTGTCCCTTGCGCTTAGACCGAGCGAGTCTACTTGTAGTTCCCAAGAGGAGTGTCGGAGCATAATGAGCTCCCGACCATGCGAGCCAAGTGGAGAGGTAGGGTAGGTAGGTGGCATAACATGCACAAACATAGGAAAAATAAATGCCCTTAAACACACAAGTTTCTTTCTTGACGGCAAGTCCAAAGAACGTAGGAGCGAGTAAGCTGCCATCTGTTTGGAATGAGTTGAATTAATAAGCATTCTTGAGTAGTGGTTGACAGCGAGTTCCCACGCTGACCCCCAAGAATGAGTGAGTGCCGTATGATAGCTCAGCAAGTCAAAGCTTGATGTTTCCTTTAAACATTAAATTCACAAGAGGAGAGAAAAATCACACAGAACTCTCTGTTGGTGGTTTTCGCGGGATAAAAAGATAAGATAGCCTATGAGAAAAAAATGAAGAAAACCCAATATGGGTGCGAAATGCGCCTCAGCGTATATTCTAAGAATATACCAAACTTGGCGAGGGGCACCACCACCAACAACAAAAAATGAGAATGAAAATTTTCACAACTAGAGTTTTTACATCTCGGCCAAGGAAGGAGAAACGTCCCTTTTGGGCACGAGAACTCCCACCCTCACACTGGTGTCAGAGAGATGCCAATTTTGCCACTGAAGCGAAGTTGGATATTCCAATTTCCATCGTTTCCAAAAGGAATTCCGTAGGGCTTCAATTTTGCGCCAAAATATGGGTAGGCAGATGTCCCTGCAAGAATCGAGCAAGAGAGAGGGAAACGACTGAGAACAACCAATCCAATAATGACTTGGTCTAAGAGGAAGCAGATTCCCAGTAAAGAAGACAGCGAGGTGCGCAGATGGAAGCAGCAGAGAAGAATAAAGGCTACAAGAACGAGTACATTGATTAGAACTAATCGCATCGCAAATAAGAAAGGACACTATAAGTTTAGAACGCAAGTACGCTATAGGTACTAATGATCTAATATCGAAAATAAACAAAGACCTTGGACTAAAATGCGTTCAAAACAGGTTAACTAAACAAGTGAGTAACTCTATGACACGCATGACGCACCAATAATGAATGCGAAACCACATCAAATGTAAATACGAAGAAAGATAAGTTTGTTTACTAACAAATGACAAGGATACAAGGTAGTTGTATCGAATATAATAGACATGTATAGTAGACATTTAGAAAGGTGTTATCGGAAACCGATCAAGTTGAAAGTTGCCTGCGGATTTGTATAGGTACAAAAAGTAAATAAATAAAGAGACAAGAAGTCTCACGAGATAGCGAAGGTACAACTGGAGACGTCAGTGATCCCAAGGTCACTGGATGAAACCAGCTTATCGTGACGAGGAAGTGACTGACTCGCTTGTTGTCAGCAGAATACGAGTAGCCAAACAAGAGATAACACGAACACGCTATGACCTTCATCGTGCAAGAAGGACCTACTGATACATACGTTTGTAAACAAACAACTTTGCTGAACACGTTTTAGAATGTAAACAAACACTGATTGAAGCGGGATTTGAGAGAACGCACAAGGTTATATTTGGCTTGGATGTAAACAAACCATTTTGTGCAACATGAGGCCACATGGTAGTGTTGTATCAAAAGAGATACACGCCATTGGACGATAAAATAGACGAAGTGATTGGTTGATTTAGCGTTATTTCGAAGATTTCGAACCTAAGCGTTAGTGAAACAAAAAGTCTAGATTCTCCTAAACTGTGGAGAAAAGCAAGGAAGCTGAAAAAGAAGATAGGCCCATGGGTAGCTATCCATGAAGCTGGAGAGACGACGGTTTTAAAGTGTTGCAAATATTGCTTCCGAATATGTGAAAAAGGGAAGCGGACGGCCTTGGCCTCCCTTTTAAACAGCGAAGGAAATGAAACGCAGCTCACAGCGAGGCGGCGGTGCATTGCGTGAAGAGAGACACTGCAATTTGAAGCGGAGCAAAGATTGTTTGCGGAGAAGCGTTTAAACAATTACTTGCTACGAGGAGCGACATAATGCAATAAAACAAACTTCTCAGGGCGAGGTGAGCTTGAATTAAGTTTTTATGAAGAAATAAGGCAAGAAACATTATGTGCCTTAGAGTGACGACGTAATTGCTAGCGATAAAAATCTGCTTAGATGATTTATTTCGTGGAGTACTGAGATTGGAAAAGTTAGTTTTCTCTTTTTCCGAAAATTGTTTTGAGCTAGCACTGACAGAATGACACCGAGATGTGAATTCAGAACCATTACACGGAATCTGATCAGTAAAGACTAACCGAATTTGGTGTCCTGAGTGAAAACGTCAGAAGCTAGACGACGCCAATGCTTACGCAAGCTATTCCAGAATACACTGGCACTAAACCAGATGTCAATAGGACCTTTAATACGAGGCACGTCCAGAAAGTAAGTTCCGTTTGGTAATAAAATTGAATTGTGTACAGATACAGAAACATTATTTATTGCACAACATTCTACACCTCTTAAACTACTTTTCCACATAACTGCCGAACTTTTGCAGGCATTTGTGATAGCGTGGCACAAGTTTTTGGATACCTTCTTCATAGAAGTTTGCCGCCGACCGTAAACGATAGTAAAGACTCCCCTGTAAGATATCCTACTGTTTGGCCACCACTGTTAGGCAAATTGCGTATGTGGTCAGGAGAACTCCTAAACATACTCAGTTCTCCTGGTAAGCACGCAATTTGCCTAACAGTTGTGGCCAAACAGTAGGATATCTTACAGGGGAGTCTTCACTCTCATTTACGGTCGGCGGCAAACTTCTATGAAGAAGGTATCCAAAACCTGTGCCACGCTATGACAAATGCCTGCAAAAGTTCGGCAGTTATGTGGAAAAGTAGATTAAGAGGTGTAGAATGTTGTGCAATAAATATTTTTTCTGTATCTTTACACAATTTAATTTTATTACCAAACGGAACTTACTTTCTGGACGTGCCTCGTATTAAAGACGGGATTGGCAAGCCTCAAATAAGGAGGAATGTTTAAGCGGCTAGTATCGACAGAGTTACTTGGGGTATCTTCGCCTATGTTGTTCAGAATGAGACAATTTAATTTTAAGTTAGTATTTACCCTCTTTAATGTGCGCCCACTGACATTTGCGCCCACTTTATTTTCAAGTTGCAACTTTGAAAATTGTTGAGCTTGACTTTTAGAACTATTGATGCCAGATACTTCTATGGAGGTAGGTGTTACGGGAAGACAAAGTTTTTCCATTAATGACCTTGACACGAAGCCGTGTGTAGCGGTTGAATCCGAAAGACATCTAGCACGAATCCAGTTGCCCGACCTATCTTGAATATCCACTTGAACTGTGGATAAAAGTACCTGGGCACTGCGCCAAGATTTAGAATTTTGGACGAAAGAGGAAGCAATGGACCTTTCAACGTCATCGCTTTGTTTCGAGGTGGAAGGTGAAGTGGCTGATGACTTCAGTTTCTCGTGACGATGGAGTAAGGTATGATGTGACTTTTGGCAGTGAAAACAAAGTCGAATGGATTGGCAATTAGACGTAGAATGTGTAGGCGAAAGGCAAAGATGATGTTGGGCAATGAGCTTTCTCCTATCATCGATATTGAGTACTCGTAAGGAAGTGCAAGAGTACAAAGCATGGAATTTCGGACAAAGTAAACATTTCGAACAATTATTAGGCATTTTGTGGATTTCGCCTTGACTAATGAATGCAGCGGAGGTGGTTTGTCGTTTTTCCGCCTGTAGTCACTTGACGAAGGGCTAGATTTCGAAGCGAAATAAACATGACGCCGAGTGCTGGTAGAAGCATGTTCCCCTTGAGTTGAGAGCGCTGTTAAAAGCTGACATCTACTATTAATAAACGTGACTAAATGCTCATAGGAATATTCATCATTATGGGCAAGTTCGAGTTCCCATGCTTTTAAAGTGGCGACGTCAAATTTAGAAGTGACGAGATGAATGAGGAAGGTATCCCAATGTTGGGTGTGTTGTTCAAGTTGATATAAAGCTTTAACATGAAGCTGAGTGGTGTCCACAACAGCTCTCAAAGTATTGACGTCCTAAGAATGTAGCTCAATCATGGCGTCTTATAATAGAGTCCCTGGCTACATGCGGGAGGTGATTATTGAGATGTCTTATCGCTTACAAACCCAACTACAAAATACTAATGATTAGGATACCTCAAGTATTTAATTACCGGTACATGAGGCTGATGACCAAATTGTTCCAAACGCTCGTAAGCAACTTCATTCGACAAGATATATAGCTACAAATTGCACCCACTTAACTGTGCCCACTTCATTTTGCGCCCACGTTCATTTGCGCCCCCTTTAATTTGCACCCAATTTTATTTTTTACGCCCACTTTAATTTGCCCCTATTTAATTTGTTCTCACTTTATTTTGCGCCCACATTATTTTGAACCCAGCTTAAACTGCGTCCACTTTAATTTGCGTCCACTTTAATCTGCGCCCACTTACATTTGCGCCCACTTTATTTTGCAACCACTCTAATTTGTACCCACTTTAATTTGCGCCCACTTTATTTTGCGCCCACTTTAATTTGCGCCCACTTTAATTTACACCCACTTTATTGTGCTGCCACTTTAATGTGCGCCCACTTACATTTGCGCCCACTTTATTTTCAACCACTCTAATTTGTACCCACTTTAATTTGTACCCACTTTAATTTGCGCCCACTTTATTTTGCGCCCACTTTAATTTGCGCCCACATTATTGTGCTGCCACTTGAATCTGCGCCCACTTACATTTGCGCCCACTTTATTTTCAACCACTCTAATTTGTACCACTTTAATTTGCGCCCACTTTAATTTACGCCGACTTTATTGTGCTGCCACTTTAATCTGCGCCCACTTACATTTGCGCCCACTTTATTTTCAACAACTCTAATTTGTACCCACTTTAATTTGCGCCCACTTTAATTTACGCCCACTTTATTTTGCGCCCACTTTAATTTACGCCCACATTATTGTGCTGCCACTTTAATCTGCGCCCACTTACATTTGCGCCCACTTACATTTGCGCCCACTTTATTTTCAACCACTTTAATGTGCGCTCACTTACATTTGCGCCCACTTTATTTTCAACCACTCTAATTTGTACCCACTTTAATGTGCGCCCACTTACATTTGCGCCCACTTTATTTTCAACCACTCTAATTTGCGCCCACTTTAATTTACGCCCACTTTATTGTGCTGCCACTTTAATTTGGGCCCACTTTAATTTACGCCCACTTTAATTTACGCCCACTTTATTTTCAACCACTCTAATTTGCGCCCACTTTAATTTACGCCCACTTACATTTGCGCCCACTTTATTTTCAACCACTCTAATTTGCGCCCACTTTAATTTACGCCCACTTTATTGTGCTGCCACTTTAATTTGGGCCCACTTTAATTTACGCCCACTTTAATTTACGCCCACTTTATTGTGCTGCCACTTTAATTTACGCCCACTTTATTGTGCTGCCACTTTAATCTGCGCCCACTTTAATTTACGCCGACTTTATTGTGCTGCCATTTTAATCTGCGCGCACTTACATTTGCGCCCACTTTATTTTCAACCACTCTAATTTGTACCCACTTTAATTTGCGCCCACTTTAATTTACGCCCACTTAATTGTGCTGCCACTTTAATCTGCGCCCACTTTATTTTCAACCACTCTAATTTGTAACCACTTTAATTTGCGCCCACTTTATTTTGCACCCACTTTAATTTACGCCCACTTTATTGTGCAACTACTTTAAACTGCGCCCACTTTATTTTGAGCCCACTTAAAATTTTCATCCAATTTAATTTGGGCCTTTTTTAATTTGTGCCCACTTGAAACTGCACCCACCTTAAATTGCACCCAATTATAATTTTTACGCCCACTTTATTTTGCGCCCACTTTAATTTTCCCCCTATTTAATTTGCTCTTGCTTTATTTTGCGCCCACTTAAAATTTGCGCCCACTTTAATTTACACAAGTAAGTAAAACAATACCATACACGGTTGGGAACTCTTGATCGTCAACCCATGTTCCACTAGGTCATCATCATCATCTTGAGCAGTTTCCAACCGCTGGTCGGGTCTGCTTGGAACATAAGCCTCTCCATCGTTTCCTGTCCATCCACCATCTCTCGTCATTTACTGTGTCCCAGCACACTCCTCTTTCCTCCACACTCTTCTTAATTCCTTTTGCCCATCTGTCCCTTGGTCTTCCCCTTGGCCTCCTTCCCGTCATTTCCATTCCAAACATCTTCTTCGGTATCCTCTCCTCTTGCATCCTCCTCACATGTCCATACCATTGTAGCCTAGATCGCTCTATTCTATTTTGCAATGGTTCCTCTCTTACCATCTCCCTGACTCTCTCATTCCTTACTCTGTCCATTCTTGTCACTCCTACCCTACTCCTCTGGAACTTCATCTCCACTGCTCGTATTTTATTCTTGTCCCTTTCCTTCATCACCCATGTTTCTGAACCATATGTCAAAATTGGCACAAAGTAGGTCTTGTAGATGATTCCTTTACATTTTTGTGGTACATCTTTATTCCATATCATCCCCCTAACACTCTTGAAAAATCCATCGGCGCACCTTCCCCTCTCATTTATTTCCATCCTATTGCCTCCCTTTTCTTCAATTATGCTTCCCAAGTACTTGAAGCATTCTACTTTCTGCAAGTGCTGTCCTCCAAGTGTTATGCCCATATCCAGTCTGTTCTTCTTCCTCGTTGTGATGACCACTTCACTCTTTTGTGCTGAGAACTTCATCCCATATGATAACACTACCTTCTCCCACTCATCTAATTGCTCTTGTACTTCTTGCTCATCCTCTCCCCATACCAGAAGGTCATCAGCAAACAACATTGCCTTCATTTTCCTTTCCCCAATGCTATTTACCACTTTTCGTATGATTTCATCCATCACCACTATAAATAACAGGGGTGAGAGGGCACTTCCCTGTTTCAGACCACTCTCCAGTTGAAACCATTCCGTTCTCTCTCTTCCCACCTTTACACAGCTTTTGCTTCCCTCGTACATTGCTTTCACTCTTGCCACTGTCTCCTTGTTCACTGCTTTTGCTCTCATTGCTTCCCATACCTTGTTTCTATTAATACTATCATATGCTTTCTCAATATCCAAGAAGGTCATCACCAGATCTTTCCCATATTCATAATGGTGTTCTTGTAGCTGTCTTACTGCAAAGATGAGGTCAACTGTTGATCTTCCTGGCCTGAATCCATACTGTTCTTCCCTCAGCCCATCTTCAACTTCTGTCCGAATTCTTCTCTCCAGTATCTTCTCAAATATTTTGGCGCAGTGGCACATGAGTGTAATTCCCCTGTAGTTCTTGCATTCCTTCCTACTTCCCTTTTTAAATATGGGTGTTATTATCCCTCTTTTCCAGTCCTCTGGTATTTTCTTCTCCCTCCATATCACTTTCATTACTCGAAAGAGCCACTGTGTTCCTATCACCCCTGCTGCTCTCACCATCTCCACACTCACTTCGTCTATTCCCGGTGCCTTTCCCCCTTTCATCTTCCTTAATGCTTCCTCCACTTCTTTCCATGTCAATTCCTTCTCTGAAATGTCTTGGTCACTGTTTGTTTCTTCCTCCACAATGTCCACTATGCTGGTTTTAGTTGGATTTAGGAGTTCCTTGAAGTATTCTCTCCAGATAACCTTTACTTCTTCCATATTTTCGACCTCCTTTCCATTCCTGTCCACCATTCTGACATTTTCCCCTGTATCTCTTCTCTTTGCCTTTATCATTCCATACAACACTTTCTTACTGCCATCACAGTCCTCCTCCATCATTTCTGTCCATTTCTCCAGCCATTTCTTTTTCTCTTCCTTCACTACTTCTCCTGCTTCTTTCTTCCGCTCTTGGTATTCTTCTCTTGTTCTGTCTGTCCTCTGTTGGAACCATTTCCTGAATGCTTCATTTTTCTTTTTCACTGCTTCCTTAGTTCTGGGGTTCCACCATGGTGTTTCCTTCCACCTTTTCTTTCCACTAGTTCTGCCACACACGACTTCCGCTGCTTCTACCAACACGTCCTTGAACCTATTCCATTCTTCTTCACCTGTTTTCGGATCATCCTTCGGTAATTTGTACCTCACTAATATCTGGAACTTCTCCTTATTTCTATCCTCCTTCAGCTTCCATGTCCTTATTCTTCTTTCTTGGTTCTCAGTTCTCCTCTTTTCCTTCAGTCCTCTCACCTTGGCGACCAGCAGACGGTGGTCACTGTCCAGGGCTTCTGAAGGTATTACCCTTATATCCGTGATACTCTTCTTTGTCTCCTTCCCGCATAGAATATAGTCCACCACTGATTTCCTAGTCAAATCCCTGCTGTACCAAGTAATTTTATGGCTCTCTCTCTTCTTGTACCATGTGTTTCCAACCATTAGCCCATTTATCTTGCACAGTTCCAACAATCTCTCTCCTTCCTTATTCCTGTTTCCCCATCCTTCACCACCAATCACTTCCTCAAAACCTCTTCTATCAGTTCCGACATGGGCATTTAGGTCTCCCATGACTATCAGGTCTCTCCCCGCTAACTGCTTCTGCAACTCCTCTTCAAACTCGTCCTTCTCGCCTTCTGTGCATCCCACCTGTGGTGCATAGACTTGCAGAATGTCCAGGTTTCTACCTTTCACTGTGATTCTGGCTGTAATTATTCTATCACTTACCCTCTTTACTTCCTCCCTCAGCCCTTCTCTCACCACCATTCCCACTCCATTTCTCTTCCCCTCCTCATTTCCTATCCAGTATAGCTGCAAGCCATTTCTCAGTTCTTTTCTTCCTTCCCCTCTCCATCTAGTCTCTGCCAGTCCGAGTACATCCAGTTTTCTCCTCTCCATCATATCCACAATCTCCTCCACTCTTCCCGTCAATGTTGTTATATTCAAAGTTCCGATTTGTAGTCCATTTCCATAGCCAGGTCTGCTTCCTTTAGATCTGTCCTTTCCGAGGCCCGTTCCCGTTTTAAAAGCAGTTTCATATCCACTACTGGCTTGCTAGGCCTAACGTAGCTTCACCATAACCCTGGCAAGGGGCCTGTTTTTGGTCCGCGAGAGGTATTTTATTTCCCTCAAACCCTCCGGACAAGTCCGACGAGCCCCCCTATCCGCCACCTGGGACGCGCCCGATAGAGGAACAGGCAAACCCCCACGGGGTGTTCCACTAGGTGTTAACCTAAATTTGAGTAATTCTGTGGAAAATTTTGAGATACACCCTTCTATTTGTTCTTTTTCTATCATATACATGCCACAAACACGTAGTCGCCAAACAGTGGGTATTAACCATAAAAGAATAAAGCCCTGATCCCTTAAGGTTAAACGAGTTTCCTCTTACCATTGTTACCATCTATTATTTGGCTAACTTTTGGGAGTTTGGGCTAAATCTTGTGATTTAAGGTATATAAAGACGGACTCACAGGCGACTTTGCTATAGTAAGAATATGCTGACTTGACTGTTAGTGTTAGGTTACACTTTCGAGGCTATGTCTGTTCTTGCCTGGCTGGTATGGTTGTAGAGAGCGGTTAGCCATTTTGGTTCCTGTACAACAGATGCCTATATAGAGAGCTGTTGCCCATTTTGGTTCTTGACATGGATTACAATATAATTTTTGTGATTTATGGTATGTAAAACGGACTCACGGGCGGCTTTGCCATAGTGGGAATATGCTGACTAGACTGTCCTCTGAAAAGGAGTAAATCCCTTTCATTTAAGCTATCGCAAAACTTTCTATGATTATTAGTTCGAGAGATATCCGCTATTTTCACTTTTACGCTCCGCAACGCCAATATTTTCAGTTACACCCTTTGGCAAGATCAAGAAAATAACCTGTCCTATACGTACCCATTACTATCTTTGGTCAACCGACTAAATATACCTATGCTCGGCTACCCTAACTGTACACTCTCATCACCACCTACATGCCCATAAAAGCACAAATTCTCACCACGTTCAAAGCATCTATACTAAAGACACTACTGATTTCGGATAGTTTTAGCAACCCTTAGGTCTACTATCCTAAGATTCACGGTCACTTCAATCTTCGTTTTTCCTTTCTTTCTTAGGTCTACATTGATACGGGGTTCATAACCCAAAAGTGTTTAATGATTGTTTTATTTCATGGTTTAAATCAATAGTTGTCGGGTTGGCCGAGTGATCTTAGGCGTTCGACTTAAGTTCGAATATCCTGTATAGGAAGCAAGGGTTCAAATCCCTCACTCGACATAACTTTTAACCCATAATTGATTGCCAACACTGTATTATAATAGCTTTTTGACAAGATGGGTACTCCGAATCCAAATGAGGATAAATAAGAGGATGAGGATGAGGTGTTAACGTCTATAAAATCTTTTGTTTAATTTGTCCACTGCAATGATCCCAATAAGTTAGTTAGTATCGTGTCCACTGTAAAACGTGCCCATCGATTAAATGTTTCCAAAGTGTTGCAGTTATGTCAGGAGGGGGTGTATCTCAGTGGTAGAGCGTTCGCTTTGCAAGTGAAAACTGCCGGGTTCAACCCCCGTCTTCTCCATCTTTCTTCGCCCAACTGTATCATTCTTAATAGCTTTGTTTTACAACTTAATTTATACAGTCGGTTATACAGTATCTGTATTCTAACAACATAACGTAAAACCACGACTGTCTCCTTACCAATCCTATCTTTAATTGTTATTTAACCCTGCTACAAGAAACACCATAATAACAATCTTTGTCGGCTTATTTGATGTCTGCTTATTTATCGGCTGATTTGATATCAGCTTATTTGTCGGCTTATTTTTATGTCGGCTTATTTGAAGTGAGCTTATTTGCCGGCTGATTTGATACCGGCTTATTTTTATGTCGGCTTATTTGATTTCAGCTTATTTGTCGGCTGATTTGATATCGGCTTATTTGTCGGCTTATTTTTATGTCGGCTTATTTGAAGTCCGCTTATTTGTCGGCTTATTTGATACCGGCTTATTTTTATGTCGGCTTATTTGATGTCAGCTTATTTATCGGCTGATTTGATATCAGCTTATTTGTTGGCTTATTGTTATGTCGGCTTATTTGATTTCAGCTTATTTATCGGCTGATTTGATATCGGCTTATTTGAAGTCAGCTTATTTGTCGGCTTATTTGATACCGGCTTATTTTATGTCGGCTTATTTGATGTCAGCTTATTTATCGGCTGATTTGATATTGGCTTATTTTTATGTCGGCTTATTTGATGTCAGCTTATTTATCGGCTTATTTGATGTCAGCTTATTTATCGGCTGATTTCATATCAGCTTATTTGTCGGCTTATTTGATGTCAGCTTAATTGTCGGCTTATTTTTATGTCGGCTTATTTGATGCCAGCTTAATTGTCGGCTTATTTGATGTCATCTTATTTATCGGCTGATTTGAAGTCAGCTTATTTATCGGCTGATTTGTCAGTTTATTTGTTGGCATATTGGTCATCTTATTTGATGTCGGCTTATTTGATGTTGGCTTATTTGTCATCTTATTTTGATGTTAGCTTATTTGACGTTAGCTTCTTTGAAGTTCTGATGTAGCATAGGTTAGGTTAAGCTATGGCCACTATTTTGGAGCCTTTTAGTTACACTTGCTGTAAAAGTCAACTCTAGTGAGCAATAAATAAGCGCATGTTTATGGATGTTTCTTTGAATTATAAAGGTAATGGTATGGTTTGTTCACATCCGCTTTTTATAGCCTGGGCCTAGAAATCACGCTTCAACAGTTGCCCACGCCTCGCTTTCCTCAATCCCCATGCACTCTTGCAAGTTACATACTGTTCTCTGATGCAATTCTAGAAGGTCAAACACCCGCATGATATCAAATTTCAGCTGATACAGCATTCCCAAAGAATTCCACTATTCACTTCCCGTTACGTCACGCGACAAGAAAAATCTTGTTTAAACGTTAAAGCGAACCCACTGCCTATATAGCCCCTTGATAACGTTTCTATGATTATTGGTTCGAAAAATCTAAGATTCGTGACCTAGTAGTTCGGTTCTTTAGCAAAATCTAAAAATAAAAGATCATAACAATAAAACAATATTACATGCATTAATTTAAAACGGTGAAGTTTCTACGATTATTGGTTCGAGAAATCTCAGGTCAATGACCTTGCAATTTTCTAAAATTTGAAAAAATTAATAATCCTCGATAAAGAGGGCGTAATCACGAGTAATATGAGCTCATATACAAGTCTGTACGATAATGGGCTCTCAAAATCTCAGGTCGATGGCCTTGTAGTTTACTACAATTTGGAAAAACAATCCACGGAAAGGAGTGCGTAATCCCTTGTAAAATAAGCCCTCACAAAAGTCTCTCGAATTATTGGTTTTCAAAATCTCAGGTCGATGACCTAGTAATTTTGTCTTTGTCAAAATCTAAAAAATTGTATATGAACATCATATAAATTAAAAAATTAAAACCTTAAATAAAAATTTAAAGAGGCGGCTTCGGTGGAGTAGTCGGTAGCATGCTGAGCTCCTATGCCCAAGATTGCGGGTTCAAATCCGGCCGAAGTCGTCGGATTTGTTAAGAGCGTTAAAAATCCCTCAGTATGCCTTCCTTCGGAGGGGAAGTAAAGCCGGCTGTCACATGTCGTAGATTTATGGCATGTTAAAGAACCTTCCACTAATTACACCTGTGTGAAGCTAAATTGTATAGGTTAAGAATGTAAACAACGCTCTCTCAGGTTCCTACGTTAGTTGCCAAGAGCCGACTGCGGTGACGTCTGGTAGCTAAGTTCTGAACTAGTAGTCGTTGATGGTGGCGTTTGGCGGCAAAAGTAGTAACTACTTGAAAATTGATCTTCTGCAGTCCTTACTTGAATTAAAACAGATACACACACTAATACAGTCATCACAATTAACACCGGTTATCAGACAGTTTCTACACACACCCAAAGTACATGGGGCTACATGACCACGTTGTCGCAGCCCCTAAACTTAAGAACCAACCAACCAAAAATTTAAAGTTAATAAAACAATATTTTCAAAATGTGTAGTCACGCCCTTGGCAACATTTTGAAAGATAAGTGTTTAACTGGAATAGGGACATCATCCCGAGTAATTTGACACCTGACACGACTTCCTCCAATAATTCGTTCGGGAGATATCGCGCGACCGCCATCTTGGAGGTGGTGGAGCGTATAGAACAGATTCAAATCCACTACTCACGTTCCTTCCTTCCTTCCTTCCTTCCTTCCTTCCTTCCTTCCTTCCTAGGTTTCTTTCCGCTTGTCCCAGCAATTGGGATTGTAGACCGACTGCAATATCAATGTTGTGTTGCAGGTGGCTGCCAGTCGCTGGCGAGTTACGAGGACCTGAGCTCCAGTAGCTTCAGTTCGGCGAGCAGAGCCTCGCTGGATGCCCGCTGTTCGCCATCGCCCTCGTATGGGGCGGAGACCGCCCTGGTGTTTCCTGGAGACTCCAGTGGTTCGGTGTGAGGGGTTCCTAGGTATGAGGCGGTGTAACAGGGTCTCTTCTTCCTGGACGCTAGATATCTTCAGCTAATGGTGATCCTCACTGATATCTGGGTAAAGAATATCATCTTCCTGGGCGTAAGATATCATCTCATCTTCCTGGGCGCTAGATATCATCAGCTAATGGTGATCCTCACTGATGTCTGGGTCAAGAGTATCATCTTCCTGGGCATTAGATATCATCTCATCTTCCTGGGCGTTAGATATCATCAGCTAATTGTGATCCTCACTGATGTCTGGGACAAGAGTATCATCTTCCTGGGCGCTAGATATAATCGGCTAATGGTGATCCTCACTGATGTCTGGGTCAAGAGTATCATCTCCCTGAGCGCTAGATATCATCAGCTAATGGTGATCCTCACTGATGTCTGGGTGCAAGAGTATCATCTTCCTGGGTGCTAGATATCATCAGCTAATGGCGATCCTCACTGATGTCTGGGTCAAGAGTATCATCTCCCTGGGGGCTAGATATCATCAGGTAATGGTGATCCTCACTGATGTCTGGGTCAAGAGTATCGTCTTCCAGGGCGTTAAATATCATCTCTTCTTCCTGGACGCTAGATATCTTCAGCTAATGGTGATCCTCACTGATGTCTGGGTGCAAGAGTATCATCTTCCTGGGCGCTAGATATCATCAGCTAATGGTGATCCTCACTGATGTCTGGGTGCAAGAGTATCATCTTCCTGGACGCTAGATATCATCTCATCTTCCTGGGAGCTAGATATCATCGGCTAATGGTGATCCTCACTGATGTCTGGGTCAAGAGTATCATCTCCCTGGGCGCTAGATATCATCAGCTAATGGTGATCCTCACTGATGTCTGGGTGCAAGAGTATCATCTTCCTGGGTGCTAGATATCATCTCATCTTCCAGGGCGCTAGATATCATCAGCTAATGGTGATCCTCACTGATGTCTGGGTGCAAGAGTATCATCTTCCTGGACGCTAGATATCATCTCATCTTCCTGGGCGCTAGATATCATCAGCTAATGGTGATCCTCACTGATGTCTGGGTCAAGAGTATCATCTCCCTGGGCGCTAGATATCATCAGCTAATGGTGATCCTCACTGATGTCTGGGTGCAAGAGTATCATCTTCCTGGACGCTAGATATCATCTCATCTTCCAGGGCGCTAGATATCATCAGCTAATGGTGATCCTCACTGATGTCTGGGTGCAAGAGTATCATCTTCCTGGACGCTAGATATCATCTCAACTTCCTGGGCGCTAGTTATCATCAGCTAATGGTGACCCTCACTGATGTCTGGGTGCAAGAGTATCATCTTCCTGGACGCTAGATATCATCTCATCTTCCTGGGCGCTAGATATCATCAGCTAATGGTGATCCTCACTGATGTCTGGGTCAAGAGTATCATCTCCCTGGGCGCTAGATATCATCAGGTAATGGTGATCCTCACTGATGTCTGGGTCAAGAGTATCGTCTTCCAGGGCGTTAAATATCATCTCATCTTCCAGGGCGCTAGATATCATCGGCTAATGGTGATCCTCACTGATGTCTGGGTGCAAGAGTATCATCTTCCTGGGCGCTAGATATCATCAGCTAATGGTGATCCTCACTGATGTCTGGGTCAAGAGTATCATCTTCCTGGGTGCTAGATATCAACGGCTAATGGTGATCCTCACTGATGTCTGGGTGAAGAGTATCATCTTCCTGGGTGCTAGATATCATCGGCTAATGGTGATCCTCACTGATGTCTGGGTGAAGAGTATCATCTTCCTGGGTGCTAGATATCATCGGCTAATGGTGATCCTCACTGATGTCTGGGTGCAAGAGTATCATCTTCCTGGGCGCTAGATATCATCAGCTAATGGTGGTCCTCACTGATGTCTGGGTGCAAGAGTGTCATCTTCCTGGGCGCTAGATATCATGTCATCTTCCTGGGTGCTAGATATCATCAGCTAATGGTGATCCTCACTGATGTCTAGGTGCAAGAGTATCATCTTCCTGGACGCTAGATATCATCTCATCTTCCTGGGCGCTAGATATCATCAGCTAATGGTGATCCTCACTGATGTCTGGGTGCAGGAGTATCATCTTCCTGGGCGCTAGATATCATCTCATCTTCCTGGGTGCTAGATATCATCAGCTAATGGTGATCCTCACTGATGTCTGGGTGCAAGAGTATCATCTTCCTGGGCGCTAGATATCATCTCATCTTCCTGGGCGCTAGATATCATCAGCTAATGGTGATCCTCACTGATGTCTGGGTCAAGAGTATTATCTCCCTGGGCGCTAGATATCATCAGGTAATGGTGATCCTCACTGATGTCTGGGTCAAGAGTATCGTCTTCCAGGGCGTTAAATATCATCTCATCTTCCAGGGCGCTAGATATCATCAGCTAATGGTGATCCTCACTGATGTCTGGGTCAAGAGTATCATCTTCCTGGGTGCTAGATATCAACGGCTAATGGTGATCCTCACTGATGTCTGGGTCAAGAGTATCATCTTCCTGGGTGCTAGATATCATCGGCTAATGGTGATCCTCACTGATGTCTGGGTGCAAGAGTATCATCTTCCTGGGCGCTAGATATCATCAGCTAATGGTGATCCTCACTGATTTCTGGGTGCAAGAGTATCATCTTCCTGGGTGCTAGATATCATCAGCTAATGGTGATCCTCACTGATGTCTGGGTGCAAGAGTATCATCTTCCTGGACGCTAGATATCATCTCATCTTCCTGGGCGCTAGATATCATCAGCTAATGGTGATCCTCACTGATGTTTGGGTGAAAAGCCTCATCTCGTGGGCGCTAGAGGGCACTAGATATCATCAGTTGCAGACAGAGGCTGATTCTCTTTTTATTTGTTAAAAGTTTGCTGTATTGACTTCTTTGCTACAGAGAAATGTAAAGTACCCAATGGAACGTGTGTGAATGCTCTCCCTTGTGATCCTGTCACACGCAGTGCGGGGCTGATGACCATGATGTGTCAAGCCTCTGATAAAAGAGATTGAGCAAGTATAATCAGGAATGACTTTTTAAATATATGTATATACACATTTTTATTGAATAAATTTTAATACATTTTGAACTTTTCTCTATTTTCCTGAGAGAACTCCTTCCATTCCTCTGGATACTCCCTTTAATGGTCGGATTTCTTACATTCTATGACGTCACATGAATTGTCAACACGGCCAACGAGAAAAACAGGCCATGGCGCGTAAACCTAATCCTTTTGGACGTAGGCAATGTAGTGGTTGATGGTGCTTGTACGTTTAAGTCGAGAGCCATTCATAAGCAGCAGAAATGCGATATCTTATATCAATCTTCTTGAAAAGGACCCAGTTTAGATGTTCCGTGTGTTTTCAAGTCCGATAAATTATATTGTATAGGCTTACACAACTACGCCAGCTATAGATAGCCTATTTACATGTTGAAGTTACTCGTAACAAAAATCCACTCGAACTAGGATTCAAGGATTTGTTGTGTCTTTAATAGCTGCAACGAGTACAGTAAGTTGAGTTGTAGAGCCTGTGACCTTCGTTGTAACTTATGTGGAAATGAGCAGTGACATGAGTATTTAGATCAAAGAAATTTGCAGTGAGAGTATTACTTAGTTATTGATGTTTTAAAGGGCGGAACAGAAATTAATACGTTTATAGAAGAGATCTGCGGAATACACTCGCCACCGACTTACGACTCGTATCAATACCTTCTATGAAGACAAGTGGTAAATGAATACCAGCATTTATACAGATTAAATGATGAAGACAAGATGACTACCACACCGGAAGTAAGACGAAGACCATAGGATATTATGTTCGTGAATATCTTTCTATTACAAAAATGTTTGATACCTTTATGTATATCGTTCAACTATGAGAGTTATTCACGCATACATTGTCCGGGACTATTCATAGCTTTTCATAACCTTCCTGAACGATTTGTAGCCGTCAAGTAATTCCACATAACTAACAAGCAACCGCCAGGGAAAGATAACATACTCCTGTAATCAACTACAACGATTAAAGATAAGTGATATACAGTTTCTACTTAGAGTAATGAATAAATAAGTATTTTGTGACTAAGTATTGGACTTCATAAGATTGATCAGGGCAAGATTTGAGTTGTAATTACCATGTATGTTTTGCCAGAAGCCATGGTTGTGTTGGGTCAATGGTTTATACAGCGTGTTTTCTGATATGATAAGGGTTAAGTTTTCTGTGATTTCAGCATCTTGTAGACAATACGGTTTATGTTCCCGTCTTACATAACCCTACCGGAAGTGGTGCAACAGCACTACACACGGCCAACGAGAAATACAGGCCCTGGTGCGCTTTCGTGACGTCAGTTCAGTTGAAATCAAGGAATGTTTTATAGATTTTATTTCAATCAAAGACAAAACTGCCAATGGAATTGCTGAGGTAATAAAAAAGAAACTGGAGGAAGATAGCTTGATCTTTGCAGACTGTAGAGGTCAGTCCTACGACAATCAGGCGACAATGGCTGGAATTCACAATGGTGTCCAACAACGTTTAAAAGAATTGAACCATCAAGCCGTGTCAATGTTTGTGCAGGGACGATTTTTGGAACAGTTCAACAAGTGTAGCCTATGCATGTTTCTCTAGTTCGACTCACAGGTGGAGTGTTCCCAAGGAACATGTCAGTTTATTGGTCAAGGGCCACTCAGATACAAGATGAGTTCTAAAGCCTTTTCATCTCAGTTAGATGGAGTGCTTCATGCTCTAGAAAAATTGAGAGACACTGCAACTGAAACCGTAGATACCAGACAGAGTGCAGCGCTGTTAATTAATGCAACAGAAAGATTTGACTTTGTAACTCTGCTATTTTTCTGGGCTGAGGTACTTCCAAAAGTTGACCGGACGCAGAAAAATCTGCAAATCGAAGGCATTTTGTTCGCTTATGTAATAACTTGTCTACAAGCTCTCCAAGATCAGCCTAATATGTGGAGAGAAACACTTCCAGTTGATGTTATATCAAAAGCTACTAAGACGTTTGAGGAATGGGGAGAACCTACGGAACGAAGACAAAGAGTTCGGAAAATGCCAGGGAAAGCCACTGATGATGTTGGACTTTCCTGGAAAGATTAAGTAAAGCGAGATCTTAGATAAACTTATTCGTGAGTTAAGTGAACGGTTCGCCAATAGCAAGGAACTGGATGAACGTTTTGGCTTCCTCTGTAATTTTGATGGATACATTCATAATGAAACCCCAAATGAAAACGTTTTGAACACTCTAAAGAGTAAATGTTGCGAACTTGCAGAGAAGTAACCTGAAGATTTGAACGGAGAAGGACTCTTTGAAGATATTGAAGATGTCATAGTTTTATTACGAAGATCAAAGAAAAATAATGAAAAGATCGACTTGAAGAAACCCAAAGATATTTAGTTATATTTACCTTGTTTGGGGTTAGAGGCATACTTGATCATCGCTTTCAAACCACTTTTAACGATTCCAGTGTCTGTGGCATCTTGTGAACGATCTTTTATTAAGCTGAAGCTTATTAAAAATATTGTCATTTAGACTTTCACGGCCCGTGTTACTATTCATAATGTTGAATTTTGGGCTTATGCCGTGTTTATTATATTAAAACTCGACGCGTTTCGAAAGAAACCATGCCTTTCTTCGTCAGGAATAATCTGGAATACGACAATGATTGCTAAGAGAAAGCAACGAAGAACATATAGAAGGTGCCCAAAGATGGACGCCATTATAGCCCCATGCTAGGGACAACGGAAAGCAGCAGTGAATTACTTTCTCAGGGTTCTGATAATAGGTAGCCAGGATTCACTGAGATTGTAGCCGGTGTCGCGGTTGAAATTATCTGGGTGTTTACGTATTTCAACCGCCTCCCTGATGATTCTGGGACGATATTGCTTTATACGGGCAAGAACATCCACTCCTTGGAACATGACATCATGGCCAGGTGTTAATGCATGATCGGCAACAGCTGATTTCTCAGGTTGAATGAGCCTGATACATCTATTATGTTCCTTAATGCGAGTGCATATTGTTCTCGAAGTCTGCCCGATGTAAACCTTGCCACAAGTACAGGGAACTCTGTAGATACCCGGTTGTTGCAATTTAGGCAAACTGTCCTTAGTTGGTCGCAGGAGTTGCCTAATCTTAACAGAAGTTCCAAATACAGTCCGTATGTTGTACCGACGTAGGATTTTAGCAATACGATCCGTCGTGAGTAGTGGTTTTGTAGGGGTTCTAGCACCTCCTCCTCCTCACCCTCCTCACAAGATGGCGGCGACGCGATATCTCTCGAACGCATGGTCGGATTTTGACGAATGAGGTGTCATTGAACTCGGGCTGACACCCCCTTTCCAATGGACAATATATTTCCACCCCAAAGATAAAACCTACCCTACTAGGGGGTGAAATTGAATTTTTTAGAGAATCACTCTTTCCAATTGCAACATGTGAGAGTTTGAATGCCGATATGGAATGTAACGTTGTTCTGCAAACCAATAATCAAAGAGGGGCATGTTAAGCCTTGAGGTGAGAGCCCCTGTTATTGTTGACGAGCCCCCTGCTGTCGGGCCCCTGTTGATGGGTTATTGTTGATAGGTCCTTGTGGACGAGTCCTTGTGGACAAGTCCTTGTGGACAAGTCTGTGTGGACAGGTCCTTGTGGACAAGTCCTTGTGGACGAGTCCTTGTCCCTTTGGACTGATCCCTTTGGACGGGTCCCTTTGGCCTGGTTCCTACGGACTAGCCCATGAATTTATTTAAATTATGTCAAAGGGCCTAACTACATTTGTGTGTGTTGAATTGACGTTGTTCACTAATCCCCCACTACTATAATGGGATAACGATATGAAAGGAAAGTGACGAAATACATGTGAACATACAAGGGATCTAACTTGGTGGATGGATGTGTTCTAACGAGTCATTTGTAGTTGAAAGAGAATAATACATGTTCTTAAGATGTTAAAACTGAGGAGATGGCACGTGCAGTAAGACGTCTTGTTACTTCCTGTGTCATATTACAGACATGACAGAGAGCGCGCAGATCTGTTGCTATGACTAACACTGCAGTAATTTGAAACCGCAAGTGTTCATTAAGACAATGGATGATGATCATGCAAAGTTAGCAGTTATTGGATATTACACAGGTGTTCCTTCCGGTGTCATGTTGCTGACATACCAGAGAGCGCACACTGCTGTTGCTTTGACTGACGCTGCAGTAATTTGAAACCCCATATGTTGATTAAGACAATGGGTGATGATCATGCAAAGTCAGCAGTCATTGAATACCACACAGGTGTTCCTAGTGTACTTTGGACTCTCAACTGTATTGGGAAAGGAATTGCAATGATCTGCAAAAAACTGCTGACACGAGCGATCAGAGTTTATATAAGAGGGGTGTCATATATCTCCCTACTGTCAGTCTTTATTACTCGCTTTGAGTGAACAGTGCTCTATTACTGCTCAAGAGTTGTAAAAAAGCCTTTTTGGTAGAAAATCATTAAATTATTTTGCAAGGTAAGTACTTATTATTAATGGATTGTAGTATTTTATTACTAATTAATGTTGAAGTTATTGATTGGAATGTATTTATTGATTGATTGATTGATTGATTTGTTTGCAGATAATTGGGTACCTGTAGGTTACCAGATTCCTACAATCTGTTCATTCAGTGACAGCAGTTGATCAATTATAAAAAGGTAAGTGCCCCCCTCTAATAACTTTTAAACAGTTAGAGTGATATTTTCCAATGTTCACCACTACATGTCAGTGAAAATGGTATATTTGGCAGTCAAAAGTTGAAACTACTTGACCATGGTGTGTAAAGCTAATTTTGTAGGTTAGATTTTGATTACCGCTCTATTAAGTCTGAATGTTCATTGCTAGGTGTCAGTGACAGAGGGAATATTTAAAGACTTAACCTCAGTTCACCTAACATAACCTAACTTTACCTAACTTAACCTTATCATGTGACATGGTTTACATGTTTAAACGTGTTTTAAGACTGGCTATGACGTCACACTTAGCTCACTTAACTGGCGATCGCTGGTTTCTATCACGTGACATGTTCTACAAGTTTAGACTTGTTTTAAGACTGGCTATGACGTCACACTTAGCTCACTTAACTGGTGATCGCTGGTTTCTATCACGTGACATGTTCTACAAGTTTAGACTTGTTTTAAGACTGGCTATGACGTCACACTTAGCTCTCTTAACTGGCGACCGCTGGTTTCTACCACTCTATCAAGTTCTAATGTTCTCTGCTAGGTGTCAGTGACAGTGGTATATAGTAACCCTCAGTTAGAACTACATGAAGTTTGACTTGCTAGGAGTTCACAGATGATTGATTTAAATACTCTGCTATAACCATTGACTGGAATATAATTAAACTATTTATATTGAACTTTTTGTTTTATCTTTTATTTCTTTCTTTTATAGGTAATTTCGAAAGTGATCATCATGTTCAAGTGTGGTGACTGTAAGAAACAGTTCTCAAGACCTGACAACCTTCAACGTCATGCAAGTACAAAACATAATCAGAAAATGTTTGGTTGGTTGGTTGGTTCCTTAGTTAAGGGGCTGCGACAACGCGGTCATGTAGCCCCGTGTACTTTGGGTGTGTGTAGAATCTGTCTGATAACCGGTGTTAATTGTGATGACTGTATTAGTGTGTGTATCTGTTTTTTTTAATTCAAGTAGGGACTGCAACTTTGAATTTTCAAATAGTTCCTACTTTTGCCGCCAAACGCCACCGTCAACGACTACTAGGCCTAGTTCAGAACTAGCTACTAGACGCCACCGCACGGCTCTTGGCAACGAACGTAGCAACCTAAGAGCGTTGTTTACATTCTTAACCTATCCAATTTAGTTTCACACAGGTGTAATTAGTGGAAAGATCTTTAACATGCCATAAATCTATGACATGGGACCGCCGGCTTTACTTCCCCTCTGAAGGAAGGCATACTGAGGGATTTTTAACGCTCTTAAAAAATCCGACGGCTTCGGCCGGGTTTGAACCCGCTATCTTGGGCATAGAAGCTCAGCATGCTACCAACTACGCCACCATGTTTGTGTGCAGTCATTGTGCTACCACATTTAACAGACAAGATAATCTTGCACGTCATGTAAATTTAATGCATGTCAGTTCAGCACCATTTTCGTGTTCAGTTTGCGAACTTGGTTTTTCTGCTGTAAAGCAATATCAATCCCACATGGTTGAAGTGCATGGAGAACAACAGGAATTGAAATCTGTAAAACCAACAACTAGCACGGAACCTTTAAATGAATGTGATGCTCAAAAGCGTAAACGTTCTCAAGATTGTGAAAATAGTTGTGCAACGAAAAGAAAAAAAGAATGGTGAACCTTCAATAACCCATTGTGATGTATGTAATATTGATATACCTTCTTCAATCATTCATGGACATTTACGCAGTATTCAACATAAAAATAACGCTTGCCATGAAAGAAATTCTGGAAATATTCAACAAATTGGTAGTGCATTTAAAAGTCGAATTGCTAGTTATAGACTTTATAGTAAAGAAAAAAGTATTGAATCATTTTTAAAAAATGTTCAACCTACTGTGTTTGGCTTAGTAGAAAATGTTTTATTAGAGCATAAAACAATTAAAATGAATTTTGAACTTTTTGGCCTTTATGTAAAAACTGGGAGCGAAGGTGAAAATATGGATATCAAATTCTTTAATACAAAAAACATAATTGTTAGCGAATCAACTAATATTAGTGATATATATCAAAATATTTCAAGTGCTATCATTGTTAAGAGTGAAGAGTTCCAGGAAAGGGAGTCAGGCTGGGCGTTGGTTGAAGTACTTTATTTAGAAACCAACATGAATAAATACAACCCCCTTTGAGCATCATCATATATTGATTTGCCAGAATGGATCAAACGAAAGAAAGCTGTTGTTAACGTTATGAATAATGATGACGCATGCTTTGCGTGGGCTGTAACCTCAGCTCTCCATCCAACAGAAAAGGCTGTGGAGAGAACGTCATCTTATCCTCACTATTCTTCAGTGTTAGATTTAAAAGAAATAGAATTTCCTATGGCGATAAAAGACATTCAACGTTTTGAAGAGCTGAACAATGTAAGTATTAATGTTTATGGAATTGAAAATAAGAGTATAGTTGGTCCTCTATATTATACTCAGGAAAAAAAGGATATTCATGTAAATTTACTATACATGACCGAAGGTGAAAATGCTCACTATTGTTGGATAAAACATTTAAGTAGACTTGTCGGTAGTCAGATATCAAAAGATAAATCTAAGAAGTGGTTGTGTGATGGCTGTTTGCTACATTTCCAGAAAGAGGATCAACTAACTCAACATCAAAAATGGGGGTGTAATCATGTTCGTACGGTATTACCAACTCCTAAAAATAACATTCTAAAATTTAAGGATTATGAGAAACAGCTTCGAGTACCATTTGTTATATATGCTGACTTCGAGGCTTTGCTAAAACCATTTAATACATGTTCATCGAATCCAGCCCAACCTTTCACCAACACTACTCACATTCATGAACCTTTTAGCTTTGCATATTATATTAAATGTAGTTATGATGACTCTTTAAATAAGTTTGAGCTCTATAGAGGACCTGATGCACCTAAAGTTTTTATGGAAAGGCTTGAGAAAGATGCCGTCCGTATATCCTCTATTTTAAATACGACCATTCAAATGGAGCCACTAACTTCATTAGAGCAAATGAATTTTGAAACTGAAACTAATTGTTTTATATGTGGTGAATGTTTATATACAGACAGGGTTCGCGATCATGACCATTTAACAGGAAAATATCGTGGTGCGGCTCACCAAGAATGTAATTTAAATTATAGAGTAAGTAAATTCATTCCGGTCATTCTACATAACGGTAGCAAATACGATAACCACTTTATCGTTAAAGAATTTGGAGCTTCAGATGTGAAAATTGATGTTATTGCAAATAATAAGGAACAATACATATCGTTCACAAAATACATCAAAACTAGCAATAAAAAAACCATTAAACCGCGATTTTTAGATTCATTCCGCTTTATGTCGAGTAGTCTTGATAAGCTGGCTAGTAATTTAAAATCAGATCAGTTTCATGAAATTCAACGTGTCTTTCCTAAAGAAGATGATTTTAATTTGATTCGTCAAAAGGATATATTCCCTTATGAATATATTAACTGTGTGGAACGTCTTGAGGAGTGTTGTTTACCACCGAAAAATGCATTTTACAGTTCCTTAAACACAAGTCATATCAGTGATCAGGAATATTTTCATGCACAACGTGTATGGGCACAGTTCCACATTCAAACTTTAGGAGAATTTTCAGACATATATTTGAAGACAGATGTGTTGTTATTAGCAGATGTTTTTGAAAATTTTCGGAATGTTTGTATGAAAACTTATGACCTTGATCCTTGTCAGTATTTCACAGCTCCTGGGTTAAGTTTCAGTTCGATGTTGAAAAAAACGAAAGTAAATTTAGAATGACTGATCAATTTTATAAAATCATCAATTCGAGGTGGATTAAGTCAATGTAGTGAACGGTACTCTAAAGCGAATAATAAATACATGCCTAGCTACAACCCTTGTGAAGAGTCAAAGTATATTGTCTACCTCGATGCAAATAACCAATATGGTTGGGCTATGAGTCAATATCTACCACTGAAAGATTTTCGCTGGCTGACACAACCTGAAATTGATGTCTTACATGTTGACACTCTTAATGATAACGATGATAAAGGATATATTTTAGAGGTAAATCTTGAGTACCCTAAAGAGTTACTTGATGATCATAATGAATTACCATTTTGTCCTGAGAATATGAAATCTCCATACATCACATCACGAACAAAAATGTTAATTGCTAATGTAAATGATAAATGTAAATATGTAATACATTATCAAAACTTGAAACAGTGTCTACAGCATGGATTGAAATTAACTAAAATTCATCGCGTATTGCAATTTCATCAGTCAGCATGGCTCAAACCGTATATTGATCTAAACAATAATTTAAGAACGCAGTCAACAAACGCGTTTGAAAAAGATTTTTATAAACTCATGAATAATAGTGTTTTTGGAAAGACTATGGAGAATGTTGATAAACGAGTTGATGTAAAGCTGATAACAAAGTGGGAGAATGATGGTAAAAGGTATGGTGCGAGCAACTTAATAAGCAAGCCTAACTTTCATAGCTGTTCAATTATTCATGAGGATTTAGTTGTAATACAAATGAATCGTCTTAAAGTAACTTACAACAAACCCATATATGTGGGTTACACCATTCTGGAATTATCAAAAACACTTATGTATGAATTTCACTATGATTATGTAAAGAAAAACTATCTTGATAATGCTAAATTACTCTACACAGACACAGATTCTTTTATTTATGAGTTTAAAACTGATGATTTTTACGAGGATATCAAAACTGAGCTAAATAGGTTTGATACAAGTGACTACCCCAAGGATAATATTTACCATTTACCTCTAGTAAACAAAAAGGTTCTTGGGAAATTTAAGGATGAATGTGCTGGTGTTATTATAGACACCTTTGTAGGCACAAAATCTAAATCATACAGCTATATGACAATTGATGATGTAGTAGTAAAAAAATTAAAAGGAGTGAAAAAGAATGTTGTTAGTAAAGAGTTAGATATAAGTGATTATAAAAACTGTATAGTTAGTAACCTACCTGTATTATATAAGAAAATGTGTGTATTTAGAAGTAAAAATCATCAGCTACATACCAATTTGTTGAACAAAGTTGCTTTAAGTAATGAAGACAACAAACGATTCATTATACCCAACACATTTAATACTCTTGCTTGGGGAAACAGTCGTATTGACGACTATTACTTTACTTAAGTCTAATGATCACTATATTGTAATATTTGTAGTGTGTTTTATATTGTAATATTTTTTGTAAGAACTGTAAGTAGAATGTTAGGCTACAGTAGTTTAGTAAAAATAAGATAAGTAATACATTTTAGTGTAAAATGTTTGCTTTTGTATATTACGAAAAAGATTTTAAAAAATTTACTGAATGTGTGAACTGAACAAGGGGAACGTAAAAAATGTAAAGTGGAAATTGTAAATATTCATGTGTGAAAAAATGAAAATGAAGAAATGACTATCACCATTTTTAGAATTAAAAGACATTGTGATCTGGTAAACCTTGTTTTTATTTCACAACAACAAAAATGTACAGAATGTTTAAACTAAACAAGGGGAATGTAAAAAAATGTAAAGTGGAAATTGTAAATATTCATGTGTGAAAAAAAATGAAATGGCTATCACCATTTTTTAAAATAAGACATTGTGATCTTGTAAACCTTGTTTTTATTTCACAACAAATAGAGCTTTACAAAAATAGAATACAAAGAAATACCAATTCCTCAATCCGTTTTCAATGTCCATGTCCACTCATTATTAACTTTCCTTTTATAACACTAATCACAATGACGACTGCCAACCTCTCTCCCACTGAGACATCACAGAATGTCAAAAGTTGTTTAGCTTTTCAACGATACTTTATCCGCTACACGTCTTAATGCAGAATGACTGTGGTGATAAGAAAGGTGCATGCTTGATCAAAAGGATTAATAGGTATATCACTATGCTGCAAAGGTTCTTCAAGACAAGTTCCAGGACTACACAAATAATAACCAGGTAGGTAGATTTCGAAAGACAAGTATTGAATTACTTTGTTAATGACGCCATTGCCAGTACAGGTCTGGCATATCCTTTTCCATCGATGGTAAAAAGTTTGATCTTCCTCCTCCTCTGTGGATGATGTTTGTTGTTGTTGCTTTTTTTCTTCATTACTCCCGTGGTATGAGGAAACAAAGTCTTTACACTGACTTTTATGACCATGATACAGTTTGACTAGCTGACAAGTAGCACACTGTCGCATAGAGGGTATTTTTGCCATAGCCACTTGCTTATGGTGATCATAATCCGTACATGGTTGAAATTCACTTAACACAGGGTCTTGAGTCCATGATTTTGGTACATGTTGCCAGATTTCTGTCACTGCATTTGCTGCGACATAATAAATGAATGATTTTGGAAGAGCCAATAATTCTTCTTTAGTAAAACTGTCTAGTTTCTTTTTACACACAAAGAACTTTCCAATCGCTTTATCGGTAGCATCCCCTTTCTCCATGGTATCACGTTGATGTTTACACGTCGCTTGTAGAAATCTCACTGGTGTCATCCGCAGGTAAACCTTTAGTTTTAATTTTATTTAACAACTCCCAGCAGGCATTGGTGGATAGCCAATGAAACAATTGCCACACCTGTGCCAAGGCTTTATGGGTAATATTGTCACAGGGGTAGCGATCCATGTTTGCAGCGATGGACAGCCCATGTCCATTAAATCGATACATTGACAGTAGGACGCTAAAAATGGTTGTAGCCATTGACGTTTTTCACTACCTTTCACAAATATTACATGGGCAGAAGACAAGTGGGCTTTCATGACCATGTCCAGGTGCTTATATGAAATGGTTCCTTGCTTCCAGTCTAGTTGCATATGAGTTTCAATCCACTGGGTTTGTTTACGGTCTTTATCACACAACAAATCAAACGCATAAGGTGGTTTAAACACCAAATGAGTAGCTTGTGATATCCAAAAAGTGGAACAAACGATGATGGCCACTTCTTTAAATATAAATTTGTTATCTCCAATTTTAAACCCTTGACAGTCGACAATCAGTGTACGCAACATGTTCACTCTTGTCTGGATCAAGTCCAACTGACCACAGACTGACAATTGTTTAGTAAGGTGTACCCATGTCATTTACTTACATTCCATTCTAGTAAAAGAAAAGAAAAACGTCGAGTAGTCACTATAGAGGTTAGGATATGACAGGGGGGCGTATGAAATAATAATATAACAACAACAACCATTTTTTTTATTTCATTAGCATAACAAGTTTTACATTCTTTTTTCATTCTAGGATAGAGGCGGTACCATCTCATACAACAAAAAAGTCTTTTGTGTTTATAGTGTCCATAACACCGATGATATCCCAATGTCTCTAAACTGGATGTTTTTAACTGTGAGCTGCTCACTGAAGCACTACCGGCACCATAAAGTCCACACGTATCATAACTTTTTTCATCACTCAGAGGCATGAGTGAGGGGTAACTTGAATGACAGGGTATATTACCCACCTCCATTCTGCACAGGTAGGGGCAGGCAGGTGACCAGCGCTGATGTTCCTGCATGGGTTCATCGCTCTCTTGCCATTGGTCTAAGATGATGGGACAAAACACACATTTCACTTCATCTCTTCTTTTTAAATAGTAGAATCCAGCGGCTGCTAAGGCTTGAGGGTTTATAAAAGGCACCGGCCACGTCGCAAAGGTCTTAAAACGTTGTTCCTCAGATTTTAAATTCATGGATGTAACTTCTCTTGAGGCTTGAAAGCAAGACATAACTGAGTGGTTTGATGTGTGTTGACCTGCTATTTATACACTTGTCACTTGGTTGGACAGTGGATAATTGTTGACTTGTTTGTGATGAATAATCAAACAGTAGGCCGTGGTATTGGCTGGAACATTGTCATGCGTTTCAAAATCTAGTCGAATGTCAATATTGGATGGTTTGACAGACTCTTCCAAGTAGGAACAGTCAAAGACAATCAGTGGCGCCCTTGTCTTAAATGCTTGGGGTGACAACATTGGTCAATTCTCTTTTTGATAATACGACCATCTAAATTTAGAAAACAAGTCGTACAGGGGGGCAAACTTATTTTTTGAAAAATCTAAATCCAGCCCTTCATAGGGAAACACAGCACCGTTGAGGAAAAGACGTGCATTTCTCAATTGCAGGTGATCAAATTGCGTGACATCTTTGGTTTGTTGATACTTGCGATTCGTTTGAAAACCCACAATCATGAAGAGAGGTCTCTCTGTTTAGCGGGCTGTTTTTATAGACCAACTGTGTGTGTTGGTGGTGGGCAATAACGGGTACTCATGGAGTGCCCAGCTTCTAAATTCCATGGGTAGAGGTATATCTCTCTTTACCATTTTGAGTATGTCCAGTTTTTTGCTATCATTAAGGGTCACATGAGGCACTTTCCATAGCAAGCGTTGTAGTTGAATATTTGAATCAATGGGGGCATTGTCGACTCCCTTGAGTGCATTATTATCACTCCTGTTTCTCACTAGATAAAGCACTTGCCTTGCGTTGACCACAATGCGCTGGTGATCTTCAGCAAAGCTTAAAATCAGTTTAAGAGGTAAATATCCAGTGAAGGTGCCATCGGTGTGTACCATCCAGTCATTGGTCGAGTCAGGGCACCAACCCGCCATGCAAAGTGTTTTAGCTTCTTCCTCACTATAAGAGGGATATAGTTTCATGACACTGGAAATACCCACATTTCGAGTGCTATCCACCACGATATCGTTAATGACATAACGTACTTCAGAAAACAGGAAGGCGAAAGCATGGTTGGCTAACTTGGATGTAGTGGGTGTAGAACCATCGGCTTTGGTGAGCCGACCTTCAATCTGAATAACACTTTCATGCGGTAGAGTGTAAATATCTTGGTTGTTGATAACAAATTGAATTTCATCATTGTTATTGAGTCCAGGTGTTTGAGCTTGATAAGAATGCAGATCAATTCTTACCACTCCTGGTTGCTCCTCGATGTGGTTCGCTACCTCTAGAATAGAATTCATCGCGGGGGTTAATGTGGTAACCCAAATGCTGTAAAATCTGCTTGTTCTGAGATGTTAACGTGTATTCACGTGGTAAACAACTAACACCATTCCTAGACGGTGCTGTTGCTTTATATACAAATTTTATAGTGGTTTTAGCACCAACTTGTAAGTCACTGGTGTGGTAGAATCTAGATCAATGAGTTGTTGCTCTCTATTGATCAGTCTTAATGTTATATTACTAATACCATTGACAGCCACAGAATGAAAAAGCACCACTGGAGGGTTTTCACAAATAATATAGCCATTGGGCGATGTTTCAATAAAGTCATAAAGCGAATGCGACGGTTCTTGATTGGTGTACACTTGACTAATAATATTACACGTCACTGACACATGATGGTCCTCAATGAATTTCACTTCATGGTCTGATTCATGTTTTGTTGGGCTCTAACACACGTGGTTTAAATCCTAGTAATGGACCAATGGAATCGGGGTGAGTTTTAAAGTCAATTTTGAATGTAGAAAAAATACTGCAGCGATGAGTGTTGGTATTTCCTACAAGTTCAAATTGCGCGTTCCATCGAGAAATGACTTTAAACCATATTCATTGATCAACACCACATAAATGTGTTCATAAATGTCATCTATCGTGTATCCACCAGAGTTCAGGGTGAGCATAGAATCATCATAGTAAAACTTGTTGTTCACATTTTCACGTATGTTGTATATTCGATTGTACGTTTCAAGAGAAACAAGTCCTAAACCATAAGGTTTTTCACTCAATTCGATAGGTGGGTAAAAGTCTAGGCTCACTTCAGGTCCACGTCCATGCAGTGTAAACGTCTTACTTTCCGCCGACATACTGTTGACGTTTTTGCTTATGTTGCGTCTTATATAAAAAAAAAAAAACACAAACGTCCACACTGTTGGCTGTTAAACGTTTGCTCACGTTTCACATTATAATATATCTTGATCCTGTTTCCAAAATAGGCCACTAGTTCCATGGGCGGAGGTAAATTCCCAAAACTGTCAAAGTACCATACAGTGGATCCCTCTTTAACATAAGCTACATAATGTGTTCCAGGTCCTCGGTGATCATCTAAATTGACAACAGCACATTCATGTTTCCAGGGTTGTGAGGGTAATTGGTTTCGCATAAACACACCTCGAAAATGAGAAAGCTTCAGTTGTTTAGCATAGCTTTCCACTTGCTGATGCGTCAGGGCATGTCTTGCTATGGCTGAGGTTAAAGATGTTTTTTTTATTTCGAAAAGGTGAAATTCCAAATCCTTGTTGATAAAAGGCTGGCTTCAAATTGACATTTCTAGCCCCCATAGCAATGGCCTCCATTGTTTCATTGTGTCACTGACTTTCATTGAGTTGTTGCTTGCCCTGTTGCACGGCTTTAATGGTTTTTGCCACTGCACTGGCGCCGCCTAAAAGTGAACCTAGAGCAGCCAGACCAGCGAATAATGCAGGTAAAAATCCCGCTCGTTTGGGGACGGGGATCACTCGCCCTTGTTTTGAACCCTGTCGCTGACGTTTTGGAATAACATGTCTCGCAAGGGCTTGTCCACGAATGTCATAAGCCCAGGCTTTGCCAAGGACAGGCTCATATTTTTTGTCTTTCTCACCACATATCTTTGTTTCACCATGATGATGATGACCAACAACCATTCACAAGAAAGTTTAAGTCACAACTAACATTAGATTGTTATTTCATGGCTGTATATTCCAATTCTACATATAGTGGGAAATCATTTATGGTTTTTCCAGCTTGCTTTTCATTCCATGTCAACAGGAGATAAAAGGATAATTCGTCTCCTGCATTGACCATTTCATGGTTATGGACCAACATCCTATGACCATTTATCTCTATTTGTAAATGGTTCTCATCAGGTATGGCATATTTGATGTGAATGGTTCCATTATAGTGTAGTCGATAGTGGCTTAAACCTGAAGCAAGCACATAGGTCAAGTGCTAGTCATGAACTAGCGGTATATGGTTTCTCTCATTCACAGGTTTTACATTTGTCAGATGCACTAAAAATACAGATGGGATAAATTTATAAAGCCTTTTCATTTCATAGGTCACGTATCGCTTGGTACAGACATCATTATCTTCTTGTGGGTCTTCCACGTGAATAATGCGGTGATGATTAGCGCTATAGCCATCCACCGTAAGCTGAGGCACTTTATCATAAAACTCATACACCTTGTTATCCACATACTTTTTTGTAGTAACGTCTGTAGACACTTGAGGATGTTTTACATGAGTTAACCGCTTTCCTTTAAAGTCATAATCTCCTTGTTTTGTGCGTGGCACTACTGACCTATCCACATAGTGTTTATTAGCAGGATCTGTTTCTTGTTTAGGATCATGTATGGGGACAGGCCTAGCTTTGGCCATCAACGCACGTCCAAAGACATCCATCGTCAACCTGTAGTACGAGTCTACTGTTTCTATGACAAGGCTCGGTGTCCTGTATATAGACAGCCTGCTAGCCTCTCTAAGCCTTAGTTGAAATGAAGCTAATTAAGCAGCAAGAGTCATTCCCCGTGAGGGACATGGTTTCCCATCTCTGCCCCACATCACGTGAACAACGCCATGGTTCACTGTTTCCATGTTCCATTCGCTGCATCATTGTGGGGCCTTCCGGCTGTGGAAAGACCAATCTTTTGCTGACACTTATTACAGCGCCCAATGATCTGTGTTTTCAAAATATTTATATTTTCGCAAAATCTCTCTACCAACCCCTCTACGTGTTTCTGGATCAAGTCATGTCTGGATTAAAAAATGAGAATATGGGGTATTTTACATTTTCCACGCAAGAAAATGTTATTTCACTGGATGAGGTAAAGCCTGATTCACTCATGATTTTCGATGATGTATCCACTGAACGACAAGGTATCATTCAAAGCTATTTCAGCATGGGTCGTCACAAACATATCGATTGCTTCTATCTTGGACAAACGTATTCTAAAATGTCCAAACAGTTGATTCGTGACAATGCCAATGTCATTGTTTTATTTCGCCAGGACGAGAGGAACAGTCGTTACATTTATAATGAACATGTGAATCCGGATATGACCTTTCAAATGTTTACAGAATTGTGTGGCAAGTGCTGGAACACACAACGTCATGCCTGTTTAGTGATTGACAAACAAAGTGAACTCAACCAAGGGCGGTATCGCTTAGGGTTTGATCATTTTATTGCTATTTAAGGCACTGTATCATTCCCTCTCAAGTCATTTGTCACGACATCATGGCGTTAGCAGAGAGTCAATTGAAAAAGCATATTATTAGAGCAAAAAATACTATTCGCCAAAGGTTTCGTCAATTGAAACGATCGCGTGCGGATCATGCTTTGTTTATTCAACAACATTTAGCACCTCCGCTAAAAGCTATGTTGAAACCCTCTTTCAAGCCATCTGAAACGCTACCTACCGTTTCACAAGCCAGTCAGACGCACCACGAGGACTCTGAGGAAGAGGAACAGGAAGATTTAACTAGTGTTAGCGAAGTTGAGGATAATGAGGAACAAGTGTTTACGCCTCAAAAAAAGGCATCACCCCTTGCAGAGTTTTTAAGAAAAAGGTAATCCTTGGCCATGGTCGAAACCCCTTGCCCTTCCAGATCGTCTCCATTTTCACAACTCTTGGCCACTCCTCAACATAAAGCTCAACTGAAAAACATTTTAATAAAATATTATGGATCAACACTGGAACCCTATTTCACCAATCTATTTATTGGAAACACAGATACCACGTATGATGTTCGCTATGAGGATGATAGTTTTAAAATTGGTGATTCATCGATTAAATTTAGTCGTACTAAAGCTGTCATTAAAAAGATCAACTATAAATTAACACCAGGACTGTTAAAGCTACTATTCTCTCGGACTCCCTCATCCCAAGATTATACGCCAGAGGACCTTGGTAAATATAAATCCATTTTATTGGATACCCATGCCCACAAAAGACAGTATGATCCCACTCAACAAGTGAATGCCAATATATCTCAAAAATATAAAACCATCATTGCAAAAATGTTCCCCACTAGTCAAAGTGGTCGTCGTAAAGTGTCCGCTTCAGGGGTGACATTTAAACCATTAAAACCCCTTGTGGATGTTACCTACTGGCACAATCCAAATAAACTCGTCCAGCGACTACAGCTGTTGCATGCTTCACGTCAAGCCGGCCATACTGGTCACGATTGGGAAATTCAAGAAATTGAGGAAGAACTTCGAAATGCCAAAATTATTGTTTAAGCCCTCACCCATTAAAATGGGTATTGCTCACGAGTTGCATCGTCCAGCTAGACGTCACTATCAGCGACTCAAGGTGATTTCACAGGGTGTGGATGAACTTTGGCAAGCAGACTTAGTTGAAATGATTCCCTATGCTAACGTTAACGATGGTGTACGCTATATGTTGACGGTCATTGATGTTTATTCCAAAATGGCGTTTGTTGAACCTGTGCGTCGCAAGTCTAGTCCACTAGTCACCAAAGCCTTTCAACATATTATTCAACAATCTAAACGTCAACCTCAGCTGCTACAAACCGACCAGGGAAAAGAATTTTTCAACAAGGATTTCTCCAGTTTTCTCAAATCTAAGGATATTCACCATTACACCACGTACAGCAATCTCAAAGCCAGCGTGGTCGAGCGGTTCAACCGAAAATTGAAAACCCATATGTGGAAAGCGTTTACCGCTCAGGGCACTTATCGCTGGTTGGACTTGTTACCTGAGTTAGTGTCACGTAACAACGACACCAAACACACCACGACTTGTAACTAAAAATATTCCACAACTGGATAAACTGTTTAACCCCATAAAAACAGCAGACCCTAAACGTCATCGCCTTAACATTGGGGCCCATGTTCGTGTGAGCAAATTCAAGTCCGTCTTCGACAAGGACTACACACCAAATTGGGGGACTGAACTATTTCGAATTCGTCAAGTCAACCTGAACAGTCCAGTCACCTATTTACTCGAGGACCTCAACCATCAACCCATAAAAGGCAGGTTTTATCTTCAAGAACTTCAAAAGACAGCGTTTCCTAAACATTACCTTGTGGAAAAAGTGTTGAAACAAAAAGGAAATAAACTATATGTAAAATGGTTAGGATTTAGCTCAGCCTTTAATTCTTGGATTAATAAATTACATGTTGTGTGAACCTGTGTCTTGTATTCATTTATTTACTCATGTTGTACTTAACCTACAGTCCTATGTACAGTCCTCAGCTATACATGTATTATGAGCAATACATATTTCTTTCTCTCTTCACCTGTGTTCTCTCTTACACTAACCCCCCCCCCCCTTCACCTCCCACCACTGTCAAAACAGGTTGTGACTTGTTAGCTCTTATCGTGCGCGTGTACAGGTGAACACCTGTGTGTTAGATCATATTACACATGAACTCACATTTTCTCATTTATGAAGCAAAACAGGATGTGACTTGTTTCACAAGGAGGACGGTAATAGGTTCATTTCACACGTGTTCACATGTATTTCGTCACTTTACTTTCATATCGTTATCCCATTATAGAAGTGGGGGATTAGTGAACAACGTCAATTCAACACACACAAATGTAGTTAGGCCCTTTGACATAATTTAAATAAATTCATGGGCTAGTCCGTAGGAACCAGGCCAAAGGGATCAGTCCAAAGGGACAAGGACTCGTCCACAAGGACTTGTCCACAAGGACCTGTCCACACAGACTTGACCACAAGGACTCGTCCACAAGGACCTGTCCACAAGGACTTGTCCACAAGGACCTATCAACAATAACCCATCAACAGGGGCCCGACAGCAGGGGGCTCGTCAACAATAACAGGGGCTCTCACCTCAAGGCTTAACATGCCCCCCTTTGATTATTGGTTTGCAGAACAACGTTACATTCCATATCGGCATTCAAACTCTCACATGTTGCAATTGGAAAGAGTGATTCTCTAAAAAATTCAATTTCACCCCTTAGTAGGGTAGGTTTTATCTTTGGGGTGGAAATATATTGTCCATTGGAAAGGGGGTGTCAGCCCGAGTTCAATGACACCTCATTCGTCAAAATCCGACCATGCATTCGAGAGATATCGCGTCGCCGCCATCTTGTGAGGAGGAGGAGGTGCTAGAACCCCTACAAAACCACTACTGTCGTGTTATGTATGTAAGGTAGGTAAGCAGTTCCTCTTACATCTCTTTTCTCAACTGACGTCCTATTATTATTTGTTGGTTTCGGAACCGTAGAGATCAAAGCCTTGCTATAACCGTTGCTCTCAAAGGTGGTTCGCAAGGTATTAATTTCTTCTTGTAAAGAAGACACTTCACAAATCCTCCTACCCCGGGTAGCTAGAGTTGTAAGGATACCATGTTTCTGGGCAGGGTGATGGTGAGAACTTGCGTGGAGATATCTATTGGTGTGTGTTGGCTTAAAAATATTTAAGATCCACAATGACGCAAGAAAGACTAAGTAATTTATCAATTTTATCAATTGAACGTGATGTGGCTG
This sequence comes from Meconema thalassinum, assembly GCA_946902985.2. Lineage (NCBI taxonomy): Eukaryota > Metazoa > Arthropoda > Insecta > Orthoptera > Tettigoniidae > Meconema > Meconema thalassinum. The sequence continues at coordinate 4,586,946 of OX336390.1, forward strand.
CTACTATAGACTTCATCTCTATTATAAATAAGTTTGCATCCATCAAGGCTAGGAAGGCACATTTTTTTGCCTATTTTCAATTTTGAAAAAATAGGCTTATGAGATCACCTTTTGTCCGTGTGTGTGTGCGTGTGTGATTCGTGTGTGTGTCCCCCCCCTAATAAAATCTAAACGGCTGGAGCGATTTCAATGAAACTCGGAAAGTTCATAGCACTATTCCCGGCGACCTCGACCGTGCCCTTCAAATTTTGTTACGACTCACCAATCCAACATGGCGGCTGTGCGAAATATTTCACCAGCATTCAATATCTCCGAAACTATTACCGATATTACCCTGACATTTTCTATGGTGATAGAGGGAACTACTATAAGTTCACTTATGTGACTTTGAAACCCTGGTAACTACAAAACCAACATGGCGGCCAAGCGAATTTGCGACTTTTAAATAGACGTTTCTCGCGATTTGACCAACCAAACGCAATAAAACTTGGTACAGTATATGTTTATATACATTGTAATGCACCGACATCGAACTTCGTTCAATTATTTACATAATCACAAGATGGCGGATGTGCGAAATATTTCACCGGCATTCTATATCTCTGAAACTATTAGCGATAAAACCCTGAAATATTGTACGGAGATGAAGGGCACTACTAGAAGTCCATCTATAAGACTTTCAAAAACCGGTTAACTACAAAACGAACATGGCGGCCAAGCGAATTTTAAAATTTTAAATAGACCTTTCTCGCGATTTAATGTTCCAAACGCAATTAAATCTGGTACAGGAAATATTTATACACATTGTAATGCACTGGTATCTAATTTAGTTCAATTGTTTACATAACCTCAAGATGGCGGCAGTGCGAATTTTAATATTAAGATTTTATTCATTGTGATGTAGTCATGTGATCGAAGTGAAAGTTTGAATAATGAACCTACGCAATAATTTTCCTTTAATGGTACATGACTCTATGGCCTATGCATTTAACAATCCAACATGGCGACCATCCGAAATATTTAGACGATACTGAATATCTACGAATTTATTTTAGCAATCAAACTGCATTTTTTAATGTTCATATGGGCTATGAACTTAAGTTCACCTATAGGACTTTAAATAACCTGGTGATCACAAATCCAACATGGCGGTGACGCGAATTATAAATATTCACATGGACGTTTCTCGCAATTTAACCACCCGCGTGCAGTGAAACTTGGAACAGTAAATCCTTATACGAATGTTAATCCACTGGCATCTAATTTATTTCAATTGTTTCCATAACCTCAAGATGGCAGCTGTGAAACATTTTTAAATCTCCTTGTTTTTTCTTGTGTCCTAACTATGCGATTGACGTTTGAATACTACACGTTCACAATAATCTGCATGTAACAGTACATAACTCTAGGACCTACATATATACAATCCAACATGGCGACCATCCGAAATATTTAGTCGGTTCTCAATATCTACGAATCTATTACAGCAATCAAACTGAAATTGTGTATGTTGATAGTGGCAATTAACATAAGTAGGATATATGAAAATAGGCTGTATAGTTCTTCACGGAACTACTTGTTAATTTTTGTTATGACTCTGAAACTCATTTTCTCTTTTTATATTATTTTTCAAACAAACTAACCTCTTAATACTTACAGTTTTATTTTATTCATATTTTTCTTTTTATAATGTGTTAAAGTGACAAACTACTTATTAAAAATAAATATTTATGAACATTAAACTGTGTTTAAATTAAACCCATTGATCCTTCAACCTTTTAGACTACCATCTAGTTGGCCCCGGGCACCAAGTAGCCTTGGTACTGTACCGTTTTTTTGGTCTGAAATTACAGTACATTTTCGCTTGAGGAAGCGCTACTTCAGGAAACAGGCATTGACCTAGTTTTGAGTAAGCCAAGATCAGATGGTCAGAACATATCATTCAGGTCAGTTCGTGTCTCAGCGGCCACCTTCGGAAGAGTGTTTCACTTTTAGACCGCGAGGAGAGCGCGGGGGACCATCATCTGTGAAACAGTGGGAAGATTGACATTTAAATTCGAACATTAAATGGAAATATGGCACAGTTATGATGCCAAATGAATATTGGAGTACAAGATATTACAGCAGAGAGATAATGCAATCTTGCTTTTGGGGAAATAGCTTTTGGAACCTCAAGAATATGTATTTATAATACCGACCTATCACAGGTGGATTCCTACATCACGCGTCAGGGGGGGAATTTCCTATGTCGCCTGCAACCGGTGACACTGCGGAGACAGAGAAATAAATTTTCAACTCGGACAAGTGTGCGTCTAGGCACAAATCAACGGCGATGCGGTTTATGGTTAGACTTCGTGTTGTGCCATGTTGAGGCTAAATTACACCAAGCTCAGCGTCGAAGGAGACTTGTATGCGGGCAGCATTCAGTTATAGGAATCTGTCTCACTTCATGTTATTAAAATGCATGTGTAGACGAGAAGCGAAGTGCAGTGGCTACAGTTACACTCCCCCTAGTAGCTACAGTTACACTCCCCCTAGTAGCTACAGTTACACTCCCTCTAGTAGCTACAGTTACACTCCCTCTAGTGGCTACAGTTACACTCCCTCTAGTGGCTACAGTTACACTCCCTCTAGTAGCTACAGTTACACTCCCTCTAGTGGCTACAGTTACACTCCCCCTAGTAGCTACAGTTACACTCCCCCTAGTAGCTACAGTTACACTCCCCCTAGTAGCTACAGTTACACTCCCCCTAGTAGCTACAGTTACACTCCCTCTAGTAGCTACAGTTACACTCCCTCTAGTAGCTACAGTTACACTCCCTCTAGTAGCTACAGTTACACTCCCTCTAGTGGCTACAGTTACACTCCCCCTAGTAGCTACAGTTACACTCCCTCTAGTGGCTACAGTTACACTCCCTCTAGTAGCTACAGTTACACTCCCTCTAGTGGCTACAGTTACACTCCCTCTAGTAGCTACAGTTACACTCCCTCTAGTGGCTACAGTTACACTCCCTCTAGTGGCTACAGTTACACTCCCTCTAGTAGCTACAGTTACACTCCCCCTAGTAGCTACAGTTACACTCCCCCTAGTAGCTACAGTTACACTCCCTCTAGTGGCTACAGTTACACTCCCTCTAGTGGCTACAGTTACACTCCCCCTAGTAGCTACAGTTACACTCCCTCTAGTAGCTACAGTTACACTCCCTCTAGTAGCTACAGTTACACTCCCCCTAGTAGCTACAGTTACACTCCCCCTAGTAGCTACAGTTACACTCCCTCTAGTGGCTACAGTTACACTCCCTCTAGTAGCTACAGTTACACTCCCTCTAGTAGCTACAGTTACACTCCCCCTAGTAGCTACAGTTACACTCCCTCTAGTAGCTACAGTTACACTCCCCCTAGTAGCTACAGTTACACTCCCTCTAGTAGCTACAGTTACACTCCCTCTAGTAGCTACAGTTACACTCCCTCTAGTAGCTACAGTTACACTCCCCCTAGTAGCTACAGTTACACTCCCTCTAGTAGCTACAGTTACACTCCCCCTAGTAGCTACAGTTACACTCCCTCTAGTAGCTACAGTTACACTCCCTCTAGTGGCTACAGTTACACTCCCTCTAGTGGCTACAGTTACACTCCCCCTAGTAGCTACAGTTACACTCCCTCTAGTGGCTACAGTTACACTCCCCCTAGTAGCTACAGTTACACTCCCTCTAGTAGCTACAGTTACACTCCCTCTAGTAGCTACAGTTACACTCCCCCTAGTAGCTACAGTTACACTCCCCCTAGTAGCTACAGTTACACTCCCTCTAGTAGCTACAGTTACACTCCCCCTAGTAGCTACAGTTACACTCCCTCTAGTAGCTACAGTTACACTCCCCCTAGTAGCTACAGTTACACTCCCTCTAGTAGCTACAGTTACACTCCCTCTAGTGGCTACAGTTACACTCCCTCTAGTGGCTACAGTTACACTCCCCCTAGTAGCTACAGTTACACTCCCTCTAGTAGCTACAGTTACACTCCCTCTAGTAGCTACAGTTACACTCCCCCTAGTAGCTACAGTTACACTCCCTCTAGTGGCTACAGTTACACTCCCCCTAGTAGCTACAGTTACACTCCCCCTAGTAGCTACAGTTACACTCCCTCTAGTAGCTACAGTTACACTCCCCCTAGTGGCTACAGTTACACTCCCTCTAGTGGCTACAGTTACACTCCCCCTAGTGGCTACAGTTACACTCCCTCTAGTAGCTACAGTTACACTCCCCCTAGTAGCTACAGTTACACTCCCCCTAGTAGCTACAGTTACACTCCCTCTAGTAGCTACAGTTACACTCCCTCTAGTAGCTACAGTTACACTCCCTCTAGTGGCTACAGTTACACTCCCCCTAGTGGCTACAGTTACACTCCCTCTAGTGGCTACAGTTACACTCCCCCTAGTAGCTACAGTTACACTCCCCCTAGTGGCTACAGTTACACTCCCTCTAGTAGCTACAGTTACACTCCCTCTAGTGGCTACAGTTACACTCCCTCTAGTAGCTACAGTTACACTCCCTCTAGTAGCTACAGTTACACTCCCTCTAGTAGCTACAGTTACACTCCCTCTAGTAGCTACAGTTACACTCCCCCTAGTAGCTACAGTTACACTCCCTCTAGTAGCTACAGTTACACTCCCCCTAGTAGCTACAGTTACACTCCCTCTAGTAGCTACAGTTACACTCCCTCTAGTAGCTACAGTTACACTCCCTCTAGTAGCTACAGTTACACTCCCTCTAGTGGCTACAGTTACACTCCCTCTAGTGGCTATAGTTACACTCCCTCTAGTAGCTACAGTTACACTCCCCCTAGTAGCTACAGTTACACTCCCTCTAGTAGCTACAGTTACACTCCCCCTAGTAGCTACAGTTACACTCCCTCTAGTAGCTACAGTTACACTCCCTCTAGTAGCTACAGTTACACTCCCTCTAGTAGCTACAGTTACACTCCCTCTAGTAGCTACAGTTACACTCCCTCTAGTGGCTACAGTTACACTCCCTCTAGTAGCTACAGTTACACTCCCTCTAGTGGCTATAGTTACACTCCCTCTAGTGGCTACAGTTACACTCCCCCTAGTGGCTACAGTTACACTCCCCCTAGTAGCTACAGTTACACTCCCTCTAGTGGCTACAGTTACACTCCCTCTAGTAGCTACAGTTACACTCCCCCTAGTGGCTACAGTTACACTCCCTCTAGTAGCTACAGTTACACTCCCCCTAGTAGCTACAGTTACACTCCCCCTAGTGGCTACAGTTACACTCCCCCTAGTGGCTACAGTTACACTCCCCCTAGTAGCTACAGTTACACTCCCCCTAGTGGCTACAGTTACACTCCCTCTAGTGGCTACAGTTACACTCCCTCTAGTAGCTACAGTTACACTCCCTCTAGTGGCTACAGTTACACTCCCTCTAGTGGCTACAGTTACACTCCCTCTAGTAGCTACAGTTACACTCCCTCTAGTGGCTACAGTTACACTCCCTCTAGTGGCTACAGTTACACTCCCTCTAGTAGCTACAGTTACACTCCCTCTAGTAGCTACAGTTACACTCCCTCTAGTGGCTACAGTTACACTCCCTCTAGTGGCTACAGTTACACTCCCTCTAGTAGCTACAGTTACACTCCCCCTAGTGGCTACAGTTACACTCCCCCTAGTAGCTACAGTTACACTCCCCCTAGTGGCTACAGTTACACTCCCCCTAGTGGCTACAGTTACACTCCCTCTAGTAGCTACAGTTACACTCCCTCTAGTGGCTACAGTTACACTCCCCCTAGTGGCTACAGTTACACTCCCCCTAGTGGCTACAGTTACACTCCCCCTAGTAGCTACAGTTACACTCCCTCTAGTAGCTACAGTTACACTCCCCCTAGTAGCTACAGTTACACTCCCCCTAGTAGCTACAGTTACACTCCCCCTAGTAGCTACAGTTACACTCCCCCTAGTAGCTACAGTTACACTCCCTCTAGTAGCTACAGTTACACTCCCTCTAGTGGCTACAGTTACACTCCCTCTAGTAGCTACAGTTACACTCCCTCTAGTAGCTACAGTTACACTCCCTCTAGTGGCTACAGTTACACTCCCCCTAGTGGCTACAGTTACACTCCCTCTAGTAGCTACAGTTACACTCCCTCTAGTAGCTACAGTTACACTCCCTCTAGTGGCTACAGTTACACTCCCTCTAGTAGCTACAGTTACACTCCCTCTAGTGGCTACAGTTACACTCCCCCTAGTAGCTACAGTTACACTCCCTCTAGTGGCTACAGTTACACTCCCCCTAGTAGCTACAGTTACACTCCCCCTAGTAGCTACAGTTACACTCCCCCTAGTAGCTACAGTTACACTCCCTCTAGTAGCTACAGTTACACTCCCTCTAGTGGCTACAGTTACACTCCCCCTAGTAGCTACAGTTACACTCCCTCTAGTAGCTACAGTTACACTCCCTCTAGTGGCTACAGTTACACTCCCTCTAGTAGCTACAGTTACACTCCCTCTAGTAGCTACAGTTACACTCCCCCTAGTGGCTACAGTTACACTCCCCCTAGTAGCTACAGTTACACTCCCTCTAGTAGCTATAGTTACACTCCCTCTAGTGGCTACAGTTACACTCCCCCTAGTGGCTACAGTTACACTCCCTCTAGTAGCTACAGTTACACTCCCTCTAGTAGCTACAGTTACACTCCCTCTAGTAGCTACAGTTACACTCCCCCTAGTGGCTACAGTTACACTCCCCCTAGTAGCTACAGTTACACTCCCTCTAGTGGCTACAGTTACACTCCCTCTAGTAGCTACAGTTACACTCCCCCTAGTAGCTACAGTTACACTCCCCCTAGTAGCTACAGTTACACTCCCCCTAGTGGCTACAGTTACACTCCCTCTAGTAGCTACAGTTACACTCCCTCTAGTAGCTACAGTTACACTCCCTCTAGTAGCTACAGTTACACTCCCCCTAGTGGCTACAGTTACACTCCCCCTAGTGGCTACAGTTACACTCCCCCTAGTGGCTACAGTTACACTCCCCCTAGTGGCTACAGTTACACTCCCCCTAGTGGCTACAGTTACACTCCCCCTAGTAGCTACAGTTACACTCCCTCTAGTGGCTACAGTTACACTCCCCCTAGTAGCTACAGTTACACTCCCTCTAGTGGCTACAGTTACACTCCCCCTAGTAGCTACAGTTACACTCCCTCTAGTGGCTACAGTTACACTCCCTCTAGTAGCTACAGTTACACTCCCCCTAGTGGCTACAGTTACACTCCCTCTAGTGGCTACAGTTACACTCCCTCTAGTGGCTACAGTTACACTCCCTCTAGTGGCTACAGTTACACTCCCTCTAGTAGCTACAGTTACACTCCCTCTAGTAGCTACAGTTACACTCCCTCTAGTAGCTACAGTTACACTCCCTCTAGTAGCTACAGTTACACTCCCTCTAGTAGCTATAGTTACACTCCCTCTAGTGGCTACAGTTACACTCCCCCTAGTGGCTACAGTTACACTCCCTCTAGTGGCTACAGTTACACTCCCTCTAGTGGCTACAGTTACACTCCCTCTAGTAGCTACAGTTACACTCCCTCTAGTGGCTACAGTTACACTCCCTCTAGTAGCTACAGTTACACTCCCTCTAGTAGCTACAGTTACACTCCCTCTAGTAGCTACAGTTACACTCCCCCTAGTAGCTACAGTTACACTCCCTCTAGTGGCTACAGTTACACTCCCTCTAGTAGCTACAGTTACACTCCCCCTAGTGGCTACAGTTACACTCCCTCTAGTGGCTACAGTTACACTCCCTCTAGTAGCTACAGTTACACTCCCTCTAGTAGCTACAGTTACACTCCCCCTAGTAGCTACAGTTACACTCCCTCTAGTGGCTACAGTTACACTCCCTCTAGTAGCTATAGTTACACTCCCTCTAGTGGCTACAGTTACACTCCCCCTAGTGGCTACAGTTACACTCCCTCTAGTAGCTACAGTTACACTCCCTCTAGTAGCTACAGTTACACTCCCTCTAGTAGCTATAGTTACACTCCCTCTAGTGGCTACAGTTACACTCCCCCTAGTGGCTACAGTTACACTCCCTCTAGTAGCTACAGTTACACTCCCTCTAGTAGCTACAGTTACACTCCCTCTAGTAGCTACAGTTACACTCCCTCTAGTAGCTACAGTTACACTCCCTCTAGTAGCTATAGTTACACTCCCTCTAGTGGCTACAGTTACACTCCCCCTAGTGGCTACAGTTACACTCCCCCTAGTGGCTACAGTTACACTCCCTCTAGTGGCTACAGTTACACTCCCCCTAGTAGCTACAGTTACACTCCCTCTAGTAGCTACAGTTACACTCCCTCTAGTGGCTACAGTTACACTCCCTCTAGTAGCTACAGTTACACTCCCTCTAGTAGCTACAGTTACACTCCCCCTAGTGGCTACAGTTACACTCCCTCTAGTGGCTACAGTTACACTCCCCCTAGTAGCTACAGTTACACTCCCTCTAGTAGCTACAGTTACACTCCCCCTAGTGGCTACAGTTACACTCCCCCTAGTAGCTACAGTTACACTCCCCCTAGTAGCTACAGTTACACTCCCCCTAGTGGCTACAGTTACACTCCCCCTAGTAGCTACAGTTACACTCCCTCTAGTGGCTACAGTTACACTCCCTCTAGTAGCTACAGTTACACTCCCCCTAGTAGCTACAGTTACACTCCCTCTAGTGGCTACAGTTACACTCCCTCTAGTGGCTACAGTTACACTCCCTCTAGTGGCTACAGTTACACTCCCTCTAGTAGCTACAGTTACACTCCCTCTAGTGGCTACAGTTACACTCCCCCTAGTAGCTACAGTTACACTCCCTCTAGTGGCTACAGTTACACTCCCCCTAGTAGCTACAGTTACACTCCCTCTAGTAGCTACAGTTACACTCCCCCTAGTGGCTACAGTTACACTCCCCCTAGTAGCTACAGTTACACTCCCTCTAGTAGCTATAGTTACACTCCCCCTAGTAGCTACAGTTACACTCCCTCTAGTGGCTACAGTTACACTCCCTCTAGTGGCTACAGTTACACTCCCTCTAGTGGCTACAGTTACACTCCCCCTAGTAGCTACAGTTACACTCCCTCTAGTAGCTACAGTTACACTCCCCCTAGTAGCTACAGTTACACTCCCTCTAGTAGCTACAGTTACACTCCCCCTAGTAGCTACAGTTACACTCCCTCTAGTAGCTACAGTTACACTCCCCCTAGTAGCTACAGTTACACTCCCTCTAGTAGCTACAGTTACACTCCCTCTAGTAGCTACAGTTACACTCCCCCTAGTGGCTACAGTTACACTCCCTCTAGTGGCTACAGTTACACTCCCTCTAGTAGCTACAGTTACACTCCCCCTAGTGGCTATAGTTACACTCCCTCTAGTGGCTACAGTTACACTCCCCCTAGTAGCTACAGTTACACTCCCTCTAGTGGCTACAGTTACACTCCCTCTAGTGGCTACAGTTACACTCCCCCTAGTAGCTACAGTTACACTCCCTCTAGTGGCTACAGTTACACTCCCTCTAGTGGCTACAGTTACACTCCCCCTAGTAGCTACAGTTACACTCCCTCTAGTGGCTACAGTTACACTCCCCCTAGTAGCTACAGTTACACTCCCTCTAGTGGCTACAGTTACACTCCCTCTAGTAGCTACAGTTACACTCCCCCTAGTGGCTACAGTTACACTCCCCCTAGTAGCTACAGTTACACTCCCTCTAGTAGCTACAGTTACACTCCCTCTAGTAGCTACAGTTACACTCCCTCTAGTAGCTACAGTTACACTCCCCCTAGTGGCTACAGTTACACTCCCTCTAGTGGCTACAGTTACACTCCCTCTAGTAGCTACAGTTACACTCCCCCTAGTAGCTACAGTTACACTCCCTCTAGTGGCTACAGTTACACTCCCCCTAGTAGCTACAGTTACACTCCCCCTAGTGGCTACAGTTACACTCCCCCTAGTAGCTACAGTTACACTCCCCCTAGTAGCTACAGTTACACTCCCTCTAGTAGCTACAGTTACACTCCCTCTAGTGGCTACAGTTACACTCCCTCTAGTGGCTACAGTTACACTCCCCCTAGTAGCTACAGTTACACTCCCTCTAGTGGCTACAGTTACACTCCCCCTAGTAGCTACAGTTACACTCCCCCTAGTGGCTACAGTTACACTCCCCCTAGTGGCTACAGTTACACTCCCCCTAGTAGCTACAGTTACACTCCCCCTAGTAGCTACAGTTACACTCCCCCTAGTGGCTACAGTTACACTCCCTCTAGTGGCTACAGTTACACTCCCCCTAGTAGCTACAGTTACACTCCCCCTAGTGGCTACAGTTACACTCCCTCTAGTAGCTACAGTTACACTCCCCCTAGTAGCTACAGTTACACTCCCTCTAGTAGCTACAGTTACACTCCCCCTAGTAGCTACAGTTACACTCCCTCTAGTAGCTACAGTTACACTCCCCCTAGTAGCTACAGTTACACTCCCTCTAGTAGCTACAGTTACACTCCCTCTAGTGGCTACAGTTACACTCCCTCTAGTAGCTACAGTTACACTCCCCCTAGTGGCTACAGTTACACTCCCCCTAGTGGCTACAGTTACACTCCCTCTAGTAGCTACAGTTACACTCCCCCTAGTGGCTACAGTTACACTCCCTCTAGTAGCTACAGTTACACTCCCCCTAGTGGCTACAGTTACACTCCCCCTAGTGGCTACAGTTACACTCCCCCTAGTGGCTATAGTTACACTCCCCCTAGTGGCTACAGTTACACTCCCTCTAGTAGCTACAGTTACACTCCCCCTAGTGGCTACAGTTACACTCCCCCTAGTGGCTACAGTTACACTCCCCCTAGTGGCTACAGTTACACTCCCCCTAGTGGCTACAGTTACACTCCCCCTAGTGGCTATAGTTACACTCCCCCTAGTGGCTACAGTTACACTCCCTCTAGTAGCTACAGTTACACTCCCCCTAGTGGCTACAGTTACACTCCCCCTAGTGGCTACAGTTACACTCCCTCTAGTGGCTACAGTTACACTCCCCCTAGTAGCTACAGTTACACTCCCTCTAGTAGCTACAGTTACACTCCCTCTAGTAGCTACAGTTACACTCCCTCTAGTAGCTACAGTTACACTCCCCCTAGTGGCTACAGTTACACTCCCCCTAGTAGCTACAGTTACACTCCCTCTAGTAGCTACAGTTACACTCCCTCTAGTGGCTACAGTTACACTCCCTCTAGTGGCTACAGTTACACTCCCTCTAGTAGCTACAGTTACACTCCCCCTAGTAGCTACAGTTACACTCCCTCTAGTAGCTACAGTTACACTCCCTCTAGTAGCTACAGTTACACTCCCTCTAGTAGCTACAGTTACACTCCCTCTAGTGGCTACAGTTACACTCCCCCTAGTAGCTACAGTTACACTCCCCCTAGTAGCTACAGTTACACTCCCTCTAGTGGCTACAGTTACACTCCCCCTAGTAGCTACAGTTACACTCCCCCTAGTAGCTACAGTTACACTCCCTCTAGTAGCTACAGTTACACTCCCTCTAGTAGCTACAGTTACACTCCCTCTAGTGGCTACAGTTACACTCCCTCTAGTAGCTACAGTTACACTCCCTCTAGTAGCTACAGTTACACTCCCCCTAGTAGCTACAGTTACACTCCCTCTAGTGGCTACAGTTACACTCCCTCTAGTAGCTACAGTTACACTCCCTCTAGTAGCTACAGTTACACTCCCTCTAGTAGCTACAGTTACACTCCCTCTAGTGGCTACAGTTACACTCCCTCTAGTGGCTACAGTTACACTCCCTCTAGTGGCTACAGTTACACTCCCTCTAGTGGCTACAGTTACACTCCCTCTAGTAGCTACAGTTACACTCCCTCTAGTAGCTACAGTTACACTCCCTCTAGTGGCTACAGTTACACTCCCTCTAGTAGCTACAGTTACACTCCCTCTAGTGGCTACAGTTACACTCCCTCTAGTGGCTACAGTTACACTCCCTCTAGTAGCTACAGTTACACTCCCCCTAGTGGCTACAGTTACACTCCCCCTAGTGGCTATAGTTACACTCCCCCTAGTAGCTACAGTTACACTCCCCCTAGTGGCTACAGTTACACTCCCTCTAGTAGCTACAGTTACACTCCCTCTAGTAGCTACAGTTACACTCCCTCTAGTAGCTACAGTTACACTCCCTCTAGTAGCTACAGTTACACTCCCCCTAGTGGCTACAGTTACACTCCCCCTAGTGGCTACAGTTACACTCCCTCTAGTAGCTACAGTTACACTCCCTCTAGTAGCTACAGTTACACTCCCTCTAGTAGCTACAGTTACACTCCCTCTAGTGGCTACAGTTACACTCCCTCTAGTAGCTACAGTTACACTCCCTCTAGTGGCTACAGTTACACTCCCTCTAGTAGCTACAGTTACACTCCCTCTAGTGGCTACAGTTACACTCCCTCTAGTGGCTACAGTTACACTCCCTCTAGTAGCTACAGTTACACTCCCCCTAGTGGCTACAGTTACACTCCCCCTAGTGGCTATAGTTACACTCCCCCTAGTGGCTACAGTTACACTCCCTCTAGTAGCTACAGTTACACTCCCTCTAGTGGCTACAGTTACACTCCCTCTAGTAGCTACAGTTACACTCCCTCTAGTGGCTACAGTTACACTCCCCCTAGTGGCTACAGTTACACTCCCTCTAGTGGCTACAGTTACACTCCCCCTAGTAGCTACAGTTACACTCCCTCTAGTAGCTACAGTTACACTCCCTCTAGTAGCTACAGTTACACTCCCCCTAGTAGCTACAGTTACACTCCCCCTAGTGGCTACAGTTACACTCCCCCTAGTGGCTACAGTTACACTCCCCCTAGTGGCTACAGTTACACTCCCCCTAGTGGCTACAGTTACACTCCCCCTAGTAGCTACAGTTACACTCCCCCTAGTGGCTACAGTTACACTCCCCCTAGTAGCTACAGTTACACTCCCCCTAGTGGCTACAGTTACACTCCCCCTAGTGGCTACAGTTACACTCCCCCTAGTGGCTACAGTTACACTCCCTCTAGTAGCTACAGTTACACTCCCTCTAGTAGCTACAGTTACACTCCCTCTAGTAGCTACAGTTACACTCCCCCTAGTAGCTACAGTTACACTCCCTCTAGTAGCTACAGTTACACTCCCTCTAGTGGCTACAGTTACACTCCCTCTAGTGGCTACAGTTACACTCCCTCTAGTAGCTACAGTTACACTCCCTCTAGTAGCTACAGTTACACTCCCTCTAGTAGCTACAGTTACACTCCCCCTAGTAGCTACAGTTACACTCCCTCTAGTAGCTACAGTTACACTCCCTCTAGTGGCTACAGTTACACTCCCCCTAGTGGCTACAGTTACACTCCCTCTAGTGGCTACAGTTACACTCCCCCTAGTAGCTACAGTTACACTCCCTCTAGTAGCTACAGTTACACTCCCTCTAGTAGCTACAGTTACACTCCCCCTAGTAGCTACAGTTACACTCCCCCTAGTGGCTACAGTTACACTCCCCCTAGTGGCTACAGTTACACTCCCCCTAGTGGCTACAGTTACACTCCCCCTAGTGGCTACAGTTACACTCCCTCTAGTGGCTACAGTTACACTCCCTCTAGTGGCTACAGTTACACTCCCTCTAGTAGCTACAGTTACACTCCCTCTAGTAGCTACAGTTACACTCCCTCTAGTAGCTACAGTTACACTCCCCCTAGTAGCTACAGTTACACTCCCTCTAGTAGCTACAGTTACACTCCCTCTAGTGGCTACAGTTACACTCCCCCTAGTGGCTATAGTTACACTCCCCCTAGTGGCTACAGTTACACTCCCCCTAGTGGCTACAGTTACACTCCCTCTAGTGGCTACAGTTACACTCCCTCTAGTGGCTACAGTTACACTCCCTCTAGTAGCTACAGTTACACTCCCCCTAGTGGCTACAGTTACACTCCCTCTAGTAGCTACAGTTACACTCCCTCTAGTGGCTACAGTTACACTCCCCCTAGTAGCTACAGTTACACTCCCTCTAGTGGCTACAGTTACACTCCCCCTAGTAGCTACAGTTACACTCCCCCTAGTAGCTACAGTTACACTCCCTCTAGTGGCTACAGTTACACTCCCTCTAGTAGCTACAGTTACACTCCCTCTAGTAGCTACAGTTACACTCCCTCTAGTAGCTACAGTTACACTCCCTCTAGTAGCTACAGTTACACTCCCTCTAGTAGCTACAGTTACACTCCCTCTAGTGGCTACAGTTACACTCCCTCTAGTAGCTACAGTTACACTCCCTCTAGTAGCTACAGTTACACTCCCTCTAGTAGCTACAGTTACACTCCCTCTAGTAGCTACAGTTACACTCCCTCTAGTGGCTACAGTTACACTCCCTCTAGTAGCTACAGTTACACTCCCTCTAGTAGCTACAGTTACACTCCCTCTAGTAGCTACAGTTACACTCCCTCTAGTGGCTACAGTTACACTCCCTCTAGTAGCTACAGTTACACTCCCTCTAGTAGCTACAGTTACACTCCCTCTAGTGGCTACAGTTACACTCCCTCTAGTGGCTACAGTTACACTCCCTCTAGTGGCTACAGTTACACTCCCTCTAGTGGCTACAGTTACACTCCCCCTAGTGGCTATAGTTACACTCCCTCTAGTAGCTACAGTTACACTCCCTCTAGTAGCTACAGTTACACTCCCTCTAGTAGCTACAGTTACACTCCCTCTAGTAGCTACAGTTACACTCCCTCTAGTGGCTACAGTTACACTCCCTCTAGTAGCTACAGTTACACTCCCTCTAGTAGCTACAGTTACACTCCCTCTAGTAGCTACAGTTACACTCCCTCTAGTGGCTACAGTTACACTCCCTCTAGTAGCTACAGTTACACTCCCTCTAGTAGCTACAGTTACACTCCCTCTAGTGGCTACAGTTACACTCCCTCTAGTGGCTACAGTTACACTCCCTCTAGTGGCTACAGTTACACTCCCTCTAGTAGCTACAGTTACACTCCCTCTAGTGGCTACAGTTACACTCCCCCTAGTAGCTACAGTTACACTCCCTCTAGTAGCTACAGTTACACTCCCCCTAGTGGCTACAGTTACACTCCCTCTAGTGGCTACAGTTACACTCCCCCTAGTGGCTACAGTTACACTCCCTCTAGTGGCTACAGTTACACTCCCCCTAGTGGCTACAGTTACACTCCCCCTAGTGGCTACAGTTACACTCCCTCTAGTGGCTACAGTTACACTCCCTCTAGTAGCTACAGTTACACTCCCTCTAGTAGCTACAGTTACACTCCCTCTAGTGGCTACAGTTACACTCCCCCTAGTAGCTACAGTTACACTCCCTCTAGTGGCTACAGTTACACTCCCTCTAGTAGCTACAGTTACACTCCCCCTAGTGGCTACAGTTACACTCCCTCTAGTGGCTACAGTTACACTCCCCCTAGTGGCTACAGTTACACTCCCTCTAGTGGCTACAGTTACACTCCCTCTAGTAGCTACAGTTACACTCCCTCTAGTAGCTACAGTTACACTCCCTCTAGTAGCTACAGTTACACTCCCTCTAGTGGCTACAGTTACACTCCCTCTAGTAGCTACAGTTACACTCCCTCTAGTGGCTACAGTTACACTCCCCCTAGTGGCTACAGTTACACTCCCCCTAGTAGCTACAGTTACACTCCCTCTAGTAGCTACAGTTACACTCCCTCTAGTAGCTACAGTTACACTCCCTCTAGTAGCTACAGTTACACTCCCCCTAGTGGCTACAGTTACACTCCCCCTGGTGGCTACAGTTACACTCCCTCTAGTAGCTACAGTTACACTCCCCCTAGTGGCTACAGTTACACTCCCCCTAGTAGCTACAGTTACACTCCCCCTAGTAGCTACAGTTACACTCCCTCTAGTAGCTACAGTTACACTCCCCCTAGTGGCTACAGTTACACTCCCTCTAGTAGCTACAGTTACACTCCCCCTAGTGGCTACAGTTACACTCCCCCTAGTAGCTACAGTTACACTCCCTCTAGTGGCTACAGTTACACTCCCTCTAGTGGCTACAGTTACACTCCCCCTAGTGGCTACAGTTACACTCCCTCTAGTAGCTACAGTTACACTCCCTCTAGTAGCTACAGTTACACTCCCCCTAGTAGCTACAGTTACACTCCCTCTAGTGGCTACAGTTACACTCCCTCTAGTAGCTACAGTTACACTCCCCCTAGTAGCTACAGTTACACTCCCTCTAGTAGCTACAGTTACACTCCCTCTAGTGGCTACAGTTACACTCCCCCTAGTAGCTACAGTTACACTCCCTCTAGTAGCTACAGTTACACTCCCTCTAGTAGCTACAGTTACACTCCCCCTAGTGGCTACAGTTACACTCCCCCTAGTAGCTACAGTTACACTCCCCCTAGTAGCTACAGTTACACTCCCCCTAGTAGCTACAGTTACACTCCCTCTAGTAGCTACAGTTACACTCCCTCTAGTAGCTACAGTTACACTCCCTCTAGTAGCTACAGTTACACTCCCTCTAGTGGCTACAGTTACACTCCCCCTAGTGGCTACAGTTACACTCCCCCTAGTGGCTACAGTTACACTCCCCCTAGTGGCTACAGTTACACTCCCCCTAGTAGCTACAGTTACACTCCCTCTAGTAGCTACAGTTACACTCCCTCTAGTAGCTACAGTTACACTCCCTCTAGTAGCTACAGTTACACTCCCTCTAGTGGCTACAGTTACACTCCCCCTAGTGGCTACAGTTACACTCCCCCTAGTGGCTACAGTTACACTCCCCCTAGTGGCTACAGTTACACTCCCCCTAGTAGCTACAGTTACACTCCCTCTAGTAGCTACAGTTACACTCCCCCTAGTGGCTACAGTTACACTCCCCCTAGTGGCTACAGTTACACTCCCCCTAGTAGCTACAGTTACACTCCCTCTAGTAGCTACAGTTACACTCCCTCTAGTAGCTACAGTTACACTCCCTCTAGTAGCTACAGTTACACTCCCTCTAGTGGCTACAGTTACACTCCCCCTAGTGGCTACAGTTACACTCCCCCTAGTGGCTACAGTTACACTCCCCCTAGTGGCTACAGTTACACTCCCTCTAGTAGCTACAGTTACACTCCCCCTAGTAGCTACAGTTACACTCCCCCTAGTGGCTACAGTTACACTCCCCCTAGTGGCTACAGTTACACTCCCCCTAGTAGCTACAGTTACACTCCCCCTAGTAGCTACAGTTACACTCCCTCTAGTAGCTACAGTTACACTCCCTCTAGTAGCTACAGTTACACTCCCTCTAGTAGCTACAGTTACACTCCCTCTAGTAGCTACAGTTACACTCCCTCTAGTGGCTACAGTTACACTCCCTCTAGTAGCTACAGTTACACTCCCCCTAGTAGCTACAGTTACACTCCCTCTAGTAGCTACAGTTACACTCCCTCTAGTAGCTACAGTTACACTCCCTCTAGTGGCTACAGTTACACTCCCCCTAGTAGCTACAGTTACACTCCCTCTAGTGGCTACAGTTACACTCCCCCTAGTGGCTACAGTTACACTCCCTCTAGTGGCTACAGTTACACTCCCCCTAGTAGCTACAGTTACACTCCCTCTAGTGGCTACAGTTACACTCCCTCTAGTAGCTACAGTTACACTCCCCCTAGTAGCTACAGTTACACTCCCTCTAGTGGCTACAGTTACACTCCCTCTAGTAGCTACAGTTACACTCCCTCTAGTGGCTACAGTTACACTCCCTCTAGTAGCTACAGTTACACTCCCTCTAGTAGCTACAGTTACACTCCCTCTAGTAGCTACAGTTACACTCCCTCTAGTAGCTACAGTTACACTCCCTCTAGTAGCTACAGTTACACTCCCTCTAGTGGCTACAGTTACACTCCCCCTAGTAGCTACAGTTACACTCCCCCTAGTAGCTACAGTTACACTCCCCCTAGTGGCTACAGTTACACTCCCCCTAGTAGCTACAGTTACACTCCCCCTAGTAGCTACAGTTACACTCCCCCTAGTAGCTACAGTTACACTCCCTCTAGTAGCTACAGTTACACTCCCTCTAGTAGCTACAGTTACACTCCCTCTAGTGGCTACAGTTACACTCCCCCTAGTGGCTACAGTTACACTCCCTCTAGTGGCTACAGTTACACTCCCTCTAGTGGCTACAGTTACACTCCCTCTAGTAGCTACAGTTACACTCCCTCTAGTGGCTACAGTTACACTCCCCCTAGTGGCTACAGTTACACTCCCCCTAGTAGCTACAGTTACACTCCCCCTAGTAGCTACAGTTACACTCCCCCTAGTAGCTACAGTTACACTCCCCCTAGTGGCTACAGTTACACTCCCCCTAGTGGCTACAGTTACACTCCCTCTAGTGGCTACAGTTACACTCCCTCTAGTGGCTACAGTTACACTCCCTCTAGTGGCTACAGTTACACTCCCCCTAGTAGCTACAGTTACACTCCCCCTAGTAGCTACAGTTACACTCCCCCTAGTAGCTACAGTTACACTCCCCCTAGTAGCTACAGTTACACTCCCCCTAGTAGCTACAGTTACACTCCCTCTAGTAGCTACAGTTACACTCCCCCTAGTAGCTACAGTTACACTCCCCCTAGTGGCTACAGTTACACTCCCTCTAGTAGCTACAGTTACACTCCCCCTAGTAGCTACAGTTACACTCCCCCTAGTGGCTACAGTTACACTCCCTCTAGTAGCTACAGTTACACTCCCTCTAGTAGCTACAGTTACACTCCCCCTAGTAGCTACAGTTACACTCCCTCTAGTAGCTACAGTTACACTCCCCCTAGTAGCTACAGTTACACTCCCTCTAGTAGCTACAGTTACACTCCCTCTAGTAGCTATAGTTACACTCCCTCTAGTAGCTACAGTTACACTCCCTCTAGTGGCTACAGTTACACTCCCTCTAGTAGCTACAGTTACACTCCCCCTAGTGGCTACAGTTACACTCCCTCTAGTGGCTACAGTTACACTCCCCCTAGTAGCTACAGTTACACTCCCTCTAGTAGCTACAGTTACACTCCCTCTAGTAGCTACAGTTACACTCCCCCTAGTAGCTACAGTTACACTCCCCCTAGTAGCTACAGTTACACTCCCCCTAGTAGCTACAGTTACACTCCCCCTAGTAGCTACAGTTACACTCCCTCTAGTAGCTACAGTTACACTCCCTCTAGTGGCTACAGTTACACTCCCCCTAGTAGCTACAGTTACACTCCCCCTAGTAGCTACAGTTACACTCCCTCTAGTAGCTACAGTTACACTCCCCCTAGTAGCTACAGTTACACTCCCCCTAGTGGCTACAGTTACACTCCCTCTAGTGGCTACAGTTACACTCCCCCTAGTGGCTACAGTTACACTCCCCCTAGTAGCTACAGTTACACTCCCCCTAGTGGCTACAGTTACACTCCCTCTAGTGGCTACAGTTACACTCCCCCTAGTGGCTACAGTTACACTCCCTCTAGTAGCTACAGTTACACTCCCTCTAGTAGCTACAGTTACACTCCCTCTAGTGGCTACAGTTACACTCCCTCTAGTAGCTACAGTTACACTCCCCCTAGTAGCTACAGTTACACTCCCCCTAGTGGCTACAGTTACACTCCCTCTAGTGGCTACAGTTACACTCCCCCTAGTAGCTACAGTTACACTCCCCCTAGTGGCTACAGTTACACTCCCTCTAGTAGCTACAGTTACACTCCCTCTAGTGGCTACAGTTACACTCCCTCTAGTAGCTACAGTTACACTCCCCCTAGTAGCTACAGTTACACTCCCCCTAGTGGCTACAGTTACACTCCCCCTAGTGGCTACAGTTACACTCCCTCTAGTAGCTACAGTTACACTCCCCCTAGTAGCTACAGTTACACTCCCCCTAGTGGCTACAGTTACACTCCCCCTAGTAGCTACAGTTACACTCCCCCTAGTAGCTACAGTTACACTCCCTCTAGTGGCTACAGTTACACTCCCTCTAGTAGCTACAGTTACACTCCCCCTAGTAGCTACAGTTACACTCCCTCTAGTAGCTACAGTTACACTCCCCCTAGTAGCTACAGTTACACTCCCCCTAGTGGCTACAGTTACACTCCCTCTAGTGGCTACAGTTACACTCCCCCTAGTGGCTACAGTTACACTCCCCCTAGTAGCTACAGTTACACTCCCCCTAGTGGCTACAGTTACACTCCCCCTAGTGGCTACAGTTACACTCCCTCTAGTAGCTACAGTTACACTCCCTCTAGTAGCTACAGTTACACTCCCCCTAGTGGCTACAGTTACACTCCCTCTAGTAGCTACAGTTACACTCCCTCTAGTAGCTACAGTTACACTCCCTCTAGTGGCTACAGTTACACTCCCTCTAGTGGCTACAGTTACACTCCCCCTAGTAGCTACAGTTACACTCCCTCTAGTGGCTACAGTTACACTCCCTCTAGTAGCTACAGTTACACTCCCCCTAGTAGCTACAGTTACACTCCCCCTAGTAGCTACAGTTACACTCCCCCTAGTGGCTACAGTTACACTCCCCCTAGTGGCTACAGTTACACTCCCTCTAGTGGCTACAGTTACACTCCCTCTAGTGGCTACAGTTACACTCCCCCTAGTAGCTACAGTTACACTCCCTCTAGTAGCTACAGTTACACTCCCTCTAGTAGCTACAGTTACACTCCCTCTAGTGGCTACAGTTACACTCCCTCTAGTAGCTACAGTTACACTCCCTCTAGTAGCTACAGTTACACTCCCCCTAGTAGCTACAGTTACACTCCCTCTAGTAGCTACAGTTACACTCCCCCTAGTAGCTACAGTTACACTCCCCCTAGTAGCTACAGTTACACTCCCCCTAGTAGCTACAGTTACACTCCCCCTAGTGGCTACAGTTACACTCCCCCTAGTAGCTACAGTTACACTCCCTCTAGTAGCTACAGTTACACTCCCTCTAGTAGCTACAGTTACACTCCCCCTAGTAGCTACAGTTACACTCCCCCTAGTAGCTACAGTTACACTCCCCCTAGTAGCTACAGTTACACTCCCCCTAGTAGCTACAGTTACACTCCCCCTAGTAGCTACAGTTACACTCCCCCTAGTAGCTACAGTTACACTCCCTCTAGTAGCTACAGTTACACTCCCCCTAGTAGCTACAGTTACACTCCCCCTAGTAGCTACAGTTACACTCCCCCTAGTAGCTACAGTTACACTCCCCCTAGTAGCTACAGTTACACTCCCCCTAGTAGCTACAGTTACACTCCCCCTAGTAGCTACAGTTACACTCCCTCTAGTAGCTACAGTTACACTCCCTCTAGTAGCTACAGTTACACTCCCCCTAGTAGCTACAGTTACACTCCCTCTAGTAGCTACAGTTACACTCCCTCTAGTGGCTACAGTTACACTCCCCCTAGTAGCTACAGTTACACTCCCTCTAGTAGCTACAGTTACACTCCCTCTAGTAGCTACAGTTACACTCCCTCTAGTGGCTACAGTTACACTCCCTCTAGTGGCTACAGTTACACTCCCCCTAGTAGCTACAGTTACACTCCCTCTAGTAGCTACAGTTACACTCCCTCTAGTGGCTACAGTTACACTCCCCCTAGTAGCTACAGTTACACTCCCCCTAGTAGCTACAGTTACACTCCCCCTAGTGGCTACAGTTACACTCCCTCTAGTAGCTACAGTTACACTCCCTCTAGTGGCTACAGTTACACTCCCCCTAGTGGCTACAGTTACACTCCCTCTAGTGGCTACAGTTACACTCCCTCTAGTAGCTACAGTTACACTCCCTCTAGTGGCTACAGTTACACTCCCCCTAGTAGCTACAGTTACACTCCCCCTAGTGGCTACAGTTACACTCCCTCTAGTGGCTACAGTTACACTCCCCCTAGTAGCTACAGTTACACTCCCTCTAGTGGCTACAGTTACACTCCCTCTAGTAGCTACAGTTACACTCCCCCTAGTGGCTACAGTTACACTCCCTCTAGTAGCTACAGTTACACTCCCCCTAGTAGCTACAGTTACACTCCCTCTAGTGGCTACAGTTACACTCCCCCTAGTAGCTACAGTTACACTCCCTCTAGTGGCTACAGTTACACTCCCTCTAGTAGCTACAGTTACACTCCCTCTAGTGGCTACAGTTACACTCCCCCTAGTAGCTACAGTTACACTCCCTCTAGTGGCTACAGTTACACTCCCCCTAGTAGCTACAGTTACACTCCCTCTAGTGGCTACAGTTACACTCCCTCTAGTAGCTACAGTTACACTCCCTCTAGTAGCTACAGTTACACTCCCCCTAGTAGCTATAGTTACACTCCCTCTAGTAGCTACAGTTACACTCCCCCTAGTGGCTACAGTTACACTCCCTCTAGTAGCTACAGTTACACTCCCTCTAGTAGCTACAGTTACACTCCCCCTAGTAGCTACAGTTACACTCCCTCTAGTAGCTACAGTTACACTCCCCCTAGTAGCTATAGTTACACTCCCTCTAGTAGCTACAGTTACACTCCCCCTAGTAGCTATAGTTACACTCCCTCTAGTAGCTACAGTTACACTCCCTCTAGTAGCTACAGTTACACTCCCTCTAGTAGCTACAGTTACACTCCCCCTAGTAGCTACAGTTACACTCCCCCTAGTAGCTACAGTTACACTCCCTCTAGTAGCTACAGTTACACTCCCTCTAGTAGCTACAGTTACACTCCCTCTAGTAGCTACAGTTACACTCCCTCTAGTAGCTACAGTTACACTCCCTCTAGTGGCTACAGTTACACTCCCCCTAGTAGCTACAGTTACACTCCCCCTAGTGGCTACAGTTACACTCCCTCTAGTGGCTACAGTTACACTCCCTCTAGTGGCTACAGTTACACTCCCTCTAGTAGCTACAGTTACACTCCCCCTAGTAGCTACAGTTACACTCCCTCTAGTAGCTACAGTTACACTCCCTCTAGTAGCTACAGTTACACTCCCCCTAGTAGCTACAGTTACACTCCCTCTAGTAGCTACAGTTACACTCCCTCTAGTGGCTACAGTTACACTCCCCCTAGTAGCTACAGTTACACTCCCCCTAGTGGCTACAGTTACACTCCCCCTAGTAGCTACAGTTACACTCCCTCTAGTAGCTACAGTTACACTCCCTCTAGTGGCTACAGTTACACTCCCTCTAGTAGCTACAGTTACACTCCCTCTAGTAGCTACAGTTACACTCCCCCTAGTAGCTACAGTTACACTCCCCCTAGTGGCTACAGTTACACTCCCCCTAGTAGCTACAGTTACACTCCCTCTAGTAGCTACAGTTACACTCCCCCTAGTGGCTACAGTTACACTCCCCCTAGTGGCTACAGTTACACTCCCTCTAGTAGCTACAGTTACACTCCCCCTAGTAGCTACAGTTACACTCCCCCTAGTGGCTACAGTTACACTCCCCCTAGTAGCTACAGTTACACTCCCCCTAGTGGCTACAGTTACACTCCCCCTAGTAGCTACAGTTACACTCCCTCTAGTGGCTACAGTTACACTCCCCCTAGTAGCTACAGTTACACTCCCCCTAGTAGCTACAGTTACACTCCCTCTAGTAGCTACAGTTACACTCCCTCTAGTGGCTACAGTTACACTCCCCCTAGTAGCTACAGTTACACTCCCTCTAGTGGCTACAGTTACACTCCCTCTAGTAGCTACAGTTACACTCCCCCTAGTGGCTACAGTTACACTCCCCCTAGTAGCTACAGTTACACTCCCCCTAGTAGCTACAGTTACACTCCCCCTAGTAGCTACAGTTACACTCCCTCTAGTAGCTACAGTTACACTCCCTCTAGTGGCTACAGTTACACTCCCTCTAGTAGCTACAGTTACACTCCCCCTAGTGGCTACAGTTACACTCCCCCTAGTAGCTACAGTTACACTCCCTCTAGTAGCTACAGTTACACTCCCCCTAGTGGCTACAGTTACACTCCCCCTAGTAGCTACAGTTACACTCCCCCTAGTAGCTACAGTTACACTCCCTCTAGTGGCTACAGTTACACTCCCCCTAGTAGCTACAGTTACACTCCCCCTAGTAGCTACAGTTACACTCCCTCTAGTGGCTACAGTTACACTCCCCCTAGTAGCTACAGTTACACTCCCCCTAGTGGCTACAGTTACACTCCCCCTAGTAGCTACAGTTACACTCCCTCTAGTAGCTACAGTTACACTCCCTCTAGTAGCTACAGTTACACTCCCCCTAGTAGCTACAGTTACACTCCCTCTAGTAGCTACAGTTACACTCCCCCTAGTAGCTACAGTTACACTCCCTCTAGTAGCTACAGTTACACTCCCTCTAGTAGCTACAGTTACACTCCCCCTAGTAGCTACAGTTACACTCCCCCTAGTGGCTACAGTTACACTCCCTCTAGTAGCTACAGTTACACTCCCCCTAGTAGCTACAGTTACACTCCCCCTAGTAGCTACAGTTACACTCCCTCTAGTGGCTACAGTTACACTCCCCCTAGTAGCTACAGTTACACTCCCCCTAGTAGCTACAGTTACACTCCCCCTAGTGGCTACAGTTACACTCCCCCTAGTAGCTACAGTTACACTCCCTCTAGTAGCTACAGTTACACTCCCTCTAGTAGCTACAGTTACACTCCCCCTAGTAGCTACAGTTACACTCCCTCTAGTAGCTACAGTTACACTCCCCCTAGTGGCTACAGTTACACTCCCCCTAGTAGCTACAGTTACACTCCCTCTAGTAGCTACAGTTACACTCCCTCTAGTGGCTACAGTTACACTCCCTCTAGTGGCTACAGTTACACTCCCTCTAGTAGCTACAGTTACACTCCCCCTAGTAGCTACAGTTACACTCCCTCTAGTAGCTACAGTTACACTCCCTCTAGTAGCTACAGTTACACTCCCTCTAGTAGCTACAGTTACACTCCCCCTAGTGGCTACAGTTACACTCCCTCTAGTGGCTACAGTTACACTCCCTCTAGTGGCTACAGTTACACTCCCTCTAGTGGCTACAGTTACACTCCCTCTAGTAGCTACAGTTACACTCCCTCTAGTAGCTACAGTTACACTCCCTCTAGTAGCTACAGTTACACTCCCTCTAGTAGCTACAGTTACACTCCCTCTAGTAGCTACAGTTACACTCCCTCTAGTAGCTACAGTTACACTCCCTCTAGTAGCTACAGTTACACTCCCTCTAGTGGCTACAGTTACACTCCCTCTAGTGGCTACAGTTACACTCCCTCTAGTAGCTACAGTTACACTCCCTCTAGTGGCTACAGTTACACTCCCCCTAGTGGCTACAGTTACACTCCCCCTAGTAGCTACAGTTACACTCCCTCTAGTGGCTACAGTTACACTCCCTCTAGTAGCTACAGTTACACTCCCTCTAGTAGCTACAGTTACACTCCCTCTAGTAGCTACAGTTACACTCCCTCTAGTAGCTACAGTTACACTCCCCCTAGTAGCTACAGTTACACTCCCTCTAGTAGCTACAGTTACACTCCCTCTAGTGGCTACAGTTACACTCCCTCTAGTAGCTACAGTTACACTCCCTCTAGTAGCTACAGTTACACTCCCTCTAGTAGCTACAGTTACACTCCCTCTAGTAGCTACAGTTACACTCCCCCTAGTAGCTACAGTTACACTCCCTCTAGTAGCTACAGTTACACTCCCTCTAGTAGCTACAGTTACACTCCCTCTAGTAGCTACAGTTACACTCCCTCTAGTAGCTACAGTTACACTCCCCCTAGTGGCTATAGTTACACTCCCCCTAGTAGCTACAGTTACACTCCCTCTAGTGGCTACAGTTACACTCCCCCTAGTAGCTACAGTTACACTCCCTCTAGTAGCTACAGTTACACTCCCTCTAGTGGCTACAGTTACACTCCCCCTAGTAGCTATAGTTACACTCCCTCTAGTAGCTACAGTTACACTCCCTCTAGTGGCTACAGTTACACTCCCCCTAGTAGCTACAGTTACACTCCCTCTAGTAGCTACAGTTACACTCCCCCTAGTGGCTACAGTTACACTCCCCCTAGTAGCTACAGTTACACTCCCCCTAGTAGCTACAGTTACACTCCCCCTAGTAGCTACAGTTACACTCCCCCTAGTAGCTACAGTTACACTCCCTCTAGTAGCTACAGTTACACTCCCCCTAGTAGCTACAGTTACACTCCCTCTAGTAGCTACAGTTACACTCCCTCTAGTAGCTACAGTTACACTCCCCCTAGTAGCTACAGTTACACTCCCCCTAGTAGCTACAGTTACACTCCCTCTAGTAGCTACAGTTACACTCCCCCTAGTAGCTACAGTTACACTCCCTCTAGTAGCTACAGTTACACTCCCCCTAGTAGCTACAGTTACACTCCCCCTAGTAGCTATAGTTACACTCCCTCTAGTAGCTACAGTTACACTCCCTCTAGTGGCTACAGTTACACTCCCCCTAGTAGCTACAGTTACACTCCCTCTAGTAGCTACAGTTACACTCCCCCTAGTAGCTACAGTTACACTCCCCCTAGTGGCTACAGTTACACTCCCTCTAGTAGCTACAGTTACACTCCCCCTAGTGGCTATAGTTACACTCCCCCTAGTAGCTACAGTTACACTCCCTCTAGTGGCTACAGTTACACTCCCCCTAGTAGCTACAGTTACACTCCCTCTAGTAGCTACAGTTACACTCCCTCTAGTGGCTACAGTTACACTCCCTCTAGTGGCTACAGTTACACTCCCCCTAGTAGCTATAGTTACACTCCCTCTAGTAGCTACAGTTACACTCCCTCTAGTGGCTACAGTTACACTCCCCCTAGTAGCTACAGTTACACTCCCTCTAGTAGCTACAGTTACACTCCCCCTAGTGGCTACAGTTACACTCCCCCTAGTAGCTACAGTTACACTCCCTCTAGTAGCTACAGTTACACTCCCCCTAGTAGCTACAGTTACACTCCCTCTAGTAGCTACAGTTACACTCCCCCTAGTAGCTACAGTTACACTCCCCCTAGTAGCTACAGTTACACTCCCTCTAGTAGCTACAGTTACACTCCCCCTAGTAGCTACAGTTACACTCCCTCTAGTAGCTACAGTTACACTCCCCCTAGTAGCTACAGTTACACTCCCCCTAGTAGCTACAGTTACACTCCCCCTAGTAGCTACAGTTACACTCCCTCTAGTAGCTACAGTTACACTCCCTCTAGTAGCTACAGTTACACTCCCCCTAGTGGCTACAGTTACACTCCCTCTAGTAGCTACAGTTACACTCCCCCTAGTAGCTACAGTTACACTCCCCCTAGTGGCTACAGTTACACTCCCTCTAGTGGCTACAGTTACACTCCCTCTAGTAGCTACAGTTACACTCCCTCTAGTAGCTACAGTTACACTCCCCCTAGTAGCTACAGTTACACTCCCTCTAGTAGCTACAGTTACACTCCCTCTAGTGGCTACAGTTACACTCCCTCTAGTGGCTACAGTTACACTCCCCCTAGTAGCTACAGTTACACTCCCCCTAGTGGCTACAGTTACACTCCCCCTAGTGGCTACAGTTACACTCCCCCTAGTAGCTACAGTTACACTCCCTCTAGTAGCTACAGTTACACTCCCTCTAGTGGCTACAGTTACACTCCCTCTAGTAGCTATAGTTACACTCCCCCTAGTAGCTACAGTTACACTCCCCCTAGTAGCTACAGTTACACTCCCTCTAGTAGCTACAGTTACACTCCCTCTAGTAGCTACAGTTACACTCCCCCTAGTAGCTACAGTTACACTCCCCCTAGTAGCTACAGTTACACTCCCCCTAGTAGCTACAGTTACACTCCCTCTAGTAGCTACAGTTACACTCCCTCTAGTAGCTACAGTTACACTCCCCCTAGTAGCTACAGTTACACTCCCCCTAGTAGCTACAGTTACACTCCCTCTAGTAGCTACAGTTACACTCCCTCTAGTAGCTACAGTTACACTCCCTCTAGTAGCTACAGTTACACTCCCCCTAGTAGCTACAGTTACACTCCCTCTAGTGGCTACAGTTACACTCCCTCTAGTAGCTACAGTTACACTCCCCCTAGTAGCTACAGTTACACTCCCCCTAGTGGCTACAGTTACACTCCCCCTAGTGGCTACAGTTACACTCCCTCTAGTAGCTACAGTTACACTCCCTCTAGTAGCTACAGTTACACTCCCCCTAGTAGCTACAGTTACACTCCCTCTAGTGGCTACAGTTACACTCCCTCTAGTAGCTACAGTTACACTCCCCCTAGTAGCTACAGTTACACTCCCCCTAGTGGCTACAGTTACACTCCCTCTAGTAGCTACAGTTACACTCCCTCTAGTAGCTACAGTTACACTCCCTCTAGTGGCTACAGTTACACTCCCCCTAGTGGCTACAGTTACACTCCCTCTAGTAGCTACAGTTACACTCCCTCTAGTGGCTACAGTTACACTCCCTCTAGTAGCTACAGTTACACTCCCCCTAGTGGCTACAGTTACACTCCCTCTAGTAGCTACAGTTACACTCCCTCTAGTAGCTACAGTTACACTCCCTCTAGTAGCTACAGTTACACTCCCCCTAGTAGCTACAGTTACACTCCCCCTAGTAGCTACAGTTACACTCCCTCTAGTAGCTACAGTTACACTCCCCCTAGTAGCTACAGTTACACTCCCTCTAGTAGCTACAGTTACACTCCCTCTAGTAGCTACAGTTACACTCCCCCTAGTGGCTACAGTTACACTCCCTCTAGTAGCTACAGTTACACTCCCCCTAGTAGCTACAGTTACACTCCCTCTAGTAGCTACAGTTACACTCCCTCTAGTGGCTACAGTTACACTCCCCCTAGTGGCTACAGTTACACTCCCTCTAGTAGCTACAGTTACACTCCCTCTAGTAGCTACAGTTACACTCCCTCTAGTAGCTACAGTTACACTCCCCCTAGTAGCTACAGTTACACTCCCCCTAGTAGCTACAGTTACACTCCCTCTAGTAGCTACAGTTACACTCCCCCTAGTAGCTACAGTTACACTCCCTCTAGTAGCTACAGTTACACTCCCTCTAGTAGCTACAGTTACACTCCCCCTAGTGGCTACAGTTACACTCCCTCTAGTAGCTACAGTTACACTCCCCCTAGTAGCTACAGTTACACTCCCTCTAGTGGCTACAGTTACACTCCCTCTAGTAGCTACAGTTACACTCCCCCTAGTAGCTACAGTTACACTCCCCCTAGTAGCTACAGTTACACTCCCTCTAGTAGCTACAGTTACACTCCCCCTAGTAGCTACAGTTACACTCCCCCTAGTGGCTACAGTTACACTCCCTCTAGTAGCTACAGTTACACTCCCTCTAGTAGCTACAGTTACACTCCCTCTAGTAGCTACAGTTACACTCCCTCTAGTGGCTACAGTTACACTCCCCCTAGTAGCTACAGTTACACTCCCCCTAGTGGCTACAGTTACACTCCCCCTAGTGGCTACAGTTACACTCCCCCTAGTAGCTACAGTTACACTCCCTCTAGTAGCTACAGTTACACTCCCTCTAGTGGCTACAGTTACACTCCCTCTAGTAGCTATAGTTACACTCCCCCTAGTAGCTACAGTTACACTCCCCCTAGTAGCTACAGTTACACTCCCTCTAGTAGCTACAGTTACACTCCCTCTAGTAGCTACAGTTACACTCCCCCTAGTAGCTACAGTTACACTCCCTCTAGTAGCTACAGTTACACTCCCTCTAGTAGCTATAGTTACACTCCCCCTAGTAGCTACAGTTACACTCCCCCTAGTAGCTACAGTTACACTCCCCCTAGTGGCTACAGTTACACTCCCTCTAGTGGCTACAGTTACACTCCCCCTAGTGGCTACAGTTACACTCCCTCTAGTAGCTACAGTTACACTCCCCCTAGTAGCTACAGTTACACTCCCTCTAGTAGCTATAGTTACACTCCCCCTAGTGGCTACAGTTACACTCCCTCTAGTAGCTACAGTTACACTCCCCCTAGTAGCTACAGTTACACTCCCCCTAGTGGCTACAGTTACACTCCCTCTAGTGGCTACAGTTACACTCCCCCTAGTGGCTACAGTTACACTCCCTCTAGTAGCTACAGTTACACTCCCCCTAGTAGCTACAGTTACACTCCCTCTAGTAGCTATAGTTACACTCCCCCTAGTGGCTACAGTTACACTCCCTCTAGTGGCTACAGTTACACTCCCTCTAGTAGCTACAGTTACACTCCCCCTAGTAGCTACAGTTACACTCCCCCTAGTAGCTACAGTTACACTCCCTCTAGTAGCTACAGTTACACTCCCTCTAGTAGCTACAGTTACACTCCCTCTAGTGGCTACAGTTACACTCCCTCTAGTAGCTACAGTTACACTCCCTCTAGTAGCTACAGTTACACTCCCCCTAGTAGCTACAGTTACACTCCCCCTAGTAGCTACAGTTACACTCCCTCTAGTAGCTACAGTTACACTCCCTCTAGTGGCTACAGTTACACTCCCTCTAGTGGCTACAGTTACACTCCCTCTAGTGGCTACAGTTACACTCCCCCTAGTAGCTACAGTTACACTCCCTCTAGTAGCTACAGTTACACTCCCTCTAGTAGCTACAGTTACACTCCCTCTAGTGGCTACAGTTACACTCCCCCTAGTAGCTACAGTTACACTCCCCCTAGTAGCTACAGTTACACTCCCTCTAGTAGCTACAGTTACACTCCCTCTAGTAGCTACAGTTACACTCCCTCTAGTGGCTACAGTTACACTCCCTCTAGTAGCTACAGTTACACTCCCCCTAGTAGCTACAGTTACACTCCCTCTAGTGGCTACAGTTACACTCCCCCTAGTGGCTACAGTTACACTCCCTCTAGTGGCTACAGTTACACTCCCCCTAGTAGCTACAGTTACACTCCCCCTAGTGGCTACAGTTACACTCCCTCTAGTGGCTACAGTTACACTCCCCCTAGTGGCTACAGTTACACTCCCTCTAGTAGCTACAGTTACACTCCCCCTAGTAGCTACAGTTACACTCCCTCTAGTAGCTATAGTTACACTCCCCCTAGTGGCTACAGTTACACTCCCTCTAGTGGCTACAGTTACACTCCCCCTAGTAGCTACAGTTACACTCCCCCTAGTAGCTACAGTTACACTCCCCCTAGTGGCTACAGTTACACTCCCTCTAGTGGCTACAGTTACACTCCCTCTAGTAGCTACAGTTACACTCCCTCTAGTGGCTACAGTTACACTCCCTCTAGTGGCTACAGTTACACTCCCTCTAGTAGCTACAGTTACACTCCCTCTAGTAGCTACAGTTACACTCCCTCTAGTGGCTACAGTTACACTCCCTCTAGTGGCTACAGTTACACTCCCCCTAGTAGCTACAGTTACACTCCCCCTAGTGGCTACAGTTACACTCCCTCTAGTGGCTACAGTTACACTCCCCCTAGTGGCTACAGTTACACTCCCCCTAGTAGCTACAGTTACACTCCCTCTAGTGGCTACAGTTACACTCCCCCTAGTGGCTACAGTTACACTCCCTCTAGTGGCTACAGTTACACTCCCTCTAGTGGCTACAGTTACACTCCCTCTAGTAGCTACAGTTACACTCCCTCTAGTGGCTACAGTTACACTCCCTCTAGTAGCTACAGTTACACTCCCTCTAGTAGCTACAGTTACACTCCCTCTAGTGGCTACAGTTACACTCCCTCTAGTAGCTACAGTTACACTCCCTCTAGTAGCTACAGTTACACTCCCTCTAGTGGCTACAGTTACACTCCCTCTAGTGGCTACAGTTACACTCCCTCTAGTAGCTACAGTTACACTCCCTCTAGTGGCTACAGTTACACTCCCTCTAGTAGCTACAGTTACACTCCCTCTAGTAGCTACAGTTACACTCCCCCTAGTGGCTACAGTTACACTCCCTCTAGTGGCTACAGTTACACTCCCTCTAGTGGCTACAGTTACACTCCCTCTAGTAGCTACAGTTACACTCCCCCTAGTGGCTACAGTTACACTCCCTCTAGTGGCTACAGTTACACTCCCCCTAGTGGCTACAGTTACACTCCCTCTAGTAGCTACAGTTACACTCCCCCTAGTGGCTACAGTTACACTCCCCCTAGTAGCTACAGTTACACTCCCTCTAGTAGCTACAGTTACACTCCCCCTAGTAGCTATAGTTACACTCCCTCTAGTAGCTATAGTTACACTCCCCCTAGTGGCTACAGTTACACTCCCTCTAGTAGCTACAGTTACACTCCCCCTAGTGGCTACAGTTACACTCCCCCTAGTGGCTACAGTTACACTCCCTCTAGTAGCTACAGTTACACTCCCCCTAGTAGCTACAGTTACACTCCCTCTAGTAGCTACAGTTACACTCCCTCTAGTGGCTACAGTTACACTCCCTCTAGTGGCTACAGTTACACTCCCTCTAGTAGCTACAGTTACACTCCCTCTAGTAGCTACAGTTACACTCCCTCTAGTAGCTACAGTTACACTCCCCCTAGTAGCTACAGTTACACTCCCTCTAGTAGCTACAGTTACACTCCCCCTAGTGGCTACAGTTACACTCCCTCTAGTGGCTACAGTTACACTCCCTCTAGTGGCTACAGTTACACTCCCTCTAGTGGCTACAGTTACACTCCCTCTAGTAGCTACAGTTACACTCCCTCTAGTAGCTACAGTTACACTCCCTCTAGTAGCTACAGTTACACTCCCCCTAGTGGCTACAGTTACACTCCCCCTAGTAGCTACAGTTACACTCCCTCTAGTAGCTACAGTTACACTCCCTCTAGTAGCTACAGTTACACTCCCTCTAGTAGCTACAGTTACACTCCCCCTAGTAGCTACAGTTACACTCCCTCTAGTAGCTACAGTTACACTCCCCCTAGTGGCTACAGTTACACTCCCTCTAGTGGCTACAGTTACACTCCCTCTAGTGGCTACAGTTACACTCCCTCTAGTGGCTACAGTTACACTCCCTCTAGTAGCTACAGTTACACTCCCTCTAGTAGCTACAGTTACACTCCCTCTAGTAGCTACAGTTACACTCCCCCTAGTGGCTACAGTTACACTCCCCCTAGTAGCTACAGTTACACTCCCTCTAGTAGCTACAGTTACACTCCCCCTAGTGGCTACAGTTACACTCCCCCTAGTAGCTACAGTTACACTCCCCCTAGTAGCTACAGTTACACTCCCCCTAGTAGCTACAGTTACACTCCCCCTAGTAGCTACAGTTACACTCCCTCTAGTAGCTACAGTTACACTCCCCCTAGTAGCTACAGTTACACTCCCTCTAGTAGCTACAGTTACACTCCCTCTAGTAGCTACAGTTACACTCCCCCTAGTGGCTACAGTTACACTCCCCCTAGTAGCTACAGTTACACTCCCTCTAGTAGCTACAGTTACACTCCCTCTAGTAGCTACAGTTACACTCCCCCTAGTAGCTACAGTTACACTCCCCCTAGTAGCTACAGTTACACTCCCCCTAGTAGCTACAGTTACACTCCCTCTAGTAGCTACAGTTACACTCCCCCTAGTGGCTACAGTTACACTCCCTCTAGTAGCTACAGTTACACTCCCTCTAGTAGCTACAGTTACACTCCCTCTAGTAGCTACAGTTACACTCCCTCTAGTAGCTACAGTTACACTCCCTCTAGTAGCTACAGTTACACTCCCCCTAGTAGCTACAGTTACACTCCCCCTAGTAGCTACAGTTACACTCCCCCTAGTAGCTACAGTTACACTCCCCCTAGTAGCTACAGTTACACTCCCCCTAGTAGCTACAGTTACACTCCCCCTAGTGGCTACAGTTACACTCCCCCTAGTGGCTACAGTTACACTCCCCCTAGTAGCTACAGTTACACTCCCTCTAGTAGCTACAGTTACACTCCCTCTAGTAGCTACAGTTACACTCCCTCTAGTAGCTACAGTTACACTCCCCCTAGTAGCTACAGTTACACTCCCTCTAGTAGCTACAGTTACACTCCCCCTAGTAGCTACAGTTACACTCCCTCTAGTAGCTACAGTTACACTCCCCCTAGTAGCTACAGTTACACTCCCCCTAGTGGCTACAGTTACACTCCCCCTAGTAGCTACAGTTACACTCCCTCTAGTAGCTACAGTTACACTCCCCCTAGTAGCTACAGTTACACTCCCTCTAGTGGCTACAGTTACACTCCCCCTAGTAGCTACAGTTACACTCCCCCTAGTAGCTACAGTTACACTCCCCCTAGTAGCTACAGTTACACTCCCCCTAGTAGCTACAGTTACACTCCCCCTAGTAGCTACAGTTACACTCCCCCTAGTGGCTACAGTTACACTCCCCCTAGTAGCTACAGTTACACTCCCTCTAGTAGCTACAGTTACACTCCCTCTAGTAGCTACAGTTACACTCCCCCTAGTAGCTACAGTTACACTCCCCCTAGTGGCTACAGTTACACTCCCTCTAGTGGCTATAGTTACACTCCCTCTAGTGGCTACAGTTACACTCCCCCTAGTAGCTACAGTTACACTCCCCCTAGTAGCTACAGTTACACTCCCTCTAGTAGCTACAGTTACACTCCCCCTAGTGGCTACAGTTACACTCCCCCTAGTAGCTACAGTTACACTCCCTCTAGTAGCTACAGTTACACTCCCTCTAGTAGCTACAGTTACACTCCCCCTAGTAGCTACAGTTACACTCCCCCTAGTGGCTACAGTTACACTCCCCCTAGTAGCTACAGTTACACTCCCTCTAGTAGCTATAGTTACACTCCCTCTAGTGGCTACAGTTACACTCCCCCTAGTAGCTACAGTTACACTCCCCCTAGTAGCTACAGTTACACTCCCTCTAGTGGCTACAGTTACACTCCCCCTAGTGGCTACAGTTACACTCCCCCTAGTAGCTACAGTTACACTCCCTCTAGTGGCTACAGTTACACTCCCCCTAGTAGCTACAGTTACACTCCCCCTAGTAGCTACAGTTACACTCCCTCTAGTGGCTACAGTTACACTCCCTCTAGTAGCTACAGTTACACTCCCCCTAGTAGCTACAGTTACACTCCCTCTAGTAGCTACAGTTACACTCCCCCTAGTAGCTACAGTTACACTCCCTCTAGTGGCTACAGTTACACTCCCTCTAGTGGCTACAGTTACACTCCCCCTAGTAGCTACAGTTACACTCCCCCTAGTAGCTACAGTTACACTCCCTCTAGTAGCTACAGTTACACTCCCCCTAGTAGCTACAGTTACACTCCCTCTAGTAGCTACAGTTACACTCCCTCTAGTGGCTACAGTTACACTCCCTCTAGTAGCTACAGTTACACTCCCCCTAGTAGCTACAGTTACACTCCCCCTAGTAGCTACAGTTACACTCCCCCTAGTAGCTACAGTTACACTCCCCCTAGTAGCTACAGTTACACTCCCTCTAGTGGCTACAGTTACACTCCCCCTAGTGGCTACAGTTACACTCCCTCTAGTAGCTACAGTTACACTCCCCCTAGTGGCTATAGTTACACTCCCTCTAGTAGCTACAGTTACACTCCCTCTAGTAGCTACAGTTACACTCCCCCTAGTGGCTACAGTTACACTCCCCCTAGTGGCTACAGTTACACTCCCTCTAGTAGCTACAGTTACACTCCCCCTAGTAGCTACAGTTACACTCCCTCTAGTAGCTACAGTTACACTCCCTCTAGTGGCTACAGTTACACTCCCTCTAGTGGCTACAGTTACACTCCCTCTAGTAGCTACAGTTACACTCCCTCTAGTAGCTACAGTTACACTCCCTCTAGTAGCTACAGTTACACTCCCTCTAGTAGCTACAGTTACACTCCCTCTAGTAGCTACAGTTACACTCCCCCTAGTAGCTACAGTTACACTCCCTCTAGTGGCTACAGTTACACTCCCTCTAGTGGCTACAGTTACACTCCCTCTAGTGGCTACAGTTACACTCCCTCTAGTGGCTACAGTTACACTCCCCCTAGTGGCTACAGTTACACTCCCCCTAGTAGCTACAGTTACACTCCCCCTAGTAGCTACAGTTACACTCCCTCTAGTAGCTACAGTTACACTCCCCCTAGTGGCTACAGTTACACTCCCCCTAGTAGCTACAGTTACACTCCCTCTAGTGGCTACAGTTACACTCCCCCTAGTAGCTACAGTTACACTCCCCCTAGTGGCTACAGTTACACTCCCCCTAGTAGCTACAGTTACACTCCCCCTAGTAGCTACAGTTACACTCCCCCTAGTGGCTACAGTTACACTCCCTCTAGTAGCTACAGTTACACTCCCCCTAGTAGCTACAGTTACACTCCCTCTAGTGGCTACAGTTACACTCCCCCTAGTAGCTACAGTTACACTCCCTCTAGTAGCTACAGTTACACTCCCTCTAGTGGCTACAGTTACACTCCCCCTAGTAGCTACAGTTACACTCCCCCTAGTAGCTACAGTTACACTCCCTCTAGTAGCTACAGTTACACTCCCCCTAGTAGCTACAGTTACACTCCCTCTAGTAGCTACAGTTACACTCCCTCTAGTAGCTACAGTTACACTCCCCCTAGTAGCTACAGTTACACTCCCTCTAGTGGCTACAGTTACACTCCCCCTAGTAGCTACAGTTACACTCCCCCTAGTAGCTACAGTTACACTCCCTCTAGTGGCTACAGTTACACTCCCCCTAGTAGCTACAGTTACACTCCCCCTAGTAGCTACAGTTACACTCCCCCTAGTGGCTACAGTTACACTCCCTCTAGTGGCTACAGTTACACTCCCCCTAGTGGCTACAGTTACACTCCCCCTAGTGGCTACAGTTACACTCCCCCTAGTAGCTACAGTTACACTCCCCCTAGTGGCTATAGTTACACTCCCCCTAGTAGCTACAGTTACACTCCCCCTAGTAGCTACAGTTACACTCCCTCTAGTAGCTACAGTTACACTCCCCCTAGTAGCTACAGTTACACTCCCCCTAGTGGCTACAGTTACACTCCCTCTAGTAGCTACAGTTACACTCCCTCTAGTAGCTACAGTTACACTCCCCCTAGTGGCTACAGTTACACTCCCTCTAGTAGCTACAGTTACACTCCCCCTAGTGGCTACAGTTACACTCCCCCTAGTAGCTACAGTTACACTCCCTCTAGTAGCTACAGTTACACTCCCTCTAGTAGCTACAGTTACACTCCCCCTAGTAGCTACAGTTACACTCCCCCTAGTAGCTACAGTTACACTCCCCCTAGTAGCTACAGTTACACTCCCTCTAGTAGCTACAGTTACACTCCCCCTAGTGGCTACAGTTACACTCCCCCTAGTGGCTACAGTTACACTCCCTCTAGTAGCTACAGTTACACTCCCTCTAGTAGCTACAGTTACACTCCCCCTAGTAGCTACAGTTACACTCCCTCTAGTAGCTACAGTTACACTCCCCCTAGTGGCTACAGTTACACTCCCCCTAGTGGCTACAGTTACACTCCCTCTAGTAGCTACAGTTACACTCCCTCTAGTAGCTACAGTTACACTCCCCCTAGTAGCTACAGTTACACTCCCTCTAGTAGCTACAGTTACACTCCCCCTAGTGGCTACAGTTACACTCCCCCTAGTAGCTACAGTTACACTCCCCCTAGTAGCTACAGTTACACTCCCCCTAGTAGCTACAGTTACACTCCCTCTAGTAGCTACAGTTACACTCCCCCTAGTAGCTACAGTTACACTCCCCCTAGTAGCTACAGTTACACTCCCCCTAGTAGCTACAGTTACACTCCCCCTAGTAGCTACAGTTACACTCCCCCTAGTAGCTACAGTTACACTCCCTCTAGTAGCTACAGTTACACTCCCCCTAGTGGCTACAGTTACACTCCCCCTAGTGGCTACAGTTACACTCCCTCTAGTAGCTACAGTTACACTCCCTCTAGTGGCTACAGTTACACTCCCTCTAGTGGCTACAGTTACACTCCCCCTAGTAGCTACAGTTACACTCCCTCTAGTGGCTACAGTTACACTCCCCCTAGTAGCTACAGTTACACTCCCCCTAGTAGCTACAGTTACACTCCCCCTAGTAGCTACAGTTACACTCCCCCTAGTAGCTACAGTTACACTCCCCCTAGTAGCTACAGTTACACTCCCCCTAGTAGCTACAGTTACACTCCCCCTAGTGGCTACAGTTACACTCCCCCTAGTAGCTACAGTTACACTCCCTCTAGTAGCTACAGTTACACTCCCCCTAGTGGCTATAGTTACACTCCCTCTAGTGGCTACAGTTACACTCCCCCTAGTAGCTACAGTTACACTCCCTCTAGTAGCTACAGTTACACTCCCTCTAGTGGCTACAGTTACACTCCCTCTAGTAGCTACAGTTACACTCCCTCTAGTGGCTACAGTTACACTCCCCCTAGTGGCTACAGTTACACTCCCTCTAGTAGCTACAGTTACACTCCCTCTAGTAGCTACAGTTACACTCCCTCTAGTAGCTACAGTTACACTCCCTCTAGTAGCTACAGTTACACTCCCTCTAGTAGCTACAGTTACACTCCCTCTAGTGGCTACAGTTACACTCCCCCTAGTGGCTACAGTTACACTCCCTCTAGTAGCTACAGTTACACTCCCTCTAGTAGCTACAGTTACACTCCCCCTAGTGGCTACAGTTACACTCCCTCTAGTAGCTACAGTTACACTCCCTCTAGTAGCTACAGTTACACTCCCTCTAGTAGCTACAGTTACACTCCCTCTAGTAGCTACAGTTACACTCCCCCTAGTGGCTACAGTTACACTCCCCCTAGTAGCTACAGTTACACTCCCCCTAGTGGCTACAGTTACACTCCCCCTAGTGGCTACAGTTACACTCCCCCTAGTAGCTACAGTTACACTCCCCCTAGTGGCTACAGTTACACTCCCCCTAGTGGCTACAGTTACACTCCCTCTAGTGGCTACAGTTACACTCCCCCTAGTAGCTACAGTTACACTCCCCCTAGTAGCTACAGTTACACTCCCCCTAGTGGCTACAGTTACACTCCCCCTAGTGGCTACAGTTACACTCCCTCTAGTGGCTACAGTTACACTCCCCCTAGTAGCTACAGTTACACTCCCTCTAGTAGCTACAGTTACACTCCCTCTAGTGGCTACAGTTACACTCCCTCTAGTAGCTACAGTTACACTCCCCCTAGTGGCTACAGTTACACTCCCCCTAGTAGCTACAGTTACACTCCCCCTAGTGGCTACAGTTACACTCCCTCTAGTAGCTACAGTTACACTCCCCCTAGTGGCTACAGTTACACTCCCTCTAGTAGCTACAGTTACACTCCCCCTAGTAGCTACAGTTACACTCCCCCTAGTGGCTACAGTTACACTCCCCCTAGTAGCTACAGTTACACTCCCCCTAGTGGCTACAGTTACACTCCCCCTAGTAGCTACAGTTACACTCCCCCTAGTAGCTACAGTTACACTCCCTCTAGTAGCTACAGTTACACTCCCCCTAGTGGCTACAGTTACACTCCCCCTAGTAGCTACAGTTACACTCCCCCTAGTAGCTACAGTTACACTCCCCCTAGTAGCTACAGTTACACTCCCCCTAGTAGCTACAGTTACACTCCCCCTAGTAGCTACAGTTACACTCCCCCTAGTAGCTACAGTTACACTCCCTCTAGTGGCTACAGTTACACTCCCCCTAGTGGCTACAGTTACACTCCCCCTAGTAGCTACAGTTACACTCCCTCTAGTAGCTACAGTTACACTCCCCCTAGTGGCTACAGTTACACTCCCCCTAGTAGCTACAGTTACACTCCCCCTAGTAGCTACAGTTACACTCCCCCTAGTGGCTACAGTTACACTCCCCCTAGTAGCTACAGTTACACTCCCCCTAGTAGCTACAGTTACACTCCCCCTAGTAGCTACAGTTACACTCCCTCTAGTAGCTACAGTTACACTCCCTCTAGTGGCTACAGTTACACTCCCCCTAGTAGCTACAGTTACACTCCCCCTAGTGGCTACAGTTACACTCCCCCTAGTAGCTACAGTTACACTCCCCCTAGTGGCTACAGTTACACTCCCCCTAGTGGCTACAGTTACACTCCCTCTAGTAGCTACAGTTACACTCCCTCTAGTAGCTACAGTTACACTCCCTCTAGTGGCTACAGTTACACTCCCCCTAGTAGCTACAGTTACACTCCCTCTAGTAGCTACAGTTACACTCCCCCTAGTAGCTACAGTTACACTCCCTCTAGTAGCTACAGTTACACTCCCTCTAGTGGCTACAGTTACACTCCCTCTAGTGGCTACAGTTACACTCCCCCTAGTGGCTACAGTTACACTCCCTCTAGTGGCTACAGTTACACTCCCTCTAGTGGCTACAGTTACACTCCCTCTAGTGGCTACAGTTACACTCCCTCTAGTAGCTACAGTTACACTCCCCCTAGTGGCTACAGTTACACTCCCCCTAGTGGCTACAGTTACACTCCCTCTAGTGGCTACAGTTACACTCCCCCTAGTAGCTACAGTTACACTCCCCCTAGTGGCTACAGTTACACTCCCCCTAGTAGCTACAGTTACACTCCCTCTAGTAGCTACAGTTACACTCCCTCTAGTGGCTACAGTTACACTCCCTCTAGTGGCTACAGTTACACTCCCTCTAGTGGCTACAGTTACACTCCCTCTAGTAGCTACAGTTACACTCCCCCTAGTGGCTACAGTTACACTCCCCCTAGTAGCTACAGTTACACTCCCCCTAGTAGCTACAGTTACACTCCCCCTAGTAGCTACAGTTACACTCCCCCTAGTAGCTACAGTTACACTCCCTCTAGTAGCTACAGTTACACTCCCTCTAGTGGCTACAGTTACACTCCCTCTAGTAGCTACAGTTACACTCCCTCTAGTAGCTACAGTTACACTCCCTCTAGTAGCTACAGTTACACTCCCTCTAGTGGCTACAGTTACACTCCCCCTAGTAGCTACAGTTACACTCCCCCTAGTGGCTACAGTTACACTCCCTCTAGTAGCTACAGTTACACTCCCCCTAGTAGCTACAGTTACACTCCCCCTAGTGGCTACAGTTACACTCCCTCTAGTGGCTACAGTAAGGATCAGTCATATCGTCAAGCGAGGGTCAGGAAGACAGAAGATCTAGATTGTTTTTGTAACCAGTGTTACTTGCAGGATATTGCAAAGCAGCCTCTATATTAATTGTACAAGTAGGCTGAACTTCTCCCCACTTCAGCAGCTTTCAGGCTGCATTCATTTAGAACCTACCACTAGGTGTAGCAGTCACTGAATGAAAAGGAAAATCCGCATGAGTGGGGGTGGAAAAAGATTGGCGAACACCTGCGGCCAATGACTACAGCACGTCCTGCAGCTTCCCAGGAATAACTTTGCCTCATAGTCTGAGCTTAAAGAGACGAATGCGTGTAAAACTGTTAGTGCAGAAAGAATGGTCTAAACTGCTCAACATACGAGGTAATGTGATAACAGGGACACGAACATCATAGACGAAGATCTAGAAGACGAATGAATACTGATCAATATTGTTGCTATTTTGAGTCTTCAGTCTTTTGATTGGTTTGATGCGGCCCTCCATGCCTCCCTGTCCTGAGCTTATCGTTTCATCTCTACATAGCTACCACACCCTACGTCCGAGGCAATCTGTCTAACTTATTCTAACCTTGGTCTACCCCTACAGTTCTTGTCCACGACCCTTTCTTCCATAACTAAGCTTGCTATTCCTGGGTTTCTTAGTATGTGCCCTATCAACCTATTTCTTCTATTCATTAACTGTCGCCAAAAACATCTCTACTGTCCCTTTACTCTTAATACCTCTTCGTCTGTGTCCATATCTACCCATCTAATCTTCATCATTCTCCTGTAACACTTACCTTAATTGAAGGTCGCATTTAACATTCTACATTATTATTAGTTTAGAGTGCCGGCCCCGTGGTGTTGGGGTAGCGCACCTTCCTCTCACCTGCGGGCCCCGGGTTCGATTCCCGTCTTCGTCAGGGATTTTAGAAAGTGACGTGAGGGCTGGTAAGGGGTGCACTCAGCCTCGTGAGGACAATTCATAAGCAGTCTGACAGTGAGGTAGCGCCCCAATCACGAAAACCAAGATCAACGGCCGAGCGGACCCGATGCGTTGATCACGCGTCACCCCAATATCCGCAGGCCAAATGGCTAGGCAGCGGTCGCTTGATAGGCCTAGGCCCTTCAAGGGCTGTAGTGCCAGGGGTTATTTATTTATCGTATGGCTTTTAGTGCCGGGAGTGTCCGAGGACACGTTCGGCTTGCTTGAGTCTGTAGCTGCTTCCAGTGGACACCCTTACGGTGAGCTAAAAGTTCCGTTCTATTTCAAGCAGTTCCAACTTTCGTTACCAGATATCAATGATACCTAGTGGTGAACGTTGGAACATTTGATGGAGCGTTCCGACGAAATCTAACCTAACAATTTAGCTTCACACAAGTTTAGTCTGTGG
This sequence comes from Meconema thalassinum, assembly GCA_946902985.2. NCBI lineage: Eukaryota > Metazoa > Arthropoda > Insecta > Orthoptera > Tettigoniidae > Meconema > Meconema thalassinum. The sequence continues at coordinate 4,629,351 of OX336390.1, forward strand.
AAGGATCTTTTAAATGCCATAAATCTATGACATGCGACCGCCGGCTTTACTTCCCCTCCAAAGGAAGGCATACTGAAGGATTATTAACGCTCTTAAAAATCCGATGACTTCGGCCGGGTTTGAACCCTACAGTTCAGCACGCCACCTATGCCGCTTGCCAGGGTTTCGCCGTACCACAGGTTTATATGGCCCAGGCCTGTGGAAGCCTCTTTTCCCTTAAAAAGCAGCGTCCCTTGAGAAGGTGGTGAGGTTGTCGTTCCTTCAAGGGCTTATCACTAACATACCACCGGCCATTAAAATTGGTATTTGCTTTTACAAAACACAATCCTGTATAAAACAAATTAGTTTCCTTAGTGATAATGTCATGTTATTTCGATCCCGAAGTGAAGGAGGACAGCGGGACATCCCGTGTCCAATAACAGTGAGGAACAACCAGATCCCCATTTTAATTGGTCCCTACTTTGAGGATAAAATAGGTACCCAGGCAAAGGATAACTAGGGGTCAGTCAGATCTACATTGAAATAGATGGCAAAACTTTCCATTTTCTATAAAGGGAACGCACTAGTTAACTCCTAAACTACTAATGGTACATTGACCTTATCACCTAAATCATTAACATTTATCCTAACTGTCAATTCACCAATCTCGATATTATTAATTATATACGGGAAATTATCAATCGTTGGGAAGTGGTAAACATCTTACAGGATGTCTGAGGTGGGATACGAACCAGCCTCTACTCATTTTTCCTCACGAGGCTGAGTGTACCACGTTCTAGCAGAGCCGGGAATCGAACCCGGGCCTCCGCGGAGCTATTAATGGTGCGGGTGTAATTTGCTACATAACATACGGCCACAATGCCTGATTGTTGGGATTGTTCATATATACATTGTTGCTGTCGCGAGACCGTCGAAACTAGTATTGTGGTGAGGGTCACATTTTATGCGTTTGCCTTGCGTGGATCTTGACTTGTGATGCCACTTTGTATCTATCTCCTACATACTTCCCTTCATTTGACAACTTTCCAGCTTTCGCAATATTTCCCTCACCAAGCACACACATCAGCATCAAGTCGCTTTACCTCATCTCCGTACAGAACCTATTTTATAGCCTCATATTTTTAAACACATTCGCTGGTCCCAAAAGGCTCCTCATGCCTGCCACCTAGTGGCATTACTTCGTACTGGGAAGACTGAAGTAGATTTTCGTGGCAGAGCAAGGTCGATCGCAGGTATTGCTTAACTACTACCAAAATCTCTAAAAATATGACCAAGAGTCCGTACACTCCTGGATGCATCCCTTCATCTAGTACTTTTCAAACTTTCTCCTGAATTTTCCCAGCTAATAGCAAGTCAGTTGGCTTAATTTCTCAAAAATATTTTCTACACTTAACGACTCCTTCAAAAAATTCTCGCTACGATCTGGCGGCAAAACATGGCCTCGCTCCGTCCAGGGGTTGCTGCCCACCCAACATGCAATGTAAAAAGGTTGCCTATAAAAACTACATCACGGCGCAAAACACACCCTTGTAACCTGATTCCAGAATTTTAACTTGCTGTCAATCATAACACCTGGAGCTGTTTCTACTAGCATTGTACAACTCGTGGTACTCTGGACTGTATATAATCACCATGTTTGTAGTGATGGGACACTAATGGTAAGCTTACACTCCTGCTCACTACCAGTAAGGATAAGACAGATCCTCAAGAGAAAGCGAACAGCTAACCAACTGCTTGCTGCCTGTTAGGATCAGTCAGATTTTAAAGAGAATGACAACTGCTCATTACCAGTGAGGATCAGTCAGATCCTGAGGAGAAGGCCAACAGCTGAACAACTGCTCGTTACCAGTAAGGATCCGTCAGATCCTGAGGAGAAGGCCAACAGCTGAACAACTACTGGCTAGCAGTAAGGATCAGTCAGATCCTGAGGAGAAGGCCAACAGCTGAACAACTACTCGCTAGCAGTAAGGATCAGTCAGATCCTGAGAAGAAGGCCAACAGCTGAACAACTACTCGCTAGCAGTAAGGATCAGTCAGATCCTGAGGAGAAGGCCAAAAGCTGAACCACTGCTCGCTATCAGTAAGGATCAGTCAGATCCTGAGGAGAAGGCCAACAGCTGAACAACTACTCGCTGCCAGTAAGGATCAGTCACATCCTGAGGAAAAGGCCAACAGCTGAACAACTACTCACTACCAGTAAGGATCAGTCAGATCCTGAGGAGAAGGCCAACAGCTGAACAACTCCTAGCTACCAGTACGGATCAGTCAGATCCTGAGGAGAAGGCCAACAGCTGAACAACTGCTCACTAGCAGTAAGGATCAGTCAGATCCTGAGGAGAAGGCCAACAGCTGAACAACTACTCGCTAGCAGTAAGGATCAGTCAGATCCTGAGGAGAAGGCCAACAGCTGAACAACTACTGGCTAGCAGTAAGGATCAGTCAGATCCTGCGGAGAAGGCCAACAGCTGAACAACTACTGGCTAGCAGTAAGGATCAGTCAGATCCTGAGGAGAAGGCTAACAGCTGAACAACTACTCCCTACCAGTAAGGATCAGTCAGATGCGCAGGAGAAGGCCAACAGCTGAACAACTGCTCGCTACCAGTAAGGATCAGTCAGATCCTCAGAAGAAGGCCAACAGCTGAACAACTGCTCGCTACCAGTAAGGATCAGTCAGATCCTGAGGAGAGGGCCAACAGCTGAACAACTGCTCCCTACCAGTAAGGATCAGTCAGATCCTGAGGATAAGGCCAACATCTGAACAACTACTCGCTACCAGTAAGGATCAGTCAGATCCTGAGGAGAAGGCCAACAGCTGAACAACTGCTCCCTACCAGTAAGGATCAGTCAGATCCTGAGGAGAAGGCCAACAGCTGAACAACTGCTCGCTAGCAGTAAGGACCAGTCTGATCCTGAGGAGAAGGCCAACAGCTGAACAACTACTGGCTAGCAGTAAGGATCAGTCAGATCCTGAGGAGAAGGCAAACAGCTGAACAACTACTGGCTAGCAGTAAGGATCAGTCAGATCCTGAGGAGAAGGCCAACAGCTGAACAACAGCTCCCTACCAGTAAAGATCAGTCAGATCCTGAGGAGAAGGCCAACAGCTGAACAACTTCTGGCTAGCAGTAAGGATCAGTCAGATCCTGAGGAGAAGGCCAACAGCTGAACAACCACTCACTACCAGAAAGGTTCAGGCAGATCCTGAGGAGAAGGCCAACAGCTCAACAACTGCTCGCTGCCAGTTAGGATCAGTCAGATCCTGAGGAGAAGGCCAACAGCTGAACAACTACTCACTAGCAGTAAGGACCAGTCAGAGCCTGAGGAGAAGGCCAACAGCTGAGCTACAACTCGCTAGCAGTAAATATCAGTCAGATCCTGAGGATAAGGCCAACAGATGAACAACTACTCGCTAGCAGTAAGGTCCAGTCAGATCCTGAGGAGAAGGCCAACAGCTGAACAACTACTGGCTAGCAGTAAGGACCAGTCAGATCCTGAGGAGAAGGCCAAGAGCTGAACAACTACTCGCTAGCAGTAATGATCAGTCAGCTCCTGAGAAGGCCAACAGCTGAACAACTACTCGCTAGCAGTAAGGACCAGTCAGATCCTGAGGAGAAGGCCAACAGAGGAACAACTGCTCGCTAGCAGTAAGGATCAGTCAGATCCTGAGGAGAAGGCCAACAGCTGAACAACTACTCGCTAGCAGTAAGGACCAGTCAGATCCTGAGGTGAAGGCCAACAGCTGAACAACTGCTCGCTAGCAGTAAGGACCAGTCAGATTCTGAGAAGAAGGCCAACAGCTGAACAACTACTGGCTACCAGTGGGGATCAGTCAGATCCTGAGGAAAAGGCCAACAGCTGAACAACTACTCCCTACCAGTAAGGATCAGTCAGATCCTCAGGAGAAGGCCAACAGCTGAACAACTACTCCCAACCAGTAAGGATCAGTCAGATCCTCAAGAGAAGGCCAACAGCTGAACAACTGCTCGCTACCAGTAAGGATCAGTGTGATCCTGAGGAGAAGGCCAACAGCTGAACAACTACTCGCTTGCAGTAAGTATCAGTCAGATCCTGAGGAGAAAGCCAACAGCTGAACAACTGCTTGCTAGCAGTAAGGATCTGTCAGATCCTGAGGAGAAAGCCAACAGCTGAACAACTACTCCCTACCAGTAAGGATCAGTCAGATCCTGAGGGGAAGGCCAACAGCTGAACAACTACTCGCTAGCAGAATGGACCAATCAGATCCTGAGGTGAAGGCCAACAGCTGAACAACTACTCGCTAGCAGTAAAGATCAGTCAGATCCTGAGGAGAAGGCCAACAGCTGAACAACTACTCGCTAGCAGTAAGGACCAGTCAGATACTGAGGTGAAGGCCATCAGCTGAACAACTACTCGCTAGCAGTAAGGATCAGTCAGATCCTGAGGAGAAGGCAAACAGCTGAACAACTACTGGCTAGCAGTAAGGATCAGTCAGATCCTGATGAGAAGGCCAACAGCTGAACAACTACTCGCTACCAGTAAGGATCAGGCAGATCCTGAGGAGAAGGCCAACAGCTCAACAACTGCTCGCTGCCAGTTAGGATCAGTCAGATCCTGAGGAGAAGGCCAACAGCTGAACAACTACTCGCTACCAGTAAGGATCAGGCAGATCCTGAGGAGAAGGCCAACAGCTGAACAACTACTCGCTACCAGTAAGGATCAGGCAGATCCTGAGGAGAAGGCCAACAGCTCAACAACTGCTCGCTGCCAGTTAGGATCAGTCAGATCCTGAGGAGAAGGCCAACAGCTGAACAACTACTCGCTAGCAGTAAGGTCCAGTCAGATCCTGAGGAGAAGGCCAACAGCTGAAAAACTACTCGCTAGCAGTAAGGTCCAGTCAGATCCTGAGGAGATGGCCAACAGCTGAGCTACTACTCGCTAGCAGTAAGGATCAGTCAGATCCTGAGGAGAAGGCCAACAGCTGAACAACTACTAGCTAGCAGTAAGGACCAGTCAGATCCTGAGGAGAAGGCCAACAGCTGAACAACTACTCCCTGCCAGTAAGGACCAGTCAGATCCTGAGGAGAAGGCCAACACCTGAACAACTACTACCTACCAGTAAGGACCAGTCAGATCCTGAGGAGAAGGCCAACAGCTGAACAACTACTCACTAGCAGTAAGGACCAGTCAGATCCTGAGGAGAAGGCCAACAGCTGAACAACTACTGGCTAGCAGTAAGGATCAGTCAGATCCTGAGGAGAAGGCCAACAGCTGAACAACTACTCGCCACCAGTATTGTCGCCTGCTGTTCTTGTTCCTGAATATGTGAAATATTTCCAAGAGTCTCCTGTTGGGGGTCATTTAGGTGTTCTCAAGACCCGTCTAAATATCATGAGAAATTTTATCTGGAAGTCTATGGTTGGTGATATTCGTAACATGGTCAGATATTGCAGGCATTGCAGCTTCTGTTAACCTGCCGGCAATACTCGTCTTCTGAACCTACTAGGTTCAAAAGTACCCGGAATGTTACTATGATATGTATGTATTTATATATATCAAAGGATATTATAGTTTACACTGTTGGCAATAATATTGACGTCATTTCCGCAAAGTTTCCGTAGTTATAGCGATGGTTGTTCTGTGTGCATGTCAGTTCATCACATTTAATAATGATTGTTACAGAACAACGCTCCAATATCAAGTTTTGTGTTTAGTTACACAAATATCCTGCAGACACTTAACGATTGCTGGAAGAACCGTATGGCAAAAGAGCAATGAAAAAAGCTCAAGTATATGCATGGCATAAACGATTTTCTGGTGGCCGCACTTGTGTCCAAGATGATTCAAATTAACCAATCATTCAATGTGTGCGTAATGTTGTGAAGAATGACCGACGGTAGCAACAGAGTTCGGAACTTCAGTTGGAAGTGTTCACAAAATTCTTCACGAACATCTGAACAAGCATCACGGTTCTCGGACGTTGGTTCCAAAAATGTTGTTGCTTGAACACAAAAGAACAAGAATGACTGATCAGTACGGCTGATGAAGAGGGTGATTTCTTGAACAAAATTATTGCTAGTGATGAAACTTAGTGCTATGTGTACGACCCGGTGCCTATACGGCAGTCATGAGGGTGGAAATCGAAAACATCTTCTCGGAAACAAGAAATTCTTAAGGATACGTGCACAGGCATAGCTATGTTGGAAGTTTTCTTTGACTGTCAAGGTCTCATCCACTATGAGTTTATTCCATGCGATCTTACTGGAACAAAAGAACTGTACGTAGAAATCCTTCATCGCCTCAGAGAGGCAGTGAGAAGTTAATGTCCAGAAAAATGGGCACAAAACAACTGGTTCCTTTTGCATGACAATGCACCATATTATTATTATTATTCCGGGAACCTTTTGAACCTAGTATGTATAATTTAAATGTAATTGCACTTGTCAATTTGGTGTTTCGTGGCTGTGAGCTAAATTGCATGAAGTCCTGTTGTTGGGCACGAGGTTTAGGTAAGCTCTTGTTATAAACCCAATTGTTTGTCGTTGTGTTTTGACGATCGACACGTTACACACAGCGTCGTGGTTTGTGCCGCGTGGTAACTCTGTTACCTCTTTTGGGCTGTGTTTAAGAAAGAGCCTCTTAAGAGATTTTTTTATTATTATCTTAAACATGTAAATATTTGATTACCGCACTTCTGCTGACGTGACCTAAAGTTCCTGTAATTTTGTTGGTAGGTTCCTTAGTTTAGGGGCTGCGACAACGTGGTCATGTAGCCCCGTGTACTTTGGGTGTGTGTAGAATCTCTCTGATAACCGGTGTTAATTGTGATGGCTGTATTAGTATGTTATCTGTGGTTCAGGTAAGGACTGCAGATGATCAATTTATAAGTAGTTCCTACTTTTGCTACCAAATGCTATCGTTCACAACACCTAGTTGCCAACTTGGCTACTAGATGCTATCGCAGCCAGCACCAGGTGGTGAACGTAGGAACTAAGATAGCGTTGTCAAATCTAACCTACAAATTTTAGCTTCAAACAAGTGTAGTTAGTGGAAGGTTCTTTTACATGCTATAAATGTACAACATGTGACCACCGGCTTTAATTCTGCTCTGAAGTAAGGCATATTAAGGGATTTTCAACGCTCTTAAAAAATCCGACAACTTCTGCCGGGTTTCAACCTGCGATCTTGGGCATAGAAGCTCTGCATGCTACCAACTACGCCACCAAAGTTGTTCTGTCTCGTGAGCAATGAAAATGGAATTATCGACTTGACAAGTTTAATTTTCATGTCAGTGACCATTTGTTCTAAACATAATAATATCAAAAGCTATAATGCAAACAAAAGTAATATTCTGCAAGTTAATAAATAAATGTACAAAAGTTATAATGAATGAATATATTTATTTTCAGTTACAACATTACCAATTCCTCCTGAGTAATGGAGCAAGTTGGTTTCGTATTTTACAATAAATAACTTGAAAGTAAATAAATAAATAAATAGGTCCATTAACAACACTGGAGTTGGACTCTCAGTTTTTGATTGGCAAAAGTTAGTTGGCGACTGGATTCTTATAGTTAACCCTACAAGGACCAGCTTCTGAGGCCCATTCTAAAAAATATGGCATAATGGCAGATTATACAGAAATAAATTACGAAACAGCATTTCATGAATAATTTTAACCTCGGTCATTTCGACGGCATACATACTTCTTTTGTTACTCTATGTAACCTTGTTGTAGGACAGGCCCCTCCCTCCTCTATGGTAGCGCTACTCAGCTGCTGTTATCAGCCAGTTGTATGTTAATTCGGTGCTCAGAGCACAACCATTCCCAGTATATTACATTATTAAGCTGTAACAGCGTTTTATATATTTCTTATTGATAGTTGTAAATTATGGACCCTGACAAGCAGGCAAGAGTAAAATCAAGGCCAGTGAAATGAAATTCCTAAGAAGTATGATAGGAAAGACAGGAATGAAGATGTTAGGACGGAAGTTGGGATGAGAAAACTAAACGAGAGAATTCAGAAGAATAAACTAAGGTGGTTTGGACATGTAAAGAGGATGGAGGCAAAGTGCAAAGGTAAGAGAGAACAAGGTGGATTGATTCAGTGAAGAACAGCATAAAAAAAGAAATCTGGACTGGGACAAGATCATGGAAGAGGAATGGTGGAAAGAAAGAGGAAGGTGGAGAAGTGCCATAAATACCCCGACCCGGCAGGAGCTGGATAAGGGAAAATGATGATGAGTTGTAAATTACTCGTACATTGTACTGTACTTTTAATGTATACTTCGAACGATGAAAATAGAGAGTAACCACATAAAGAAAGCAACCTAACAATAATACACCGAGCAAATGGAAATAATCAAACGATATTGAATGCATGCGGTCTTTTCCACTGCGCGCCACATCCCGACGGTTAAGGAAAACTTCAGTATAAAATATTAAATTGAAATTAAATTTACCCAAATATTAATCACAATCTTGTTTCTAGTCAGTGCCAGGCTCACATTAGTCTTCTTGCTTGGACCTCACAGCTTACCTTTCTAATTTACTTTAGTTAACTAATCACTCAAATAACAAGATCATTTATTCTTAACAATATATCCCATTACAAAAAGCAATTTATTCTGACTGTTGGTCCTTGTCTATTGTCTATTACAGGTTTTGTTTCATACATCTTAATATACAGTATTTACAAACTAAATATTGGTAAAATGAGACATGTGTGCTCCTTAATTAGGTAAGGCATTTACTCGTTCTGATTCATTTGCGACCCAAGAGATCAATTCCATCCGGTCAACACAAAGGGGAAGGTGGAACAATAGCCTGACAAAAATTACATGAGATTTAACAATATATACACACTAGCTACACCCGGCGTGTGTTGCAATGCCAATCAAAGACAGATAGGAAGGCAATAATAATGAACCCCCGGCCAAAAACCGTGAACTGTATTGGAATAGACAGCCATAGCTGCTGACACCTCGCGATGAATCAGCAAGCCATTCTCACTCCTGGCATTTTGGTGTGAAAAGTACACAGATTGTGGGATTTAGGGGTTCCTGTTATGTCCCTCAACCCTTTTGTGTTACATAAATAATTTGTAGCCAGAAACCTTCCCTGGAGTGCAAAACAACAACTCGCCCAGTTTCATCGCAATCGGATGAATGGTGTATGAACGCACTAGACATACAGACAGAAATACAAACTATCACGTAACATTGATTTGTTACGGAGCGAACTAAGAGGAATTTTATGTGATCGGAAAATACCCATAAGAACCAAGGGTAAAGTTTATAAAACTGCCGTTACACCAATCCTACTCTATGGTAGTGAAACATCAAAGGCACATGAGCAAAAGCTATGCGTATAGTTACGTTGGGAGTTACTCTCAAAGATAAAATCCGCAATGAACATGTGCGAGGCGGTATCAAAGTAGCGACTATTACTGAGAAACTTTTAAAGTCCAGGCTAAGGTGGTATGGACATGTAGTGAAGAAGTGCCTTTCCATGGCTACACAGAAGAGAGGGAGCGGCAGACCTCAAACAACATGGATGACGAATGTCCAGAGGGACATGAGAGTATTGGGCCTATCTGCTGATGATGCTTTACAACGAGATGAGTGGCTCCTCAGGATTAAGAAAGCCGACCCCGCGTAACGGGAAAAGGCGAGGAAGAAGAAGAAGAAGTTATGGCATGTTTTGCTCGTCCATCGACAAAGACAAAACAGTCGCTGCCCTCCAAAAGCATGGCAACGATAACTGATGAGCACTCCAGAAAACAACTGTTTATTTTAATATCTACATTGTTACACAATCCCATCAACAAACTGTCTAAAAGCAACCTTGGATACAATCTGCTTTTACAAAAGCATCTCAAAGTACAAAAGTATATCTTCATATTGGTGGGTTCCACACATTGTATGTTGCATCATCACTCGTAGCTCATTCCACCTTCACAGGTGATGATGGCCGCTAGACAAGCGAAACATGTCACCCATAACAAATCTATATTACAGTATGTAACATTTTAATGACATGGTTTCACATGTCCCAGTAATTGTGTTGATCGACTGAAACAAGGACATATGGGGAGTTTCTGTACCCAACACACCTTAATTGTGGGTTTGGTTCAGCCAAGAGCAGCGAAGATGCGTTCCAATAAGTGGTCCAAATTAAAAACAAAAATCTCTAATGCTACACAAAACGGGGGGGGGGGGGGGGGGGGGCATTTTTGGCTACACGCTGGAAGAAACATCATGGCATTTATTGAGATAAACTTACAGCAAGCAATATCAATGAAGTGGGAGTGGATTTCAAACCTTTAGCTCCAAAAACACTTGCTGGTGATAAGGATATTTGAGCCCAGGTATTAAAGAAAGAATTATGGTTGCATTATTTTCAAATGGATCCATAAGCTGCCCCTTTATTTAACTTGAAAATAGGCAAAACCAATGGCTTTAACATGTCATCCCTCTATAGATCACAAAGTGAATTGTGAAACACCACCCGCTTAGCGAAGGTGAGGCCGCCCAAACCATCTTTCAAAGCTGGATAATGAAGACAACACAAATTTGATCAACCCTTTGAGTTAACGGTTTTTCCTTCTTCATATTCCCCAGTCGCTTTCGAGTGCCGAGTCGATCTCTGGCATGTTCTGCCAACTCTTGAGCATTATATAGGGATATTTGCTTCAGGAAGTAACTAACGGAGCATTTTACAGACATCCGAGATGTTAGGCCCCTTAAAACAACAATTATCATCATCATGATCAGATGGCGGAATAACAAGCCACATTGTGATTTTGGAGCAAATAATATCAACTGGTATGGAGCAACAAGCACAGTGCTTAAGCTGGACCCTTCACTTATACGTTTTCCAGGGGACCAAAGGAAAAAACGTATAAGTGTGAAAGTCGGTAAATAAACACTGCAAAATGTATGTGACAATATGGTTTATAGTTAAGAAGTGAACGATAAGAACGACTATAATCGGTGATATGTAACAATACAACAAGAGAAATGCACCCAGATAAAGAAACAACAACAACGAAACGAAGATAATCGAAGTAGTCTGTTATCTTGACTTTTTTTTTGTTGGCCCTGGCTTCGGCATGAACAGTATTTTCAAACCGATACAATTCGGCCATTATTTCCTCAGAAACGTTACGGCGCGTCACAAAATGTTTGATAGTCCATAGAGCATTGACAGCATGGTTAAAATCCACTATATTATCCTGCGGCTCTTCGTCATCCTCATTGATAAAATACTGCAGTGTAAATTAATTTATGGCCGGCCCCATGGTGTTGGGGTAGCGCGCCTGCCTCTCACCCAGAGGCTCCATCAGGGATTTTAAAACTGACGTGAGGGTTGGAACGGGGTGCACTCAGCCTCGTGAGGACAATTGAGTAGCTGTCTGACAGTGAGACAGCGCCCCGATCACGAATACCAAGATTAACAGCCGAGGGGACCCGATCACGTGTCACCCTAATATCTGCAGGCCAAAAGGCGGTCGCTTGGTCGGTCTTAGCTCATCATGGGCTGGATAGTGCCAGGGATTGTTTTTTTTTTTTTTTTATTAATTTATGGATTTTAATTTGTCTGAAGACGCAAGATTATTATAACACAGAATCAATCGCGTATTTTTAAGGGTTTGACGGGAAGTCCTAAAAAAAAAACACGAATAAAAATTATAAAACTGTGTTCTATGGCTGTTTCCTGTATTTTGAGAGATCAACATCTTGGTTAGCGCTCGCTACTAATTATTACGCAACACACTGACAAGCTAGTGTCGCTCAAGGCCATCATAACTTAAATAGTGTGTGCTGCATTCCTCGCACCGAGCGATGTGACGGAAGTACAGTCTGCACCAAATGTTTGCATTCAAACATACGCAACGTATAAATGATGCTTTATATTGCAATGATCGTATAAGCGTGAAAAACGAAGAAATGTAAAACAAATATCGGAAATAAATTTACATGGAAAGTATAGGGATTTTGCCGGGATCAGGAAATAAAACGTAGAAGTGTGAAACGTATGAAGGAGGTTTTACAATACCGGAAACCTCGACAAACGGAGAACAAAATTCGGAACGGATGTATGTAAAATGACACTAAACCGGAAAACTGCCAACGCGGAAAAGGAAAGAAATACCGGAACTGTAGGCATAAATAACCTAAGACGGATTATCTTATCCATAATACAAAGCTATGCACAGTACTATATTTTGAGCCCGACTGTACTTGCACCAGGGTTCTAGGAAACATTAACGACTGAAGACATTCAAAGTGCAGCTGATATTGCTGCCGAGAACAGCAGGTGTGAAGTCAAGGAAGAAATGGATGACGACGATGAAGACAACGAAAGGAAGCTAAAACACACACATTTGGAGAAGCACTATCTGTTGTGAGCGACCTTGAGGCAAGAATGTTCCAGAACTCGTGGAGTTAATGCAGGATGCAAAGGAGATCATACAACGACAATGCGCTTTGAAAAACATCTTCAAACGAAACAAGCAGAGAAACTGACATATTTGTTATAAGTTGAAAAGAGAGTGTAATACTTGTGTCCTATGCTCTTTTTTATTTACAGACCTATATTTTAAATTATTATTTCATTGTAACCCTATGTGATATTACAGTATTCAGTCTTATTAAACCTCAGCCCTTTGTAAAACGGAACAATACATCTGGAACGCTTGCGTTGCACTTTAGGCAGGCTTTACTGTGTTACTTGCCTGCTAATTTTAGGAAATAGTTTTATCGGCAAAGGAAAAATGCAAGTTATGCTCTTTGTGGATGACATGTGTCATTCCAAAGGAGAATTACAAGAACAGATCAAACCATGGACAGAAAGAGCAAAGGAATATCATCTTATGTTTAGTGTAAAAAAAAGTGAGGTGCTAGTTATGCAGAGGAATGGCCAACCGGAAGGTTCCATTGAAATTGATGGCAGACAGCTTAGGTTTTCTCAAAAATTTAAATACCTGGGAAGTGTGATATCAGCAACAGGTAACTTGAAGAGACTCATGTGGTTTGGCCATATACAAATGTATGAACTGCAGCTTCATGACCGAAGGAGATATGCAGACATGGTGAGAAATGACATCCAACAATTGGGTCAGGACTTGGACAGCCGACCCGTCTAATAGATGGAATGACATGGTTTTATTTGGAACCCTTCACCTGGTGTCGAGAAATAACGGAGCACAAACATTTTAATTTCTGATTCGACTCAAAATGAAAATGAATATGAACATAGGATATTGAATTTACATTTAGATTTATGATAACACAAATCCTACAGAGTTCTTAAAACCCCTGATAAATTAAAAATTATGACTTCTGCATTTTTATTAAATCCAAATGAAAAACCTCGGCGCTGACGTAGCAGGGTAATTCAGCACTTAAGATTAACATGAATAATGTAGCTAAGGAGCTGAGTCATTACTTCCACTCTGCCTAACCTGTATGCAAGGAACCCCCAACAAAACATATTTTCTGGACGGAGGTTGTTCTGTTTCTCGGGAGGGGTAAATGAGAAACAGAACTGGCACCAGTCATACCATATTACGTTTAGGTAATTTCATTTTGATCTTTAGAGGCTCCTTTGCCTGCTATGATGTATCGTGTATTTACAATGTCGTCCGTACCACCAGAATGTATTTACACATAAGCTCTGTACAAATGTTTACTCGATCACCGTGATGGTGGCATCGCTGGGGCTGCTGCGTCGTTCAGGGGGATTACCTGCGAACATCAAGCAAATTCAAGTAAATCAAGGCTTCTCTCATGAGATGTATTGTTATTTAATGTATGTATGCATGCATATCTAAAATAACCAATGAAACAAGAGCCATTATCTCCAAGTTAAAATACGTAATGGAGAGCGAACTTAATATCGGGCTGAAATAATTAACAGAGATAGGTAGCAGTTTCCCAACCTTCCTCTGCCGGGAAGAAAGCAAGTTGTTCCATTCCCTGTTCATCCCAGCCATCCTGGCCCCAGTACAATATCTTACAAGACCTGAGACTTAAGTATAGGGTAATTATTTTTTGGTTTAACTCAATATCTTACTGCACCCCTTAGCCAAACATGTGGCACCCTTAAGTGCCGGGGCATACCAGTTGGGAACCACTGCTCTATAAGTTCCAAAGTTCGTCGCCATGTGCCGGTAGCACCTAGTAGCCAAGTTCACAGCTAGGTGTCGTAGACAGTAGCATTTGGTAGGAACTACTTGAAATTGATTGTCTGAAGTCCTCATCTGAATTACAGATAACACACACTAATACAGCCATCAGACAGATTCTACACACACCCAAAGTACAAGGGGCTACATGACCGTGTTGTCGCAGCCCCTAATCTAAGGAACCAGCCAGTTTCCATGCGCACCAAGTCATGTCAGGAGCGAGCGATTGATTCATCTTGCTGTTATACATTAAAAACATATTTAACCTTTTCCGCTCGTGTGTCGACCTGAGGTCGACAGCCTTCACTTAGCGTTATAGCTCGCATGTCGACCCTGAGTCGACACTATGTTTGGCCGCTCGTTTCTAGGTTACCTGGCATGCCAGGGTTTTTGTACTTCGTTTGGTAAGTGCTGGCTCCTTCCGGAAACTGGAAGGAACCAAACGGGAGTGTTTTAGTTTCTCTTTGGTCGGCAAAACTGCTCTGTTTCCTTGACATGGAAAGCATTCGCAGTGAAGCAACGTGGCGGCGCCTCGTTTGTAGGTTACCTGGCAAGCCAGGGATTTTGTACTTCGTTTGGTAAGTGTGGTTCCGGAAACCGAAAGAAACCGAACAGGAGTGCTTTAGTTTCTCATTGCTCGGCAAGACTGCTCCGTTTCCTTGACATGAAAAGCAGTCGCGGTGAAGCAACATTCTGACCGAAGCTGAGATCCGGGCGTCAATTTTGGCTGATTTTGATGATAGTGACCATAAGAGCGATGCAATTTTTGAATCTGGCGATGAAAATGATATAGCCGTGAGTGGTTCAAGTGACGATATTGATATCGGCGTCGCAAGAAATCATGGAGGAGGCGATAACATTATGTGAAGCAATCAGGGTCAATCCAGGCATTTGCTTTGAATGCTTCCACACACTCAATACATACTGTTAAGAAAGTTAAAAACATTATTATGTGTCTTGTAAATGCCATACTTTCATTAATTTTGTACTTCCTTCCTGTATATATTGTTACAACCAGTACTTAATACCAGGTTTTAAAATATGAAGAATGCTGACAGAAATAAATACGAGTTGGGAGAAACCGGGACTTACAATAATTCGAGTGGAAAGGGTCAAGCTTCTAAGGAAAACTACACAAATTCTCTCTCACTCAAATACACGATACCAAAATGTAAAGAGCCTAATATAAGGTGCGTTCAAAAAGTAACGAGCCGGAGGCTGGAATGCGCAAACCGGTGACGACATCGGCTAATCGTGGCGTGGGTAACGAGGTGTGGTTCCGACCAGAGCGTGGAAGGTCACAGCCTGTCGCTAGAGGCCACGCGTGCACGTCACGTGACGATACAAAGCGAGCAGCAGCATGCATCAATCGTCCAACCAAGACCATTCGACATGCTTCCTGGTGTGGTTGAAGACTGTGGGGCACCCATTGGGCAGTCGTTCCTTCATGATGGTGTGCACACTTCCGAGGCTCAATCCGACCACGGCGGCTATGTCGTTCACTGTCACTCGGCGGTCCTGGGTAATGAGTGCATCAACAGGCTGGACATTGTCATCGGTAATGCAGGGGGGTGCCCCAGACCGGGCATCATCGGCTAACGACAACCGTCCTTGCCTGAAGCGCTTGTGCCACGCCTTGACCCATGCAAGGGACATGCAGTGTTCAAGATTATTTGGAAAGTTTTCCATATTTGAGGTCCGTATTGACGTTTACAACTATCAAATGGGGTTGTTGATTCTCCGCCCAATCAATACAATTTATTACAAAAATTTTCACAGTTTTATTATTTCTGGGACATGTTTCGGGCCAAACCTGGGCCCTTCTTCAGCCTTGATTAGTTTCCAAAAACATCCATTAAAAGACATGCATTTATAAAAGAACAACACTCTTAAAAAAGTTTCACGGTATTAAATACATTAAAAAACACTAAAATACACATTTGGAGAGAGAAAGAAACACTGATACGATAAAACACATCTTCTTGTCAGCCATACACAAACAAATGTATTGCATTTTGGTTGTTTTTAATGGTAAAAAAGTGTCCATATTGCTGAGTAATTCTGACTTATCTTTTAGTCACGCCGATACAGTTCTGTTTGGTAACCCAGTTATGCTGGCGAGTCTGGGGCTTAACATACTTTGGCCTTTGCCAAAATAAATATTCTGCCTGGCTTGTAAGGTGATTGAGCGGAGATTACCACTTGTTCAATATGTTGTCCCTGGACCGAGCATGGTTGACGCATTGTGTCGTATGCGTGACTTAACTGCAAAGATAATAATTTATGCTTTAGCATTGGCAGATGCTCATGGTTGAGGTCAAGATTAAATGTTAAAGAATTAAAACTTTAAACTTACAGGGTAAATTGGCACTGATAGTTTACTGTTCGTCCGTCCAGAAGCTGGATTTAGTGGACTGCCTTTCCTATGCGTGGGCTAGAATGAGCGAAACGTCCTTCTCAGAAACTATGCAGTTAGTTTGACTAATTGACGAGCGAAAGGCTTAGACTTACCCATGTTGTGTTGGAGCTTACTGACTGCGAACTGATGCGCTGTTGTGCGGGACCTAGCGGGCAAGGTTGCGCATGTGACACGTCTGCCGGTGTACGGAGAGAGGGGGGAACAAAGGAGGGGAGGCCGGGTTCATTGGCATTTAAGGTGTTTGGGAACAAGTTTAAGGTCCCTGCACTTTTTAATGAAAGCTATGTCTTTAATAGTTGTGGAAAGTTTAAGTTTAAGGTCTTTAAATTCATGCAGAAGAAAGGCACTAGGAACGCATTTGAGAAGAGGACCCAGGAGATAATTAATCATAGATTTCTCCAAAGAGAATTGAAATTTCTCTATATAAAGAAAAACTTCATTAACAACAAACTGTATCGCACCCACCTTGAAGCTGCTAACTTATCCGGGGAAAAGGAGTGGAATGAATTTCTCAATTACACATACAATGTCGTGGCTAACGTTAGAAAACAAGAATCCCTTAATATGAAACTTAAACATTTGACAAATTCGAATGCTGTCACGTCAACACAACATCCAGCATCACCTGTACATGAATTTCAAGAGCCTGTTAAAAACATTTCACAAATGGATTTCGTAGATTCGGAACTAGATATTCTAGGAAAAGGGCCCCAATTCAACTGGGATGCTGAACACAACAAGAGAAATACCATGTTACTCATTGCTGAAGCGGAAGTTGCAATTAAAAAACTACCACCTGACGAACAGAACGGAGCACGTCATGAAATTAATAAGAGAATAAGTAACGTATTGGAACGGAACAAAACCACTAAAAATAAAAGCAATTCCGCCATAGTACAGCTTAATAAAAATATAAAAGATAACAACTTAATAGTTACCAAGGCCGATAAAGGCAACACCACTGTTATTATGAGTAAAAAGGATTACATCATGAAAACCGAAGATTTTTTGAGCAGTAATAGCTTCTCAAAAATCAGCAAAGATCCAACAGCAACCACTCAAAGGAAGCTTAAACAAATTCTTAAAGACACAGTTTTCATCATGAACGACAAGCAAAGCAATAGTTTAATTAATATGAAGCCTGGCATTCCAACCCTCAGAGCTCTTACCAAAATCCATAAAGATAATATTCCTATTAGACCTATTGTTAATTACAGGAATAGCCCAACTTATCGAATAGCTCAGTTCATCCAAAAATTTCTCCGCTCCCACTACACTTTTAAAGCCAATAAATCCTTTAAAAACTCACTGCATTTTTGCGAAGAAACCAAAAACCTGAACATCAAACCCTCTCATTCGTTCCACATCAAAGATATGTATACTAACATTCCTGTGCAAAGAACAATAGACATCATAGAAAACAACGAAAAACTGTCAGAAATTGAAATAGACGAGTTCATGGAGATTCTTAGATTCATGCTTAACAACAATTTTTTCAAATTTAATTTAATGATAAGATCTACAAGCAAAATCAAGGCCTCGCGATGGGTTCCCCAGCTTCTGGAATTACAGCTAACATATTCATAGATCACATAGAAGCGACTGAAATCTTGAACAAGAACAATGGCATCGATTTTTGGGGACGTTATGTTGATGACATTTTTGTTGTTCCTGATAAAACCGCAATGAACCTGGATCAACTACTTACAAATTTGAATGACATTGATAACAATCTTAAATTCACGGGGGATACTTTTAACAACAATTCGATTAATTACTTAGATCTTAATTTAAGCATTAACGAAGGGAAATTCCAATATAGGGTCTACAGAAACCCCACTCAAACCAGTACAGTAATCAAAAAGAGTTCCAACCATCCACAAAGCCACAAAAGGGCAGCTTTTATAAGTTACGTTAATAGAGCTATTAAAACCCCCATGTCCAAAGAAGATTATCAACATGAAATCGATGTCATTTTCCAAATTGCAGAAGCCAATGGTTATAACCGATCCGAAATTGTATCATCAACAAACTTAAAAATAGGCCTAAATCTCACCTTACCCCTTTAAAAAAAAGAAAAATCGCACTTTGCAGTGTTAACATACATCAATGTAACTAACATTTTAAAGAAATATGACTTCAAAATCGCTTTCAAAACTAATAATGATAACCATAAAATTGTTTATAACTCAGGTAAAATCAATATTATGAACAAGTACCAGTCATCGGGAATCTATAAACTTAATTGCCAGGAATGTGGTTCAAATTATCTAGGTCAAACCGGACGTAGCTTCCTCACGAGATACCTTGAACATGTTAATGCCACAAAACATAAAAAAATTTCAGCCATGGGAAACCATACAAGAAACAGGCCACAAATTCACAAGCATAGAGAAAGACATGGAAATTATTCACTACGTAAAAAAAGGGGCTATTGTGAATGTTCTTGAACAGATTGAAATAGATATCGCACAGCGCTCCAACCCTGGACTTAATCTCAACGAAATTAATTTTGACGCCAACATTTTATTTGAGAATATACATAAATTTTTCCATAAGACAAGAATACGTAAAAAACCTCTTTCCATTGACAGTCATTCTTCTCAACCCCCCAACATATAACCCACAATTGATATCCCCCCATAGATTAATTCACCCTAAGTGGGCACACGGCCACGCGGAATCGTAAGAATGCCAATGAACCCGGCCTCCCCTCCTTTGTTCCCCCCTCTCTCCGTACACCGGCAGACGTGTCACATGCGCAACCTTGCCCGCTAGGTCCCGCACAACAGCGCATCAGTTCGCAGTCAGTAAGCTCCAACACAACATGGGTAAGTCTAAGCCTTTCGCTCGTCAATTAGTCAAACTAACTGCATAGTTTCTGAGAAGGACGTTTCGCTCATTCTAGCCCACGCATAGGAAAGGCAGTCCACTAAATCCAGCTTCTGGACGGACGAACAGTAAACTATCAGTGCCAATTTACCCTGTAAGTTTAAAGTTTTAATTCTTTAACATTTAATCTTGACCTCAACCATGAGCATCTGCCAATGCTAAAGCATAAATTATTATCTTTGCAGTTAAGTCACGCATACGACACAATGCGTCAACCATGCTCGGTCCAGGGACAACATATTGAACAAGTGGTAATCTCCGCTCAATCACCTTACAAGCCAGGCAGAATATTTATTTTGGCAAAGGCCAAAGTATGTTAAGCCCCAGACTCGCCAGCATAACTGGGTCACCAAACAGAACTGTATCGGCGTGACTAAAAGATAAGTCAGAATTACTCAGCAATATGGACACTTTTTTACCATTAAAAACAACCAAAATGCAATACATTTGTTTGTGTATGGCTGACAAGAAGATGTGTTTTATCGTATCAGTGTTTCTTTCTCTCTCCAAATGTGTATTTTAGTGTTTTTTAATGTATTTAATACCGTGAAACTTTTTAAAGAGTGTTGTTCTTTTATAAAAGCATGTCTTTTAATGGATGTTTTTGGAAACTAATCAAGGCTGAAGAAGGGCCCAGGTTTGGCCCGAAACATGTCCCAGAAATAATAAAACTGTGAAAATTTTTGTAATAAATTGTATTGATTGGGCGGAGAATCAACAACCCCATTCGATACATGCAGTGTTCGCCGTACACTTGCGACATTCGGTGATGAATGTCCGTTCCCCTTACTCCTTCCGCTGTCAGAAACCGAACAACACTTCTTTGCTCTTCGTTTGACGTCTCCAAGTCACTGTTAGTAATGCGACTGTCAGCGTTGGACGATTGATGCATGCTGCTGCTCGCTTTGTTTCGTCACGTGACGTGCACGCGTGCCCTCTAGCGACGGGCTGTGACCTTCCACGCTCTGGTCGGAACCACACCTCGTTGCACACGCCACGATTAGCCGATGTCGTCAACGGTTTGCGCATTACAGCCTCCGGCTCGTTACTTTTTGAACGCATCTTATATTTCAAAAATTAATATTCTGTAACAAACATTGCTATCCTCGTATCCATGCAGACAGGAAGCTTCCAGGACCAAATAAACTCATACTTTTGCTGTCTTATTTCACAAGAACTGACCAGCAGTAACATTACCCACACCCACAGCGACATGTCCTTACCAAACACTTAACTAATGAGCGCCACTTCCTTACAAGAATACATTCTTCTATTTCTGCCATATGGACTCGAATTCAGCCAGGCCTTTGCAGTCACTTCAAATACAGTGAGCGAACGGGTGAATTCTAGTGCGTGTTGAGTGGAAGTGGTTAGCCCGATCTATAATAAACTGAAACAAGTAACGACATTACCCATGGATAAAGTGGCTTATTAGCAGTGGTAAAAAGAGACCCCATGATCCTTCGGAAATATTATTAATATTATTGTAACCGGTCTTCTTCTTCTCCTACTTCAAGAGCCTCGCCCTCCAAGAACATTGGCGATCAGTAGCATGATCTGCTGTTCTAAACAGTGTCACTGTATTAAGTCCAAACCACTGGCCAGGATATTCGTCTGCGTCCTGGACCCCTAATGCCATCAATCTTCCCTTGGATAATTAATTGCAAGAGGTGGTATTTGTTATTGCGCATGAAATGACCAAAGTATTCTAGTTTTCTGAGTCTTTGTTCATACGCCGCAGTACTTTCACATTTGTGACTTTAGCTATCCATGATATCCTCAAAATCCTGCGATACGTCCACATTTCAAATGGCTTCAGTTTCTTATTTAAAACTTTGGTAAGTGTCCATGATTCAACTCCATAGAGCAGGACACTAAAACCGTAGCATCGAAGCAGTCGGGTGCGTAATGACAGACTTAAATCACGGCTGGTCAAAACTTTTCTCATGTTCATGAACGAACTTCTGGCCTGCTCAATTCTACAGCAAATTTCTTGACTTAAGTTCCAGTTATCATTGATTTGACATCCATAGGGCCGGGTTCACCAGGGTTCGTCAAAATGTTAACAAACCAATCAAGGCCGTTGACGGACGATTACCGAAATGTCGTGGTTCACCAAACTATAACAATCCATTATCCTCCCTAACAAGCCGTCAAAACTAATTGCTCTTTCAACATGGAATTAACGACTTGACGGTCGATTTACGTAGCCTTCAGATCCAAAATGGCGTGCGGCCAAAGCCGGAATAGTCGTGCATTAAACTTTATTCTGAACGATGACGATGTTTTTGAAGACATGCTAGATTTTCTTTGACCACTAACTTATAAATAACGAAGGAATTACTTGAACGAATGTGATGACACATAATTTATCATGAGATTCTGGTTGTCAAAACCTTCTGTGTTCAATGTTCTACAGATGACAGAACCTAACCTGGAATTCCCATCTGATAAGTAAGATGGCCTAGGCCTATGCACCATTCCTTATTTAGGTGTAATGACGTGTGATGCATTACGGTGTAGCACATGTAGTTAGTTTAATAAAAGACTACCTAGACGTCACAACGTAAGTCCTATTATTTCTTTTTACGTGTAATATCGGGTGATGCATTAAGTTATAAAAAATCCTAGTTAATGGCATATTCGTTCATATACCATTCACCCCAATATATAAAATATATATATATAAAAATGAATTGCTGTTCGTTAGTCTCGCTAAAACTCGAAAACGGCTGAACCGATTTGGCAAATTTTGGTCTTGAATTATTTGTGGAAGTCCAGAGAAGGTTTAAAAGGTGAATAAATATAAAAGTTGTAGCGCACGAGTAGATTCAACAAATGAGTAACGACGCGCGAATCGCTTTAACAAAGTCCCGTATGCGTTCATATACCATTCATCCGATTGCTATGAAACTTTGGTTGTATTGATGTGCACACTCCAGGAAAGGTTTCTGACTTAGTAAATCCTTTTTACAATAGGTAGCACACGAGTAGATTCAACAAAAGAGTAATGGCGCACGTATCGTTTAAAAAAATGGCATATTCGTTCATATACCATTCACCCCAATGCGATTAAACTTGGGTGAGGTGTTGTGTACACTTCAGGGAAGGTTTCTGGCTTAGTAAATACACTTAACAATAGGTAGCGCACAAGTAGATTCAACAAATGAGCGACGACATGCAAAACTTTTCAACAAAGTCCCGTATGCGTTCATATACCTTTCGTCCGATAGCGATGAAACTTGGGTAAGAGGATGTGTACACTCCATGCAAGGTTTTTGGCTCAGTAAATCCATGTTACAATAGGTAGCGCACGAATGAATTCAACAAATGAGCGACCACGCGTGAAGCGTTTCAAAAAAGTCCCTTATGCGTTCGTATATTTTTCGTCCGATAGCGATGAAACTTGGATGAGATGTTGTGTACACTTCAGGGAAGATTTCTAGCTTAGTAAATCCATTTTACAATAGGTATCGCACAAGTAGATTAAACAAATGAGCGATGACGCGCGAAGTGTTTCGACAAAGACCCGTATGTGTTCATATACAATTGTCCGATAGCGATGAAACGTGGGTGAGTTGTTGTGTACACTCCACGGAAGGTTTCAGGCTTAGTAAATCCATTTTACAATAGGCAGCACACGAGTAGATTTAACAAATGAGCGAAGACGCGCGAATCGTTTCAACAAAGTCCCGTATGCGTTCATATACCATTTGTCCGATAGCGATGAAACTTGGGTGTGATGTTGTGTACACTTCCAGGAAGGTTTCTGGCTCAGTAAATCCTCTTTACAATAGGTAGCGCACGAGTAGATTCAACAAATGGGCGACGGCACGTGAATCGTTTCATCAAAGTCCCGTATGCATTCATATGCCATTCAACCGATTGCGATGAAACTTTATGAGTTAACAATTCACAATTAAATTTGATACAATGGTCCGGTTTATGAGTTGTTGTGTACACGCCAGGAAAGGTTTTCAACTAAGTAAATCCATTTTACAATAGGTAGCGTACGAGTATATTCAACAAATGGGTGACAGCGCTCGAATCGTTTCAATAGTCCTGTATGCCTTCATATACCATTCATTTCATTGCGATGAAACTTTGGCGAGTTGTTGAGCATGCTCCCTTGAATGTTTCTGAGATAGTAGAACAATTTTATAATAGTTTAGAGGTGGTTAACGGAAAAAGAAGAAAATATTGGGAATCCAAAAGCACTTCAACTAACAAAGTCACAACGCCAACACATTCTTTGATTGGCATTGCAACGCATGCCGGGTACAGCTAGTAATTTAATAAAAGGCTACCTAAACGTTACAGCATCAGTCCTCTTATTTTCAACAATTTCACGATACTCATCCACCGAGTAGATAAGGTTGGATAATTATGGTTTTTTTTTATTCAACGAAAATTTCACAGTCCCTGGCTCTTCTTGCTAATTTGCTCATCAGCCATGTTTGTTTTTAACCAAGGAGTTTGTAACTTTTAAGCTTTTTCAGTTAACGGCCTGCTTGATTACACCAACGAATAAACAAATACCACCACGATCATCATCTTTCAATGAGGTTTGTACAGCCCTTAAACATAACACTTCGTTTGCTAATGCCAATAGACGAATGTGCTGGTGAAACGCCAACGAGCTTAATGCCGATGTTAAAGTTAACAACGCATTTAGTGACGGCCTGTTAACGCTGCGTTGGTGAACCCGGCCCTAAATATTTATATGATGTAACAGGCAGTTGCAGTAATTAGACAGAAATCATGTGATCCGTTTTTTTAAATTTTTTGTGCAAAGTAGCTTATGGGAAGTGCTAAGAACCCCTGCCCTATGAGCCCACTTATATGAAGAGAAGGTAATGTTGGCGCTCAAAGAACACCATTGTACTAAATGGACTCCATTTCACTGATATCACACACAATATTCATATCACAGTTTCGTATAGTTTTTGAACGATTCTCTATTTTTTATCGCCTAACCGCTCAACACGCTTCCCCCACGGACTCTGCGAGGGATCACTCCTCTGCTGCCGCAAGGACAGTCTCTGGGAGCTGAACACATTTTGTCAGCAGATACAACTGGGGATGGTGACTTGGGCCTAATCCAAAATCCCTCTTTTGGATATAAAAAATCCACACTATACACTTCACTCATCGTCCAGCATGGGGAGAAGTAAGCAATCCCACTTAGCGGAGCAGGGCAGACCGCAGCATACAAATTATGGGAAATATGGTTTCATCAATCGTGGTATTGGAACAGTCTTCGAGCCTTTCCCCAAAGTATTGATGTGTTCAAGAGAAGACTTGTGCACATTATGTGTGTTTGATATTCTGTACAATTTGCATCCGAGGAGTTACCTCCATTTGCAAATAGAATGACTGAATGGAAGGAGGTTGCTCGTGGACCTGTTGATAGGAACCGTCCCGGCATTTGCCTGGTGGTGAAAATGAGAAACCATGGAAACCATTTTTAGGACGCCCGAAGTGGTATTCGAACCCATGCTCTCCCAATGGCATCGCACGAGCTAACGCGTTAGCGCTCTCGGCCACCGTGGCTAGTAACATTTATTTTTACTCCAAAATATCACAAAAATAACCACCCAAATGTATTATAACTCACTAATTTAGGCCTAGTTTTTGCAAAATTATCCTCCCCCAGACACCCCGAATGT
Organism: Meconema thalassinum; assembly: GCA_946902985.2. Classification (NCBI taxonomy): domain Eukaryota; kingdom Metazoa; phylum Arthropoda; class Insecta; order Orthoptera; family Tettigoniidae; genus Meconema; species Meconema thalassinum. The sequence goes on from OX336390.1 coordinate 4,654,498, forward strand.
GTCTGCCCCTGACGCAAGTAAACAGGGCTGCCAAGCCTAATTGAATTAACAACAAAGATTTTCCCGATTTTGGCAGAAACCAAAAAATGGTTACCTTCATTTTACACAAACCGAAACTTGAGCAGCTTACATCTGATTGATCTAATATATTTCTACTGAGAAAATCCTTTCAATTACGCACCCGCTGCTTCACAACCTAAATGTGTTAATATTTCAGTGGGAAGTAATTCACGCTAAGGCGAACTCGCAACATATATGTAGCTCCCCTTGTGAGCAGGGCGAAACTGCTGTTTCAACTTAGCCAATCATCTCAGCGAGAGATCCCTCACGGAAAGTTCCTAGAAGAATTGCCGAGTTTTAATTCACTGGCCGTGGAAGCCAATATACCATCTTTTTGGAAGCCTTCATAGGGAGGTTATGGCTGCTTGAGCTGTTAGTTCTCGCAGTCAAGTGGTGCAGTTGCACTTTATATAAAGGGAGGTAGCGCGCAGTTCGCTACTCCTGTGAGGGTCCAGGCGGGGACACCAAGAGCCCGCTGATGAACTTACTTGGTGTCCTAGGCGAAACCCCACACAAGACACGGCACAAACCTAGAAAAATTGCTGAGTTATAATTCACTGGCCGTGAATTAATATTGAGATCAGAATTTGATAGGACACTGGAAGACCTACGCAGTGCTACGTTGAATAGGGTGATCACTCAGTACATAGGATTTATGAGACAGGAGAGGTGCCCTCCGATTTTGAGAAGAATGTTATCACTAGGGCTCGGATTTTAAGGTGCTAAGGATCGAGAAAATATTTATTTTTTATGTATTAAAAATACCTGAAATATGTGTAAAAAAAAGTAAAAATATGTAATTACTAGCAGGTACCCGCGGCTTCGCTCGTGCCGTAGTCGTGTCATATTGTTATTCAATGAAATGCAGGTTTAACCCCGTTAACACCCCTTTAGAACCTGAATATCCAAAAATCCCTCCTTAGTAGACGTTCTCGACACACAACGAACATATTCCCAAAATGGCATTCTTTTAACTTTAATAGTTTTGGTTGGTCGATGAGAGTGAATATCCAAATAACCTTCCTTAGTGGACGTTTTTTTCCCAGAATTTCACCCCTCCCCATGGGCCCCTTAAATTGGATTTATGAAAAAACGGTCGAACACCTATTTATTTATTTATTTATTTATTTTTAAGCTGATTGTTTTCCTCTGAGTTTCAAACTCCTCGCCGATGTCGTTAAAGAGATACACGCTCCGTTAGGAATCTTTCAACCCCACTTTTCATCCCTTTTACCTCATAATATACACCACATCGAAAAATCATTAGACACGTTTCAGCTTATTTTTAATGATTAGTTTATATGCCAAGTATCACATCACCAAATGAAACCACTCATGAGATATTGTTATTCAATGAAATGCACGGTTACCCCCTGAACACCCCTTTAGAACCAGAATATCCAAAGATCTTTCCTTAATGGACGTTTTCGACATACAATGAATATATCCCCACAATTTCATGTTTCTAACTTCAATAATTTTGGCTGGGCGATGATGAGTGAGTGAGTCAGTCAGGACATTTTCTTTCATTTATTTTTCAGAATTTCACCCCTCCCCATGAACCCCTTAAATTGGATTTATGAAAACAACGGTCGAAAACCTATTTACTTATTTTTAAGCTGTTTTTCCCCCTGAGTTTGATGAGTGAGTGAGTGAGTGAGTGAGTCAACCAGTTGGGACACATTCTTTCCTGTTATTTTTTTTCCAGAATTTCAACCCTCCCCATGGGCCCCTTAAATTGTATTTATGAAAAAACGGTCGAACCCCTACATATTTATTTATTACTAAGCCGTCTGTTTTCCTCTGAGTTTCAAACTCCTCGCCTATGTCGTTTAAGGGATACTTGCTCCGATAGGAATCCTTCAATCCCCAATTTTCACCCCTTTCACCTCATAATATACACCACATCGATAAACCCTTAGACGTATGTCTGCTTACTTTTAATGATTAGTTTATATGCCAAGTATCACATACCCCAATGAAACAAATCGGGAGATATTGTTATTCAATGAAATGCTGGTTTACCCCCTTAACACCTCCTTAGAAACCGAATAAATAAAAATCCTTCCGTAGTGGACTTCTTTCCCCAGAATTTCACCCCTCCCCATGGCCCCTTAAATTGGATTTATGAAAAAACGGTCGAACCCCTACATATTTATTTATTACTAAGCCGTCTGTTTTCCTCTGAGTTTCAAACTCCTCGCCTATGTCGTTTAAGGGATACTTGCTCCGATAGGAATCCTTCAACCTCTACTTTTCACCCCTTCCACCTCATAATATACACCGCATCGAAAAACCCTCAGACACGTGTCTTCTTATTCTTAATGAAGAGTTTATATGCCGAGTATCACATCCCCCAATGAAACAAATCGGGAGATATTGTTATTCAATGAAATGCTGGTCTACCCCCTTAATACCCCTTTAGAACCTGAATATCCAAAAATCCTTCCTTAGTGGGCGTTTTCAACTTACAACGAACATAACCCCAACATTTCATGTTTCTAACTTTAATAGTTTTAGCTGGGCGATGATGAGTCAGTCAGTCAGTCAGTCAGTCAGGACACTTCGTTTTATATAAGAGATAATTTAGTTTATTAATGTGAATATAAACAATATGCAGAACTCACGAATGTAATTTATACTATGCCTCACTGACTACTGAAGAATTACAATGCACAACGAGATACATCTTCAGGTCGTCCATCGCAAATGAGCGACGATTATCGCGAAGCGCTTCTTCAGTAAGGGGGGAACTGCGGGAATATGTTTCTTGCCCTAGAGGTGTTGTTTAACTTGAGATCGCTGTTCAGCCATGATTGCTTTCCCACATGGTTGGCATCAGAAGTAAAATTATCTTTAAATTCTGCAACATACTGCTGCAGACGATAACTTGTAGTTGCTTTTACTTTAGGCATCGTAGAAATGAACTGCATGTGAGTGACACTGGTTCCTGGTAGCTGGGGGAGGGAGAGGTCTAGCACGATGTGCAATATGGCTATGGACAAGGGAATCCCTGGCTTTCACAGTGAGTGGCACGGGGTGACATGATAAGACTAACACAGTTGCAAGCTGACATACGATCTGCATGATTATATAGCACATGGGTTCTTCCACGTTAAAGTAATAGAACAAAAAAGCAATAGACTGTAAGAATTAGCATAATGTCTTTTCATGTACCAATAAGTGAAAAGCAGGAATTTATGTACTTATAGAAAAAATGCTTAAAATATGTATTTACATAAAAATCCGAGCCCTAGTTATAATCCTTGTACCGAAGATAGCAGGAGCTGACAGATATGCAATGGGCTTCATCGCTCATGCATCAACAATCCTGACTAGAATAATTTGAAATTGCTTGGTTTCGGGAGAAACATAGGAGCAAGGGAAGTTGTACTAAGAGAGCATTCATGACATCTGTAGACTTTGGTAATGTTGAAAAGGATTTGAGTAAAGTACAGGGATAAGGCAACTTATTTCAACTCTCAGACATTGTCCTTCAACGGAAGATATGGAATGGACACAGTTTTGAGGATAGAATTGATGAAACAATGCAGCTACAAGACATGGAGATGGCAGGTGAAAGGTTAAAGGAAGTAGCAGCCAAATAAGCAGTAGCTTAGCACAGGCAAGGGAAGGAAATCTGTCGACATGAAATATTGATTTAGATTTAGAAAGTCATTCTCGAAAGTCTTGGTCCGGAGGGTGGCACTCAACAGAAGTGAGGGGGCAGTTAAAGTAACACTAGTGGGAGAGTTGGCAAGGGAAGGAATGGTAGACTAAGGTTAGATGTGCTAACTATGTACAGATTATTTCAGAACAAAGGGACATGGACGAGTCTAAAGAAATGCCCTCAACCCTCAAAGAATGAGGATTGAGGGACTTGGAGGGAAGGAGAGCCATGAAAGGCAGATAGGAAAGGGAAAGAGGAGAGGGCTTGCCTCAAAGTCGGTGGAAAAAGGGGAAAAAACGGACCCAGCACAGGAATCCCTCGGGATCGCCAACTCCCCAACTCACCAGCCGTGAGCCCCTGAGGGTGTAGCATTATCTAGGGTGCCCCAGAAATGGTGGGGCTACATACACCCTGCCTCCTTGAGGGCCTTGAGCAGAAGGCAGGAGATACGGTGAGCCCCTGAGGGTGTAGCACTATCCAGGGTGCACCAGAAGTGGTGGGGCTACACACACCCTGCCTCCTTGAGGGCCTTGAGTAGAAGGCAGGAGATACTGTGAGCCCCTGAGGGTGTAGCACTATCCAGTGTGCACCAAAAGTGGTGGGGCTACATACACCCTGCCTCCTTGAGGGCCTTGAGCAGAAGGCAGGAGATACTGTGAGCCCCTGAGGGTGTAGCACTATCCAGGGTGCACCAGAAGTGGTGGGGCTACATACACCCTGCCTCCTTGAGGGCGTTGAGCAGAAGGCAGGAGATACTGTGAGCCCCTGAGGGTGTAGCACTATCCAGGGTGCACCAGAAGTGGTGGGGCTACACACACCCTGCCTCCTTGAGGGCCTTGAGCAGAAGGCAGGAGATACTGTGAGCCCCTGAGGGTGTAGCACTGTCCAGGGTGCACCAGAAATGGTGGGGCTACACACACCCTGCCTCCTTGAGGGCCTTGAGCAGAAGGCAGGAGATACTGTGAGCCCCTGAGGGTGTAGCACTATCCAGGGTGCACCAGAAGTGGTGGGGCTACACACACCCTGCCTCCTTGAGGGCCTTGAGCAGAAGGCACGAGATACTGTGAGCCCCTGAGGGTGTAGCACTATCCAGGGTGCACCAGAAGTGGTGGGGCTACACACACCCTGTCTCCTTGAGGGCCTTGAGCAGAAGGCAGGAGATACTGTGAGCCCCTGAGGGTGTAGCACTATCCAGAGTGCACCAGAAGTGGAGGGGCTACACACACCCTGCCTCCTTGAGGGCATTGAGCTGAAGGCACGAGATACTGTGAGCCCCTGAGGGTGTAGCACTATCCAGGGTGCACCAGAAGTGGTGGGGCTACACACACCCTGCCTCCTTGAGGGCCTTGAGCAGAAGGCAGGAGATACTGTGAGCCCCTGAGGGTGTAGCAATATCCAGGGTGCACCAGAAGTGGTGGGGCTACATACACCCTGCCTCCTTGAGGGCCTTGAGCAGAAGGCAGGAGATTCTGAGAGCCCTTGAGGGTGTAGCACTATCCAGGGTGCACCAGAAGTGGTGGGGCTACATACACCTTGCCTCCTTGAGGGCCTTGAGCAGAAGGCAGGAGATACTGTGAGCCCCTGAGGGTGTAACAATATCCAGGGTGCACCAGAAGTGGTGGGGCTACACACACCCTGCCTCCTTGAGGGCCTTGTGCAGAAGGCAGGAGATACTGTGAGCCCCTGAGGGTGTAGCACTATCCAGGGTGCACCAGAAGTGGTGGGGCTACATACACCCTGCCTCCTTGAGGGCCTTGAGCAGAAGGCAGGAGATTCTGTGAGCCCCTGAGGGTGTAGCACTATCCAGGGTGCACCAGAAGTGGTGGGGCTACATACACCCTGCCTCCTTGAGGGCCTTGAGCAGAAGGCATGAGATACTGTGAGCCCCTGAGGGTGTAGCACTATCCAGGGTGCACCAGAAGTGGTGGGGCTACATACACCCTGCCTCCTTGAGGGCCTTGAGCAGAAGGCAGGAGATACTGTGAGCCCCTGAGGGTGTAGCACTATCCAGGGTGCACCAGAAGTGGTGGGGCTACATACACCCTGCCTCCTTGAGAGCCTTGAGCAGAAGGCAGGAGATACTGTGAGCCCCTGAGGGTGTAGCACTATCCAGGGTGCACCAGAAGTGGTGGGGCTACACACACCCTGCCTCCTTGAGGGCATTGAGCAGAAGGCAGGAGATACTGTGAGCCCCTGAGGGTGTAGCACTATCCAGGGTGCACCAGAAGTGGTGGGGCTACACACACCCTGCCTCCTTGAGGGCCTTGAGCAGAAGGCAGGAGATTCTGTGAGCCCCTGAGGGTGTAGCACTATCCAGGGTGCACCAGAAGTGGTGGGGCTACATACACCCTGCCTCCTTGAGGGCCTTGAGCAGAAGGCATGAGATACTGTGAGCCCCTGAGGGTGTAGCACTATCCAGGGTGCACCAGAAGTGGTGGGGCTACATACACCTTGCCTCCTTGAGGGCCTTGAGCAGAAGGCAGGAGATACTGTGAGCCCCTGAGGGTGTAGCACTATCCAGGGTGCACCAGAAGTGGTGGGGCTACACACACCCTGTCTCCTTGAGGCCCTTGTGCAGAAGGCAGAGATAACATGAAAAGAAAAGAAGACTGATCCCTCGAAGAATGAGGGATCAGGAAAGATGAGACAAGGGCCAATTAAGGCGGGAAAGTGAAAGACTCCCTAGGCCTCGCACACCCTAATATTGTCAGGGTTAGAGAGGAAACATAACAGAGAGCAGCTGGGGTCCCACAACACTGATTTGTGTGAGTAAAGTCACTTACCTCTGTTGTGGAGTTGTTGTTGCAGCTGCGGAGCAACGTAAATGTAGCGGTTCGGTTGCCTGGGCTGGTAAGTGCGGGGACTGTAGTATCGCTGGCTCATGGTGCCCTGGCTGTATCGAGGTCCCTGCTGATCACACAATGAGCAATCTCTTATTACTTTGCTGACTTTGCACTTAAATACGTCTGAATTATTACTGCCCATTGCCCTGCATGTTGATGATGATGATTGTTGTTTTAAGGGGCCTAACACCTACTGTCGACCAAAGTATTGTGTGTACTAGAGTTTGAAGGTTGTTTGTGACGTAACCAATAGACATACATATGCAGTATGACTTTAAAATACGTAAATTAATTCACTTATTTTATATCGGTTTATATTTGAACGGGGAAATACGACCTCGCCTCGCTCGGCAGTGATGGGCTCCATCTCAGCAACGCTGTACAGCTTACCCCGGAGCGGCTGGCTGGTGAATCATGCCTTATTTCCACGAACAAATACAAACCGATATAAAATAAGTGAATTAATTTACGTATTTCACAGTCATACAGCATAACTTCTTGATGTATAAGGATTACAACGCGACCAAGAGCTATATTTTCCAACCACCCCGAACCGAGGAAAAGTTACCTTACAAAAATGATAACAACTTTGTTTCTTGGACACACAAAATTTTGAAATTAATAAACCAGTTATACAACATTCCAATGTATATTGTGTTGAAATTTGCATTCGATCTGATGACGGGTTTTTGAGATAATAATTCTTAAATGTGACGCATGGTTGAAACACGCTTAAAAACGGGCACATTTTGTGTTCCAACTGCGATAAAAAATATTAAAATATAAATTAAAAATTCAAAACCTACATGGACTAACGTAAAATAGAACGACGAAAATGATGATGTTATTGTATTTTATGTAGGTCTATTGGTTACTTCACAAACAACCTTCAAACTCGAGTGCACATAATACTTTGGTCGACAGTAGGTTATCGGCCCCTAATGGTCTGGGTGATAGCGAAAATGAGAATGAAATGGAAACCAGAACAGAAATTAAGTGAGAAGGAAAACTGAGATTGAAACAACTCACAAAATGTTCTTACAAAAGGGAATTTAGATTGAAAATACCCACAAAATGCAACTGAGAATCAAAATACTCGACAAAATGTAATTTAGATTCAAAATACCCACAAAATGCAACTGAGAATCAAAATACTTGCAAAATGCCCACCACACAAAATGCAATTTAGATTTTAAATTCTTGCGAAATGCGGTTTTGGTTGAAAATACTTACAAAATGCAATTGAAATTCAAAACACTCACTAAAATGCCCTGTTCTACATTGAAAGACTTCTTTTTTGACTCAGAGTCACCCATTTTCCGTATTGACTTACTATAATAATCGAAAGTTTCCGCCTTGTCAATAAAATATACCGTATTTGCTCGCGTATATCTCGCACCCCATATTTTTATTTGAAATTTGAGGGGGAAAAAAGTACTCGCATATATCTCGCATTCATTACTGACGCCATCATATAAATGACCGTAATAACCTTGAGGTAGAAACACATTCGATTTAGCGTGCCACAACAGTCGTCATTGTCCAAGAACTTACCCGAAGCGTTACTAACAGGAAGAGCGAGCAACAACGAGTTGATCCGAACTACGATACGAGCCGATACGGCGCAGCGTGAGTTTTAGCACGCTGTACATCGTTTGCCGCGTCTTCGGCCGTGGTTGGCTAAATTCACCGCCTTGAGACACGTTCGAATTAGCGATTAGCGCGCCACAACAGTTGCGCAAGTAGGCCCACTGTTACATCGCAAATTTTGTGTTTTTTCGGGAATACGGTCATTTCCCGCGTATATCTCGCACCGAAAATTTTCACACATATTTTCGGTCAAAAAGTGCGAGATATACGCGAGCAAATACGGTATTCAAAATTTCGTGATACAATCATTATGTCATACTCTAACATAGGTACATGTTTCGATGCCTATAAACATTGGCATCATCATCAGCCTTGTTAGCGTATTGGCAGCACTTAAAAATCACTTTGTAATAAAATGTTGACATAAACACACATTAAAATCACATATACACTGAAACATTTTAAAAGAATGCATTTTTGCGAAGTTCGCGTCTCAATTTCGGAACAAAAATTAAAAAAAAAAAAAGGTGGTCATTAGTCCGAGTAAATACGGTAATGTTAGTTACCGTAGGGTACTGCTGACGAGGGAAGTAGTTGCTCGGCCCAGGAAACTGCACGGGTCCGCCGTGACCTGTGCTATTGTTTGTCCAGACGGATCCTCCCGACAGTGCTGCCATGGAGAAGCGAGCAATGTTGGCCTCGTCCTGCAGCAGCCGTCTCTGTCTCTGATGCCGGGGTTGATGTGCTGGTGGGGGCACGATCCTCCGAACATGAGGAGGCCCTGCAGGGCCCCTTCCCTGCAATAGGAAGAAGCAAATTACTATTTACTAACCACTTTCCAACAATGAAAATTGATTGGGGTAAGTTGTATGATCTGGAATAAAGTACAGGCCACTCATTCGAGCCGAAGGACTTGAGAGAGAAGGTGTAAGGCAAGGCTGCAACCCATACATTTCAATCTACATTTAGAACAAGCAATGCAGGGAATTGAAAAAAAAAATCCCAAGTAAGAGTAAAGATTCAAGGAGAAATAACGGGCTTGGAGAAACAATGAAAAATAATAAATGTAAAACAAAAGTAATGGCAAGCAGCCAAAAGAAATCAGAAACTCCTATTGACTGAGTTGCCAGATTTCAAGAAGGGAAAAACATAACACAAGTCCCGAAACATTGTTTTTTTAATCATCATCATCATCGTCACCATCTTGCACAGTTTCCAGCCACTGCACAGTGGGTCAAAATCGAAATCTAGGAGGACAAAATTATTTATTTTCATAATTAAAAAATCAAAATTTATTACTTCTACAGCATTCTCATATGATTGCCGCTCACTATTCCGGGATATAAACGCATCTTAGTGTAAATCTGGCACCACTGTTCGAGCTGGAATCTAATCTTATCTCCTGCACTGAGCTTGCATTATCTCGCAGTCTGAATTGGAGGGTGAATGTAAGTGGCTGTAGTTTGGTTGTCTATGTGGTTAGAGTGATTCTTTAAGATGGAACATGCAGCTGAAGGCATGATCTTTACATTTGTAACGTGTTTGAGTTATTAATGGGCGTAATTGTTACGTAATTTTAGCTATATTTGCATTATATAATATTTAACTTTTATTTTTATAATTATATTTTCACTTAGATTTTTAGTATGTCGCGTCACTCTGCGTCACGTTCCGCTTAATGTTAAATTGTAGATTAAGTCTTGTAGTTTACGCCTGTTATAAGTTTTTTTGCATCTTCTTGCAACTTACTTAGTTATTTTACGTTTTAGGAGATGCTGCGCAACCAGTTCTCACACGTTTACAACTGTTTGAAGCACTGGGTTAGAAGATTGTGCCAAAAGTGGAACTTTGTGAGTTTGTTAAAAGTAAATTAGGGGTAGAAAATTGTTCTGAAGAAATAACTGAATACCTACAAGGAGATTTAAAGGATTTTGTTGATAATTTTACCAGGCGGTGGAAGCAGGTTCATAGAAATAAATCAAAATTCATTTCAAAATATTCTTATTGGTTAAAAGAGGAGATAACATTTTCGAAAATTGTGTATGATTCTAAATTAACAGAAAATTTAAATCATCCTACTCCATCCACATCGAAAGTCGGAAGGCCTAGGAAGCTTTTTCACGAAAGTAGTGAAAAATCAAAGAGACGAAAAATTCAACCGCTACTCTCTGCACATTCAGAACAAGAACTTATTCATGCCACACAAGTATCACTGCACATGTCTGGAAAACGAGATGCTGCAAAAATTGTTAAAGAAACTCTTAAGTCCCCACATAGAGCTACTAAAATTTAAAAAAATCCTATATATCACCAGCTGTAAAACCTGTACCACTTACCGGTGAAGAGGCTCTATCATTCCTTGTAGATAACAATTACAGCAAAAGCCAATATATGAATATGCGACTTGAATGCAAAAATAGGAACTGTAATATTTTCCCACCTTACCACATCATTAGAGAAACAAAACAGAAAAGCTATCCACCAAGTGAATCAATAACAATAACGGAAACATCAGCCACAATAACATTGCAATCACTGGTCGACCATACAATTGAGCGCCTTGCAGTAGTTCAAGAAGATGTTTTGAAGCAGTCTATCTCTAGCAATGATACAGTTCATATTATATTAAAATGGGGGTGTGATGGTTCAAGCGGACATAGTCAGTATAAGCAGAAATTCACAGATGATGACGGCAGTGACTCTGGTATTTTTGTAATTTCAGTTGTTCCATTACAAATGTATTCTTTAAATGTAGAAATCAACAATCAAAAGAAAATTCTATGGCAGAACCCACGACCTTCTTCGACACGATTTTGCAGACCTCTTAATTTATTGTTTGAAAAGGAGACTGTCAAATTGACTAGGCGAGAGGTTCAATTAGTTGAAACTGAAATAATGTCCCTCCAACCAAGTAAAATAGAACTTGGTGATCAATACATATATATTAACCAAATTCTATTGCTGACCATGGTGGATGGAAAAGTCTGCAATTCTATTACAGGTTCATCAGCACAGAGGTGTTATGTGTGTGGTGCTGGTCCCTGAGATATGAATAACACACTCCCAAGAACAGTTTGTCCTGAGGACAGCTATACATTTGGATTATCTACACTCCATTGTTGGATCCGATTTTTTGAACGCCTGCTACATATATCTTACAAAATAGAAATTAAGAAATGGCAAGCAAGAGGGGATGAAGATGAGGGAAAAATAGAAAACAGAAAGAAAGTAATACAAAATACATTTCGATCAGAAATGGGTCTGCATGTTGACAAACCAAGATCTGGAGGCGTCGGAAATTCGAAAGATGGCAACACTGCTCGCCGTTTTTTTGAGGATCCAGTCTTGTCATCCAAAATTACGGGTGTAAATGAAGAGCTAATCAGACGTTTTTCTACAATTTTGTGTGCTCTTTCTTGTCAGTTCCCTATAAACACACCCGCTTTCAAAACCTACACCCAGGATACAGCAAAATTGTATCTAAATCTATATCCATGGTATTATATGCCAGTCACTGTGCATAAAGTATTAATGCATGGTGCAGATATAATTGATTTATGTATTATACCTATCGGGCAATTGTCAGAAGAAGCCCAAGAATCACGTAACAAAGATCTGAGAAAATACAGATTTGGACATTCTAGGAAATTCTCACGAAAACATACAAATGAGGACATATTACATATGCTGCTGATATCTTCGGACCCCGTAATATCTCATAAAACCAAAATTCAACATAAAAAGAGAAGATCATTATCCAGTGAAGTATTACTACCCCTGAAAGAACCAGATGTACCGGCCCATCATGAACAGCATGAGATAGTGAGTGACGATGATGCTTCAGATGACACATGTGATGAGTCATCAAGGTCAGGGTCATCGAGTGATTAGTGATAGTGACTGAAGTGCTGTCTGCAATTATTCACAACTGCAGTCTTCCAAATTAAAGGTAAACTGAGTACAACCTATTGTAGTTTAGGCTCTATCCAACTCCTAGTCATAGACAATTTCTTGCACGTGTACACGTAGATGTAGCTTATAAAAGGTCTTAACTGATGTTTATTATGAAGTAAACGAATTATATACGTTGCTTTCACTCTAAATTCATGATTAAAACGTAAAAATAATTTTGTCCCCCTAGATTTTGATTTTGACCCACTGTGCACTGGCTGGGTCTGTTTGGAACACAAGCCTCTCCAACGTCTTCTGTCTTCCCACCATCTCTCAGCCTCCACCCTTGTCCAGTCTTCTTCTTCTTCCACCCCCTTCAGTCACCTATCTCTCGGTCTCTTTCCTTCCCACTTCGTCTCGTGTATCCTCCTGGGTATCCTCTTCTCCTCCATTCATTTTACATGTCCATACCTTCTCTATACCATCCTGTAATGGTTCCTCCTTCATTAATTCTCTGGTCCTCTCATTTCTTATTCTGTCCATCTTTGTAGCTCCAATACTGCTTCTCACTGGCCTGTATTTTGCTCTTCTCCCTTCCTTTCATAACCCAGGACACCGAGGCATACGTCAGGATAGGGACATAGTACGTTCTGAGGGACAACCTTGCTCCATAACATGCTTCTCACACTCCTCCGGAATGCTTCTGCCTGTCTCCCCCACTCATTTATTTCTCTATCGTTTCTTCCATTATCTTCCCAGATACTTGAAACTCTCCACTTTCTTCAGCTGTTCCCCACCAAATGTTATTCCCGTTGTGGTTCTTTCCTTCCTCCTTGTTGTGATCACCATCTCACTCTTATTTATGCTAAATTTCATCCCATATCCTTGTATTATTCCTTCCCACACGTCCAACTGTTCCTGTACCTCCTCCTCTTTGTTTCCCCAAATCATCAAATCATCTGCAAACACCATTGCTTTCATCTTTCCTTCCCCAATTACTTGTGCCACTCGGGTCATTATGTCATCCATCACCACAATGAAAAGTTACGGTGACAGTGCACTTCCTTGTTTCAGGCCGTTTCTCTGTTCCAACCAGTCTGATCTTTCTCCTCCCACTTTCACACAACTCAGGCTTCCCTTGTACATCTCCTTTACCCTCCTTATAGTCCATTTTTCTACTCCTCTATCCTCCAGGGACTTCCATACTTTGTTTCTGCATACACTGTCAAGGTTGTTAAATGTTGTAATAAATACAGTAAATAAACATTACATAATGAAACACACAAAATTAAAACTAGATAATTGCTGACACATCATATAGGCACATGACACCAGCAACTTACAAATGCTTTTCATTTTAACGACCCTTTGCAGGGATTTTTTATTTTTAAGTACCTTCTGATAAAATTCACTACAATTTTCATCATAATTGTAATATGTGAACAAAAGTAATGGAGATTCTGTTTCTATCATCTCTCCATTTGATATTCATGACAGAAACAACTCTCTCCGTAAAAGCATTAGAGGGGAAAATGCTGAGTATTAACTTCAGTAGGACTAAGATATTCCTTAATGTGTTTCCCCCTAATAAATATAGCCTATACCATGTACCCATCTATCTGACACAGACATAGAAATCATTTTCTCTTTCAAACTTGCACCTGTATCACCAGAAAACAAGCTAGATATTACAATCAATTCTGATGCGGGGCATTTGAAAATTGGTGCGAAATTGAATATATTATCCAATTAACCCCCCCCCCAAAAAAAAACGGAACGCGGAACAAAACAAGAAAAAACGGAATTGTTCCGGGTAATAAGGAACGTCTGCCAACCCTATTGACGTCAAGTTGGCAGGTGAAAACTAAAGTAATAGGAGACTTCTGCAAATCATCTTCATACACACTCCGTCGTCACTCTGGTCCAGTCCTCCACTCCCTTCGGCCATATATCCCTCGGTCTTCCCCTTTGTTGTTTCTTCTGCATCTGCATTTCGTGTGTCCTCTTCTCTTCCGTCCATACCATCTCAATCCTACCCTGCAAGGGCTCCTCTTTCACTATTTCCCTGTCTCTTCTTGTTACTCCTATCCTACTTCACTCTTCATTGTCCATGTTTCTGACGCATCTCTATTCCACACTAACCTCCTGATGCTTCTGCCTGTCTACCACGTTCGGTATCTCTTTGTCATTTCTCCCATTTTCCTTCACCACACTTTCCAAATATTTGAGGCTTTCCACCTCCAAATGTTATCTCACTCACTGGTCTTGTCGTTAACTGGAACTCACATTTACTAACGTTCAATTTCAGTCCATATTCTCCCAGCGTTTCTTCCCAGTTGCTCCTGAATTTCCCCCAGACCATTATATCATCTGCTATTTAGGAAGCAAAATAACCAGTGATGGGTGAAGCAAAGAGGATGTAAAAAGTAGGATGGCTCAGGTAAGCAAAGCATTTCTACAGAAAAGGAATCTGTTGACATCGAATATAGATTTAGGTATTAGGAAGTCATTTTTGGAAGCCTTTGTCAGGAGCGCGGTGCTCTATGGAAGTGAAACTTAGGACTCTTGGAGCAGCAAAAAAAGAAGAAAATAGGAGCAATTCAAATGTGGTGTTACAGGAGAATGATGTGGGTAGATAGCGTAACAAATGAAGAGGTATTACGATGAGAGGCAGAGGACAAATGTTTCTAGTGACTGCGAATTTTTTAAATATATTTGTTTGTAATATCCATTAAGTTCAGCAATCATATGAATATTGATTTCTGGTTCCTGGATATAACAAGTAATATGCTTCAATTAAAGATATTAAAAACAAACCAAAAACAACTCTCAAAAATGATTCAGATGACAAACAACATTAACACTGGCCGGAAGAAATAAAAAAAACGATCACTAACCTCGAGTGTTAAAATGTCAATTTCAAATTCCAATTATCTTACCATCAGCAGTTTAGTACCATAATTATTACCGATTGATTATTGAACCTTTCAGAGCATTGCACACATTTTCACAAAGTTTACATTAATTGACCACTATTTGTGACTTATGCTAAAATGTACACTTCATCTTTAGCAAAGAAATATGCACTTTTTAACCGAAAATGATGTCGCACACGAGCAGAAAAGATGCCATCATTGTACTCACCAAAAGTCATGGAGATGAAAGTTCAGTACTTCAGAACCCCAATTACAGCCGCTGCTTTCGATTATGGCTGCGAGGTTTTCCTGGTCAATACTATCCCATTTCTATCAAAGAGCCTTCTGGAAGTCAAGTAATGTCTCCGGTAATGGATAGCGACCTCAAATTCTTCCACCCAATATGTCCCAGACATGTTCAATTGGGTTCAAGTCGGGGCTACGAGCTGGCCAATGCTGTCCAAATACTGCAACGTGTGGTCGGGCATTGTCATGCATGATCAATGGAGCAAATGGCAAGATATGGTTGATGAGGATCTCGTTTATGTAACGGTCAGCGTTGAGCTAACTCTGTTCGAGTCTCCACAGAGATGTCCTAAACCATCAAAGGGTCTTGTATCGCCTCCAGACTCTTTGTCTACATCTGGAGATCTCGACTCATCAGAGAACAATATTTTACCCCACTCAGAATGCTCATAAGCAAATTGTAAACAGGCAATTCGGTGTTGTTGGGTAAGTTATGGCCCCCTAGCAAATTGCCGTGACGTCATGGAGACGTCGCCGAACTGTCCTCTTGCTGCAGTCGATTCCTTGCTTCAGATGCTATTAAGACCATGCTGACAATAAATCTGTCATCTCAAGGTGAAGTGTTCTATTTCCTACCAGATCCAGGACTTCTGATATAGCTTTGTGTCTCTGTGACAGCATTTTGGATGGTGCACCTATTGCAGCTGCGACCTTCATCGATCAGAGCAACATCTTCGGGTCTCAAACCCATAATTTCTGCTAAGGCCAAAAATAGCGGCAAATGTCATTAAGAACAAAACATTCGACAATTGACAATACCTGGGCGCGCGGGACACTGCATGATGTCACAAGAAACACTACTGTTAAGCATAAAAGGAACATAGAGACGAGAATACGGTCTCATTTACACAACAATGCATCCAGGAAAACATAACCTTACTTCCATGCTACAAACATTCCTTTCATATTTAAGAGGCAGCTTCGGTGGCATAGTTGATAACATGCCCAAGATCACAGGTTCAAACCCGGCCGAAGCCTTCGGATTTTTTAAGAGCGTTAAACTACCTCAGTATGCCTTCTTTTGGAGGGGAAAAAAAAAGCCGACGAGCCCATGTCATAGATTTATGGCATGTAAAAGAACCTTCCACTAACTACACTTGTGTGAAGCCAAAATTTGTAGGTTAGGTTTGATTAATGCTCTTAAGTTCCAACATTCATCATGTCCGTTGTAATGGCATCTAGTAGTGGCCAAGTATACAGCTAGGTGTAGCGAAAGTAGGAACTACTTGAAATTTTTGTCTGCAGTCCATCATCATCATAGTTTCTACGCTCCAGCAAGCCAGGTGCGGTTGTAAATGAGCCGTCCTGTCCATCCATAACTGTTGTTCTTATCTCTAGCTTCAAGGTCCTTATAAATTAGCTTCTCCAACACACTCTTGGTCTCTTCCCGGGGACACTCGAGGTATCCTCTTCATGTGACCATACCATCTCGAGTGTCTCCAGCAGGCTCCTTTCCAATCCCAGTTCTTGTCGGATATCCTCATTCCTTATTTTGTCCATTTTCGTCTTTTGAAGGCAAGAACGGAGGAACTTCATTTCCACTGCCTGGAGACGGCTGTTTGTTGGTCCAGTAAGGGTCGCTGCTTCCAGTCCATATGTTAGTATATCTTGGACAAACTAATCTTGGAAACTTGTGGAAATGTTTCGTCCCAAAGTAGCTGACGCACTGCCTGATAGAAATTGGAAGCTTTCTGTATTCTGTTGTTAATCTTTCGATGTATGGTATTTATTGTCCAAGGAAAGAATACTACCTAAATACTGGAATTTGTCTACAACATTTATCTCCTCATCTCCAAGTCTTAGATGGACCATTGAAGGATTTCTGCTCATCACCAAACCAACTGTCTTGGTTTTGCTGATTTTAAGAGCCATAGTCGCAAATTAATTCTGCCAAAGATCTAGTCTAGCTTGCACCTCCTCTTCTGACTCGCCCCACACCAAGTTACTTGATCCTTGCTTTTAAAACTTCATCCATTGTGATAATGAAGAGAAGCGGTGTTGGACTCCACTCCTTGTTTCGAACCAACCTGACTTCCCATCCTGGACCTGTACACAGCTCTTGGTTTTATCGTATAATCATTGTACCCGTGCTCTGATGTCCTTGGGCACTTTCTTACGTCTCAAACATTTTCATATATGCATGCGTGGTACATGGTCATAAGCTTTCTCTATGTCCAGAAAAACAGTTACAAGGGTTTTATTTTTCTCCCAATACTTTTCGTAGAGCATTCGGGTTGCAAAAATAAGGTCCACAGTTGATCTATGTGGTCTAAGTCCATGTTGTTCCTCTTCAAGCGTTGGTTCAACATATTTGCTTATCCTTCCCTCAAGGATGGACTCGTACAACAAAGTGACACCTCTGTAGTTTGTACATTTCTTCTTGTCACCCTTTTTCAATAATGGGATGAAGATTCCCTGCTTCCAATCATTGTATTTTCTTTCCATATTCTGTTGAGTACTCAACACTGAATCATCATTGCCAGGTGACTTGTTGTTCCTCATCTTAGATACTGCTGTCTCTACTTCCAACCATGTCGAACCATCTGCATTCAGGCTGTTAACATCACAAGGCCTGTCATCTGAAACATTTACATTTTCATTACAGTTCAGTCAAGTTTCAAAGTGCCTGTTGAACTAGTTTAGTATTTTAGTACTATTTCTCATCACCTCACCATCAGGAAGATATATTGATTGGATAGATTCAATTGCAGTTCTTCTGTTCTTAATGACACTGTACAATAGTTTCTTACTCCCCTCCTGTGTTATTTAGGCAGCCAGATCTTCCTTACATTTCTGCTTTTCGGCAACAACTAGCTGTTTCGCATGTAGTTTTTTCTGTCTGTAAGCTTCTCTTCTGATACACGTGGATCTGACTGCGTTCTTGCTCTTCTTGCCTTCTTAATATCATCATTCCACCATTTAGTTTCTTTAGAGTTTCTTAATTTGCTCTGTCGTCCACATACTTGAATTAAAAACATAACACACACTAATACAGCCATCACAATTAACACCGGTTATCAGACAGATTCTACACACACCCAAAGTACACGGGGCTACATGACCGCATTGTCGCAGCCCCTAAACTGAGGAACCAACCACCAACCATCATATTTATTTATTTACATATGTTACGCCCTCATTGGAGCACTTAACCAAAACAAGTATATACATGTCTCAAAAACAATATTAAGGATTCAGCTTCTTATTTTTCTTCTTTTCCCAAAACATTTTCATTCTAGTCAACCTTGCCGCTCTATCTGCATCGCTGATGGTGTAAGTTTTGCGGGTAAAGGTTTTTAAGGGAAGTCGGATGTTCTTGTTTTTCAAGATATTCTTCTCATCTTTGTTAGCAATTTGGGACATTGTCAAGCCGAGTTCATCCAGATCATTTTGAATTTCCATAAACCAAGAGTTCTTTGTTTTACTTTTGAAAAAATAATTAAATAATACTTTTAATTGTCTGGTATCCGGCAGGCGTGAGATATGACAAAAAAAAAGCAATTCGCCTTTTTCACATAGTATCGACTATTGACTCAGTTTCTTTATAAACCACTTCATTTGGTAATAGACGCCATTGACTATCCACCTGATGTTTTTTATTAATTATAGTCCTGAGAATTCTTCTATCAATCTTCTGTAATGTGTCAGTAACTGATCGAGTGTTTAACTTGAAAAGTGTTTCACAAGCATATATTGCTTCCGGTTTAATAACCGATTCGTAATGTCGTAATTTGGCATTTATGGAGAGTGATTTTTTTTTGTAATTAGATCAACTAATATATTGCGCTTGTCTTAACTTTGTCGATCTATTTTCGATTGACGCTTTCTCATTCAAATTCCATGTTATAATCTCCCCTAAATATTTAAATTTATGTACAACTTTAATTTCTTTATTGTTAATCGCTTTGAAAACACAAAACACCACCCATCATTTAATTTACAGCTCAAATAACGTTAATAAAAACCATAATTTCAACAAATCTGGCATTTACAAATTGGAATGCAATACTCTTTTGCAATGTTCCAAATTTGTTTGTCAATGCAACACTTGTCAAGCACACGAATGAATGTCACCATAATTTCACCTCTACCGAAAGGTCAACTTATGAACATTCTTCAGAAATTAGAAATTTCTTTAAATAATAACTTAGCTAATAACATTCAAGAAGCCAGAAATCAAATAATAAGGGTACAAAATATAGCACAAAAAATTGGACTTCAGATATCATTTGAAAAGACAGAGATAATGGTAGCAAATCCACTTGTAATCAATCACATAACAGTAAATAACAACAAAGTTAAAATAGTGAAGCAATTTAAATACTTAGGAGAAATTATAACTTACAACTTAGATGAGAAACCTGCATCGCAAGAACGAACTAATAAAATGAGAAAAGACCAAAAATTAATATGGTCTACATATAAAAGAAAATGTCTATCAATCGCAACAAAATTAAAACATTACAAGACGGTGGTTCAACCAGAGGTGACCTATGGAAGTGAAACTCTTTTTAAAGTTACGCAGAAAAACAGAAAATGAAAATCCACAACCTGCTTCCAGTCTCCGACCGGGTCAGGAATGGAATGAATGAAGCCCCCATCTAGCGGCGAGGATATGAACTGTGCCGGCTGCAGAGGCCTGACGCACTCCTCTGGGGCAATGATTAAATGAATGACAGATGAAATTAAATGATAGTGGAGAGTGTTGCTGGAATGAAATGTTGACAGGGAAAACCGGAGTACCCGGAGAAAAACCTGTCTGCCTCCGTTTTGTCCAGCACAGATCTCACATGGAGTGACCGGGATTTGAACCACGGACTCAGTGGTGAGAGGCCGGCGTGCTGCCGCCTAAGCCACGGAGGCTTACTCAGAAAAACAGAATCGACAAAATTCTAAAAGTAGAAAGAAGAATAGCTAGAACATGCATAAATAAAAAAATAAAAAAACAGAAAGATGGACAGTGGCGGATAGTACCAAATGAACTGGAGCCCATCACTGATACTATTCGGAAGAAACAGATTTCTTTTTTTTGGTCACATCATGAGGACACCAGAAACCAGGTTATCTAGAAAAATTGTAGTGTTGTTGTTGTTTGAGTCTTCAGTCTTTTGACTGGTTTGATGCAGATCTCCATGCCTCCCTGTCCTGAGCTAATCGTTTCATCTCTGCATAGCTATCACTCCCTACATCCGAGGCAATCTGTTTAACATATTCTAACCTTGGTCTACCCCTACAGTTCTTGTCCTCGACCCTTCCTTCCATAACTAAGCTTGCTATTCCTGGGTGTCTTAGTATGTGTCCTACCAACCTATCTCTTCTCTTTATTAGCAGTCGCCAGAAACATCTCTCCTCTCCCACTCGTCTTAATACCTCTTTGTTTGTAACCCTATCTACACAACTTATCTTCATCATTCTCCTGTAACACCACATTTCAAATGCTTCAATTCTCCTCTTTTCTGCTGCACTAATAGTCCAAGTTTCACTTCCATAGAGCGCCACGCTCCAGACAAAGTCTTTCAAAAATGACTTCCTAATACCTAAATCTATATTCGATGTCAGCAGATTCCTTTTTTGTAGAAATGCTTTCTTTACCTGAGCCAACCTACTTTTTATATCCTCTTTGCTTCGTCCATCACTGGTTATTCTGCTTCCTAAGTAACAGAAGTCTCCTACTTCCTTCAGCTTTTCACCTGCCAATTTGATCTCCATAGAGGTTTCTGATTTATTTCGGCTGCATTCCAGTATTTTTGTTTTACATTTATTAATTTACATCATGAATTCTTTCCTTAAGACGGAGTCCATACCATTCAAAAACTCATTCAAATCCTCAGGCTTGTCGGCCAAGATGACGATGTCATCAGCAAATCGCAGAGTTGAAATTATTTCTCCATGAATCTTCACTCCCACTTTAAATTTTTCTCTAATTTCCTTCATTGCTTGTTCAATGTAAAGATTGAAAAGTATGGGTGATAAGTTGCAGCCTTGCCTTACACCTTTCTGAATACCAGCTTCTCTCTCATGTCCTTCAACTCGAATGACTGCTGTCTGGTTTCTGTATAGATTGTATACCACCCTCCTATCCCTGTACTTTATTCCAATCGATTTCAAAATGTCAAACAATTTAGTCCAATCAACGTTATCAAAAGCCTTTTCTAAGTCTACAAAAGCCATGAACATTCTCTTATCTTTCCTTATTCTACCTTCCAAAATCAGCCTAAGACTTAGTACAGCTTCCCTTGTTCCTACATTTCTCCTGAAACCAAACTGGTCTTCACCCAACTCCCTTTCTATCTGGCTTTCAATCCTCTTGTAAATTATTCTAGACAGGATCTTTGAAGCATGAGTAATCAAGCTGATTGTACGGTAATCTTCATATCTGTCAGCTCCCACTTTCTTTGGTATAGGGATGATAACATTCTTCTTGAAATCAGGGGGTACCTCACCTGTCTCATAAATCCTACACACCAAGTGAAATAACCTGATCAGACCTTCATCTCCTATGCAGCGTAGCAACTCAATCGGTATATCATCTATGCCTGGTGCTTTGTTCCTGCTCAAGTCTTCCAAAGCTTTATCAAATTCTGATCTCAATATTAAATCTCCTTTCGCATCCACATCAATTTCCTCCTCCCTTTCCATTACATGATTCTCAATCTCCTTTTCCCTATACAAACTCTCTATGTAAGCTTTCCATCTCTCAACCTTTTCTTCCCTATCTGTTAGAGGCTTTCCATTTGTGTCCTTAATATTACAGCACTTAGTCTTCTTTTCCCCAAAAGTATTCTTAATCCTTCGATAAGCTGTGTCTACCTTTCCTAATTTCAGACAATTTTCTATACCTGTACATTTCTCTTTCAACCATTCTTCTTTCGCTTCCTTGCACTTCTTGTTAACCTCATTTCTCAGACGTCTGTATTCTGCTTTCCCCTTTTCATTTCTTACATTCTTGTGTTTCCGCCTTTCATCCATCAATTCTAGTATATCCGGGGTGATCCACAGTTTTCTACCTATTCTTTCTTTCCTACCAATGTGTTCTTCAGTGGATTTTGTTATTTCATTCTTCAAAATTGCCCATTTGTCTGCAATTGAAGTTTGTTTAGGGTTTTTCATTAGTCCTTCCTTTATACTCTTCTTGAATCTTTCGTTTACATCCTTCTCTTTCAGTCTGTCTATTGCCCACCTTTTTGGTTTTTGACTTTTCTTCAGTTTCTTCAACTTTAATCTGCATTTCATTACAACCAGATTGTGGTCAGAGTTTATGTCAGCACCAGGATATGTTTTACAATCCAAAATCTGGTTTCGAAACCTCTGCTTGACCATAATGAAGTCGATTTGGTAACGCCCTGTATCTCCTGGTCTCATCCATGTGTATATTCTTCTATTGTGGTTATTGAATAAGGTGTTAGCTATGACCAACTCATGCTCGGTGCAGAATTCCATCAGCCTGCTTCCTCGATCATTCCTTTCACCTAATCCGAAATCACCTACTATCTTCCCTTCTCTCCCTTTTCCTAACACAGCATTCCAATCTCCCATTACTATAACATTTTCATCACCCTTGATATACCTCAGAATTTCGTCTATTTCTTCATAGACCTTTTCAACATCCTCATCATCAGCTTGACTGGTAGGCATATAGACTTGTACCACTGTGGTGCACGTAGGTTTAGTATTGATTTTTGCTACAATAATCCGTTCACTATATTGCTCATAATATTCCACCCGCTGTCCAAGTTTCCTACTCAATATGAGGCCAACCCCTGCGTGGCCATTGTTTGATTTAGTGCTAATGACCCTATAGTCCCCTGACCAAAAGTCCTGTTCTTCCTGCCAGCGCATTTCACTAATCCCAACCAAATCCAACCTCAACCTATCCATTTCCCTTTCTAAGTTTTCTAACCTTCCACTTCCTAGCAGACTTCTAACATTCCACGCTCCGATCCCTAGAATGTCAGATTTCCTCTTTGTCACTTCTGTGATGTAGTCCCCACCCGGAGATCCGAACGGGGGACTAGTTTACCTCCGGATTGAAATTTTACAAGGGAGGAAGCCATCATCACATGTAATTATGCATAGAGAGGTGCATATCCTCGGGAATAGCATACGGCTGTAGTTTCCCGTTGCTTTCAGCCGTGCAACAGGACACAGTGTAGCCATTATTTGGCTTATATTATCAATATCTTAACAGTCTATAAGACTAGTAAAGAATTGATTTATTCTGAAAGGCTGCTACTCCCTTTCAGAATAAGTAAAGAGCAATTCTACTAACAAAAATACTAACCTTCTACCGTATTAACAATTAAATACCAAAACTCTATTAACAAAAACTTAAGTTCCACCAACAACAAATACTACCACTAAAACAGTCTGTCACCAGGCACACTCACATGCACCCTAACACATCACAGTCTACTGAAACAATGAACTATAACTAATAAACAATGCAACTGCTACCAGACACACTCACATACCTCAGTCTAATTGAACAATGACATATATCTAATAGACAAACTAACTACCTACTTACAACTAAAACTAACTACATACTTCCTGTACTGTTATTTTAATTGACAATATTTACAAAATGCAATTTAGATAGAAAATTTAGATTCAAAATAGTCACAAAATGCAATTGAGAATAAAAATAAGATGTGGTGGGGCTACATACACCCTGCCACCTTAAGGGCCTTGAGCACAAGGCAGGAGGGAAAAGTAAAAGAACAAGAAGGCTGACCCCACGCAGAAGGAGGGTATCAGAAAAGATGAGACAAGGGCCAATGAAGGCGGGAAAGGAAGAGACTCCCTAGGCCTCGGATACCCTAATACCGTCGGGGTCGGAAGAGAACAAGAGTTGACCAAGTGAGGTCAACAGGAAAGAAGACGGAGAGGAGCCCGGCACAAGTAAGTGGAAGCAATGCCGGACTCAGCTGGGGGCCGGTGGTCGCCAACCCACGTCCCACTAGATGTGAGCCCCTGTTTTTTTCCCCCCTTTCATTTCGTGTCCCGGTAATATCAAGTAATTTAATGTAGTACAGTAGGTATATAAAGCATAATGTTTTTCAAGTAATTCAGTTATTCATATAATCATATAATTTATTGTATACATTTTTTTTTAAATATCATGAAAGGAAACACATTCAATTATTACAGAAATAATCGTTAAACTAGTCCTACAGTCATGATGTTTTGAAGACCTGTAATGTTAATTTAATATGATTTTTGAAATTGCTTTTTATTTACAGTAACAATCTCTCAATATTAGGTGTAATTAGATGCCTGTACAGCGCAAGACAAGCTGTAACCTAAATCGAGTGTACCAACCTCACGAAGAAAAAAAATAATGTATCGACAATTATTTAGAACTGAAAGGGTAAGGCGCAGTGTGTTGCAAGAAAAGGAAATTAACTGTACTTGAAAATTGGCTTCTATGAGTCAGTCTCACGGCCTGATAGTGATAAATAGGTTCGCATCCGATCTTGAGCTATCGATGGGCCAAGCAAAACGTCTTTTCAGGCCTAGGGTTGGCCATCCCTGGACCACGCCAAGGTTTCTTCATAGATCAGCAAGACTCACACATCTTCCCTCCTCATCAGGTACGAGTGAACCTTGCATACAAGTCCCTCGGAACAAATTGGCCCGTGAGCGAGAAAGTGAAGCTGGCCACCGGGCCTATCTAAAGTTCAATGACAGCTTGCAATGTGGAAGAGGGTTGGGAAGGGGCGAGAGGGGGCAAAGGAAGAAGGGCTGCTTCTTGTGACAGATTTATAACAGAGAGGTAAGGTCAGTCAATTGTTCCCAACGTGCTACTTACTTACCAGTCACATAAAAGTGATGGTGATAGTGAAATGTCTGGTATCGAACCATTAGATGATTGATGACTACCCGGTGATTGATTTTGAAGTGAAGATTTAAAATGAATTTCCATTTGCTTGGTTAATTAATTATAATTATTAATAATGGTTGATTGAGGGAAGCCTCCGTGGCTTAGGCGGCAGCACGCCGGCCTCTCACCGCTGGGTCCGTGGTTCAAATCCCGGTCACTCCATGTGAGATCTGTGCTGGACAAAACGGAGGCAGACAGGTTTTTCTCCGGGTACTCCGGTTTTCCCTGTCAAAATTTCATTCCAGCAACACTCTCCACTATCATTTCATTTCATCTGTCATTCATTTAATCATTGCCCCAGAGGAGTGCGTCAGGCCTCGGCAGCCGGCACAGTTCATATCCTCGCCGCTAGATGGGGGCTTCATTCATTCCATTCCTGACCCGGTCGGAGACTGGAAGCAGGCTGTGGATTTTCAATAATGGTTGATTGAGGAGTGCATCAGGCCTCGGCAGCCGGCACAGTTCATATCCTCGCCGCTAGATAGGGGCTTCATTCATTCCATTCCTGACCCGGTCGGAGACTGGAAGCAGGCTGTGGATTTTCATTTTCATGTCATTAATAATGGTTGATTATGATTATTAATAGTACAGTGCTGAACTATAAAGTCATAATATTTTCGTTACTACACTGACCGGCAAAAAAAGTGGAACACTTTAATTTTTTATGTAATTTCTTAATTTATTCCACTAAAATGTATCGGTTTTCCAATATTTGCATTAATCATGTAAATTTAGATGGTTGGCAACAGAAAATACCGAATCATGTTTTACAACACGCTTTAACTCACAAATTTCGTTACATTTTGCAAATCTTACAATTTTCTATTTTTTAGTAATGCTCTTTTGGGCTGGTGTTTATCAAACGTATTGCCAAACAAAACAGTATTAATGTTTGCACTGCACTGCAAGAGAACACTGGTCACTAAAAACGGGTGTTTCCACCTTTAGCGTCTATGACAGCTTGTAAACGCTCAGGCATACTGTTCACAACTCGTCGAATGGCATCTGCCGGGATGCGATCCCATTCCTCCAGCAGCGATGTTCTCAGTTGTGCCAAGGTGGTGTGGTCATGCTGTCTGACGTTCCTTCCAAGCATATCCCATACATGTTCGATGGGGTTCAAGTCAGGACTACGAGCTGGCCAGTCCAGGGTTTGAATCTCCACTTCCTGCAGATATTGTACAACACAGCGAGCAGTATGAGGGCGGGCATTATCCTGCATCAGCATGAAATTCTGACCAATGAAAGGCGCAAAGGGCATCACATGGTTCATCAGGATCTCTTCGATGTACCTTTGGGAATTGAGCGTCCCGTGATCGATGCACACCAACTCAGTGCGGGCCATAACGTTGATGCCACCCCACACCATAACCGAGCCACCTCCAAATGGAGTCCTGGAGGAGAAAGCAACAGGGCTGTATCTCTCCCCGCGCCTTCTCCACACTCTTTCTCTTCCATCAGGAGATCTAAGGTTAAAGCGACTCTCGTCAGTGAAGAGAACAGAGGCCCACTGCTCGTGGGTCCATCCCAGATGTTGCCCTGCGAAGCGAAGACGCGCCTCTCTGTGATGCCGTTCGAGTGCGGGTCCACGTGCAGGTCTCCTGGATGAAAGATGAGCTTCTTCAAACCTTCTTCTTACTGTTCGCTCACTCACTCTCACATTTCTGACATTTTCCAGTTGATTTCGTGCCTGAACTGCTGTGGTATGCCGATCACGCAGAACTTAGAGGGTGAGAAATCTGTCATCCCTGGCACTTGTGCTTCTTCTATGGCCTGACCCTCGTCTCCTGTCGTATGTTCGGAGCTCTCTGTAACGTTGCACTGCACGATGTATGCTACCGAGAGATGATCCAATGACCTCAGCAACATAACGGAAGCTGCGGCCATCCTCCACCAATGCAACTGCCTGTGCAGCTTCTTCACGGCTTTAGTGTGAACTGCAAATGGATAACTTGCTAAAATGTGTGACAATGGTTCACACGTGTTCAACAAGTGCCAGTTGTTATCCCTAGAACAACAATAAGCGAGCGGCAACACTCATAAACCTTAAACGCTTCCAGTCCGCTTCCCGCCATAAAACCATTAAGATAGGCTCATCGAGGATTGGGGGTAATTGGTGGTAATAAACCACCCTAAGAAATGTCATATTATCAATTTCTATTCACGGATGTTTCAGATGTTTGTTCTAATGCATGAAAAGCTTTTAAAATGTGATTAAATCTTTTTCAAGGCTAGATTTATACTATTTATATTACTTTTTTTAACTGTTCCACTTTTTTTGCCAGTCAGTGTATATTATTCCATTACACGTATTAGTGTCATTTAATTATTCCAATAACCTCTAATACAGTTTGTAACTAGTGAAATAAATAATGGTTGTTATCGTGTGAGTGAGTGAGTGAGTGACAGTTAATGCGGGAACAGAGTGTACTTCTGATAACTGACGGGTAACGCAGCGGACACCACCCAGCAGGCTGAGAAAAGCAGACTCTCTCTCTTCAGCTTCCTACTAGATTTTCACAAGGGTCAATTATTTCTGAGGCAGTTATAACGTATTCTCTATCTACATTATAGTAACAGAAGGAGCTCCGCTACACACAAGTAGTTCCTTTTATCGCTCCCAGTTTACTGGGTCTTGGATCAGCTTTTATTTGAGAAGTCAGAGACGTTTCCTCATTTGGGAGTTCGTGAAATTTTGAACCGGAAATTAATGTACGTGAAATTTTGAACCGGAAGTTAATGTACGTACAACTTTGGAATATGAAACAACAAGTAGGATGGATTAAGGAAATTAGAGAAGATATGAAAGAATTCGAAATAACCTTGGATGACTTGCAAAACAAAACAAAATATTAAAAAAACTGAGAGATATAAAAATAAGATTTCAGGCTAATATAGACAAACGTAATACAGTAAAAAGGGTATTTACAGATGAGGAACACCTGAGAAGATCAGAGCGAATGAAAAGCTACTGGGCGACTCGGAAAGGGAACTTACTGAAGAAGAGGACCAAGAAATGATTAACGGAAGAGGTCCAACGAGGCCGTAAAAGAAGAAGAAGAAGAAGAATGAAAAAAAAAACTCCTTTATTTAGCTTTGTCCTAATTACATAGCAAATAGAAGCCTCCGTGGCTTAGGCGGCAGCACGCCGGCCTCTCACCGCTGGGTCCGTGGTTCAAATCCCGGTCACTCCATGTGAGATCTGTGCTGGACAAAACAGAGGCAGACAGGTTTTTCTCCGGGTACTCCGGTTTTCCCTGTCAAAATTACATTCCAGCAACACTCTCCACTATCATTTCATTTCATCTGTCATTCATTTAATCATTGCCCCAGAGGAGTGCATCAGGCCTCGGCAGCCGGCACAGTGCATATCCTCGCCGCTAGATGGGGGCTTCATTCATTCCATTCCTGACCCAGTCGGAGACTGGAAGCAGGCTGTGGATTTTCATT
Source organism: Meconema thalassinum (assembly GCA_946902985.2). NCBI lineage: Eukaryota > Metazoa > Arthropoda > Insecta > Orthoptera > Tettigoniidae > Meconema > Meconema thalassinum. Next base: position 4,683,106 of record OX336390.1, read on the forward strand.
CACATAGCAAATAAAGACTAGAATTGGATAAGGTTATGTAAAGTTAGCTGGTTATTGGAACTGTTGTGAATGACAGGTTCAGTTAAACTCGTGTTTACCAAATATATTTAAAAAAAAAAAATCTGTTCCATTTGTTTCCTTTCCACTCCTCAACAATTTAGAAAATGCAGTCAATAATAATTAACAGATTTTCAACTGTTCAGACAACACTGGCTCAGACTGATAATACCACACATACCTGAGTGGCCTTAATGCCTCGGAGCTCGATGACTCGTCGCATCAAGAACTCGGCTTTACTCTGCAAATCACGACCAGAAAGGGTGGGGAACTGCAACAAACAGAGATCACTGGCTTAAAACTGTTGAACAAAAAATGAATCAATTTATGAGATTTTACAATAAGTTTCTATAGAAACCTTGGTATAGCAGCATCGTCGGGCAAAGTTCAGCAGTAGCTAGGCAGTGCTGCCAATAGAATAACTCACCAACTGTTGTGTCAACTGTTTCAGTTGGATAGTTGTTGTTGTTGTGAACATCTTATGATTTCATATTCAGATTGAACTGTTTTCATTCATTGAATAATCTGCTTTGGTTTGCACACGTGAATTTAAGGACGGTTTCCATCTTATTAGCCCAAGAAGTGCCAGGATCACTTTTTGAGATCCTTAGTAAAAGTGTGTTTTCTTGACTGTTATGCCATCTGTTGGTGAAACATTGGTACTACATCAACTTGAAAGTCTATAGTTCGTGCATTTCACCACAATTGTCGCTTTTGGTATTATTTGTTGGAGTTTTATGTCTACAAAAATCTAGTATCTAGTACTGGTCGTGTGACTGTAATAAACAAACATGGCAGCGCGGAAGTCTAAAACATTGCTAACTGATCTGGATATTTTACAAGCTTTTCATGAGGGCAGTGACTTTAGTGACTTTGAAAATGGTGAAATTGACAGTGAAAATTATTCTCATGACAATGAAAATGCAGATGAGGCTGGAGGAAGTTCGGAAAATTTGCCAGATGATGATACACCATTGCAGACCAGACTTGATTATGCACAAGTACCGTATATACCCGAATGTAAGACGAGGTTTTTTCCCCACTTTTTGTGTTATAAAAATTTGGGGTATAACAAAAAAAAATTTTTTTTCTTAATTGTTATTATTATTATTTGCAAAGTAGTATGTGGTGTTGGCGTCTTGTAACACGCAACAAATCAATGTGTTAATGAAGATTAAAATATAGTTTGTTATGTTTAATTACCATGCATATACGAATAGCGTACATTTTGAGGTTAGGATTTTAAGCGGATAAATTATATGTTCGAAAGCATATGGAAATATGTTTTAAAACCATCTTTACAAGAACAACCAGTCAGTTTTACGAGCAGTAATTGAGTGATCAATGTATCTTAATTTAATAACGTCTCCCATTCTTGAACAAAGAAATTATAGAGTATGTCTTGGAAAAGCGGGCAGAGGAAACTCCGATAACATGAGACGTTATAAAAATGAAAGCACGACCTTAAGGGCATATATTGTGCAAGTTATGAGTTAGCGAGTATTTTTTTGAAAAAATCTGTAAGAGGCAGTTGATAACTAGGCCTCGTCTTACATTCGGGTATATACGGTAAGTAGGCAAGTAGGTAAGTGACAAAAAGGGTTCTAAGAGTGCTGATTATGTACTTATTTTCTTGAAATCTTCAGTGTTATTTTAGTATTGTATGAGGAACATTTTGTATATTTCAGTTTTGTTTGTAATGATGACATTTTTTTTTTTTTTTTGCAATTTCACTTTGAGTTTTTGTGATAACAAAAATTAAAACCATCAAAAAGTTTGCTTTCTATAAAGGACCTTTAGTTCTTATATTTTTATTCTTTATATGTCTTTTTATCATGAAACAATTCTTTCTGATCAAAATGGTGCTTATATTGTTGATTTCTGATAATATTGACCGATTTTATGAAATATTTTCTAAACCAGTACAATTTCAGCATTAACGCCTGGCACTACGGAATATAGCATTGGCACTTGTAGGATTAAATGTATGTGTAGAATTAAGAGGAGATAGGCTACTCTGACACTTGTTTTAACGAACATCACATCTTCAAACCATTTATAGACTATCGTACTAGAAATGATGTACAATACAATACTCCTTGTTTCTCTATTCTGGAACGTTTTTGCCAAAATTGTTACTCATTTAGCACCACCCAGGGGACACGTACAGCTTAAGGTATGCTGCGGACGTGGGTAACTGAAATAAATTTTTTGTATGATAAAAACCCTTCAAAGACTCCACAAACAGATCTCATTTCAGTGGATCCCTTCTCATGTTGGAATAGCAGGAAATGAAGAGGCAGACAGATTAGCAAAAAAAGGTACCACACTACAACAACCTGTCAGTCAGACTGATTTCATGTCAGCAAAAAGGATCTTGAAAAATACTATCAAAAACAGGTATGAAGAAATTGCAAAGAAAACAGCAGAAACCAAATTATGGAAAGACATTGATGCTAAATGGGATCAATATAAATTAACACCAAGAAGAGAAGCTGTAGCCTTCTTCAGACTTAACACTGGCCACGACTGCCTTTCAGCTCATCTGAAACGAATCAACATCCTGAGATCTGAAGAATGCACACTTTGTCACGAACCTGGAAGTAAAATGGATAAGGGACACCTGCTACATTGCAACACACTTGATGTGACTGCTAGAACTTCTGGAAACCTCACACAACTCTATTGGAACGCAAGAAAGCTGATGGATTGGAATCCGGGCTAGCCATAGGAAACAACAACAACAACAACAATACTCCTTGTTGCTGCATATCGTTAGTCTAAAAGTGGTACCTCGTAAGTTAAGTTTGGGTAAATTCAGAATTGTTTACTTATTCATTTACATATTTCACACCCACATTGGAACAGTTAAATCAATACATTTGTGTAAATTTCTTCTTTTTCTCCTCCCAAAACTTTCTCATCCTCTCCGACCTGGAAGCCCTTTGTGTATATTGTTTCCGTTCAACTGTTTTTAGTTTGAGACTTGTGCTTTTGCTCTTCAAAATCCTCTTCTCTATCTTGATTTGTTGCCAAGTTATACCCAATTCTTCCAAATCATCCTGAACTTCTTTGAACCAATTATTATTGATTTTATTTTTCAAAAAGTAATCAAATAGTTGTTTCAATATCCAGGTTTCTGGCAGTCTTCATATGTGACGCATTGTAGTTATTATTGATTCACATTCACGATAGACGATGTTGTTAGGCAACAATCTCCACTGTCCATCAACTTGGTGTTTTTTTTGTTAAGAATTGTTCTAATAATTCTTCTGTCAGATTTCTGTAATTTGTATGTTGTAGATTTTACATTCAATTTGAATAAAGTTTCACTAGCATAAGTTGCCTCTGGTTTAACTATGGAATTATAGTGTTTCAGTTTAGCGTTTATCGAAAGAGATTTCTTTTTATAGGTTGGCCAGGTAAGTCTTTGTGCTTGTTTAAATTTAATTGTTCTGTGTTCAATTTCTTCTTTTCCATTTGTGTTCCATGTTATTATTTTCCCAAGATATTTGAATTTCTGAACAATTTTAATCTCTTTATTATTGTTCAGTTGAACGACTTCAATAGTTGGCATCATTTCTGTTTTTTCAAATGAAATTTGTAATAACATTTTTTGGCTATAATTTCTAGTTGTTCAATTTGAAATTTAGCCTCTTCTATTGTATTTGCAAGTAGTGCTAAAACGTCCGCAAAAGCAAGACAGCCGAGTTTAATATTTCTACCGATCTTGATAGTTGGTTGACATTTCTTGTTCCATTCACGCATAACCTTCTCCAATGCACAATTAAACAACAATGGTGAAAGTCCGTCTCCTTGTCGGAGTCCAGTTCTTATAGTGAACGAGTCTGATAATTCACCTCTAAATCTAACTTTTGCCTTCGTATTTTTGAAAATCATACTAATGAGGTTAACGAGTTTTTATTAAAATTTGTGTCAAAAAAAGCTTTACCCTCCTAGAGTAACCTCGTATGTCAAAAAATACAGGGCGAGGCAATGAAACGGCACGATTTTGAAAACCCACAAATAATTTATTTGAAAAAAAAAAAGATAATTGTTTAACATAAATCTTAAGTACTTGAGTGGAAATTAATGTTTAACCATAAAAACATTTTTATTTTTTGAATACAGTGCCACTAAGATGGCGTCCTTGGTTTTGCAGGCATAGTCTGAGATGAAATCCACCCATGACGTTTTGTAGCATCTGCAACGGAATGTTGTTAATTTCCTGCCGAATTCGCTCCTTCAGGTCTGCTTTTGTTCTTGGTAGATTTTCCTGGAAGACTTTGGACTTAGATAGCCCCAAAGAAAGAAATCTGGAGCTGTCAAGTCTGGTGAACGGGCAGGCCAAGGGATATCACCATTCTTGCTGATAAGGCGTCCAGGAAATGCGAGTTTCAGTAAATCCATAGAAACATTAGCAGTACGGCTTGTTGCACCATCTTCAAAGTTATTCACCTAAAGGAGGATAGCTCTCTCTGACGGCACGGGAGCGCGTGGCGGCAGATTAAACTCACGACGGAAAGCGCGCTGAGCACAAACCACACTAACCGCGTTTTTGTAATATGCCTTTACAGCAAACGCACGTTGCACACCCGTCCAACGCTCCATGGCATCTGAAAGTTCCACTTGCCTAAACGCTCAAGGCCATATCCCCTACTTCCGTAATCCCCCACCCCGCCCGTCAGCTGGAGTTGAAATCGTGCCGATTCATTGCCTCACCCTGTACATATCCGAGGGAAATTTATTGTTGTTTATTTTTGCCACCAATTTTAATACTCAATTCTCAATCTGGCTAAAACTTTACTTACGACGTACCACTTTTAGACTAACGATATGGTAATACAAATTGCATAAATCGTAATTTTACGTGGATTCTGTTACAATGAGTCGTATTGGTTTGATAAATATTGTTTAAATCAATAATCTGATAACAAAACTGAGCCATGAACCCGAGACAGTCCGCGAAGCTACCGTGAAGAAGCACAAGACGGCAACTTATTTTCATATAAAAATAATGTTATGACAGTAAGATTTTCAGCTCAATTAATATTTAGTTGTTTTCGATAGCATTCCATCTGAACACTTGGGAAGTAAAGATAATGCTAGTACGGTAGTTTATGGAGAGTTCCCTTGATAACTGCATTACCTCAATGCGCAATAGCTATTGTGCAGAAACATAACACCGGGATTGCCGATTAGTTTCAATGCTTCATATTCAAGAATAATCTATATATGTAAAACACTCAGGTGATTTTTGTTACTGCGAGATTGAGAAAACGTCTTAACCTATTGACTTTGTAATGCATTCTAACGAAAGTTCTTGGCACGTAGATTTGCAGAGTGTCTTTGAAAGGAAAATATTTGTTAGGGTATATTTTTAAATTATTAAAGAAAAATGTAATATTTGTCGCTCTATTCTACCAGAGAAATGGCGGATCCCGCCGCGTCTTACTGTGATCTTTGTTTATCAGAATTAAAAAGGGGGAAATATTGTTGTGGTTCTATGGCTCAAACTTTTAAAGTATATGTGGAGGCAAATCACTTAATGGACAGAGAGCTATAATCCTTCGACTTGACTTAACATCTTCCGATAAAACAGTTCAATTTTCCAATTTCCAATTCGCTTGGCATACCTTATCACAATCAATAAAGCTCGAGGGGAAACTCTGGAATGTGTACGTCTCTATTTGCCTCATCATGGTTTCAGTCATGGCCAGCTATATGTTGCGAAGTCGATCAAAGGATGCCCTTAAAGTTGCAACAGTGTCAAAAAGTAATCATTCAAGAAATGCATATAAGAGAATCCTTCAGTAAATATTTTTCCAATTACCGTCATGTTTTGACGGGTATCAACTAGTATCCTTTAGATACTGTTACGTGCCACCCCCCTAGTGGCACTTATGCTAACTGGATTACGGTGGGTTGAAGCACAACACAGGTTGTTCCTTTATTTATTTATTTATTTACATATGTTACGCCCGCATTGGAGCACTTAACCAAAACAAGTATATACATATCTCAAAAACAATATTAGAGATTCAGCTTCTTATTTTTCTTCTTTTCCCAAAACATTTTCATTCTAGTCGACCTTGCCACTCTCTCTGCATCGCTTATAGTGTAAGTTTTGCGGGTAAAGGTTTTTAAGGGAAGTCGGATGTTCTTGTTTTTCAAGATATTCTTCTCATCTTTGTTAGCAATTTGGGACATTGTCAAGCCGAGTTCATCCAGATCATTTTGAATTTCCATAAACCAAGAGTTCTTTGTTTTACTTTTGAAAAAATAATTAAATAATACTTTTAATTGTCTGGTATCCGGAAGGCGTGAGATATGACAAAAAGAAAGGCAATTCGCCTTTTTCGCATAGTATCGACTATAGACTCTGTTTCTTTATAAACCACTTCATTTGGTAATAGACGCCATTGACCATCCACCTGATGTTTTTTATTAATTATAGTCCTGAGAATTCTTCTATCAATCTTCTGTAATGTGTCAGTAACTGATCGAGTGTTTAACTTGAAAAGTGTTTCACAAGCATATATTGCTTCCGGTTTAATAACTGATTCGTAATGTCGTAATTTGGCATTTATGGAGAGTGATTTTTTTTTGTAACTAGACCAAGTAATATATTGCGCTTGTCTTAACTTTCTTGTTCTATTTTCGATTGACGCTTTCTCATTCAAATTCCATGTTATAATCTCCCCTAAATATTTAAATTTATGTACAACTTTAATTTCTTTATTGTTGATCAATGTAATAGCTTGTGTTTCCACATCAAAGGATGCCATTATTTCAGTCTTTTCAAATGAAATTTGAAGTCCTACTTTTGCTGCAATAGACCCAAGTTCTTCAATTTGGTGTTTAGCCTCATCTATACTGGTTGCAAGCAGTGCAAGGTCATCCGCAAAGGCCAAGCAATTCAGTTTTATATTAGTACCAATCTTTACATTTGGAGGACAAGTTTTGTTCCACTCACGCATGATCTTTTCAAGAACACAATTAAATAATAACGGTGATAGACCATCTTCCTGTCGAAGTCCAGTCCGGATATCAAATGGTTCAGACAAGGTGCCTCGAAATTTAACCTTTGATTTAGTATCTTTCAAAGTAACGCCGATGAGGTTGATAAGCTTTTGATGTAACCCAAATTCCCTAAGGATGTTAAGTAATGACCCTCGATGGATACTGTCATAAGCTTTCTTAAAATCCACAAAAGTAATGACCAAATCCTTTTGTCTCATTCTATGATATTTCATTATCCATTTCAGACTGATGATCTGATCCGGACAGCTGCGACCTGGTCGGAACCCTCCTTGATATTCTCCTAGTTCTTGATCGAGTTGTTGTTGAATTCTTGTCAAGATAATTCTAGATAGAATCTTGTATGTTACATCAAGCAAAGAAATCCCACGGTAGTTGTTCGGGTCTGATCTATCACCCTTTTTATGAATTGGGTGGATTACAGCCATTCTCCATTCCTCTGGTATTTGTTCCGAATTCCATACATCGATGAGGCGTTTATGGAGGTTGGAGATGGTTTGTTCATTTGCATATTTCCATAGTTCTGCTACCAATGAATTTTCTCCTGCTGCTCTATAATTTTTGAGCCAATTAATCGCTGCACATACTTCAGTCAAGTCAGGAGGAATAATGTTCTGTAAATTTGTTTTATTTTTTGGATTAGGCTCAAAATCAAGATATTCCTTAGGTTCATCAGCATTTAGTAGTTCTCTAAAATAATCTGCTAGAATTTTAGCATTATCAGTATCATTGTGGGCTAGTTTACCTGATTTATCTTTCATTAATAGTGTAGGAGGGCTGTATTTAGAATGATATTGACGAAATGTCCTGTAATAGTCCCTTGTTTTGTGTTGCTTAAAGGAATCATCAATAATTTGTATGGACTTTTTTTGATTTTCTCTTTTAATTCTCCTAATTTCTTTGGCAGTTTCCCTTCGAACAATGGTTAATTCTTCTCGCGATTGTGTGGTCCTCTTTTGCTGATCATTGAGCCATGCTGTGTGTCTTTTCCGAATTGCAGCATCACATTCCGCATTCCACCATGCATGCTTTTTCCTTTTCCTAATAGGGGCAATTTCGACAGCAACGGTTTTCAGTGTGTCAACCATCGTTTCTAGCTTGTCACTTAAGAGAGTTTTAGACTTTTCCTTATAGGACACATTATTTATTAAATAACTAGGGTCATATTGCCTTTGCATGGTCGAGTTTGACGATTTTTGTTTACGTCGTGGAGTTAACTTGATCTTTATCTTGGATATATAATGATCAGAGTCAACATCGACTCCACGTAGTACCTTCACGTTATATATTTCTTTGTAGAATTTTTTATCCATTGCAACATGGTCTATCTGGAATTCCCCTAGTGCACTATTAGGGCATTTCCAGGTCATAAGTTTGTGTGGTCTTCGCTTAAATCTAGTAGTTTCGAGACGTAGGCCATGTTCTTCACAAAGGATGATTAATCTTTGACCATTCTTGTTAGTGAATTTGTGAGCTGGCCACTTACCTACTATTGGACGAAATTTTCTTTCTTGACCAATTTTTGCATTAAAATCCCCAAGCAAGATTTTAACATGAGTGTCTGGAATGTTTGATATTAGTAAGGCAAGTTCTTCCCAAAAATTGTCCGTTTCATCTCTGAATTTTTTGACATTCTTGTCATTAGTTGGGGCATGAACGTTTATCAAAGAGTATATTTTGTTTCCTGTCCTAATTGTTAAAGTTGCTAACCTTGATGAGTTCGACGAAAAGTCTTCCACTGAATCAATAATACTGGTATGTACTAAAAATCCCATACCAAATTGGGGGACATTTTTCATAACTCGTGGTCCTGGAGGTCTCTTGTAGAGACGGAATCCTCCAGATTCAATGGGGTCTTGATCTGTGTTTCTAAGTTCTTGAAGTGCTGTTATTAAGATCTTGTGTTGGTCCAATATATCGGTTAAATGCTTAAGTTTTCCAATTTTAATTAACGAATTTATGTTTAATGTTGCAAAGAATGAAAATTCCCCATGTTTGTTAATTTTGAGTTTGTATTTGGACTTTCGGGTTTCCAGGCGCTTCGACTCACCTGACTCTTCTACGCGGCATCCCACCGTATCCGAATGGTGCCTTGCGGTGGAAGAGTTCATTAGAAGACTGTTCATACTTGAGTTGATTGTCTGGTCTAGGACCCATGATCTGAACATAGTCAGGGATTACAATTCCAGATGTGATCTGGAAAGGTGATGAATGGAATATGATAGGATGATTGATGAGAAATGGGAGTGTGTTTGGTCCGCGAGAGCTATTTTATTTCGCTCAAGTCCGCCAGCAAAACTGGTGAGGTTGTTCCTTTAAATGAAATAATTAACTTTATTGCGGCCAGAACATACACCACTCATCAGCAATTACAAACAATTGGAACCTTACTCCAGTTTCCTCAAGTCTCTTCCTTGAGCGCTCTTGGCCCTTTCACTTGTCAACAAACCACAGAAGTTAAACCGTCTTAATGAGTACGGTGGCCTTGACAGAAACTACTGTCTCCTCTCCCTTATGTACACCAACTCCAGTTACTTACGATAATCCGCTACCCGCTGTTTCGCTGCCCACAAGCTGGAGAAACAATGTCACTGGATTTCGCAACTCGCACGGCACTTCGTCACCACACTTCTGTCGCACTCGCTCAAAAACACACACCCACAGAAAAACTCAGTCCCCTCACTTTGAGGCCGCTTATATAGCAGGCTGGTGACTCAATGAATTCTAGAATCGTCCAGGACACACGGCTTCTAGAGATTTCCTTCACTGGCTGGGTCACGAATATTCTGGACCATCCCTTTGTCCTAGTAGCCCTGTTGCATAAGGCGCACGCAATACACGAGGCAGGGCACAGCCCAGCCCTGGGGCAGTTGCGACTCATGCGGCGAGCGATGACACCAACTCACAGCCGTAACACCACCCCCTTCCTAAAAAGGCTGATCGTCCCGATCAATCATTGGTCCGTCTGTGTCCCTCCGTAGGCTGCCAGGCGATCTCGATGCACGATCTTCATCTTCGCTCTCGGGCTCCGCTGGATCCTGTAGACGACATCGTTGATCCGTTTCACGACTCGGTACGGGCCCTCCCAGGACTTCTGCAGTTTGGGTGACAGGTCTTTCTTCCATAATGGGTTGAAAAGCCAGACCAGGTCGTCCTCATGGAATCCGCCGGCATCCGTCTGCTGGTCGTATCGGGTCTTCATTCGGTCGGTCTCGATCCGCAGTTTCCTCCTCGTGAACGCGTGCACGTCCTCCAGTTGGTCGACCAGTTCTTGACAATACTGGCTTACCGGGATCGGATCATTCCCAGGTCGGCCGAAGGCAAGATCGACAGGTAGACGGAGCTCCCTCCCAAACATGGCCCGGGCTGGTGTGCACCCGGTGGCTTCATGCACGGCGGCGCAGTAGGCCAGGAGAAATAGTGGAAGATGTTTGTCCCAATCCCTCTGGTGCTCGCACACGACTATTCGGAGATGGTTCTCGATGGTGCGATTGAATCGCTCTACCATCCCGTCGGACTGAGGGTGTAGCGGCGTTGTCCTTGTCTTCCGGAATCCCAGCAGCTGGCATAGGTTCTGGAACACCTGCGACTCGAAGTTCCTCCTTTGGTCGGAGTGCAGCTCCAGGGTACTCCGTACCGGCTGACGAATTCCTTCACCAGGGTCTCTGCAATCGTCGCGGCTTCTTGGTTAGGGAGCGCATACGCCTCCGGCCATTTGGTAAAGTAGTCGCTGACGACTAATATGTAGCGGTTCCCTGCCTCGCTTAATGGGAATGACCCAGCAACATCGATGGCCACTCTCTCCATGGGGCCGCCCACGTTGTAGGTCTTCAGTGGACCCCGTCGTCTTCGTCCTGGGCCCTTGCTGGCTGCGCAATCGTGGCACCTCGCGCAGTGGTTCTCCAAGTCTCTTCGGCATCCGATCCAGTAGAACCGCTCTCTCAGCTTCTCCAGGGTCTTCTTTATCCCTAGGTGTCCACCAGATGATCCTCCATGAACTTCCTTCAGGACTTCCTCCGTCATAGCCTTTGGAACGACGACTTGTTCCCGAGATGTCTTCCCGTCGGTGCTCTCCCAGGTACGGCAGATGAGGCCATCCCTCACAACCAGCGAGTCCCACTGCGCCCAGTAGGACTTAAACTTTGGGCTGCAGTCACTCACAATGTTCCACCCGGGTCTGGGGACACAGGCCCTCTTCCATTCGGCTATCAGTCCCAGGTCATCATCTTCTGCTTGTGCCCGCGTGAAAGATTCGCGGCTCCAGCTCCCTTGAAGTTCCACGGTAGTCCTTCAGCACTGTATCCCGGTGTTCTCCTCCCTTTGGGCACAGAAGGTGCAGTCTTCGGGGCACGGTCTTCGTGACAGGGCGTCGGCGTTAGAATGCAGTTGGCCTTTCCTGTGCTGAATTTCAAAGTTGTACTGTTGAAGCCTCTCTAACCACCGCGCGAGTTGACCCTCGGGCTGCTTGAAGTTCAGGAGCCACCGCAGGGATGCATGGTCGGTCCTGATGAGAAATTCTTGCCCGTACAGGTACTTGTGGAAGTGTTCAATGGTCTTCACGATGGCGAGCAGCTCCTTCCTGGTGACGCAGTAGTTCCTTTCTGGCTTTGACAAGGCTTTGCTGAAGTAGGCCACTACTCTCTCCTCGCCGTCCACTACTTGCGACAGGATTCCCCCTATGCTAAAGTCGCTGGCATCGGTATCGACGATGAACCTTGTTCCAGGTCTGGGGTAGGCCAGAATAGGCGCCGGTGCACAGAGCCTGCTTGAGTTGTTCGAAGGCACTGTGGCATTCTGCTGTCCACGTGAAGAGTTGGTCCTTCTCAGTCAGTCGATGTAAAGGTTTGGCGATGTCGGCGAATCCTCTCACGAAGCGACGGTAATAAGTGCAGAGTCCCAGGAAGCTTCGTAGTTGGGACTTGTCCTTCGGAACAGACCACTCCCTCACAGCTGCGGTCTTCTCTGGGTCGGTGCGCACCCCTTCCTCGGAGACAATATGCCCAAGGTACTGAACCTGCTTCTGGAAGAGCTGACACTTCTTGGGGCTCAACTTCAGCTGGGCAGCCCGTAGCTTCAACAAGATCTCCTTCAGGTTGCTGTAGTGCTCCTCGAAGCTTCTCCCCAGAACGATGACGTCGTCTAGGTAGACCAGGCAGGTCTTCCAGTGTAGTCCCCTCAGAAAGGACTCCATTAGTCTTTCGAAGGTCGCAGGGGCGTTGCACAGACCGAATGGCATGACGGTGAACTGCCAGAGCCCGCTGCCCACAGAGAACGCAGTTTTGTCGCGGTCCTTAGGGTGGACCTCCATCTGCCAGTAGCCACTCTTCAAATCCAAGGAGGAGAACCACCTCGACCCTGATATGGTGTCCAGGGTGTCGTCGATCCGGGGTAGAGGGTAGCTGTCCTTCTTTGTGACGTCATTCACCCGCCTGTAATCCACGCAGAACCTGGTGGAACCGTCCTTCTTCTTCACTAGCACGACCGGAGAACTCCAAGGACTATGTGATGGCTCGATCACCCCTTGCTCCTTCATCTCTTCTACCATCCGGTCGACTTCGGCTTGCTTGGCGAGCGGGACACGTCGGAATGGGGCCCTAATCGGTGCGGTGTCCCCAACGTCGATTCTGTGCTGAACCAAGCTTGTCCTGCCGAAGTCTTTGTTCCCCACGGAGAACACGTCCTGGAATTTGCGTAGCAGGTCCTGAAGTTGGCGTGATTGTTCCTTGTCTAAATGGTCCTGGGATCTTTGGTACAGCTTCTGTAGTTCTTCTGGCAGTGTGCGTCTTCTTCGGTTGTCCGTCTGCAGGTGTCCGTCTGTCGTATCTGTGATGCGGGCAATCCAGGTAACGGGCTCGCAGACTCCTAGGTTGGTGTCCCGGTGAACCGTAATGTCGCAGTCGTTCAGGTTGGACAGGCGGACGTACGGCCGAGACGTCGTGTTGATGAGAGTCTCGGCAACTAGCAATCCTTTTGTCTGGATGTCCTCATATTTTGGCTCGACGACAGCAGCCACTCCCTTAGCAGTTCCGTCGACAATTACGGCAGCGCTGACCTCCGTCCTGGCGGGAACGATGACGTCTTCTCTCAGCCTTACTCGTCGTGCGGTGATGGGCTCGTGCGCAGGTTGCAAAGCAAGTTCCTCACCTCCAAAGTGCAGAGTGTTGGTACTCAGATCCAAGATGATGATGTTCTGGTCCAGGAAGTCCAGTCCGATGATCACTTCATTTGATACGTCAGCCACAAGCACTGGATGCTTTATCGCCCGTCGACCAATGACGAACTCCAGTGATGCTTCGCCATGTACCGGTGCGGTCTCTCCGGTCGCGGTTATTAGCTGGAGGTTCCGTTGTGTGGGTTGCACTCTCCACTTTGGGATCACGGTGGGACTGACGATGGTCCTCGATGCTCCCGTGTCGATTAGCATGGGCCAGCTCTCTCCATTGACGACTCCGTCGACCATCAGGCTGCTATTGTCCCTCCGTAACTTCGTCACACGAACCTGGACTGCCGGGGCTTGACGACTGTCACAAGCCAACCTCTGCCCCCCAAGGCTGGCTGATACTTGCTTTCCTGGGCCGCGCGGTTTCCCTACGACTGACTGTCCCGACGGAAACCCTTGGCGGCGGCGATCACCGCAGTCCTTGCTCAGGTGGCCTCTCTTACGGCATGTCCAGCAGGTCGGTAGTCCTCTTCCGGGCCGCCTCTCCGGATGTCCTTCGGCTACTTTTTTGTTATCAAATGGGGTTTGTTTGTTCTCCGCCCAATCAATACCTTTAAATACTATAATTTTCACAGTTTATTGTTACTTGGACATGTTTCGGGCCATACCTGGGCCCTTCTTCAGCCTTGAATAGTTTCCAAAAAATATATTAAAGACATGCATTTAAAAATATACAACACACTTAAAATACTTAATGGTATAAATACATAAAAACAACATTAAAATACTCATTTGGAAAGAGAATAAAAACATAAAGATAAAACATTTCTTCATCTATACATATTCATGAAGTTTGCTATTTTTGGTTGTTTAATAGCGGTAAGTAACCATTTTTGCTGGTCGAAAAACTAATATGTCTGTAAGTTCTGCTGATTTAGTCCTTTTAGTGACCTAATTGTGCTGGATATTCTAGGGCTTAACATGTTTTGGCCTTTACAAAACTAGGAATTCTTCTTGGTTTATGTAGTGCTTGAGCGGAGATGCCACTGTTCAGTTTGCTGTCCCTTTTTGACAACTGCAAAGATAATAATCTAAACTATAGCATTGGCAGATTTCTTTGTTTGAGGTTAAGATTATATAAAGAATCAAGACAAACTTACAGCGTAAATTGGCAATATTAGTTTAATCCTTGCTCCCACCCGGAAACAGGACTTGAGGAACGCCTTTGTTATGCGGGGGCTAGAAGGATCGAGAAGTCTTAATAGAAACACATTAAGAAAATTTTAAAATTGAACAAACTTGACGAGCGAGTAGCTTTGACTTACCCATGTTGTGTTGAAGCTAACTGGTTACGAACTGATGTGCTGTGTGTGAGACCTCGCGGCCAAGGTCGCGCATGTGACGTATACCGGCATACGGAAGGACGGGGGTGAAGGAGGGGAGGACGGGTTCATTGGCATCTTAATTATTCCGTGTGGCTATGCGCCTACTTTAGAATAGATTGATCTATGGGGGGGGATCAGTTGTAGGTTGTATTTTAGGGGGTTGGGAAAGATGACTGTCTATAGAAAGAGATTTTTTGCGTGTTCTTTTTTTTTTCGGGAAAAATTTATGTATATTCTCAAATAAAATATTAGCATCAAAATTGATTTCGTTGAGATTAAGTCCTGGTGGTTTTGTTGGTGGTACTGCGACTCTTGAAGAACCGGCCTAGCGCCTCCATCAGTTCATCCGCCAGGGGCTTGGTCTTGTCGGCTTTGGCTGGTTCGTCGACGTCCACCGGACGCACCCGCGCGCGCATTCTAGATACCTGCTTTGCCGTCTCGAACTCAAGTGCGTGGCTCAGCGCATCTGTCAGGGTCTTATTGCGTGTGAGTCTCAGCGCCTGTTGAGTGTCCGAGTCCCGTAGCCCGTCGGTGAAAGTCTGCGTCGCTATCTGCTCCAGAAAGTCGGCCGGCGCTGTTGGGTAGGCGAGCCTTACGAGACGTGCGATGTCCATCTCGAACTCCTGCAGGGTTTCCGCGTTCTTTTGCATCCGGGTCCAGAGCTGCATCTGGTGGGCCTGCTGAAGATGGCTATCTCCATATCGGGACTCCATATGGGCGATCAGTGAAGCGTAGTCCTGGGATCCAGTCGGGATGGCCTGAAGGACGTTAAGGGCGTCACCTCTCAGCGCTACAATGAGAGCTGTAGCCTTTTCTGTGTTGCTCCAGTTATTTATGGAACAGGCCGCCTCGAACTGACGTAAGTAGGTGCTCCACGGGACCTTTCCGTCGAAGGTTGGGGGCGTCACTCTGCTCTGTCCCGATCCTGATGTCCCCGGTGTACCTGTGGGCGGGCGTCGGCAACTTCCTCTTGAAGAGCGTTGAATTTCTCTTCCACCCCCGTGATTGGGCGTTGGCGCAGTTTGGCAACTTCCTCTTGCTGGGCTTTGACTCTCTCATCCACCCCGGTCGGCGGGCGTCGGCGCAGCTCGGCGACTTCCTCTTGTAGGGCTTTGAATCTATCTTCCATCCCTGTCGGCGGGTGTCGGCGCAGCTCAGCAAATTCCTTTTGTAGAGCGTTGAATCTCTCTTCCACCCCCGTCAGTGGGCATCGGCGTAGCTCGGCAACTTCTTCTTTTAAGGCGTCGAACTTCTTTTCCACTGTCGTGACTTCCTCACGCAGACCCAGTTCTAATTTCTTCAGGTCCTGTGCTAACTTATTCTGCCCGTCTTCCATCTTCTTCTGGCCGTCCTCTATCTTCTTGGTTAAATTCTTCTGGCCATCTTCTAATTTAGCAGTTAGGTCCTCGGCCAACTTCTTCTGGCCGTCCTCCATCTTGGTTTCCATGCCATTTAACTTTTCTAGCAATGCTGCCAATTGCACCTCCATTTTAGTTGTTTGTCTTGTAAAGAGCATGCACTCAGAGGAAAATTAGAGAAAATGACCTGCTCGGGTTTTGAAACCAGGACCATCAGGTGTTGTGCTTGAGTTCGTAATCCGGCTTCTGACACCAGTTGTTACGTGCCACCCCCCTAGTGGCACTTTTGTTAACTGGATTACGGTGGGTTGAAGCACAACACAGGTTGTTCCTTTAAATGAAATAATTAACTTTATTGCAGCCAGAACATACACCACTCATCAGCAATTACAAACAATGGGAACCTTACTCCAGTTTCCTCAAGTCTCTTCCTTGAGCGCTCTTGGCCCTTTCACTTGTCAACAAACCACAGAAATTAAACCGTCTTAATGAGTACGGTGGCCTTGACAGAAACTACCGTCTCCTCTCCCTTATGTACACCAACTCCAGTTACTTACGATAATCCGCTACCCGCTGTTTCGCTGCCCACAAGCTGGGGAAACAATGTCATTGGATTTCGTAACTCGCACGGCACTTCGTCACCACACTTCTGTCGCACTCGCTCAAAAACACACACCCACAGAAAAACTCAGTCCCCTCACTTTGAGGCCGCTTATATAGCAGGCTGGTGACTCAATGAATTCTAGAATCGTCCAGGACACACGGCTTCTAGAGATTTCCTTCACTGGCTGGGTCACGAATATTCTGGACCATCCCTTTGTCCTAGTAGCCCTGTTGCATAAGGCGCACGCAATACACGAGGCAGGGCACAGCCCAGCCCTGGGGCAGTTGTGACTCATGCGGCGAGCGATGACACAAACTCACAGCCGTAACAATACCATTACGAAGATTGAGCCCATGTGGCTTGACACTAGAGTTTGCATGACACAGCAGCCAGAATTCAACTTGTTGCTTTTCGTTGATACTCGTGATGAGTAACTTTGCGTTGAGAAACACGTTTTGAATGCCAAAGGAATACGAGTTATGGGCAAAGTTACTCCAGGAGTAATGCCCATCACCTTTATCCAGAGACTGCAAAAATGACCCTAAAGCAAACAAGGAACTTTGAGGTTAAATTGGACTTGAAAACAACTCAACAGGCATATCTTAATCAATCTCGTGGATATCCAGCAAGAAAGGTTTGCAGTTCACAGCATCTCTGACAGGAGTCAAGAAACCTGTAGCTATTTGCAGACTTCAACAAACATATCGATATATAATTGACCCTATAGCAAGGTTTCAACTAGCCAAAGATGCTGATGCTGGAAGGAAATCTTGTTTCATGGATCAAATTTATAATTGGAAGTCGCCAGATTATGGAAACATTTTCAATATTCTGTAGCACCACATGATTTTAGCAGTTTTAAATTTCAATCCATTTTCTGCTAATGAAATATCATATTTTTGTTTGAATGAGAATAGGACATAGTGTATATGCCTGTTTGTGCCAACAGCAGCTACGGAGGAGCAACACGAATTTGTTATTTTACCTTACCATTTGTAAGAGCAGAATCGTTAGTGAAAATTCATAAAGATAACGGTTACCTAGGCCAACCAGTGCCTGATAGTTGGTCAAACTTACCTGACTCCGCACAATTTCATAGAAATCACTGACGGAGGTGAACGTATTCTGAGGAGGCGCAGTGTCATCTGGAACAGATAAATACAGAGAGACATTACCTTACCGTGATCTGAAAAGGATCCACATTTGTAACCAAGAAAAGGATGGATGGATTTGAGGAAATCAAGTGGGGTCTCTCCTCACATGGCCACCGGCTGGCTAAGTGGTGTTAGGGTAATGCGCCTGCCTTATATCCGGAGGCCCTGGGATTCTAGAAACTGACGTGAGGGTTGGAACGGGGTGCACTCAACGTCGTGAGGACAACCGAGTAGCTGTCTGACAGTGAGACCAAGATTAACGGCCGAGAGGACCACGCTCCACCTGATGGAAGATTCATTCAGTGTTCACTCTAGTCTGCATGATCCCCTATTTAGCAGTTAGTTTCTCATTTTCTATGCCTCTCAACTTGTAACTTTGCCTTTATCTCGATTCGTGCTACCTTTAGCTTACTTCCTCCAATTTAGTTCCTTCTAATTGGCATCCTATTGTTTTGTGCCTTTTCCCTTTTGAAATGGTGATTTTCATACATTCCTAATGTGTCTCGAAAGAGCAAAGGTCAGACTGCTCACCTGGTTTCCACCCAATTGAATCCCAGCGAGCTAGGAAATGGTCCATACATAAAACAAACAGTACCTTGGTAAGCTTTGCCCAAGAACTCATCCTACCACCAATTGGCTGTAACAGCCTGTTCTCTTGGTACTGTATTGTATGCCTTCTCTAAGTTTGCAAGACACAACTGTCTGTAGCATTCCTCAATGGCGTATACAAGAAATTTGATCTCGACATCCTTGTTGGGGTTAGATTACTCCTCTCTACAATGCCCGAGTACACTTTGCCTAAGACATGTCTCTATATCGTGATCATCACCATCAAGTTTCCACTCCAGTTTCCCGGGTGTGGTTTACGAGCACTCTCCATTGCTCCTTCAAGACTTCATCCCAGTTGATTCCCTTGGATGTGATATCTTCCATCTCCTCCTAGGTCTTCCAACAGGTCTCTTTCCAGTAATCTCAGTATGTAACCATTGTTTTGCAATTCTTCCTTCTGTCATACGTTTGACGTGCCCTAGTTATGGTCTCCTTCAGGGACTGGTTTATTCCAGCTTACTCTCTAAACTTCTCATTTCTTACTTTGTCTTTCCTAGTTTTTTGAAGCATGCTTCTTAGAAACTTCATTTCTGAAGCCTGAAGTCCGCTGTCATCTTTTTTGGTAGTTGTGCATGTTTCCAACCCTTAAGTCAATATAGGGACAAAGTATCTTAGTGGCACTTGCTTATTCCAGAGGAGATATCGAACTTGCTCATAGAATTGACTTGATTTCTGAATACGGTTATTTAATTCAGGCTGTATTCTGTTGTCACTTGATATTAAGCATCCAAGGTACTGATACTGGTTTACTGTTTCCAATTGTACACCCTTCAGCATTATATTATCTTTACAGACATTGCAGCAGTTTTTGTAGCACTTACTTCCAGTCCATATTTTTTCAAATGATCATTCCGAACGTGTTAGCTTGCTTATAAACCGCTTTTGTCCAGTTGGAAGGCACATTTCCTAAATCCCAATTCAATTCGATTACTTAAGCAAACATGTCTTTCCTGTCCGGCCAAATTTGATCTACCCCAGCTGCTTTGTGATATTGTGGTTTATTTCTCGTCCACTCTACCTCTCGTCCTAATCTTTTTCCCGCATAATCTCTAAATTTGTCACATTGCTACATTAAGTTTCCAAAGTATTGTCGGCCTCTTCCCAGTGCTTTTCGGCACATCAATGAGTTCACCAGAATTATTCAAAACACTTGTCATTTGTCTTTTTCTTCAGGTTCTAGGATTCAAAAGAGTTTCCTGTTCCCTGACCTAACATTAGCAATGTATTTACAAATTCCTGCCATGATTTCCTTTTGGACTCTAATCTTATTTGTTTGGTTCTGTTCCTTTCCACCAGGATGCACTGTTGTTCCAAGACATGCCTCAGCTAGACATTACTGAAATCCATGAAAACCGATTTGGCAGTGATCAGTACTTCAACTATTGACTGTCTTGATAAATGTACAATGTGCTGGATCATATCTAAAAGAGCGTCTAGGACTTGGAGCAGCAAATCATCCTGTAATGACGTCAAAAGTAAGACTGTCTTTCCCTTCCTTTCGGTATGTTGTTAGTTAAATTATAACAGGAGTGAAGCACTGCAGCATGGGCAGTGTGGCCAACTATGACTGTGGCGGCTGGATAATGTATACTGTATTGTTTACACTTGACACAGATGAGTCGGTTACATTGGATATGGAATGAGGACAAAGTGCCAGATAACTGGATAAAAGGAATAATAATACCACTGTTCAAGAAGGGAAGTAAAGAGAAGTGCACCAAGTATCACATTGCTATCCTGAGGGGACCGGTACAGTAAACCACCTTCAACATTTCTATTTTTCAATGCATTTTTTAATGCACAGCCCCGCTCTGCTGGTTCATTTTGGCGAAACAATTATTTAAATATCTGCAATAGTTCAGGAGTTATGATTTAAAATGCTAGACATTGCATAGGATTGCGGTTCATTTTCTCAAAACTATATTTTTCAAATCCGTGTTACTCGTAACTCCTAAATTATACACTGTATTACAGTGATACTTTTTTCTAATGTTCTAAGGGTTAGAGACTACAAAACTGACCAAACTCGTGTTTCTAAGGTTGATAATTATTGGGATAAAACATAATTTACATCCCAAAAATTGACCAAAATATGCCATTTTTAATTAACACAAAATTAAGAATACTAATTTGGAACATATAATTCTGGAAGTGGTCAGATTTGTAGCCATAACTTTTAACAGTACATTTAAAAAAGCAGAACACTAATATATTGATAAATGGCCCAGCTATGAATAAAACACTGAGCACCGCCATGTTCAATAATTAATTAGCGAGTTTGATAATGCTGAAATCAATTCTGAGATATGTGCTTACTAGTAAATATATAGAATGCTTTATTTAGAAAGTTTCATTGCTGTACCTATATTAGGACCTGAAATAAAAATGTTTAAAAATATCAAAATTTGAAGGTGGTTTACTGCACCAGCCCCTTAAGATAATGGATAAGGTGGAGACAAATCCTAGAGCAACTACTGCATGGATTCACAAGTAACGGAGGAACACTAGACCCAATTAATGGAGAAGCATTGGGAAGAGGGGAAGTAGTGTTCCACGAAAGTTGTCACTGGACTAAAGCAAGGAAGTGTGGTGATGGATGACATCATGAAGGCAGCAATGAAAGACTATAGTAGGGCAAAGATGAAGGTAATGTTGTTAGCAGACGACGTTGTGATCTGGGGCGAGGATGAGTTGGAGGTACAAGAACAGTGAGAAAAGATTGAGCAATGGGGATTGAAGATAAATGTAGAGAAGAGTAAAACAGTGGTGATGAGTAGATGTAAGAAAGAAGGAAAAGGAGTAATCAAAGTCGGAGATAAGGAATTGGAAGTGGTGAAACACTACAAATACTTGGGAAGTGAACTGACTAAAGATCGAAGACTACATTTGGAAATAAGCAGAAGAATACAACTGGGGAGTGCTTGGACAATAACTAGTATGGAACAAGGATAAACAAGTTATATACAAAGCATATTACAGTAAAACTTCTTTTATACGATTCACACATATACGTTTTCTACACTTATACGATTTTTTTCTTGGTCCCGGCAAAATCCCTATACTTTCCGTGTTAATTTATTTCCGATATACGTTTTACATTTATTCGTTTTTCACGCTTATACGATCATATCTTAAGTCCCCGAGAGAAAAATGCATCCTTTATACGTTTACAACGGTTTCCCTACCTAAAATCTCTAAAAATATTGGAGCCAGAAACTTATGACACGCACTGTGCGTTTCTCGGAAACCATCCCTCGCGCGGCGCTATGTTGTGGCGAGAGCGACCTTGAAGCTATGTTCAGCCGGAGTTGCGTGTGTTGCGAAATACATCATCACTTGCTTCAGTCATTGTTCTGCCTTGTTCGGTGCTTCAGTTGTGGTTAACCTTGATAGCAGTGAACATGGGTGAAAGGAAGAGGAAGTGCATTACGATAATTGTCGGTCATTTGTGATGGACAACCTGAAGATGTATCTCGTCGTGTATTGTAATGCTTCAGCAGTCAGTGAGACATACCGCTAGAATAAATTGCTTTCGTGAGTTCTGCGTATTGTTTATATTCACATTAATAAACTAAATTATAATTTAATATTTTTACTTTTTTGTCACATATTTCAGGTATTTTTAAGACACAAAAAATAAATATTTTCCCGATTTTTAGCACCTAAAAATCCGAGCCCTTATCATGACAAATCGAATTTTGATCGCGATATCGTGATTTAGCGAACGAAACTCTAGTCTAGCACTGAAACGTCAAGTCGGAAGTAATGATGGCTTTACTATATAAAACCCACCTCCTGCCAATCATGACGTATAGTCTGGAAAAGAGAGTCAACTACAAGCATGTGAAATGAAGTTCCTTAGGACAGCCCTACAAGAAACAGGGTCAGGAATGAATATGTAAGGAGAGATATGCAGGGGAACTTGAGTGTGGTTAGGTCATGTGAAACGGATGCATCCGAGCAGAAGATGGAGGTGCCATGAGGACAGGAGTAACATGGGATGCTGGAAGGATATATGTTGTGTAATAAGGTAAAACATACAATGACTCGCCTATGCGAAATGAGGAGCAACTCACTTTCTTGTGGGAAATTGGAAGCTCCTCTCTTCTCGTTCTCGTAGTCCTCCCAAGCAGCCTTGCGCTCCTCCTCATTGAGTTCCTCTTCCTCCTTGTTCTCCAGCAGCGAGTCGTGCTCGTGGTAGGTATCGATCAAGGACTCGTTCTCCTTCAGTAGCTCGGCCAACAGCACGTCCTGCCACAGAACAGAATTGTCATTTGCCAAGTGACTGTGGCCTATCACACCTTGAGCAGGGATATCATAATAACCTTTATTCCTCTCCCTCTACCTTCCTCCATCCTATTCTACTTTCGACAAGGTACACGTAATTTATTTTGAACTCTCCAAAGGAAGCGTATTTTAGTTACACCACTGTAGTTAGTTTTCAAATAGAGGTATTGTATCTGCGGTTACAACAGAGGTGTAGCTTAAAAAGAAACTTATAATAATCGTAGCTACAAGTTGTAAATTGTTCGCGGCCGTAGAAACGATAAAATTGACGTAAAACATTATTATTTTACGAATGTTTTGTCAATGAAAATTTTATTCCAGGGGCCCGAAAATCGAGTCTAAATTGGAGGCTGGCGTAGTGACTACGGACACGTTCTTGTTCAAATGTTCTAAAAGAGTATAATTCTGAAATGAAATGTATTTACATCTTTGAACTACTCTTGTCGAACAAAGCTTGGGAAATGAGAATATCTTTGAGATGAATACAAATATACAAAACTACCAGACTAGACAAAAGAGTAATCTTCATGTACACGCTGCAAATACAACGCTGTGTAACATTATATAATCGTTTGCCAAAATATATTAAAAACACAGCAAACTACCCAAGCTTCAAAATAAAGACTAAAGAGATTTTGCTTTTACTCTGTTAAAGAGTTCTTAAAGAATCAGTAGTTTCATAATATGTATTCATATGACTAGATGTATCACACCTACTTTGTTCCAAACCTTACTTATGGTATGGAAACATGTACATTGCTAAGTAAGGATTACAGTAGAATTCAAGCCACAGAGATGAGATTTATTGGGACTATGAACCAAACTACCAGGAGAGACAAGATCACAGAGCAACAGCTGGCTTCAGGGTTCCTAGGGAAACAGAGACTTCAGTGGTATTGCCATGTAATGAGGAAGGATGGCTCTAGAACAGCTATGAAGTACTTCAACCTGGATGTCAGAGGGAAGAGACCAAGAAGACGATGGATAAAGACAGTTCGATCAGAGGTAGAGAAGAATGGTTTTAACTGGGACGATGTCCAAGAACAAATGGTTTACCAAGATTGGGCAAGATGGAGAGCGCTTGTTTGCCACACCCGGGAAACTGGAGATGGAAAATGATGATGATGACGACTAGATGTTACTGATGTAATTAATTTTTGTGTATTATTAATTACCGATTTCCTCGCATAATGGTTGCCTGCGCGTAATCGTCGCACCCCTACTTTTCGAATGAAAATTTGGTTTATAAAATTTACTCGCATATTCGTCGCACCCTACCTTTCGAATGAAAATTTGGTTCATAACATTTAATGAAGTACTCAGCGCATAGCACATTTGTATTTGCGCGCCAGTCCATTACACACCCTGCCGTATTTCTATTGTACGCGAGCCGTATCGCTAACCAGCTGTGACCTTGTTTGAAGAAAGAAGTCTCTCTTTCCTTCGGTGCGTAGGCCTATGACTCACGCCATGCGGCAGGTAGCGTCTACAGTCTGTGGTGTATTTCAAACAAAGAACATCCCATCCCCGACCCTGTTGAAAATAATATTACAGAAATAACGGGTCATAATCTTCACTGCTTATAATCGCTTAACATAAGTTTGGTAAAAGAATATTTACAATGTGGCGATATTGCTGACGTGTTTTTGCATTGTCGAGTGGTATTGGATGTCAGGCGGTAATATTATAACACTATGACGGGAAACAAGGGCTAATACTCGACTGAATAATTGACAATAATGTCTTGTGTATCCGGACCTCGCCGGTGGTCATTTGATATTGGTCCCGCCACATTCTTGAATTCTTTATTTCGAAATACAGCTGTACCTTGTCAGACACTTTTGCGGACTCTTGTAACGAGGACCATTGTGTGCTTTTTTCAGTTTTTCAGTTGTGTTTTTTTAGGTGTTCGCAATGGGCAAATATAATAATTATATGGCGAACTATAAATTAAAAGTGAAAACGTACGCTGAAACACACGGGAACCGAGCTGCAGAACGTGAATTCACAGTTAACCAAAAATTAGTTCGGGACTGGCGGAAACTTAAAAATAAGTTGAAAAACACTAACCCGCACAAACGTGCATTTCGAGGACCGAAATCTGGAAAATTTCCTGAAATTGATAAGGAAGTGCTGGAGTATGTTAGAGAAGTGCGCAACACGGTTGCAGTGTTACGTACGATATGCTTAAAATGAAGGGGCGTGAAGCAGCGCGTCGTCACGAAACCCAGTTCAAAGCTAGTCGTGGCTGGGTAACGAGGTTTATGCGACGAGAAGGCCTATCTGTGCAAAGGGGGACGACTTGTTTGTCAGAAGTTGCCGTCAGACTACACGGACAAGGCGATCGAGTTCCAACGGTTTGTGATCCGTCAGCGGCAGGAAACTCCATTTCTTCTGTCGCAAATTGGAAATGCCGACCAGACGCCAGTTTCTTTGATATGCCTCGTAGTAGGACAATTGCAGAGAAGGGTACTGCGAGCATACCACTTAAAACAACAGGCAACGAGAAACTTCGCTGCACGGTTATGCTCGCAGTTACCGCAGACGGGAGAAAGTTGCCGCCTTACGTAATTTTTAAAAGAAAGGCGATGCCGAAGGGTGTGGAATTTCCACGTGGCATTCACGTGCGTGTGCAACATAAAGGTTGGATGGACCAGGAACTCACGGTGGACTGGGTGAAGACTGTGGAACAAACGACCCGGTGCGCTGCTAAAACAACGAGCGATGCTAGTAATGGACAGTTTTAGGGCTCACCTTGTGAATGAGGAGAAAGAGATTCTAAAGGACACCAATACTCAGCAAGTGGTTATTCCCGGCGGATTGACTTCCATCCTTCAGTCATTGGACGTTTGTTTAAATAAACCTTTTAAGGACAATCTGCGCCGGTTTTACAATGAATGGATGATCCGTGACAACCACGAAGTGACGCCCACAGGAAAATTTAAGCGGCCATCCTTGGAATGCATTTGCACGTGGGTTGTTAAGAGCTGGGATTTTATTCCACTTGAAACAGTTGTGAAGAGCTTCAAGAAGACCGGAATTTCGAACGCTTTAGATGGCACTGAGGACGACAAATTATGGCAGAATAACGAGGAGCAAGACGACGACCAAACGCTCTCGGGGAGCAGCGAGGAGAGTGAAAATTTTTCCGATGCAGATGATTAGATCTGGTAAGTTCTCTAAATTTGAACAAACCACCATAACAGTTGCAATATAACAAAAATCGGTAACGTAGTCACGGCATTTTTTTCTGATCGGCAAGATGGCCGCCATGGATGAAGATAACCTATAGACGACCTATTTTTATTAGTTTATTTTAATTTTATACGTGTCGTAAATAGTTATTCAAATAATATTTTTTTAAAAGATTACTTGCCTTTTTTTTTTTCTTTCTCGCACAATCGTCGCACCCGCTTTTTTGCAACAAATATTAGGACAAAAATCTGCAACGATTATGCGAGGTAATACGGTAGTATACTACTTGTATAAATTGTAACCATCGTGACGTGTCCTATATCATTGTACAATGCACAGCACATGATTGAATGGATGAATAAAATGTAATGTAATGTACTGTTGGCAATCCTGTTGACTTTCACACAAACTCCAGTGAATTAAAATTAACAAATTCCTTCAGGTTAGAGAAACAGTATTAACAGGGTGTCTACTGTAAAAATTAGCAACTATTTAGCTACCTATAAGTTACCTTTCAGTTCAAGATCCATCTGCGGTCTGCAAGCAACAAGCTCAATACGGGGAGAAAAAACCAACAACAATGAACTGTGCTTTAAAGCGGTAAATAAAATTAACTTGTGGTGTTATATAAATTAAATAACTGATATTTAATATGAAATGAGTTGTTTATGTCGTCTTGTGTACAAGACGTTATGATTACCAAGAGGTAGCTCTGCTCTTGGTTGTTTGACGAGATTTCCCTTGTCTCCACGGTAGAGCATGAAGAAATATATGCGACATTACGTGATTATCACAGAATTATGTCTTCGCAATCATGTAACAGTGGAATGATTTACTTCCTCAAGAAGAAATGATCTGCTGCATCTGCGGTTCCATCTATAGAGCTTACACTTATCGTTCTTTCATTTGCCAAAGAACGCACCACCGGCGTCTGGTTATGCATACATGACTAATTGCACATTATACTCGGCGCAGCAAGCTCCTCTCCTAATTTAAAAACAACAAAAAATTTCACATCATCTAGGGGCCAAACTCCTACTATTGTGTGACCATTTCATATGTACAGTGGATAGGATCTGTCAATGCGAGACCTCCTTTTTCGGGAAGGACTAGAAGTGAAGCTTCTAGTCTAATAAGCAAATGAACTTTACTAAGTAGGAACAGATTGAACATTGATGAGTAAATAGCAATGGAAACAGTTTGCAATAACAGTGGTATTTTATTCAAAAGCCAACTTTCAAAAGATTAACAATAAATAAATATATAAACATGTAATGGAAATGTGACCTTTGACATGCCGACAACCAGCGAACAAGATTTCATAAGCTTTCAAAAGATTAACAATGAATAAATATATGAACATGTAATGGAAATGTGACCTTTGACAGGCTGACAACAAGCGAACAAGATTTCATAAGCTTGAATGCCAACAACCCTGAGAATAAGTAACAATTGAAATGGGAGCATTCCCAAAAACACCTTGATAGATTAAGTAGAGAACAAGCCATTCACTTCGTCAGAGAGGTGAACTGGTGTTAAGCCCAATAGTTTATACAAAAATAGAGAAAAGGATGATTTGTTTTGAAGGAAAGTTAACATGTGAAAGAGAGAGAACAGTTGTTCTCATAGCCCACAATTTAAAGGCATAATACATGCTTAAACCACTTAATAGAAGGAAATAAGTTTAGATTGGCATGGTTTGACAAGTTATTTAAGCCATATGACATAACCCTAAAAAAAAAGAAAGATACATTTTTAAGTTTAGAAATGTTTTAGGTTATAATAAACACTTAGCTTGTTGGCGTTGGTGTAGAGGAATTTCCACATAATAGAAATGGAGGAAGAACGTGTTGATCACTTTTTTCCGTCTTGGAAATGTTGAAGACTTCGTGCCCAGCACAAAACTGACGTAGGCCAATTATCGATGTAAACTTATATAGACTTCGTAGAACTCGGTTTTGATCACTTTTTTCCGTCTTGGAAATGTTGAAGACTTCGTGCCCAGCACAGAAGAAAATTTGTTTATCGTTTTTGCTCACGACAAACTGACGTAGGCCAAGTATCGATGTTAACTTATATAGATTTCGTAGATTTTAGAATGCACTGCTGGTTTGACTAGAAGCATTTTGCGATGTATTAGCACACAGCGTTGAGACACATTCAAGCGTTGTGCAAACAGCGTGAAGACGGCTGAAGATGAGTGACTGGCATTGTGACTTGCTGGAGACAGACAGTTGATGTAGGCCAGGGCAGGCTATATACCGGCCGACGTGCTGGATGCGTGATGTGGACAGATGACGTTGGCCAATACGAGAGCGTGGAGCTTTCTCGAAGCCGCTGAAGGCCAATCAGAGAAAGGGGCCAACTGAAAATGAACCTCGTGACCAGCATTACTTCCGGAAAGGTTCAGTATCGCGGAACACGTGCAAGGTGGTACAAATTGAGAAAAAAAAAGGAGAGAATGACACTGCCAGGTAAGAGGTTATGTTATAATAAAAATAAGTGAACTTTGTAAATTTCACTGAAAAGTGAACATACAGTATATTCATCCTACATCACATCATCATCGGTGTATAGTGTAATGCCAGGTTGGTGCCTGAGAGGTTAGATAAAATTAAATTACCAGGAGCTTGCAAAAGTGAAACATATATAAAAACTAGCAACCCGCCCCAGCTTCGCCCGGGAACAGTTATGAATGCATTACGTGCTAGCTCGTATACTGTCCCCTCAGTAATTGAATGGAGATTGTTGGAAGAAATATAAATGTAAAAACACTTACCGTATATACCCGAATGTAAGACGAGGTTTTTTCCCACTTTTTGTGTTATAAAAATTTGGGGTCGTCTTATATTCAGGGCATTTAAAAAAAAAATATATATTTTTTATTATCATTATTTGCAAAGTAGTATGTGGTGTTGGCATCTTTTAACTCGCAACAAATCAATGCGTTAATGAAGATTAAAATATGATTTGTTATGTTTAATTACCATGCATATACGAATAGCGTACATTTTGAGGTTAGGATTTGCGCATACACGTCATTTTAAGTGGATAAATTATATGTTCGAAAGCATACGGAAATATGTTTTAAAACAATCTTTACAAGAACAACCAGTCAGTTTTACGAGCAGTAATTGAGTGATCAATGTATCTTAATTTAATAACGTCTCCCATTCTTGAACAAAGAAATTACAGAGTATGTCTTGAAAAAGCGGGCAGAGGGATTTCCGATAACACGAGACATTATAAAAATGAAAGCACGACCTTAAGGGCATATATTGTGCAAGTTATGAGTTAGCGAGTATTTTTTTGAAAAAATCTGTAAGAGGCAGTTGATAACTAGGCCTCGTCTTATATTCAGGGTCGACTTACATTCGGGTATATACGGTATATGGGCGATGTATTGGAGATAGAGATATGTTCTCGCAGACATTTTTGTAGAACTTTTCATGCTGAATAATTCTTATACTCATAGTATATTGATATGTTTAATGGTTTGCCCAGAGTAAGCTTAAAAAGCATACGGACGCCAGGTTTCTATCCGAGTTTTTCATTGAAATCGTTACTGCTTGGCTTCCTTTGATCATAAATATATTATTTTCTACAGAAACCTTCCTCCAGATATCCTTCACAGAATGGTGAGAACCGCATGAAAATTCATCCAGTGGTTCTCGAGATTAAACGTTACACCCAAGAATCGGGAAGTTTGTTTTATACTAAGTCGAGATTGTAGGGATTGACACCATGTTGGAAGAGAGATCACACTGTATAAAGGAGGAATACCGTAGTTGAGCGGCGGCAGGAATGAATGGAATTGAAGGAGATATAAAAGTTGGTTGGTGAAGTAAGAAAAATCGGCCGATTGTGAATCAGAAGGAAAGTTGAGATTGGCGGGAAGAGTTGGGAACAAGGGATGACAATATACATCCTCTGATGTCGACGGATGCAAGAACCTGTAAGTCAGTGACACATATCCAAGCCCAGTGGAGTTAGAACTCTCATCATCATCATCGTCATCATCATCATTTCCCCTTATCCAGCTCGTGCCGGGTCTGGGTATTTATGGCACTTCTCCACTTTCCTCTTTCCTTCCACTATAATTCTTCCACTATCTTGTCCCAGTCCAGATTTCTTTTTCTCACGCTGTTCTTCACTGAATCAATCCACCTTGTTCTAGGTATTCCCTTGCTCTCTTACCCTTGCGCTTTACCTCCAGCATCTGTCTTGGTATTCTATTTTCCTCCATCCTCTTTACATGTCCAAACCACCTTAGTTTATTCTTCTCAATTCTCTCATTCAGTTTTCCCATCCCAACTTCCTCCCTAACATCTTCATTCCTCACTCTGTCTTTCCTTGTCTTTCCCATCATACTTCTTAGGAATTTCATTTCACTGGCTTGGATTCTACTCTCTTGCCTGCTTGTCAGGGTCCAAGTTAATATGGGTACATAGTACACTTTATACATTACCTCCTTGCTTTTCCTTGGTACTTCCTTATCCCAAACAAGTTTCCTTACACTCTGATAGAATGCATTGCTCTGCTGTAATCTCCATGTCCAAACTACCAGTTTGCATCAAGTCACTTCCTATAAGGCATCCAACGTTTAGAATGAAGCACTGGTTAGATAGGGATATTCTTCTCTCTTTCTGTTGCACGCGAGACATGTATGACGCTGTCATTTTCTAGCACTCCACTGTTGCCATATCATTCAAAAATTTTTCTTTGTCGAAAAAACAGCATATTCCGATAAAACTATGTTTTGCCAATCTTTTTTGTCCTACATTAGAACTACGTAAACTTGATAGAAATGCTAGAAAAATTAGATATCCATATTTTTTTTTAAACTATAAACTGAGTCCCCTTTTTAGTAAAATCGATCATATATCATGTTGCATTGACTTTGTGATGCCTATTTTTCACACACATGTAGCTAAATGTGCCGTCTTGATGATGGATTATTGAAATATTTTATACTGGCAATAATACAATTTTCATGTAGGTAAAACTTCTGAATATTCTCTCATAACCGCATAGCTGCATTGAAAAAGTTCGTATGCTGCCAACTTTTCTATTTTTAAAGATAACCATGTCATGTCAGTTTGAGAGTTATAGAAGAATGTTGGAAGAAGTTTTCTACCTGCTTACCCAGAGTGTAGGTTTAATTGTTTACACAGGCCGGCCTGTTCATTGACCGCGGATTATAAAAATGAGGTTTCGAAGGACAGCGGGGTGCAGCATGCTACTCAGAGCTTTATTACTGTGGCCTTCGAGCTTGAATTTCAGTAGTTCGGCTGTCTCTATCTTGAGTGTGTGTGCAGCAGTTCTGTTAGATTGAACGTGTTGTGTTTTATGTATTTCACATACAACAATGGATAGTTTTGTGAAAAGAAAGCGTGGTCAAGTGCTCAGAAGGAGGGAAAAACAGGTCGTAATTAATGTGTTCAGTTATTTTGAGAATCTTAAACCCAAAGAAAGTATAAATCATGAAATGTAAGCCAATGAGGAGTATTTTCTTTAATAACGTACTTCAACTTTAACTGCAGTCGAAACTTCACACATTTCCTTGTGCTTGTACTTGTTTTCTTTATGTCACATTGAGCATACATTATAGTTAATTTAATTTAATTTCGTTGTATGTGTTATGTTAACCTACTATTAGTATTATTATACAGTACTTAATTCAAGTCTTCGTCACTGCACAATCGCTGAATATGCGGAAAGTGTACGCGAAGCGCTTTGTACTGCCTCCTCTCATGGAGTGGCAACCCTGTCGTAACGTACCATAAGACCAATGCTTCATTCTAAACATTGGATGCGCTATAGGTATTTGAACTTGTCCACAATTTCCAAACTCTGACTTCCAATTTTCACAGTGTCCTTTTCTTGTCTTTCCCCTCGTCATCACCATGGTCTTGCTTTTCTCTACACTGATTTTCAGGCCGTACTTCTGAATATTTTCGTTCAGTGCATCTAGTTGTTTTTGCACTTCTTCGGTGTTCCTTCCCCAGACCACAATATCGCCTGCAAATAACAGTAACTTCATTTCTTTATGTCCATATGCTTCCTTTGTTTCCTTTACAATTTCATCCATCACCATTGATCCGTTACTACGTTATTAACGGACCGATGAGAAACGAGTTGTTGTATAGTCTGCCATCTGTAGGTTTATATTTGAATCGCAACCTGTTCTGGAGTAAATAAAACGCGCCCGCTGTGGAGTTTGTGCTCTGGCTCTGTGGAACTTGACTGCAGTTATTGTTATGTCGAGAGAATCGTGTTGACAAAGAGAAGAAGTGAGGGTCGGAGACATAACTTCTACTACCGTTTGGTCTGCTTAAAGATGCTGTTGTCTAATTATGAATATATCTACCGGATTTGGAAACGATCGATGGGACATGACGGGATTGTGGCTATTGATACCACAACTTAAAAGGACAGGAAAATGGAATTGTTATTAAAATGTTATATCATCGAGAACATCCAGAACGTCGTATCCAAAGCTAAGTGTCATATTTTATCTTGAAGCCTATTATCAAAGAGTGAAGTGTAATATGCAGTTAAGCAAATAGTGCCATGTCCTCCCATCCTTTGGTGACAGTATGTCCCTAGTTCCTGCGGTATTTTAAGTTAGATTGGAGATTGTAATTCTTTTGGTTATACTTGCTTGTCAATTGTCCTCCCCTTTGTATACATAGCGTGGGGAGGAAACACGTTGTTGTTTGGGTTTTTATTTATTTTTGGTTTATTGCCGTTATTGTTGTTGATTTGTTTGATTGGTGTTATTTTTCTGCCGTATTTTTCTCATTGTTCGTCATGAAATGTGATTGTAGTTTGGGAGGTATTTCTTACTAACGTCTACTCCTTGTAATAGTATGGGATGTTACAAGAGTTTTGAGGGGTTAGTATTTTAAGTTAGTTCGCGTATTTTGGGCCTCGACTTGGAGGGTGTGTGTTTGTGCTTCAGAAGACTTTCTGTCCTTGTCTGATAGTCGGAACACTCATCAATATTTTATTTGTTTATGTATTAAGGGTTATTGTGTTTCTTTTGAGATGTCAGTCATTCGTGCAACCTTAAGGATAACCGACTAGGTTTTCTTATTTTCCTTAAGGACTGGGCTGACATATTCATTGGTTTGTGTCGAAAGGCTTTTCATGGTATAATCACGTTTCTAGACATGTGGTTAAGGGTGGGTTAACGTCTTGTTTAAGTGGGACCTTGACCGAAAGTTGAGGGTAATTTTTGGGTTTGTGTTTGTTGCTTTCGGTCGGGAAACAAGGTGCGTACTCTTTACGTTTATTAAATGAGGTGTATCGATTATTCTTGCGGTTTGTGATATGTGTGTTTGTGGCAAGTACCCGGGGACTGTCATTGATGCTCATTTACTTTCGGCAAGATGATTGAATCTCATACTTTCGTCCGAGAAGAAGATTTATTCAGAGAGTTTATGAAGTCAGTTGCTGTTTAGTTTTGAGGAGTTGTAAATTGTTTCTCTTAAGGGTTGTGTATGTTTTTCTTTCCTTTATTTATGGTAGTCGTCGTGTTATACTGTAGTAAGTGGATGATGTTTTGACTGTTAGTTATCCGTTTACTGTAGTACTTATTTGTGAGACATATTTTAGTTCATTTAAGGGGTTTTGTTCTTGGTTGGTACGACTTCATATGCTTTTTGAATATCTCTTCTGGTTACTTTCTGTAATCAGCCTGTGGTGGGACGAACGTATTATTTCTTATTTATTTTAATTAGCTTTCCAATTGAAGTCACAAATGGTAATTTCGCTACGATCTCCAATCTAACTAGGGTTAGGTTTCCCTGCTCTCCCTTTTGATAGTCTTTTCATTGTGTGTGTTTTATTTTTATGTTTACCTCTTGCTAATTTGTATACTTTTATTTACAGCCCCCTCACCCCTCATTTACCATTTCATGCGCTACTCACGTCCCCTTTGTTATGTCTTTATGTGATTAAAATTTTGTCTACAACCTTTACTCGAAGAGTGTAGTAATTTTTTAGTAATCGATTCTCCATCTAGTTCTTAAGGTGTGAGTCAACTCGACTTAGGTCTCTATGGTCCACGTCCTAAATCGCCTTCTCAACCATTATGAACAAGAGAGGTGCCAGCACACTCCCCTGTCTTAGTCCAGTCTTGTTTGTAAGCCAATTTAGAACTCTATTGGTGCAAATCTGAAATTGTTAAAGGGTAAAATAAAATATGGTATATCGTATTTACTCGGCTATAGGACCACCTTTTTTTCTACATTATTAGTTCCAAATTAAAAGGGGGTAATATAGATGCAAACTTTCCAAAAATCCATTATTTTGGGAGAGGGTGAGAGTAAAAATAAGCTATTTTATTTTGACGCTACATTGTATGATATATTCAACCAAAATAAACAAAGTTTACATCTTTTATCAACCTATTATGAGACAATTTCAGATTTGCACCCATACCCATCCGGTACCGCTACCGACACAATATCTATCTGGATTCGGTGGTTTAGTCCACTCGTTGGTTCTTCTCTTGGTACCCGGAGTAATATAGGCAGTCATACCATCACTTGAAGGGGTCCTCTTGCAACCAGATGTTGAGTTGCAGCAGGGGTGCCTGCTTGTTCCCCGGGAGCGCCGTGGGGACTACGTTCGGATCCTCCAATGGCTCATCTTCATCGTCGAGCCATTGAAGCTACACAGTATTTGTTGGCACAAAACGTTCGGGTAGTGGAACTAAACTGGGGTCCGGATCGCCCTCTTCTGGATTGAACTCCAGCCAAAAATCGCGCGGGGCAGACTGTAGGTGCGGCGCGAACTTGTGTTGGGCCCCCCTCTCCGATAGAGGTGCCCCCACCAACCCCGGTGTGTCGGGCGGCACATCGTAGCACTAAAATAAACACAAACTCTAAACTGCCTGCTGTGGTGTTCGTATCGCCCTGTTCCACAAAACCAACTGACGCGTCCCCCTGAGCGCGCATATTACCTTAACCTCACTTATCCACCACTATTCCCTTCACTACTATCCCTTGCTAATCTTAGTATCAAAGAAATAGAATGGAATGGACAAAGTATCAGACATGGATATGCAAACTTTATTTTTATTTGAACACAGGGAGGGAGAATGCATCAATTAGGGAATGAGTGATGATAGCACATCTCACTAACATTTGTAAACACAACCAAGTACGTATTTTTAGCCTACTTTTCACATTTTGCAAAAATGAGGAAAAAGTAGACTTATGAGATCGATCTGGGAAAATGTGTGTCTGTCTGTCCTTCTGTCTGGCTGTGTGTGTGTGTCCCCCTATCAACTCCTAAACGGCTGCAGCAATCAAAACCAAATTTAGTATGGGTAAAGATGTGCACCGGAATATCTCACGTCCATATTTGAAAATGATGTCAGTGCTACCAACTGCTGAAAAAACGCACTAGAAATTTGAGCTCCATGTTGGATATCTTGCAAGGTATGCATGGGAGCTATTCCAAAATTGGCACACATGTAGATAATACTGTTTCAGTTTAATTTCCAGGAGGCCAACCATGACAGTGTTGCCAAAATAATTTTAAGCCTTCTGATAGGTCCAATGTTTAAATGCATATAACTTCTATACTATCAGTTGGATTTCAACCAAATTTCGTATGTGCTATGTGTACCATAACAGATATGACTATACGTATTGTTAAGAGCAATCAGGGCTGCCAACTGTTAATAAATGCTGTCTATATTTTTACCCTAATATCAATATATCAGAAAGTATGCAAGCCAACAGCTCTATACTTTGCACACGTATAGCACCTGACATTCTAGATTAATTTGGAGTAATTAATACAAGGCACTGCTGCCAACATGATTCTATGCCTGCTGATATGTCCAATTTTAAAATACATGTAACTTCTATACTAACAAATGGATTTCATCCAAAATTGGCACAACAATATATCATAATATTTCAGATTATTTCTGACCAGCACACGCATGGTATTGTTGGTAACATGCTTTTACGCGTGCTGATAGATCCAGTGTCTAACTGCATGTAACGTCCATTGGACTTCAACCACATTTTGTATTCTGTACCTTGAGAGATAGAACTAAGAATATATTCAGTCACCAGGGCTGCCAACTGTAGTGCTCTATTAGGCTTCATTATACCAGGTATATTTTGAACTAATTAGATATTTCGATATTGCCAACTTAATTTCGTCATTATTCTAGATAGGTTCATATACTGTAGAATAATCATTGGCATGAAAAGTAGGCTGTATAGTTCTTCACGGAACTTCTTGTTCATAATAAGAGACCAATAACGTGTCACTCAAACACCACTTCGAGGCGCAATACAAAGAAAACTAAACCAAAGAATTCAGGCAAGATATGAAACCATAACTTGGTGCTTCTACTCGGCCAATAGTGTGACATCTTCTATTGGATATCGGGTGAAGCTTATTGGCTACACAATTCGATATCCTGCCCAATCGTGCATGCGGTACATGTATGCATAATGGTGGTCATATCGTCGGAATAACAAAATAATGTAACAAGAAAAATATTGTCATCAAAGAGGATGAATTTGAGTTATAATTTAAAACTTTTTTAAGAATTCGTCAGTTTCCAAGAATGTTGTATTTTTACCTTCGATAATTAAGGGGGGGGGGGGTACTATACGCGAGGGGGTCGTAAATACGGTCATCTTACTCATCATCAGTTTATCTGCCTCATGGTCGGTCCCTCCACCTTGTCCGGTCTTGAGCAGCACGTTTCATCAGCTCATAAGATTTATCAATCTTGATGGAATCCAGCATCTGAAACCTCCTTCTTCCTCTTGGGATTTTCCCTTGGACTGTCCCTTCTAAAGCACTTTTCACCAAACCATCTCCTCTTCGGCAGTGCCCAATCCAATTCATTTTTCCTTTCGGAAGAAGGCGTGAAGAAGAGAGGAGAAGACTGGACAAGGGTGGAGGCTGAGAGATGGTGGGAAGACAGAAGACGTTGGAGAGGCTTGTGTTCCAAACAGACCCGGCCAGTGGCTGGAAACTGTGCAAGATGATGATGATGATGATGATGGATGATCATCCTTTCTTTAATGCTTCCTCATTTCTCACTTTGTCCTTCCAACCTATTCTCTCCATTCTCCACCACAACCACATTTCGAAAGCCTCTAAGCGTCCAAGTTTCCGCTCCATGCATTGCTACACTCCAAACAAAACATTTCACTAATCTCTTCCTTAGGCTTACTTTCATCGCTCCACAAAATAATTTTATTTTCTTACTGAAGGCTTCTTTAGCTATTGCAATCCTCGTTTTTATTTCTTCAGTGCACATCGTTTCTTGTGTAACCCAACTTCCTATCTACTTGTTCAATTCCATCCTCTAATTTTTAATTTTAATGTAATTTTTTCACCTTTACCACCTATGACCATACTTTTTATTTTCATCCCCTATATTTCACAAATTTTATCGATGTGTTTCAACATTTGTGTTGCGTGTCTTTAACTCTCACCCATAACCGCAATACCATCTGCTATACGAATACACTCCAATCTTTTACCTCCTAAGCATACACCTCTTTTTCCTTCAAAACATTCTTTAACCCTCTTACTCTCAAGGTAACGATATATCATTAACTCGTCGGCACCCGCTGAAAACTTGAATAACTACTACATTTCCTCGTTACATCGCACAACGAAGGTAGCCGGATTCCGATCTTCATTTATTCTTAGAGTTTGCACAGTGTTTCTTGTTTATTTGCCGCGGAAATAAGGTTTGTTTATGTTTAACACGCGGTTGGCTGAGATTGAGTCGTGATAATAGTGGTGGTTTTTGGTGTTGTCTTTATTGGTTAAGTGTTAGAATATAGTCAGTTGGTCTAAGGTATACGTGTAGAAGTATCATTTGAAGCATTTTCTGTTAGGTTTGGTTCAGATTAGCTGTGTCTTAGCGTATTGTGGGCACAATAGCCTAGCGTGTTCTTTTTTTATCGATCATGGCTGCGTCGTCTTCTCGGTTAGAGGATCTCATGGACTCAGGAAATTACCCGAAAGGAAAGAGTCCAGGTGTTGTGCGTGCACCTTAGAAGGTAAAAAGAGGAGGTCGAGAATAATCTGCACCAGATGTGAGAAAGGGTTACATCCAGAGTGCTTGTCTAAGCACAGATGCTGAGTTTGGTGAGAGCATATTTTTTATAAGTGAAATGTAACATATTTTTCACATAAATCTGAAACTATTGCAGAAAAAGTTATTTAAAATCAGTCAAATATGTGAATAATCAAGTTGTCTTTGGAATGAAGCTATAAGTTTGGAGCAAAGTAGGACAGATCTGAGTAGGCCTAATAATAGAATTACAAAAAAATATTTCTGAAAGAGAAGACACATTTCTATAATTTTTGGTACACCCTGTAGAATGTAGAAATTATTGAAATATTTTTTTCAGAAGGTCTTGTATCTATAGAATACATTGTGATTCCTGTCAATGCAAAAAAACATTTTTAATTTCTTTACAATATAGTGTACTTCCATCAGAAAATGGCCACCAACTTCCTTGCATACCATTCAAAAAGTTTTTTTTAATATAAATGTGAAACCAGGGTACAGGAAGGTATCAGATGAAGAACATGTGTGAACAACTATGTTGTCTTTATAATATCATTGCCTATGTGACCCAAAGTAGGACAAACTTAATTATAACAAGTTCTAAAATCACATTTTTCTGCATTAAAAATATATTAATTTTTTAAAATATTTTTGGTTCAACCTCATAGGTAAGATACGACCTTGAATTATTTTTCTTCCATATGCTTGGCATTTCAGCTATATCTGTGTTTTGTTTCGTTGTGATACCTTCGAATGTGTAGGTGTTATAATGTTTTAAAAAACATTGGGTAATTTCATCAGAAAACAGCTGACCGTCTTCAAGCATACCACCCAAAATGGCCTGAGAGCAAAAGGGTTAATAATTTCTTCTAAATATATAAGGCAGTTTAAATCAATCAAGCAAGCAGTGTGAGTACCTTGGGCAGGATCGGGGTCGGCCTCTTTGGCTTCTGCTCGGGGTTGAAGCGGTACAGCTCGGCCAAGTCCGCCATGTTGTAATGCCTCTCGATCTGTTGCTCGTCCACCACACGACACGACAAGGACAGCTTGGACACCTGGCGGTCGTAGATC
Source organism: Meconema thalassinum (assembly GCA_946902985.2). Lineage (NCBI taxonomy): Eukaryota > Metazoa > Arthropoda > Insecta > Orthoptera > Tettigoniidae > Meconema > Meconema thalassinum. Next base: position 4,722,103 of record OX336390.1, read on the forward strand.
TTCTCCTCCATGGTGCCCTGGAAGCACACAGTGTTCATCAGCCTTAGTGGCTCGTTTCAGTATCGTAATACGAGTATCAGAGTGAATCATACCGAGGCGAGGAAGCGATAGATGTAACAGGGTTTCTTCTGGCCGAAGCGGTACACGCGGAAGATACTCTGCACGTCGTGCGAAGGATTCCACGATGCATCGAAGATGATGGCACGATTTGCTCCATACAGGTTGATGCCCAGTCCGCCAGCTCGTGTCGATATCAGGAACAGACGTGGCCTGTGAGAAAACAATGGCAGTGTTTAGGCGACTACCACACAGCCAAAACACAAAGATAATAACCTCCTCCAGTCAACACACACACACTGAAGACGTAACTTCCGTGTATCGATTGTAAATGAGCTTTTACTCCATGTCATTAAGTCGATATGGCAAATGCACAACAATTCGGTTGATTGTCATTCATTTATCAGGTAAGTAAACCTTTTGGTTTCATTTCTGTGAGGTTGTGTGCAATGGAAAAGAGAAGAGTGGATGCTGTGCCGTTTCAAGGTGCATAGCTGCTTTCCAAGCTTTTCCACTTGTTTCTTCCTTTGTTTAGTTTGGCAACATCTTTTCTATCTTAGGTATCGTAGTTTATTTTTATTTAACTCAGTAGCGTTATTTTATGGTCATAAGCAAAATGCATTTAATCTTGTAATCAATCGAAGACCTGTTGAAAGAGCCCGGAAATACATACATCTCGGAACCATCGTTAACGATCAGTGAAGTCCCGCGTCGGTAAAGCTAAGACTGTGTTCAACAAAATGGGAAAACTTTTTTAAGTCGTGAATTAAAACTGACCACAAAAATGAGACTTCTTCGCTGCTATACGTTTTCTGTTCTTGAAACCTAATGGTTGGCACCCAAATGTTCAAAATTTCAAAGTAAATTACGACTAAACTACCGGTAATATTAGGATCTCTACGAAATTTGGCCAAAACATACCTTCATATGGGACGTGTCTTAGGCCAAAATTACAAGGTCATCAGCCATACCATTTCAGGATGGCGGCAGTGTGAATTATGCAAGCATTATAATCCATAACTTAGGACCCACCAGTTCCGATTATTATCGAACCGAGAAATGGTTTGAACTGTCCTAAAGGACGTGGCCCGCTTGATATTTTAAGTTCATATTATAATATTACATGGTGGCAGTAACTTTGAAAAGCTGAGCCGTCTCGGTTACAAGACAGGATATCTTGTGCCTGACCTATATTTCACTAGTTTGAGTATTGCACGCAATATAGCCTACTGATAGAAATAATATAAACTTTGTATGAAATGCTTTATCTTTTTCCCATTTGGCTGGGGTTCAAAACCTATCAGAGTTGGTTTTGTTTGCTTGAATTTTTGTATATTTATGATTTTGTAATTACATGGACTTTAACAAAGTCACTCAATAAAAAATTAGACAGATGCTCAGAGTATCATGGACAGATCATATCACAAATGCTGAGATCCTTCAGAGAATGGGAAAGGATATGGGAGTATTGGCCACTGTAAAAACGAGAAAGATGCAATACCTCTGTCACATTATGTGTAACAGAAACAGATACCATCTACTGCAAGAAATTCTGCAAGGAAAAATACTCGGAAAGAGAAGTGTTGGCAGGACTCTCAAGACATCAGAAGAGTTATTCCAAATGGTGAAGCACAGCCAAGACGGTTGCCGATATCCAGAACGGATAGGGACTAGAATAAGAATCAGCTTTATTTTCTGTGCTTGTGAACCCAAATGGTCTGTAGTATTAATGCATGAAGACAAGCAAGAGGGAAGAAGGGTACTGTTCTAACAAGGCCTCGCGACATTGATCGATAAGGACACGGTTCAAGAAGTACTTGGTCAAATTGATCCCTAAATTTCCTTGATATTTTCCAAACAAAATCCTATCTCTTTCCCTTCATTGAATAGTGCCATCCCAAAACAAGAAGTTCCGTGACAAACTAAAGAGCGTACTTTTCTCGAAATGTAAGATTCATTCCAATGATTAATCTACATGGACCTAATTAGAATAATGACGAAATTGAGTTGGTAATATCAAAAATTCTAATTAGTTCGAAATATAACTGGCATAATGAAGCCTAATAGAGCACTACAGTTGGCAGCCCTGGTGACTGAATATATTCCTAGTTCCATCTCTTAAGGTACGGAATACACAATTTGGTTGAAGTCCAATGGATAGTATGGACATTGCATGTAGTTAGACATTGGATCTATCAGTGTGCGTAAAATCATGTTGGCAACAATGTCATGCATGTGTTTGTCAGAAATAATCTGAACTATTATGATCTATTGTTGTGCCAAATTTGGATGAAATCCATTTATTTGTATAGAAGTTACATGTATTTTAAAATTGGACCAATCAGCAGGCTTAGAATCATGTTGGAAGCACTGTCATGTATGGCCTCCTGGAAATTAAACTGAAATATTATTATCTATATGTGTGCCAATTTTGGTATAGCTCCCATGCATACCTTCCAAGATATACAGATGGAGCTGAAATTTCAATATCAATTTTTCAGAAGTTGGTAGCACTGACATCATTTTCAAATACTGCATTGAGATATTCAGATAGAGATCTTTACTCCTTCCAAATTTGGGTTCGATTGCTACAGCCGTTTAGGAGTTGATACGGGGACACACACACACAGCCAGCCAGCCAGCCAGACAGAAGGACAGACAGACACACACATTCCCGGATCGGTCTCATAAGTCTACTTTTTCCTCATTTTTACAAAATGTGAAAAGTAGGCTAAAAATCTTGTAGGAAACAGAACCCTTCCCTGAAAACCTGATACCATGATCTAGCTTCCCGAAACAAATTCAGCTGAAATAGCAAACTTCTTTTATACTACTTTGATAGGATTAAATGATCTCTGCCCTGACTACTGTGCATAAAGAAGCCATTCTTTCAGTGTTGCCAACACAAAATTGTGATTGGTAGCTCTTCAGTCGGTCAACACGATTGTAGAAACGCGTAATCCTAAATTGCCCCGTTAATTGTGATAATCTAATTAATACATGTAATTCCTTCCAGGAGTGTGGTTGCATATTTATATCTTGTATTTTGAGGAGTTACTGAATCCAAATGGGAATATGGAGAAGAATAATGAGGAAGATGAAAAGGAAGGAAGTGCAAGAAGCAATAAGGGCCATGACAGGAGGAAAAGCACCTGGAGTGGATGAAGTAAGTGTCGAGATGGTGAATGCAGTGGCTTTATCGGGTCAAGAGAGTTATATGGAAGGTACACCTGAAGACTGGATGAAAGGGGATAATTGTGCCAATTTTTAAGAAAGCCAACAGGAAAATGGTCCAGAACTGTAGGGGAATCACGTTGATGTGCCATGCTGCGATGATCCTGGAAAGGAGAGTTCGGAGAGTAGTAGAAGAAGGGTTGAGGGAGGAACAGTATGGATAAACAGTGGACCTGATAAGACAGCTCCAAGATAAACACTATAAATATGGAAAGGATTTGGTAATGGTGTTTCTGGACATAGAGAAGGCATACAATAGCTTGGCTAGAGGAAAGGTGTGGGAGTTAAAAATCAAACTGTGGCTAGAATAAAGGAGATGCACCAAGGCAGTTGGGGGAGAGAGGTCAGATTGGTTAAAGCAGATGAGTGGGTTGAAGCAACCACTGGTTTTCATCTCTGTGACGGATGAGGTAGTGGTACAAGTGGCAGCACAAATAGGAGAAGAACATATGAGAGCAGACGATCTAATGATTGGGGCAACGGAGAGGCAGAGGTACAAGAAAGGTTGAGACGCTAAAACAGTATGGTTTAATGCAAAGAAGTGTGAGGCGATGGTGACGACGAGAAATAGGGGAAGAGTAACAACAGGAAGGATACAATCATAGGAGGAGAAGTAGTACAGAAGGTGGATAGTTTCAAGTGTAATAGAAGTAAGTGATAAGGAGATCAGTGAGAGAGGAAGGCAGAGCGTGAGAGGGACGTACCCCAGAAGAGCAAACATACCGTATTTCCTCGCATAATCGTCGCACTTTTTTAGCCTCAAATCCGTGGAAAAAGGCAGGGTGCGACGATTTTGCGAAGAATATTTAAGTTCAAAGAATATACTGTAGAATTATTTGCTGCACGAGCCAGTCATTTGCGTAGCGTGAATCTGGCGTGAGTCATAGCCTGCAGTCAGAGACAGGCTTCTTTCTTCTAACAAGGAAGGAAGGAAGCTTGTAGTTTAACGTGACCGTTAATCTTGAGATCATGAGCCACAGGACCTCCTTTTTACGTGGAATCCGAACCACAGGACATGGCATTTCACTTCGAAAATCTCACATGCATTGACCGGGAATCGAACCCGGACCGCCTTGGTGAGAGGCATACAGCTAGACCGCTGAGCCACCACGCCCCCGTTTCTTCTACCAAGGTCACGACAGGTTAAAGATCGCAGAATGTGCTGACGAAGCTGGCCGTTTGCGTCTCGTTCATAGCCCGCAGGCATAAAGACGAGATTACTTTCTCCTGACAAGATCACGCCAGATTAGGCCTATAAGCTCGCGGAATGTGCGCTGGCCGCTCGTGTCACAGTTCATAGCCCGCAGGCATAAAGACTAGACTACTTTCTCTTGACAAGATCATGCCATAGGCCTATAAGCTCGCGGAATGTGCTAAGTGAAGAAACTGGCCGCTCGTGTCACAGTTCATAGCCCGCAGACATAAAGACGAGATTCCTTTTTCCTGACAAGATCATGCCAGATTAGGCCTATAAGCTCGCGGAATGGGCGCTGGCCGCTCGCGTCACAGTTCATAGCCCGCAGGCATAAAGACGAGACTACTTTCTGCTGACAAGATCACACCAGATTAGGCCTATAAGCTCGCGGAATGTGCTAAGTGAAGAAACTGGCCGCTCGCGTCACAGTTCATAGCCCGCAGGCATAAAGACGAGACTACTTTCTCTTGACAAGATCACGCCCGATTAGGCCTATAAGCTCGCGGAATGTGCTAAGTGAAGAAACTGGCCGCTCGTGTCACAGTTCATAGCCCGCAGGCATAAAGACGAGACTACTTTCTGCTGACAAGATCATGCCCGATTAGGCCTATAAGCTCGCGGAATGTGCTAAGTGAAGAAACTGGCCGCTCGTGTCACAGTTCATAGCCCGCAGGCATAAGGACGAGATTACTTTCTGCTGACAAGTTCATGCCAGATTAGGCCTATAAGCTCGCGGAATGTGCGCTGGCCGCTCGCGTCACAGTTCATAGCCCGCAGGCATAAAGACGAGATTACTTTCTGCTGACAAGATCACGCCAGATTAGGCCTATAAGCTCGAGGAATGTGCGCTGGGCGTTCGCGTCGCAGTTCATAGCCTGCAGGTATAAAGACGAGATTACTTTCTCCTGACAAGATCACGCCAGATTATACACTCGCGGAATTGCTAAGTGACGAAGCTTGCCGCTCGCGTCACAGTTCATAGCCCGCAAGCATAAAGACGAAATATTTTTCTTCTGACAAAGTCGCGGCAGCATGTGCAACTGACTGGCGCACAAATACGAATATGCTATGCGACGATTATGCAATGAAATTTTATAAACCTATTTTAGTGTTTGAAAAGTGGGGTGCGACGATTATGCGAGTAAATACGGTATTACTAGAGGTGTTAGAAAGTGTTGTTATTTTTTTTAAGATTTGTTGATTTAAAATTCAAAAGGTGGTGTTTTGTGTTTTTATTATTTTTTCGGGGGATGACATGTTATAATTTGGAAAGCGATAAAGTTTGTACAATAAGTGCATTTAAAAATATAAACAATTAATAAAACAAAGTAAAAAACAAAACAGCAGGGTAAAACGTTAAACATGGCTATGGAAGAATGAGATAATACTTATATGGAAGTCACATTTTTTATTTTACATTCACCATCTCGAAACACATTTCAGTGAATACCTTTTTCAGTTTTATCCAAATACTGCGGTGAAATAACTGGAAGTAGATCATGGTTAAAGTCTCAGCATTTGCAGCTGTCAATTTTCGCCTCCTATCACTTACTATGAGACTGTATTTCGAAAATGACCTTTCAGAATCCACATTTGAACAAGGATACCACACACACTTTAATGCAGCTGTTGCATAGTCTCGGTGAGCAGGCCTTAATCCCATGAGGATCTCTGGAACATTCACATTATCTTCATGACGCAGTTGGTTCTTGATTGCAGTCAGGTAAATGCTGTGAGCCTCTAAAAACTGTTGAGACTCCATCTTCGTAAGAAATGGGGCATTCTTCTTAAATTGGAGCAGTTCTGTGGGAGATACGTTCTTAGGTGCATGCCGAGGATCAAACAATGACCCGATGGCTTCTACAGTCTTCCTGGCTGGATCCGTGGTCCTTAAAGTCCTGACTTTCACTAGAGCTGACTGGGCAACACACGTAAGATTGGACTTAACCTTTATCTGCATCTTTTGAGGAAGCTGTTCCAAGTTCTGGAGGATCGTATGATTGAACATTCCACCATCGCCTAATAGCTTGAGCTTTATCTCAAGGTCATCTAGCTTCCCAGCCAGTAAGTGAATTGTTGGGTACTTAGATCCCTCCAAGAAATTAAGCAAGTCCATAAGAGAGGCACCAACAACAGAAACATACAATGCTTGTAATTGTATAAATTGTATTGTTGAAGTCGATGCTTGTTGGAAAAATTTGACCCCAGAATTTGAATCTTCCAATGTTTTGAAAAATTCTACCAGATCTTCCACATGCGTGGCCATATACATTGCAGCCTTAAACCATGAATTCCATCTTTTACATACAGGCATTGGGAAAGCTAGAATTTCATTCTCTTTTTCTGTGTTTTCATATTTCTCCCTTAGAAATGCAACGTAATTGCTTTTTCTTTTTCGCGTATTTAAAAAGGCATTCTTTGTCTTTACTATAGACATGTTCAATTCGTCCAGCTCGTTTTCAAATACGCAGCCGATAAGATTGACTTTATGTGCCCAGCACTGGACATGACTTAATTCTTCAATCAATCCTTGAAGAGTAGTTACACATTTTGTCATGTAGCGTGCTGAGTCCGTAACTACTGCCACTACACGCTCCCGTTCAATTTCATAGGAATTCAAGGTGTCTAATATCGCATTGGAGCAATTTACGCTATTGGCAGAATCTAGAACAACAGAGGCAGCCAGATGGGTGTTCATTTCAGTTGATGGTACTGATGGACGAAAAAGAATGTTGAAAACACACCTACCATTCGTGTCAGTTGTTTCGTCACATAGCAGAAACACGTCTTTGTTTTTTATATCTTCCCTAATTTCTTCCCTCCTTCTTTCGCCAATCATGGGGATATATTTCTGACGAATCTGATTTGCTGATGGTAAATCTCCACTTCCGCGAAGGTACTTATTAAACCAAGTACGGATAGCAGGATTGTCTAGTTTCTCTACTGGTATATTAGCTTTCACAAACGCAGTAGTAGTGTCCAAAATAAACTCTTCTTTCATATCCTTCACACGACTAGCATTTGATAATGTTTCTTTCAAGGTGGCCACTCTAGGAACACTAACTTCAAGTCGCGAATTTTCTCGGCGTTTTGAATGCTTCTCCGATTTGCAATGTTTGTCTAATGCAACTTTCCTGCGATAATCTAACCGACAATCACAATATTTGCACATAAGAATGCCACAAGAAATTATAAATCCTTCATTCTTATATTCTTTAAGTCTGTCTGTGGCAGAAACAGCTACCTTCGGCATTTTTAAACTCAACTGAGCGATGCCCAGTAACAAACACTGTTATCACACGGTTGACTGTAGTCACACGCCAGTATAAATTCGTAACCACACGCAAAATTTATTTCTGAATTCGTGTCATAATATTTAAATTACGTCGCGTCTCATCTTCCTGTACTGCTAAGTTCGGAACTAATACGACGAACACGTGGTCGCCAACTGATTCACGCAAATAACACACTAGCTTCGATGATAACGCACAATTTGCGCACTTTTTATTAAATTATATAGAATTCTCTACTATAATTTACACTCGCTACCGATGTAACAGGAGGCAAACGTAGTTTACATTATGAACAACTATCACATAACCTTTTGGAGGTAGTCGGCCAAACTATTCACGCCGCGATATAACAGCTGTTTACCACAGCGCTAAAATCCAACGAGTAATGAGAATATCGACAGTATATCATAGTATTACCCCTCGCGAAATATACAATCGATCATTCTCTCGAATTGAACACCAACCAAATTCGATTATCGGCTTGTGGACAAAAATGTTCGGATTGGTGTGGGGAAAAAATACGAAAATTTGTTTTTATTTCGCAGATTGCGGTATTTGTGGTGTTATTCACAAAATTCGCGTTATTTCGCGATTTAATTTCACTCCTGGGCGGCACGAAACATGTAAATACGTGAAAATAAAACGTCCTAACCTCTAAATACGACTTTTCGTTTTATCGCGAATTAACAAAACTAACACCTCTAGGTATTACCGTATTTACTCGGCTATAGGACCCCCTCGCCTATAGTACCCCCCTTAATTTTCGAGTGACAAAATACAAAATTCTTGGAAATCTCTTAATTATTGAGTCAAAATAAAAAATTCTTGGAAATTGATGAATTCTTTAAAAAAATTAAATTATAACTGAAATTCATCCTCTTTTATGACATATTTCTTCTTACATTATTTATTTATTCAGACTATATGACCACCATTATGCATACATATACACCGTACGTGACTGGGCAGGATATTGAATTGTGTAGCCAATAGGCTTCACCCGATATCCAATAGAAGATGTCACACTATTGGCCGAGTAGAAGCACGGAGTTTAAAAACCACCAATGAAAGTTATGGTTTCATATCTTGCCTGCATTCTTTTGTTTTGAATACAAAGATGTCCTGCCCTTGGAAATGGTGTTCACGGTAGACTTCTTCTCAGTTATATTTTAAACAAGTTTCATTTGTTGCAAGAACCGTCGGCGTTTGTGTGACACGTTATTGGTATATTAATGTGAAACGTGTTTACTTATGTTAGTGGGATGTGCTACCATCACTCATTCACTAATTGATGCATTCTCCCTCCCTATGTTCAAATAAAAATAAAGTTTGCATTTCCGTGTCTGATACTTTGTCCATTCCATTCTATTTCTTTGATACTAACATTAGCAAGGGATAGTAGTGAAGGGAATGGTGGTGGATAAGAGAGCTTATGACTGTCTCATAATGGGTTGATTAAAGATGTAAACTTTGTTTATTTAGATTAAATATATCGCACTATGCAACATCTAAATAAAATAGCTTAATTTTACACTCTCTCTTTCCCAAAATAATAGAATTTTGCGAAGTTCACGTCTATAGTGAACTAAAAGTTTAGAAATACGGTATGTCCCAATACTCGCCTACACATCAGAAACGTGGGATATGAAGAAGAGACAGGTGAGCAGGATCCACGCTTGGGAAATGAAATTTCAGAGAAGCAGATTAGGAATAACAAGAAGGCATGGAGTAAGAAATGAGAGAGTGAGAGAGATTGTGCAAGAGATCATAGAGAAGTCGAGAATCAGTTGTTTAGGAGAATGCAGGATACCAAGGAGAATGCATGAGATGAAAATGGAGGGCGAGAGATAGGTGGATTGTGGGTGTGAAGGAAAGAGAGGAGTGGGACAGAGTAAAGAGTGGAAGGTGGTGGGAGGATGGAGAGGCTTACCCAGCCAAGGGCTGGAAACTGTACAAGATTCATTCATTAGGCATAATCATGTTGACCGATTGAAGAGCTACAAATGACAATACAGTGTGTAAGGAAATTAGTCATATCTAGAGGCATCTGTTTTTCGCGATGCACAAAATCGCGAAATTTTTGTGAAATTATCCAACATTTAGGGGGATATGCGAAATTACTTCTTTTCAAAGAAGATCACAAAATAATTGTCGAAACTGCGATCTTCTTTTGCCAGTGGAAGATAGCCGAGATTGTCAACTGTTTCTTTCAATAAGTCGATAGTTCCGTTAAATGCAACTATCGATTCTTAACCTATTTTTCGTGTTGAATATTCGTATCAATTTATTAGTAATCAGACGTCATTTGTCTATCGCGAGTTGTAGCTTGAAAATCTTTAATCTGCCCTCGTGTACCCGAATACTTTTTCGATGTTCTTTTAAACATTTTATGAAAATTTCATTTGTTCTTGAGAAAAGGCTGAGGGAATTGCAGTCAAATTTTATTTTTCCATAGTAGTATGTAAATGTGCTGAAACTTATTTCGGGTACAAATTATTACTAAAATAGGCTTACGAAAAATAGCAACATTTTTGACGAAATGAAACAAAAGTAGCGAAAAATATACCGAAATCATACAAAAATAATTGACGAAATCGGGCAAAAATTTTCACCAAAAACAGGTGACTCTAATCATATCACAGCAGCTGCCTTCAACCAGGATTTCAAATTCATATTGGTGGCAGCTCTGGCATAAGCATTAAAAATGATTCAACAAGCGATGAAAGAACTGAAATTCTAATTTACGGTGGTTGCAATGTTTATATAATTATGTAGAGAGACCAAATCTCAAGTAATAACATACCTGGGGTTGTCTTCACGATTGAAGGCTTTGCACCACGCACTGCGGTTCTCCCCAGAGGTAGAGCCGTCCAGACGGAAGTAATCCTTGCCGAAGACCCATGTGCCTTTGTGGTTGTTGAGAGTTTCGTCAGACGTGTCGTTTCGTGTTGCTTTATTTATGCGTTTGAGGAAAGTCTCTATGAGGTCCAATGAGAATAAGGACTGGCTGAACACCAACCTAGAAACAACACAATTATTTGATAAAACCAGAACAACGGCTGGAGGGCGAGGGAACTACAAGTGCCAGCCTGTAGCCAGTGGAAGTGCTAGCAGCTGCACCACATCGCTCAAACAATTGCTGACCATTCAAGGTCAATAACCACCAATAATAACGCATCTTGACCCACAAGTCCAACCCCTCCTCCACGTGGTGGGAGACGGGCAACGGCATGAAGTAGGGGATTGCCTGTAGGGGTGAAGTACAGTGGGGACTTTGTGTGCCCCGGGACCGCTGCGGTAGCTGTGAAGGCTCTATGGGAACCCTGAAGAGTGACGGCTGACGGGGCTCTGGTGAAGCTACGATAGGCCTAGCAAGCCAGTAGTGGATATCATATTTGCTTTCAAAACAGGAACAGGCCTCGGAAAGGACGGATGCAAACGACGACAACCCGGATATGCTAATGGACTACGAGTTGGGACATTAAACATACAGACACTGACAGGAAAGGTGGAGGAGATTGTAGATGTGATGGAGAGAAGAAAACTGGATGTACTGGGCTTGGCAGAAACAAGATGGAAAGGAGAAGGTCGCAGAGAACTGAGGAAAGGGTACCGGTTGTACTGCAGTGGGAACAGTGAAGGAAGGAGCAGCGGAGTAGGAGTAGTTGTGAGAGATGGAATGAAGGAAGAGGTAAAGGGAATAAGTGACAGGATCATGAAGATCAGAGTAACTGTATAGGGAAGCCCAGGTATATGCCCCTCATGTTGGATGTACAGCTCAAGAGAAGGAAGACTTTGAGGAGGAGCTACAACAGCAGTTGAATGGTCAGAGCATCATTGTCATGGGAGATTTGAATGCACATGTAGGAAGTGAAAGGCAAGGATATGAAAATGTATTGGGAGCAGAAGGATGGGGTAGCAGGAATGAAGAAGGGAGAAAGTTGCTGGATTTTTGCAAGAGAAACGGTTTAGTGGTAGGCAACTCCTGGTTCCGGAAGAAAGAAAGCCACAAGGTAACGTGGTACAGCAGTGATTTAACAAAGAAATCTTTGGTAGATTACATGCTGTACGACTGGGATATGAAGAGAAGTGTCAGAGATATAAAGGTAATACCATCAGAGGCCTTAGATAGCGACCACAGAATACTTGTAATGAACCTGGGAGTTGTTAAGGATAGCAAGAGGACAGAGTACGAGGGAAGGAGAATCAAAGTATGGAAACTCAAGGAAAAGGAAGTCAAGGAAGAATTCCAGAAGATAATAAGGGAAAGGATGCCAACAGACAATCCTAAAACAGGGGAAGAGGAATGGAAGCAATTCAAAAACACAATGGTGGAAGCTGCAGTGGCAGTATGTGGAAGAACAAGCAACAGAAAGCGGTGTAAAGAGACACCATGGTGGAATGAGAGAGTAAAAGAAGTGTGGGAAGGAAGAACAAGGCTTTCAGAGTGTGGTTCCAGGAAAGAACTGATCTGGCAAGGGAAGATTATAAGATAAAGAAGAAAGAAGCAAACAAGATTGTCGCAGAGGAGAGGAAGAAGTGGATGGTAAAGTGGAGAGAGATGATGGAGGAAGACAGCAGAGGAAATAAGAAAGTACCTTATGGGATGGTCAAAAGTAAGAGAAGAGGTCTGCGGGAGGATATGGTAATGATGGACAAAAACGGAAATGAGGTACACAACAAAGAGGCCCTCAAGACCGTGTGGAAAGAGTACTTTGAGGATTTGCTGAATCCAAATGGTCATAGGGAGGAAGACAAGGTATTGGAAGATGGAGAAGACAACACAGGAATGGAAAAGGACCTGACTTGGAGAGAACTGGCGATGGCTATAGATTGGGAAACAGTGGCTGTACCGTGTGATGAGGGTGATATGGAAGGAGATAAAGACCCCAGAAGATTGGAAGAAAGGATTAATTGTCCCAATATTTAAGAAAGGAAGCAGAAAGGAGAGCAGAAATTACAGGGTAGTCACACTCATACCTCACTGTGCCAAGATATATGAAAAGATATTAGAAAGTAGAATACGAGCCAAAGTGGAGAGAAAATTGAGAGAGGAGCAGTATGGATTCAGACCTGGGAGATCAACAGTGGATCTCATATTTTCAGTGAGACAGCTCCAGGAACACCACTACGAATTTGGAGAGGATCTGTTGATGGCCTTCCTGGACATCGAAAAGGCCTATGATAGTGTGTGTAGGGAGAAGGTTTGGCAAGCAATGGAAAACATGGGAGTGGAAAAAGGGACTGTAGGCAGAGTGAAGGAAATGTATTGTGGACGTGTGAGTTGTGTGAAAGTTGGAGGGGAAAGAACAGACTGGTTCAGACAAATGAGTGGCCTGAAACAGGGTAGTGCGCTGTCACCCCTTCTCTTTATTGTGGTTATGGACGAGGTAATGACACTGATAGCAGGAAAGATAGGAGAAGATAAGATGAAAGCAATGGTGTTGGCAGATGATCTCATGGTCTGGGGAAACAAGGAGGAGGAAATTCAGGAGCTACTGAAGGCTTGGGAAGAAACAGTGGGAGAGTACGGATGGAAGTTCAACATCAGTAAATGTGAGATCCTGTTAACGACCAGGAAAAAGGACAGACCAATGAGTGGGATAACACTTGGAGGTGGACAGCTGAAGAAGGTGGAAAGTCTCAAGTACTTGGGAAGTATAGTGGAGGAAAATGGGAGAAATGACAAAGAGATTACGGAACGTGGCAGACAGGCAGAAGCATTTCTGAGAAGCATTAGGAGCTTAGTGTGGAATAAAGATGTCCCACAAAAAAGCAAGGAAGTGGTATACAGAAGCTACTATATCCCGATACTGACCTATGCTTCAGAAACGTGGACAATGAAGAAAAGAGACAGAAGCAGAATACAGGCAGGTGAAATGAAGTTCCTGCGAAGTAGGATCGGAGTAACAAGAAGAGACAGGGTGAGGAATGAAAAGGTCAGGGAAATAGTGAAAGAGGAGCCCTTGCAAGGTAGGATTGAGACATCTAGACTGAGGTGGTATGGACACTTAAAGAGAATGGATAAGGAGAAGATTCCCAAGAGGATACATGAGATGCAGATGCAGAAGAAACGACCAAGAGATAGATGGCTGAAAGGAGTGGAGGAATGTGTGAAGAAGAGAGGCGAGGACTGGACCAGAGTGACAGCGGAGAGGTGGTGGGAAGAAAGGACTAAGTGGAGAGGGTTATGTTCCAAACAGATTCAGCCTGGGGCTGGAAACTGTACAACATGATGATGATTAGGCCCTTATTGAATATTCTACAAACTTTCACCATACTATTTCCGTCTTTTCAATACAATTCGTTATCATTTTCTTTTAAAATTGGGACATGTTTCGAACGGTCACTTTGTTCTTCTTCAGCCAATATACAACCAAATAAAACATGGATAAAACACTTATAAATACACATAGTCCTTTAGACTTAAATATAAAATTGGCACTAACTTTATTATTATTAAAATTGACATTGTTAAATATTAAATTATGCACTTAAACATGTTGAAAACTTTGATCCATTTGGCCATTGACTCATGTCTGCTGATCTGCTGTGCCCAACAGACATAAATCAATGGAACTTAGTTTATTTTGATTCAATATCATACTATAGATAGAGGAGTAGATTACAGGAATTGAGGAACACTGACCAGGATGCTTTGGAATCTCAAGGGTATCGACTATATAAGGGTATTCCGGGGAAGAGAGTCGTGAAGAATGATCCACAATTTGGAACAGGATTTCTGATCAACCTTAAAATTATAAATTCAGTTCAAGAATTCCGCTCACCATCTCCTCGAATCTCAACACTCACCTTTAACACATCTAATAAGATTTATACTATCACAAATGCCCATGCTCCCACTAATGATAAAAACACTTCCCCCAAAGACCGTAAAGAAACAGAAGAATTTTGGGACCTACTGGATCAAACCATAGATAACATCCCCAAACACCATGTTAAATTATTAATTGGCGACTTTAACGCTCAGCTAGGTAGAGAAAGAAAATACCGTGACATCATCGGAAAATGGCCAGCACACAATAGAACAAATAAAAATGGAGAGCGACTAGTTGACCTGTGTCGAAACCATAACTTAATCTCAAAATCTACATGTTTTAAACGAAAACCTCAAAAACTTAAAACATGGAAACACCCTGATTACACTAAGGGAGAATGGCAACTGGACCACGTGTGCATGGATAAACACCACCATAAAGAGATCTATAACGTCAAAGTCCTCCGCGGAATTGACACAGGTTCTGATCACTACGTAGTCAAAATTAAAATTAAACTCACGCCCCAGAAGAGACAACAAAGGAAAACCCCCAAAACTAAACGAACAATAGATCCTATCCAGTTAATCAACAGTGAACAGTACCAAAAAGCAACTGGAAACATTAAAATAACTGATGAACTCGAAAACTTGGTTCACAACCTACAACGAATAGCAGAAGACCTGGCTCCAATTAAACCGCGGAAAAAACATCAATGGTGGAATAATGAATGTGATGAGATGATTGAAAAACGACACCGAGCGTGGTTATTACACCAATCCCAAAAATCTGAAACATCTTTTCAAAATTTAGTTACACAACGAAAAGAAACAACTAAAACTTTAAGAAGAATAAAACGGCAATATCATACTGACACCCTACAAACAATTGAAGAGGAATTCAAATTTTCACAATCGCGGAATTATTACAAAATCTTTAAACAACATCTGAAAAAATATGAAGCACCTACCTTATTGTTAAAAGATGAAAATGGTAAATTGGCCCACAACAACCAGGATAATGCACAAATTATGGCTAAATATTTTAAGACACTCCTAAACTGTGAAGAACCCATAGAATCTCTCCAATTGGATGTTGACACTCCAATAACAACACCACCGGAGAACATTAACCCGCCCACATTAGAAGACGTTTACATAGCACTGAATGAGATGAAGAATTTCAAAGCCCCTGGAGAAGACCAGACTTTTGCAGAGATTTGGAAGTATGCTGGAAATTCGGCAAAAATCGCTCTTCACCAACAATTAGTCAACATCTGGATTACAGGAAAATTCCCTGAACATTGGAGAAAAGCTATCATCCATCCACTACACAAAAAAGGGGATAAGACAGACCCTAACAATTACCGAGGGATTTCACTCCTGGATGTTACCTATAAAAAATTTTCTCGAATTCTTCTCAATAGAATTAAAGTACAACTTGAAAATGAATTAGGAGAATATCAAGGAGGTTTCAGGCCCTGGAGAAGTTGCCCAGATCAAATTATGAGCCTAAAATTGATAATGGATTATAATAGAAAAAGGAATAGAGATATGGTGATAACATTTATCGACTTTAAAAAAGCATATGATTGTATTCATACAGAATCTTTATTAAAAATTCTAAGACACATGGGATTACACCCCAAATTGACAAATCTCATAAAACTAACTCTTACAGGCACCAAATCAAAAGTTAAATTCAGAGGTGAATTCTCTGACCCATTTGAGGTCACAACCGGTTTACGACAGGGTGATGGCTTATCACCATTACTATTTAATTGTGCATTGGAAATGGTAATGCGAGAATGGTCTAAGAAATGCCCTCCAAATATAAAAATAGGGAGAAAAATTCAAACAAACTGTCTTGGTTTTGCAGACGACATGGCATTATTGGCGAAAGATTTAGAGGAAGCCAAAACACAGATATCAGAGCTTCAGACAATTGCAAATAAAATTGGCCTTAAGATATCATTCGAAAAAACAGAAATCATGCCACAAAAGCCAACACCATTAAAGGAAATACAAATTAATGATATAAAAATTAAAATTGTAACACGATTCAAATATCTAGGAGAGCTAATAACAAAGCGTCAATTCAAATAAGAACCAACAAGTTATCTAGAGCACAAAAATTAACATGGGAAACTTACAAAAAGAAATGCTTATCAATTAATGCAAAAATTAAACATTACAATACAGTCATAAAACCGGAAGCCACATATGCAGCAGAAACATTATTCCATCTAAATGAACATTCTAAAACCGACAGATTACAGAAGATCGAAAGGCGAATTGGAAGAACTTGTATCAATAAAGGATATAAAAAAGATGGGCAATGGCGAATAATACCTAACAATATGGTCTATAACAACCTAGAACCCATTACTGATACCATGCGAAAGAAAAGACTAGGATTCTTTGGGCACATCATGAGAATGCCAGATTCACGTCTTCTAAAACAACTAGTGCAGTACAATCTTGCTTCAAAAAACACAACTGGATGCCGATGGTTAAAAGAAATCAGAGAGGACTTAAAAGAAATTGGCCTAACAACAGAAGATGCTGCAAATAAGAAAAGTTTAACTACAGCACTTAAAAATATGAAGTTTTATTTTCCACACACAAAGAAGAAAATTCCTACAAGAATATTTTCCGCCGAAGAACGGGCAAGACAATCAATACGCATGAAGAAGTACTGGGAGGACCGCAAGGCTCGTACAGTTCCTACAAGTCGACGAACTAATGGTTGGGTAAAGTGATCCTTTGTGGTCTCAAAAGAAGAAGAAGAAGAGTAGAAAAATGGACTATAAGGAGGATAAAGGAGATGTACAAGGTAAGTGGGAGGAGATAGATCAGACTGGTTGGAACAGAGAAACGGCCTGAAACAAGGAAGTGCACTGTTACCGTTACTTTTCATTGTGGTGATGGATGACATAATGACCCGAGTGGCACAAGTAATTGGGGAAGGAAAGATGAAAGCAATGGTATTTGCAGATGATTTGATGATTTGGGGAAACAAGGAGGAGGAAGTACAGGAACAGTTTGACGTGTGGGAAGGAATAATACAAGGGTATGGGATGAAATTTAGCATAAATAAGAGTGAGATGGTGATCACAACAAGGAAGAAGGAAAGAACCACAACGGGAATAACAATTGGTGGGGAACAGCTGAAGAAAGTGGAGAGTTTCAAGTATCTGGGAAGCCTGATACAAGATAATGGAAGAAACGATAGAGAAATAAATGAGTGGGAGAGACAGGCAGAAGCATTCCGGAGGAGTGTGAGAAGCATGTTATGGAGCAAGGATGTCCCTCAAAACAGCAAAAAGATCATATATCGGACGTACTATGTCCCTATCCTGACGTATGCCTCGGAGACCTGGGTTATGAAAGGAAGGGAGAAGAGCAAAATACAGGCCAGTGAGAAGAGGTTCTTGAGATGCAGTATTGGAGCTACAAAGGTGGACAGAATAAGAAATGAGAGGACCAGAGAATTAATGAAGGAGGAACCATTACAGGATGGTATAGATGGTATGGACATGTAAAAAGAATGGAGGAGAAGAGGATACCCAGGAGGATACACGAGACGAAATGGGAAGGAAAGAGACTGAGAGACAGGTGGCTGAAGGGGGTGGAAGAAAGCGTGAAGAAGAGAGGGGAAGACTGGACAAGGGTGGAGGCTTGTGTTCCAAACAGACCCGACCAGTGGCTGGAAACTGTGCAAGACGATGATGGTGACATATCAAGTGAGGGATCCAAAGGGTTTGTTCTCCTATAGTATAGAATAGTACTCACAGCTTGTCGCCAATATTCCCACAGTCCCGGAGGATGGAGAAGAGCAACAACAGCTTGCCGCTCTCCCTCATATCCTCCATCTCTCCGCCCGTCATGAGGCTGGACCACCACTCCGACTGAGGGC
The DNA here is from genome assembly GCA_946902985.2 of Meconema thalassinum. Lineage (NCBI taxonomy): Eukaryota > Metazoa > Arthropoda > Insecta > Orthoptera > Tettigoniidae > Meconema > Meconema thalassinum. The sequence goes on from OX336390.1 coordinate 4,740,576, forward strand.
CCCCCTCCTCCACCTCCTGCTTCACCTGCACGCCACCTGGGGGCAACCATAATCACACACGAAGCTTAACAACCCTCTTCCTCGCTTTCAGGGGAAAGACTAGGTTTAGTGTTCTCCACCACTTTCTGACATTTAACTTTTGATAAATACACAATATACTCGCCTATAACAAGCCCCCCCCCCCTCAATTTTCTACTATTATTGGAGAAAAAAAAAAAAACAAGTAGTTCCATGAAGAGCTAAAGCCTGTTTTCATATATCCTATTCATGTTAATTGCCTCTATCAACGTACATAAATTCAATTTTATTGTTGTGATAGATTCGTAGATATTGAGAACCGTCTAAATATTTCGGATGGTTGCCAGGTTGGATTTTTATTTACGTACTATTACATGAAGATTATTGTGTACGTGTGGTATTCAAACTTCAATCGCATGATTAGAACACAAAAAGTAATAACGAGATTTTAAAATTTTGCACAGATGACATCTTGAGGTTATGCAAACAATTGAACTAAATTAGATGCCAGTGCATTACAATATGAATAAACATTTAATGTACCATATTTCACTGTGCGCAAATGGTTAAATTGCGAGAAAAATCTATTAAAACGTTTTAACTTGGCTTGGCCGCATGTTCGTTTTGTATTCTACAGGTGTTTGAAAGTCACATACATAAACTTGTAGCAGTGCTCTTTATCACAGTACAAAATTTCAGGGTGATATCTGTAATAGTTTCGGAGATACTGAATGCTGGTGAAATATTTCGCACTACCGCCACAATAAAATTTGAAGGGTACGGTCGGGGTCGGCCAGAATGGTGCTATGATCTTACCACGTTTCATTGAAATCGTTCCAGCCGTATAGAAGTTATTAGGGGGGACAGACACGAATCACACACGGACAAAAGGTGATCTCATAAGGCTATTTTTTCATAAAATGAAAATAAGTTAAAAAAGAAGGAATTGGGAAGGAGAAATAATCAGAATAATGTAGCAAATAGGCCTACAAGATTCCACCGCCTGTGCATTGTTGACCTCGACAATGGTTACTCTCGCCCCCAGCTCACGAGTTCCGTGTCCTGCACGGCCGCATGTACTGTATCAGGGTGTCGAGCGATGACCTTTTTTCGAATTCCCGTATAATTCCCGTATTTCCCGTACGAAAATCCACCAAATTCCCGTATATTTTAGAACTCTCTAAGACTTCGAGTTCGCATACCGAATGGCTGGAAAATGAATCTTAAAGCGCGAATCAAGATTTTCTGGCGTAAGTGTAACTGCATTTTTGGAGATACTTCCGCAGCCCACGGGTTATGTCGAGATTTAGGTCTAATCCGTAGCGTGAGCAAAGCGCGCGCGCGCGCGCGCGAGTGAATTCTCTCGCAGATACCGTTTATCTGAGGAGAGCTGATATAAATGAATGTTTTACTGAGGAGGGTTGAGAGAGTAGAGAATAGAAGTGTCACATAATAAATGTTTACGGGAAGTGACTGAATTGTATGTTACCGTAACCGTATAGAGCTTCCACGAGTTCAAATGACACCGAAGATTATGCATAGGGAACTTCCGGTCCGCGATCTCCATTTGATTTTCATTGGCAGTGAATCGTTCGTTCACGATTATCTTCTTTATTATTTCGGATAGTGGTTTTGTTTTTAGGCGTTCAACTTATGAAATAAGAACTGGAGGGTTGGCCTTTAATGAATATTCCAAAGACAAGTGTCTCCTAAAAGAGTAATTAGTAAAACTTCGCATCAGAGACGACCATAACAAACAGCTTGCCTACAAAGTGTGCGATTTGCACATTTCAAACGGCATTTCTTAGACTACAATATTTAAGTTGGTGCAAATTAAATATGTTATATGTGAGAATATTATTATAATTTGCTATCCGGTTGTTATATTACTATATTATGCATTAACGTGACCCGTTTAAATGCTAAATTGTGACGGAAGCTACGCGTTATAGGCTATTCGCCGTACCGGTAGGCCTAATATTTACTAACGCATCGTTTCTTCTTTAATATTTATTTAATCATTATAATTATAATAGCCTATCTTCAACACTCATTTAACCAAAAATCAGTTTATAATTCTATACATATTCCAGGTATTTCAAGAAAGCGATATTTGATAGCACATGCGGTTCCACCTTAAAATCCAACCGTGCCTAGTTTTCAGTATCTATGGAAAATATTACCGTAAGTTAATAAACCAAACAACTGGCGACAATTTTTTTTAAATGCTCATTTACATCTTCACCCTAGTCTACGTAAAGTACCATATGGTAATCACTGAAAGGGTAGGGGGGTTATGACCTCAATTTCACAAACGAACGAACCTCATTTTGCATGAATTATGGAACCCGAATCCTAATGGAGGTATGGATTGTCTGCATTTAGAAATATGTTAGTCAATAATTTAAAACAAGATGCCAGAAAACTAAATACAAAAATCTGCGTGCCTACTACGGTGTAAAGTTGCTCCGTGAAAAAAAATACACCTCGCCAAGATTACACGACGTGCATACAGTTAAATACTATCATCCAATTGGAGAAACACTTTCTCTGTCACGATCTTATAAGCAATTCAAACATAAACTGCTGTAATTTACGGGAAAATGGGCAACATTTAGAGACTACGAGTGTTGTATGTGGCACAACGTTAGCTAACATTTCGCGTCATTAATACATAAGGAATGAACACATGCAGAGCTTTCTCACTGCACACAGCTGAAGATCATATTCTTGGTGCATTTTACGTTCTCTTAATAACAATAATTTGCTTAGTTACATGCAACGAAAATTGTAGTACACAGTTCCCATTGCTTCCAATACCTGACTACTAAACCAGAAAATGGTAATGCATAAACATACGCCAGTGGCGCGTCCTATGGCAAATGAAAGATCGAAAGAAAATGTAAGCTCTATAGGAGCACGGAACTAGACGATAAGATTTTCTACTCTACTGAAAATAGTCAAAATTCCCTTTGTAATAATGACTAATAATCCTGGGGTTATGTAGTAATAATAATGATCGTGTGGCCTCTGGAGAGACCTAGTGCAGATCTTTCTAGTTGACGCCCGTCGGCGACCTGCGCGTCGTAATGAGGATGAAATGATGACGAAGACGGCACATACACCCAGTCCCCGAGACACGGTCATTAACCCCAGGAGATTAAAATCCCTGATGGCTCGGCCGGGAATCGAACCCGAGGCACTTTGGGCCAAAGCCTAGCGCGCTAACCATTTAGCCACAGAGCCGGACGGGTCATGTAGTAATAAGATGTAACCCACCCACTATCCCTTTTTAGATCACGACTTTTATAGTAAAAGTGTGTCCGCTATTACACGCGTAAATTATGGGACAAATACAGTATTGCTAACCCCATGAATTCAGTACTGACAGCCTTCCTGTCACTATGCCCCGCTTTTCCTCTCCGCAAACCACGGTCGCCACATAACAAGACCCTACGTCCAACCGCCACACGGCAAGAATTCTGAGCATGCTTCTCACCTACACCCTGCATTTCGAAGGAAACAACGCGAAGGATATGCCGGTATATTTAATATATTTTAAAAGACGATCCTGAGTCAACGCCGAGGACATTCATACAGAGAAATACGATACTTTTAGATGAATAAATAAATTACACACCGAAGCTATGATACCTTTATCATCGGTATCGGTACCAAATCAATAAATACGACAAATAGGGCAAACACTCTACAGCTAATGAATATAAAAACACTCACCATGCAATAATTATCCTTTACCATGAAACAAGAGTCTGAGCGGAGGTCGTTCACAGCTTACTACAGTAGTTGACAGATGCACACTCTCTGAATCGCGAATCTACGGTTAATATTAGCTTTTGTGATAATACAAAAGTAAAGTTAAGGTAAATACATATTTAGCACTGAGCACTCAAACAAGCCGCTCAGTGGCGATATTATTGCCGTGGTTTTATATTGTCGAGTTGTAGGCTATTGAATGGCAGACGGTATTTTGAACACTATGATGGCAAACAATAGCCTGTGGTCTATTATCGATTGACGCAAGCGAACTGACGCCAATAAATAACTTATCCTCAGTCACTTGGCAAGGATTTCTTTGACACCCTCCATCCCTTCACTGTCCCTATCATCATCACCACCATCATTGTCTTCGTCAGAGCTTGATGAATTGCCAATGTTAATAATCATTTCATCCACCGCGATATCCAGATCGCCTTCAGTATTTCTTTCTGCACATGCTGTACGGGATGTATCCAATCCTCGGGTCGAACTTCGGCGAAGTAAAAGTAAGGAAACAGGCAGTGGTTAATAAGCGACTGAAACAATGCCTGCCCATACGAGAAGAATTCTGTCACGTGTTTTGTGTATTTTGTAGCCACATGTTGGTGACGGGTGTTTGATAGTAAAATGTCGAGAGCTGTGAGATATTGTTTGTAGTTTTTGAAATTTATGCATGTGTGACGCATTTGGATTGAGTGTTTGCACGGACTTGAAAACAATTTGGTAGGCTATGTGCATCTCCCCTGCGAAAGAAGATCATGGAAAGGCTAAAAACAGTAACATTCCACACGCGACACGCCGCGAATACTTTTTAATTCAGATTTATTTTATCAGATAATAGAAAATAAAATAATGCAAAACGAAATTAAATAAGTCACTTTGACAAATACAAGATTGTTACTAGGAACTTCAGTTATACACAGCACAAAATTAAGTTCTTTTGACAGTACTATTTTTTTTCTCCAATTCCTGGAGATCTTTCGTGGCTTTTCTTTCGACTGCCACCTTAGCCGTCGATTTGCACCTGTTTTGCTTCCTTGAACACGGCGTAGGAGTTTCGGGCAGTATGGACTCTTGCTCACGGTATCTTTTCTACTCCACCAGCTGCCATCACAGCGTCCTGAACAGTATACGCATGGCAATCAGACTTGCTTCTTTGTGATTGACGATCATGCACTCCTTGTTCAGGGAGAAACCTCTGTCTAGAGCTGCATTGTTGTGATACAAAATCAGTATCATTTTAACGAAGCTTGAGAGATCGTTTTTTTTTTTTTTGGCAGGAACTGCTGAAGCCACTATTTCAGACCACAGCACGTCGAGCCGTGGCTCTTTTCCGTCGAACTGCTTCAAACGCGCAGTGACGGAGGGCAGTCTCAGAAGTGCGGAGAAGCTGCTCTTGAAGCGGTCAGCCATTGCGCCAGAAAGCAACTTCTTCTGATTACAAAGAATTTCCAGGGCAATGACGATCCTAACTTCTTCCAACTTAAGAGTCTCAGCGACCCCTATACGGTCCAGGCAGGAAATAGTACGGGTCTCTTGTGAGCAAGAGTTGACCTCTCTGATTTTTTCAGCCATAGGATACCAATGTACAATTTTCGGCAGTTGGTGCGAAATTGCAGCACATACGCGTTTGGAATTTTCTGAGATCTTAAGCTGTTAACTTCTTTAAGGGCTGCTCTTGTCGGGAAACCCAGGTCTCCTCTGAATAACAATGCGGACTAACTCCTGCATGTCATTGTCAGCAACCAGCGCGGCGCGCGGAGAGGGTACGGCCGGCGGTCGGCCAGGCAAAGCATGCATTCGACGTTGGCTGGGTTCTCATCCCGCTTAGTGCTCTATCGGTGACGCAAATTGCGGGTGGCAGCGCAGTCTGCTGGCGAAATAGAAGACTGAGCGGGAGGACTCTACCGAGCGTTCGGGGGCTAAGAAGTCAGGCATTTGAAGATTTCCCGTATCAAGTGCGAATTTCCCGTATAATTCCCGTATTTTTCCCGGGTCACTAAAATTCCCGTATAATTCCCGTATTTCCCGTATCGCTCGACACCCTGCTGTATAATTAAGTGCACAAGCAGGACTGAAAATGAGCAAGAGAACAAGTCTTACGGCATCCTTTAAGTTGAAAGTGCTAGAATTTGCTGCAGAAAATGGACTGAAAGTGGTGAGTCGTAAATACGAAGTGCAGCCCTGTATGATTTGTTATTGGTGCAACCAGAAGGACAAATTATTGGGAACCAAGAAAACTAAGTCCTTCCGCGGTGTGAAGAAAGGAAAATACGAAAATGTGTTGGTATTAGAAACAAATCTTCAGTTTTTGAAGCCGAAAATTCGGGAAATGTTATAGGCGAGTAAATACGGTATAAAGAATAGCTTGCCACGGTGGGTGAGTGGTTATAGTGTCGGACTGCCAACCCCAAGATTGCAGGTTCGCTCCTGGCCATGGTAAGTGATTTTTGAAAGGCGACAAAAATCACGACACTCATGTCATACGCTGTTGGCATGTTAATGAACCCATTTGAATTCAGTAGGCCGTGTTCAATATTAATCTCGGGATTTTCCGCCAACACAAAGTTCCTCCATTCTCTAATTGAAAGCACTGTAGTGTCAAGGAGTTTAGATATCTAACCTCATTGACTTTCATAACGTTCAAAGGAACGACGAAATTCGACATGCAAGCTACCCTCTGGGTGTCAATTAACAAAGCTTGCACCAGGCACCCGAGGCCATACGATATTATTATTATTATTATTATTATTAAAGAATATTCAATAATTTTTCATAATTTCATTGCCTTGATTTACAGTTAAACTGTGAGGACTTGGAATTATAGACTTCCAATAAACACCATCGAAAAAAGAAAGTTCCCTGTGACTAATGGAAACATGCAATTATTACTGGTAAGCCTTTTTGCAATCTGTATTCAAAAAGCAGCATTGTGGAAAATACCAGTATCATGTTTAAAATAATCGATTGGAGAACACAAAATAAGCAATGTCTTATTCCTATCATGAAAAATACTTTCCAAAATACACTGACCGGCAAGGAAAACCGATCACTAGATAAATTCAACATTACCTTCATCTATCATCTATATATATAAAGCTCAATGTTTGTCTGTCTGTCTGTCTGTCATGTATACAAATCCACACCGTTTCACCGATCTGAACCAAAATTTGTATACTTACCCTTCGGATCCCTGCGGGTAACCCTGTCCACTTGAAATTTCCGACAGACCACCCCATTCCCTGCATTTAGGCCCTTTGTCCCAAATCTACACCGTTTCACCGATATCAACCAAAATTTGCATACTTACCCTATGTAACCCTGTGAATAACACTGTCCACTTAAAATTTTGGACAGACCACCCCATTTCCTGCATTTAGGCCCTTTGGCAAACTTCTACACCGTTTCACCGATCCGAACCAAAATTTGTATACTTACCCTTTGCAACCCTGCGGGTAACCCTGTCCACTTGAAATTTCGGACAGACGAACCCAATCTCTGCATTTAGGCCCTTTGGTCCAAATCTACACCGTTTTACCGATCAGAACCAAAATGTGTATACTTACCCTTTGCAACCCTGCGGGTAACCCTGTCCACTTGAAATTTCGGACAGTCCAACCCAATCTCTGCATTTAGGCCCTTTGGTCCAAATCTACACCGTTTCACCGATCAGAACCAAAATTTGTATACTTACCCTTTGGTACCCTGCGAGTAACACTGTCTGCTTGAAATTGCAGATAGACCACTCCATTCCCGGAAAGTGGACAGGGTCCGTCCCAAAGGCAATGGAAAAAAGGGGTAAAACCGGACCCGCTCAGGAAACCTTCAGGGTTGCCAGCTCCTGAACTCACCAGCCATGAGCCCTTGAGGATGTAGCACTATCCAGGGTGCACCAGGGCTACACACACCCTGCCTCCTTGAGGGTCTTGAGCAGAAGATATGAGATATTAAGAAAAGAATGAGGCTATCAGGAATGATTAGACAAGGGCCAATTAAGGCGGGAAAGTGAAAGAGTCGCTAGGCCTCGGATAACCTGATACCATCAGGGTCGGAAGAGAACAAGAGTTTGACCAAGGGAGGCTGACAGGAAAGAGAACTGAAAGGTGCCCGGCACCAGTAAGTAGAAGCAATGCCGGACTCAGCTGGGGTCCCGTGGTCGCAAACCCACGTCCCACAAGTTGTGACCCTGGTGGGTGGAGTGGGGAAGAGGGGGCAGGGGTGAGAATAGCTTGCTCATTCATCGCGAGGTGACATGAGAAAAATGTCCAGACCCCGCCGTGTTACCTGTTATTGCTGACTATGCTGATGTTCATACAGGGTCTTTGCTCAAACCGCTGTAGTGTTACGAAAGAATGAGTGATTCACCGGTCAATGCGAATAGGACCGGGAACCCCCCCGAACGTCTGTCATCATATATCGTCATCATCTGCGATATTCTCAGCTACGTGCAGCTTGGACCCGAGCAGTACTCGATAAGCTCTTTCACTACACGCATCGAGTATAGGCCTAAGCCAGAATATAACGTTCAGACTTTGGAAGACATCGAAGGTAGTAATCTGAATTACCTATATCAGATTTAAAATTACACCATGTTCGTTTAGTAGTCATTTTTCATTACCTTATTATTATCATAAGGGCAAATGACCTAGATGTTACACCCTTTATACCACTAATCACCACACACAATAAGTCTTCATCGCCTGTGAATTTTGAAATATTTCTTTCTATCACGGTAGTTTGTAAGTTTGTCGTGTCAATTCAACAGTAGTCTTCATTACCATCCTCATCAAAAGGGCAAATGACCTAGATGTTACGTCCATTATACTACTAAGTAACACCACAGTCTACATCGCCTGTGATTTTTAAAATGTGTATTTCCATTAGTTTGTAAGTTTGATATATCCGTTCAGTAGTAGTCGTCTTCATTATCATCCTCAGCAAAGGGGCAAATGACCTAGATGTTACGTCCATTATACTACTAAGTAACACCACAGTCTACATCGCCTGTGATTTTTAAAATGTGTATTTCCATTAGTTTGTAAGTTTGATATATCCGTTCAGTAGTAGTCGTCTTCCTTATCATCCTCATCAAAGGGGCAAATGACCTAGATGTTACGTCCATTATACTACTAAGCAACACCAGAGTCTACCTAGCCTGTGATTTTAAAAATGTGTATTTCCTTTAGTTTGTAAGTTTGATATACCCGTTCAGTAGTAATCGTCTTCATTATCATCCTCATCAAAGGGCCAAATGACCTAGATGTTACGTCCATTATACTACTAAGCAACACCAGAGTCTACCTAGCCTGTGATTTTAAAAATATGTATTTCCATTAGTTTGTAAGTTTGATATACCCGTTCAGTAGTAGTCGTTTTCATTATCATCCTCATCAAAGGGGCAAATGACCTAGATGTTACGTCCATTATACTACTAAGCAACACCAGAGTCTACCTAGCCTGTGATTTTAAAAATACGTATTTCCATTAATTTGTAAGTTTGATATACCCGTTCAGTAGTAGTAGTAGTAGTCTTCATTGTGATGCTCATCAAAAGGGCAAATGACCTCTCATTCCTTTAAAGTATCAATTATTCCCATTCGTTGATAAGTTACATGTGCCAGTAGTCGCTTCTATGTTCATCATCACTATGTAGAAGATGTTTTGCGTCAGAAGAAAAGACAACTGGATGCTCAGGAACGTTAACGATATATCGACTGCGAAATCTGGAAGCTTCTCTTTGAGGAATTGCTTCAGACATTTATCGTACAGTTTAAACCTTAACAAGACGAAACTTTTAACCAGATAGCGATCTAAGTGGGAGCTCTTTGGCAAAAAATAATCAAGTCTTTCCCGAAATGTGAGTCCTAAAAATAACTTTTTCTATTATTTTCTAAGTTTCATATGTCAGTTATGTAGTAATTTTCAATATCATCCTGATCAGTAGGGCAAATTACCTAGATGTTACGCCCTCAACGTCATTTGGGGTAAATGACCTAGATTTTAAGTCCATTATATTTCTAATCACCACCACATAAAGTCTTCTACGACTGAGATGTCACGAATTCTGGGACCGCTAACGACATATCTCGACTCGGACTGAAGACAAATATCACGAGAATGATCATTATTTTACAGAGCCTTCCCATAGTGACTTAAGTATAAACATTGTCACTGGGTTTGATAATGTAAGAAATGAATACATAAATAAATATAATTTATGACGTTGAGTGTTAAGGAGACTGAAATATTATCATCTTTCCACCGGGCGAAGCCGGGTACTACTGCTAGTTTAGATCATAAATATGAATGCTCCAGGTCTAGTCCATAACTTAAGTTACTGTTTATAGCATGGAAGTGAGGTTTCCTGGATGTATTATCATTCTTCATGTCATTGTTTCCCGCGAAGAGCCACTGCCCTGGCCTCAAGCACATATTCGTATTGCATTGTATTGTATGGTATTTTTTATTCATCCATTCAATCATATAATGTACATTGTACAATGATATAGGACACGTCAATTCACAAATTATACTAATACTAATTTACAATCACAATAATAATATAGGCCTACACAAGGATAACCTTACATCATTTAGTCCTATGAATACATAAACATAACTATTGATATTCTAAAAACTCTTTAACTGAGTAGAAGCAGTGCTCCAGCAAGAACTCTTTAGTTTTTATTTTGAACTTTATGTAATTTGCTGTACTTTTAATATTATTTGGCAAATGATTATTTAGCGTTATAGCTGCATGGAATACACCATTTTTACATAGTGTTGTATTTGCAGCATAACTCCGCCTTTGTCCGGTCCCAAGTCCGGAATGCGAAAGGAGGAGGGTTAGCTGGTTTGGCAACCAGCTGTAAAAACAGCTAACGCCGAATGTTGGGCGGCGGTAAATAACTCGACCCCCGAAAGGGGCCAACGGCTTCTGGAGGATGAGCCCCTTTAGGTGGGGTGATGGCCCCTCAGTGTAGGAAATGACACTGAAACCCATTACGTATATATATGGCCCAACGGCAAAACGGACGGAGGAGGAACTTTCCTTGTGGTTCTCAACGGTCGTGGAGGCGGATGAGGTCATGCCAGATGGACTGGCTGTGAAGGCGCAACTCAATTATATTTAGAGTCTGCGGCAGTCCATTGCAGTCACGGTGCTAGAACCTGCACGTCTCATTTCTTTTGTGCCGCAGGGTATAGTTCCGAGATCATAGTGTGTGGGTCACTTCCTTGCAAGCTGTGATCCACCTTAAACAAAATCTCGCTTGTGGCACCTTCTTCCTGCTGTCACATCTTTCAACAAGTCCAGCGGCGATGGGATAAGGATGGTGGAGGCAGGTTTTCGGGTTGAAACTGGAAGCCTCTAGTTCGGACCTGCACGCTGGCAGCAGATGTGTGATGGTCGTCTTTCTGAGACCTCGTGACTACTCAGGAGTTCGGTCCTGCATCTGTGTTTGGGCAGGCCTATTTAGGATCACCGCTGCCCACCCCGAATGGGGAAGGCCCTAGAAAATGTGGGCTAAACATCGGTAGTCACACCTTCAGCCGGCTGGGAGGCCGCACACGGCGGGTCACCCCTTTTGCGGTCGAAAAACGAAAACAAAGAATATCCAAACATTAATGATAGGATCCTGGAATGTTCGTACGTTACTCGATTTGAAGGACAATAACAGGCCTGAGCGAAGAACAGCACTCGTCACCCATGAGCTTGGTCGAATGAACATAGATATTGCTGCCTTAAGTGAAACCAGATTGTCCAACGAAGGTAAAATTACAGAGTTCAGTTCAGGGTACACCATATTCTGGAAGGGAAAAGATGAGGGAGAGCGTGGTTTCGCTATAAAGACCACACTGGTGAATGATCACCTGGTGAATGATCACCAGCTAACTCCAACTGCTGTCGGTGAAAGAATTATGACTCTCCGAATCCCACTCTCCGGGGGTCACTTTATGACTCTTTATGCTCCCACCTTGGATGCTGATATAGAAGTTAAAGATCAATTCTACAACCAGCTGAGCACAATCATCACCAAAGTACCATCTAGAGACAAACTCTTAATGCTTGGCGATTTCAACTCCAGAGTTGGTAAAGATCATCAATTATGGAACAATGTGATGGGAAAACAAGGACTTGGCAACTGCAATGCCAATGGTCTATTACCCCTTGGTCTATGTGCTGAACATGAACTCTTTATTACCAACACTCAGTTCCGCCTGCCGAATCGCTACAAAACCACTTGGATGCATCCTCGCTCGAAGCACTGGCACATCCTTGACTATATCATCCCCAGGCAATGTGATAAAAAGGACATCCTTGTCACCAGGACCGCAAGAAGTGTCGATGACTGTTGGACAGATCATAAGCTCCTTTTTTGCCGGTTGAGGATCTCAATCTGCCGCAAACCGAAACGATCCATCCACAACCTGTCGAGACGGAAATTTGACACTTCAAAACTCCAAGTAAAATCAATTGCTACAGATTACAGAAATGAAATCGCAAATAAGCTGGCTAGTTAGCACAAATAGTGTTGTACAGGAATGGACAACGCTTCAGAAGGTCATTACTGAGTCAGCTGAGGAAACAATTGGTTTTGTGAAGAACAAAAGAAAAGACTGGTTTGATGAAAATAATGATGAAATTATGTGTCTCATCAATGCCAAACGGGAAGCCCATCTATCCTTTCTTCAAGATCCGTCTTCCAGTGTGAAAAAATCACAATTCGTGCAACTTAAGGGGAAATGTCAGGCACAAATCAGGGAAATAAAGAACAACTGGTGGCAGCGAAAAGCTGAAGTACTGCAAAGACTATCTGATGCCCGTGACCTGCGAAACTTCTATGCAGGCATAAAGGAGGTATACGGCCCAACCCGATCATCATCAGGTACATTGAAAACTGCTGACAATTCCGCCATTTTAACTGAACAAGGACAAATTTTGGAGCGTTGGAAGGAACATTTCTCTGCACTTCTAAATCGTGCCTCCAATGTTGCCGAGGACTTTCTTCGAAACATCCCTCAGCAGCCCCAACAGCCATGGATGGCGGTTCCGCCGACATTCCGAGATTTCACCAAAGCGCTCAATCAACCAAAGCCGAGAAAGGCTCCTGGTCCTGATAACATCCCTCTGGAGTTGTTACAAAGTGGAGGTATGGCCTTGAAGACTCGACTTTTTACACTTATCCTGTTAATTTGGGAAATTCGAGAAGTACCTGATGACTTGAAGAATGCTGCCATCATAACTATCTTCAAGAAAGGCGATCGTAGCGTGTGTGGGAACTACCGAGGTATATCGCTATTATCCATTGCAGGTAAAGTTCTAGCAAGAATTCTCCTAAACCGGCTCCAAAGTATCTCGGAGAGGATTTTGCCCGAGTCTCAATGTGGTTTCCGAACCTCCAGGGGCACAACAGACATGATATTCTGTGCCAGACAACTCCAGGAAAAGTGCAGAGAGCAACAGGAGCCCCTGTATTTAGTTTTCTATGACCTGGAAAAAGCCTTTGATTCTGTACCAAGACCTGCTATGTGGAAAGTATTAACGCACTTTGGATGTCCCGATCGCTATGTGGAATTAGTTAAAGCTCTTCATGATGGAATGTCTGGGAAGATTCTTCACGGTGACTCTGTATCCGATCCATTTCCAATCACTCACGGTTTGAAACAAGGCTGTGTGCTTGCTCCAACACTCTTTGCATTGTACATGGCTGCCATGATGTATGAATCATCTTCCAACAACCCAGGCATAGAGATTAAGTTTCGCTTCGATGGAGGTCTTTTCAATCTGGCAAGACTTCGTTCACAGAGACATACCCAAGTTACCCGGGTGACAGAACTGCAGTATGCCGATGACACCGCATCTCCTGCTCCGACAGCTGCAGAGCTTCAACAATCGGTCAATCGCTTTAGCACTGCGTGTGATCTCTTTGGTCTCACCATCAATGCAAAGAAAACAAAGGTGCTTGCACAACCTGCCCCAGGATTACCTCTTCCTGAGTTCAATATCTCCATCTTAGACTCAACACTGGAGCAGGTTGATCATTTTTCATATCTTGGCAGCATCTTGTCTAAACGGTGCACTTGCGAACAGGATGTTGACAAAAGAATTGGGGCTGCCCATGCAGCATTTGGCCGCTTAATGCACAGAGTCTTCATGAATAAAGACCTAAAGATTCATACCAAACTCATGGTGTACAAAGCTGTCGTCATCTCAACGCTACTGTATGGCTGTGAAACTTGGACACTCTATCGCCGTGATATCAAGAAACTTGAGCGTTTCCACCAACAAAAGTTGAGATACATCTTGAACATCAAGTGGGAGGACTACGTGACCAACACTGCAGTTCTCGAGAGAGCGCATCTCGATAGCATTGAGACAACTATCATCGCTCATCAACTGAGATGGTAAGGCCATGTTCACCGTATGAGTGATACCAGGCTTCCACGTCAATTCCTTTATGGAGAGCTTTGCTCCGGCACTAGACCTCATGGGGCCCCTTTGAAGCGTTTTAAAGACCAGTTAAAACACATCATGACAACAACTGGTATAGACATCCACTCATGGGAAACATCTGCTGCGGACCGTTTACTGTGGCGGAACACTACATCGACGGCTGTCAACTTCTTTGAAGAAGAACGTCGCAGACATGAAGAGGCCAAGCGACAAGCAAGAAAGCTTCGTCAATTGCAACCCCGCCCTCCCCCGACCATTGAGTGCAATTTATGTGGGCGCATGTTTTATGCCAGGATTGGCCTGTTTAGTCATCAGAAGCACATCCACAGCCTGGTCTGAAAAGCTCTATGCAGGAAGAAGTATGTTTACTCGGAATCGAGTTACAGCCGACGACGACGATTTGCAGCATGTACATGAAGATTGTTCTTTTGTCTGGTCTGGTAGTTATGTATATTTGAATTCATCTCAAAGATATCCTCATTTCCTAAGCTTTGTTTGACAAATAATAGAAGTTCAAAGATGTAAATACATGGCAAAGGTAAAATTTTCAGTTGTTTAAACAGAGGCTTACATGTATGCAATCTAGTAGTTCCTTTCATTGTTCTAATTATTCTTTTCTGGATAATTAAGATTTGGTGAGCAGCAGGTGAATTTCCCCAAAATATGATTCCATATTTCATAAGCGAATAGCAATAAGCAAAATAAGTCAAGTCAACCCCTGGCACTATCCAGCCCATGACAGACTAAGGCCGACCAAGCGACCGCTGCCCAGCCATTTGGCCTGCAGATATTGGGGTGACGCGTGATCAGCGCGTCGGGTCCCCTCGGCCGTTAATCTTGGTATTCGTGATCGGGGCGCTGTCTCACTGTCAGACAGCTACTCAATTGTCCTCACGAGGCTGAGTGCACCCCGTTCCAACCCTCACGTCAGTTTTAAAATCCCTGACAGAGCCGGGGATCGAACCCGGGGCCTCCGGGTGAGAGGCAGGCGCGCTACCCCAACACCACGGGGCCGGCAAGCAAAATAAGTACTAAGAACAGTTCTCCAGCTAGTCGATTGTCTTAATACTCTTAATGCATAACAACTTAAGCTTAGTTTCTTGGCAAGTTTAGTGGTATGAGAGTTCCATTTTAGGTCATCCTGCAACCAAAGGCCTAAGAATTTAGTAGAAGAGGCGTTACCAATTTTAAGGTCATTTAAGATTATGGAGGGAGTATTAATACTTTTATTCTGAGCTGTGTGAAAGTTAAGAGCCACTGTTTTACTAGTGTTGATAAGGAATCCATTATTGTTGAACCATAAGGACAGCTGACCTGTTACTTCCTCTACTGATTTTTGCTGTTAATTCCTCTACTGATTTTTGAAGTTCAGTGTCATTTTCAGCCCTCATCAAAACACTTGTATCATCTGCGAATAGTACAGTTTTAAATGCAGGTATCTGAGATGGCAAGTCATTTACGTAAAGGAGAAAAAGTAGTGGCCCTAGAACGGACCCCTGCGGAATGCCATACTTCAAAAACATAGGATCTGAGTGGTAATATTTAAATATGTTTGTGGTATTTTCTAAACTTTTTTGTTCGACGATCTGTTGGCGATTATTTAAATATAACTGAAACCACTTACTAGCGATACCCCTGATACCATATTGATGGAGTTTATCAATTAGTATCTGATGATTTATCACATCAAAAGCTTTAGACAGGTCCAAAAACAGGCCACATACTCTCTTCCTTTCATCAAGTGACTCAAAAGCAGGATTTAAAAATTCATAAATTGCTGACATTGTTGATTTTCCTTCTCTAAAGCCATGTTGAGAGTCAGTTAACAATTTATATTTGTTTATGAAGCTAATTAGACGGTTGTACATTATCTTCTCTAAAATTTTTGAAAATATCGACAATAAAGAAATAGGTCTATAATTGGTTACGTTTTCTCTATCTCCCCCTTTGAATAATGGAATTACTTTTGCAATTTTAAAGATATCTGGAAATATTCCTGACATGAGAGATTGGTTACAGAGGTGTGTTAAGGGGGTAATTATATTTTGGATACATTTTTTAATTAGTATATCAGGAATGTTATCAACTCCTGAGCAATGTTTATTCTGTAGATTCTTTACAATATTGAGGATTTCTGCTTCTGTAACATTTTCAACAAACATTGATTTTCCATTAAATGTTATATTCGCGAGTGTTGATTTTATTGCTTATACAGTGGAATCTCGTTAGCACGTTCTCGGTTACGACGTTTTCCCGCTTAGCACGATGATTTTCTCAAGTCCCAGTCCCAATTCTACAAAATACATGTTGATATATCCCCTTAATACATTCTCTATTCCCGCTTACGACGATCAAATTTCTGTTGTACTATTTGTACGTGAACCGGATTTTATTCTTATTTCATTATAAAATTCGGCTTCTGGAAAACACGACGCGATATTGCCTCATATTCTCTGATAGTTATTGACAGTGTAGATGATTTCATTGTGTTTGACGGTGTAGAAGTGGCTATAGCAATGACGCAACACAGGTGACGTGTGTCTCTCCCGCTGCCCTTTCTCAAGTCCCTATCCTACTAAATTCATGTTGATATATCCCCTTAATACGTTCTCTATTCCCGCTTACAACGATCAAATCTCCGTTGAACTATTTGTTAGTGAACCGTATTTTATTCTTATTTCATTTTAAAATCCGGCTTCTGGAAAACACGACGCGATATTGCCTCATATTCTCTGATAGTTATTGACAGTGTAATGATTTTATTGTGTTTGACGGCGTAGAAGTGGCTATAGCTATGACGCAACACAGGTGACGTGTCTCTCTCCCGCTGCCCTTCACCCCCTTCCCTTTGTTTATTTCTCACGTAGGCACATTATTGTCTTCGTGTTCCGCACTATTGTCTTCTAGTTCTTAGTGTTCACGTCCAGTTATGACCTATTTTATTGCGTGTTTCATAATGGATAAGAAGAAAGTACGGCAGATAACTAATGACGAGAAGTTTAAATACATTCGAGACGTGGAATGCAATCCTCACATGAAGCGTGTGGATATAGCGCGAAAGTGGAACATTCTTCCGTCTACACTGAACACGATTCTCGGCAAAAGGAAGGAAATTGAACGTGCATTTGAAGAAGGGGTGAGTGGCAAAAGGAAACGTGTGCGAGAGGGACAGTTTCCTGAACTAGAAAGCGCTTTATTGAAGTGGTTCAAGCAAGCATGTGCTTCAAACATGTGTGCGCGGTCGCCGGCGATAGAGCCGTCACTGGCGGAGCGCGAGTGCGAGAATGTCCTTGCTGATCAAATATAAAGGAAGACCCTGTATTATATGTGTTTGGAAGCGGATGGGAAACATTTTCAGCATCTACTGTAAATCATGGCCAGTAAAACTGCATGGTAGGCTACTGATTTTAAGCACCGTATTCTGCCGTAGGCCTACATATGCGTGCGCGGTCGCCGGCAACTGAGCCGTCACTGGCGGAGCGCGAGAGCGAAAATCTCCTTGCTAAGCAAAAATAAAGACCTTGTATTATACTGTAGTGTAGAGGTACAGTAATTAATTTTTATGTTATTTATTGCGTGAAAGTTACTGATAACCTATGTTTATGTCGTGACTGTAGTAGTGCATACAATCAGTAGGTCGGCGATTGAACGTCCAAATATACGCCGCGTTCTTTCTTATACGTTGTAAATGCAGTATGGCGTTTTTCGGTAGTACGTTTTCCCGCATATGACGTCCAAATTTTTCAGTCCCTTGAAAAACGTACTAACGAGATTCCACTGTATATTGTTTACATTTAGTAGTTTTTCAGCTATGGTAGCAAAATGCTCATTAAAAATTCTTGAGACATTTTGTGGGTCATTGATCTTCTTGGAGTCTTCTGATAACGTTATGTTATTTACTGCCGGTTTTGTTTGCCTGGTTTCATTTTTTATGATATTCCACATAGCCTTAGTTTTATTTTTAGATTCCAGGATATAATTATCATTTGACATTCTCTTTGCTAATTTTATAACTTTGTTAAGTATGGTCTTATAGGTCTTGAAATACATGTTAAATTCATTGGAGGTTTCGTGCGTACTTTGAAAATCGTGGAGGAAACGCTTTCTTTTGCATGAAGTAATTATTCCAAGAGTAAGCCATTGTTTTGATGGAGAAGAAACTTTCAGTCTGATACTCTTCAAAGGAAATGCAATATCAAAATAATACAGGAAAATATTAATGAATTCCTGGAATTTTTTGTTTGTATCTATTGACTTGTACACACCTTCCCAAGTTTCTCCTTTTAACAAGTTGTTGAAATAGCTTATATTGTGCTGACTAAAGCTTCGACATTTATCAAACTGAGCATTGTAAACTGGGTTTGAAATATTTAGAGTTATTATTTGAGCTCGGTGGTCACTGAAACCTGTGTTGATTACTTCGAGAGAGTTGCAGTTCACATTGTCATTAATTATTATCTGGTCAAGTGTGGTTGCACTAGTTTTTGTTATTCTTGTGGGTACTGTTACTGTGTGAATTAGATGATGGGAGCTTAACAAATTTAGCAATTCCCTTCTCTCCGTACTTTCCTCTAAAAAGTTAATATTGAAATCTCCACAAAGAACTATTTTTTTAATTAAATTTATTTATTTTATTTATTCAGAAATAACTTTGCACTATTTCCTGGTGAACGATATATACAGATGAGAATTAAATTTTCCTTTGGGATAGAAATAGCTGTTGCCTCAAAATTTTTATCTATGCATAAGTCATCGGGAATTGGTATAGACTTAAATTCTATGTTTCCTTTGATATAGATACATACACCTCCATGCTCTGATGTTTATCTACAGTAGTAGCTAGCTAAAGTAAACCCTGGTATGACAGCATGATTGATTTGTTCAGGTTTCATCCAGTGTTCAGACAAGCACAGGATGTGGATATCTTTGAGTGATGTTTGTAGAAGCATATCGATATGAACTAGTTTATTATTAAGTGACTGTACATTTTGGTGAAATATTCTGATTGAGGAACTCTGTGCATTTGTACTGTTGTTAAGCTTGGGGATTATAGTTCTTGCAGGAGCACTTACCTCTGTTCTAAAAAACTCTCGCCACCGAGTGAATTCACTGATTCTACAGTAGTCGGACTTGCAGTATGAGGTAGTGGGATGACTGGTCCGTGGGAGTGGAACTTTTTGTTGATTTCCTCCGCTACTTGTGAACAGATCTGTTGCTTTCCTTTGGTGTTAAAGTGAAGACCATGTCGGGTAAACAGTTCTCTTGGTACATCAATATCAAGAAAGTGAACATGCTGATATAGTCTGGATAGTGCTCTAAGCTTTTTGTTCGTCCTCTTTACCTCCTTGTTGACACACGATTCTTCCATTAGATCATGTCTGAGTGGGATGCCTAAGAGTATAACGTTTGTACCTGAAAGTAGTGGGAGCTTATCTTTGTAGGTTTGTATTGCACCATTCGCTTCGTTTTTCGCTACATCGTTCGTACCCCCCCCCCCCCCCCACAAAACAACATAATCTTCATGAGTAAGGTTTCTGCACATTTCAACACAATTTTCCAGAATATTTTTAACTCTAGCGCCTGGTTTGGTGACGCTACTTACCGCAAAGTCCCTTGATACTTTTAAATTGAGCTCTTCTGAACATCCTTTCCCATGACTGTCACTGAGGAGGAGTACTTTCCTTTTTGAGGTTATGTACGTGGCTAACTTCCGCACTTTTTCCAGCTTACAGTTTGTTGATGCCCTTGTATGTGGTGTTTCTTCTGAGATGGATTCAGTTTCAGCAAGAACATCGTACATATTTTTTGTGGGAACAGCTTGGCTAACTGTTTCGCGCACACATGGTTTAGGCCTACATTGGCGTCCGCGATTTGCCACCACCACATTCCACGAGTCCGGCGATGACGGGGGATTGTTGAGGTCGTTTACGTTATGTCTGAGTACACTGTTTTCGGCTTTTAATTTAGATAGTTCTTCTTGGGTGTGCTTAAGGTTTTATCAATAAATGATAAAAATGGTCCGGTTAGCTCAAACAATGCCAGCGTTTCGCCCCAGTGTGCCGTTGGGCTCGTCAGTTTGAGCTAACCGGACCATTTTTATCATTTATTGATAATTCATCCGCTCAAATGGAAACTACATCATATTCCCTTCGGGAATATCCAAAACCTTATGGGCTTAAGGTCCCTATTCAAAATGTCGATGATTAACTGTAGAGATTTCACACTCTCACTCGATGCCTTGCCACACAGCGTGCACAGTATATCACTCGTATTTACACCTAAATGTACCTCTGATGGTTTACTATCAATGTCACACATACTAGGTGTCTTCCTACACGATATTTTATCACTGGCGTTAATTACGGAACTGTCCTCGTCTACATTTTCGATATCTTTAAGAGAGCGGTATACTTTGTCTACATACGCGGCAGCCATCCTAGTCTGAATTGCACAACAACCGAAGATACGGCTGTATTGATTTTTTCCTAGGCCAACAAGTGGCATTGTTGACGATAGCGATGGCGAGCGAGGGAAACAGCATCATGTCAAAGAATCGCTATTGTTAAGTGAAACAGTGACATGAGGAATGGTAATGCATCCAGGAAACCAATTAACCTTACTTCCATGCTATAACCACAGTACTAGGCCCACGATTTCAATGAAAGTAATGTTGAATTTTTCAAGTGATCGTTTCTTTTGCTGGTCAGTGTATTTTCGTAATTATCATGAACAAATTAGTGGCTGATGCGATATAAACTAACATTAGTGCAAAAAGAACAGATACAAATGCTTAGAATATTCATTTCATTACCACAACAGATTTACTCATTTCTTTTCAATTGAGACCGTTTTGCCTTTCAGCCTCTTTAACACCTCGCAACACACAATAGTTAGATTATTGCTTGGCTCACTGTCTCCTCCCCATCATATTACTCGCTCATAATAGGGGAGAAAGCTCGTAGTTTTCCGTGACCACGGAACATCCATTTCTACATGGAATACAAACCACCGGATCTGATATTTCACATGCACCCCTTGGTGAGGGGAAAGCAGCTTGACCACTGCACCATCACGCCCTCTCGGCTCATAACAACAGCATGTTCAATCTCTTCCTGCCGTTGATCCCAGCTATTTGTTCTGGCATTGGTTTTCCGGCACCTCGACTCTTATTTCTTTCCCCACACGACCATCCTGAGAGAGACCACACACTTACTGTAACATTGTGTATCAGTTGCACCTGAAGGGACCACTAGGGTGCAGCACTTCCATCAGTCGGCTTCGGTGGCGTAGTTGGTAGCAAGCTGAGCTTCTATGTCCAAGATCACCGGTTCAAACCCGGCCGGAAAAAAATCCCTCAGTTTGCCTTCTTTCGGAGGTGAAGTAAAGCCGACAGTCCCATGTCAAAGATTTATGGCCATGCGGTGGCATCTAGTAGCCAAGTTCTGAACTAGTAGTGGTTGACAGTGGCGTTTGGTAGGGAAAGTAGGGACTACTTGAAAAATTCAAAGTATGCAGTCCTTACTTGAATTAAGAAACAGAAACACACACTAATACAGTCATCACAATTAACACCGGTAATCAGACAGATTCTACACGGGGCTACGCAGCCCCTAAACTGAGGAACCAACCAAACAACTCCATTTTCCGGCTTTCAAAACGTTTTTCTGCATTTGACAGCTCACCTGGCCTCCACATGGTTGCATCTTTCTTTACGGACTTCTCGCTGCCATCGGCAAACACAACCATGATATCCGAGTCGTCGCTGTCCGAATTCACATTCTCCTTCTCCGAAGAAAAATGGTTGTTCTGATCGTTCTGCACGAACCTCTGCAAGAGACCCTGCTAACAAACAGAGAGTACATGAAGCACCATGCCTTCAACCCTTGAAGAAAGACGAATGGAACAGTTGGATGAAAGGAGAGAATGGTATGGCAGAGACGCTAGACATATTGAACCAGTTCCTTTTACCAGGCATTATATGAAAGGAAAAATGAACAGTAATTTGCTATATGGTAATGTAATCTCTACTAAGTATAAAACAAAGTCCCCGATTCTTGGATGTCACGGGTAATCTCGAGAACCACTGGATGGATTTTGATGCGGTTTTCAACATTCTGTGAAGGATATCTCGAGGAAGGTTTCTGTCGAAAATAATTTGTTTATGACCAAAGGAAGTCAAGCACTAACGATTTCAGTGAAGGTCGAAAAAAAAACTGGCGGCTGTGCACTTTTTAAGCTTACGCTGGGCA
Organism: Meconema thalassinum; assembly: GCA_946902985.2. Taxonomy (NCBI): domain Eukaryota; kingdom Metazoa; phylum Arthropoda; class Insecta; order Orthoptera; family Tettigoniidae; genus Meconema; species Meconema thalassinum. The sequence goes on from OX336390.1 coordinate 4,763,079, forward strand.
AACCGTTAAAAATATCTAAATATTATGAGTGTAAGAATAGTTCAGCATGAAAGTTCTACAAAAAAAGCCCGGGAGAGCATATCTCTATATTCAATACATCGCCTACTATAAGTGTTTTTGCGTTTTCATTTCTTCCTACAATCTCCATTCAGTTACTGAGGCGACAGTTTACGAGCTAGCTAGGGGCGAGTCCATCACCCCAGTTACAGCTTAGCTAGCGGACGAGCTTATTGCCCCAGATACAGCCAGCAGCAAACCGTCCAGTCGTGTTGAGTTAAAAACTTTAGAGAAGAGTGGTTGTGTGTGGAGTTTCCCTGGAAGTGCAACTCGGATTTTCTTAATTTCGCCTGTGAACTTTTCGTTCCGCAAAATTCACAGTCAAGTTAAGATTTGTGTTTCATGCTCCCTCGCCATTCTTAAATTACGTCGGACAAGAAATTGTTGCACATGCATCTCCATGATAATATAATTAATAGTCCAGTCAGTGATTTTGACCCATCATGCCGAGACGTAAAACGGATATTGGTCGTTGTTCACTGACATTTATAATATAATCAAAATATTTTCAAAAGAAAATCAAAACGAGTATTGTCTGTTGAGCCATTATAATTAACACAAAAAGTGATCAAAATGTCCAGCATAACTCAACACATTGCTAGCGTTTCGCCCCAGCGTGCCAATTGGGCTCTTCAGTTGGTCAAGGCACACCTACCAAGATGTGTAGCAGGTACACAATGAGAAGGCCATGCAAGACGCCTCGCTACACATGTGGCCACGTCACGAGCATGCCAGTGCACCACGGGAGTCAAAAACTCCACTCCTAACACAATAAACCTTGCTTTGGCATTGACTATGACGTGGCTACATATGTGGCAAAGCGTCTTGCATGGCCTTCTGAGTGTGTGCCTTCTACGCGTCTTGATAGGTGTGCCTTTACCAACTGAAGAGCCCTATTGGTACACTGGGGCGAAACGCTAGCAATGTGTTGAGTTATGCTGGACATTTTTATCACTTTTTGTGTTAATTATAATATAATATAATATAATATCGTATGGCCTTGGGTGCCGGGTGCAAGCTTTGTTATGTGATGCCCAAAGGGCAGCTTACATGTCGAATTTTGTCGTTCCTTGGAGTGCAATGGAAGTCAGAATGGAGGAACCGTTTGTGTTGGCGGAAAATCAGAGATTAATTTTGCCATTTTTGAACACGGCATACTGAATTCAAATGGGTTCTTTAACGTGCCAACAAGGTAAGACATGCGAGTCGTGATTTTTGTCGCCTTTCAAAAATCACTTGCCACGGCCAGGAGCGAACCTGCAAGCTTGGGGGTTGGTAGTCCGACATGATAACCACTCACCCACCAAGGCAAGCTTTCAACATGGTAATCCACGTACATTTAAATACCGTGGAATATCGGTAATACCATCAATAGTATTGTGACCGATCTAACTCGGGTCGACATTAGCGGTATTTACCTCACGCCAGGTACTAAATATGCATGGAGGGACCCTTGTAGGAGGGAGGAGTGTATCCCCACTAGAAAGAAGACATCCAATCAAAGACAGAGAATCGACCATGACACTTGTCATATCAAGGAATGATTGAGCTATCTGGAGATGAAACAAGCCATCGTTAATGAAGTATTAACCATTCACATCTACGAGGGCTATTCCAAAACTAAGGTCCGGTTTATAAAAAACATCCAAAATAAAAATTGTTTCCAAAACAATTGTTTTATTGACATTCCTTACGTCTTTCACTATTTTTCTACATAATTTCCATTTACACATTTGTCACATCGTTCCACAGGCCTTTGAATGCCTAAGTCGTAGAACTCGGCCGCCTGCGAAGCTAACCAGTCTTTAAGAGCTTCTTTCACTTCATCATCTGTGTCGAAGCGCTTGCCGCCAAGAAACTCCTTTAGGTAGCGGAACAGGTGGAAATCACTTGGTGCCAAGTCCGGACTGTACGGTGGGTGGTCCATCTGTTCCCATCCAAATTTCTTAATTAGAGTTTGCGTGTCATTCTCAGTTAGGGGTCTGGTATTGTCATGCAACAACACTCCCGACGACAAAAGACCACGTCGCTTATCCTGGATTGCACGTTGAAGTTTAGTCAGGGTAGCGCAGTAGGCGGCTTTATTGATCGTTGTCCCTGAAATAGTGAATCGTCGATCTTCACGAATTTTGTCGTCAACCACATGAACCAACTCGTCTGAAATCACTGATGGTCTGCCAGAGCGGGGTTCATCGTGCACATTTTCCCGTCATCCATTAAAGGCTCGCACCCACTTGCTCACTTTACTGTCACTCATTATGTTAGACCGTACACTTCAGTAATCTGCCGCAGAAATGTTTCTTGCAAACAGAAACCGTATCACTGCCCTTACTTCACAATCGGCAGGCTGATTAATTGTCTTAAACATTGTGAACTGACACTAGCAACAGCACACAGCAACAGTAACAACGCTACTGGCGGCTTTTGCCGCGCAAGGCATGCGTGTTTCGCCCTTGGGGCCGCTTTCAAATATTTACGGCGAATCGGACCTTACTTTTGGAATTACCCTCGTATCATTTACAGAATGTCTTCCCCGGCACGCTGTGCGGCAATTCGCATTGAACACGTTTCAAACTAGGGTTCATGTGGGATATTATTTAGCATAGCCAGAATATGACAATCAGTGGTACTTCTCATACTTCAAACAGGCGACAGGTGAACGTTGTCCGGTTCGTACAGCTGGTATTATCGGTTCACTCGTGGAAGAAGTTAGTGGCTTATGCTAGTAATGTGTAAACAATGCAGCAGTTATCCGATTTATAAGCCAGAGTATGCGTGATACATTTGATACAGATTAAAGAATACAAATTTGGAATTGAATTTAAAATTTTGAGGTGGACAGCTAAATTTAAAAAGACCTAACATTAATAAAACTAGAAAAAAATACAAATTATAAAAATAAACAAAAATTACGGAAAAACAAAAAATTATCATTCAAAAACTAGCAATTCGTTAAGTCAATTTTCAAGAACGCTTTGAGTTGGTTATGGAACGCTATAACATTAACCAAGTTTTCCACTTGTCAATACAATTTTTAAGATCAAAACTTCTTACTGTATTTAGTGGGACATGTTTCGATCCTTGCAATCTCAATACCAACACTTGACATACAAAATCACAGACTTAAACAATCTGAATTGCTCACATTATCACTATCACTAAGAAAATCTTAAAACATTAATATTCTTAAAAATAATTTAAATTTAGGAAATAATTTTTCCATTGTCTTTTATAAAATGAAGTTGTCTTCTTCTCAAGCTTGTAAAATGCACATCAAATCAAGTTCAAATTTGTTCTTCATTCAGTTGTTAATAATTTGTGAATTCCAAATTAACCTTTTGTCTATTATGTAAAATAGTTCAAATTAGTGTGTAAAATTATTTTATCATTTCAAATGATCTTGTCGACTTCGTCGTTATGGTTGGGGTCCATCGCTATGCATTACGGACACGGACACAGTGACGGACGTCATGCTCACGTGGGGAGCGAGAACCAGACGCTAATGATTATTGGAGTCTGTTGAAAGAGGCCTGGCGTCGAGCGACCTTTTAAAAATCAGAAACTCACCTCACAAATCTGTAAATCAGTATTCTTCCCTTATTTCAGATACACTATTCATTAAACAAACATATATGGCATAGTCATGACCCCTTCATGGAGTAGGCTATTGTCTAAATCTGGACACTCATACTACATCCTTACACTAATTCAAATGATCCTTCTGACAGGCTTCCCTGGGATGATGGGCCACAAAACCGCTATCAAAAAGTACACAATTTACGCTTTATTCAACCAAACACATCTCTAATACAAGTACAAGAAACACATTTCTTCCCGTGACCCTTAAAGTGGTGCCCGCGCGGGAAGCCTAAGTTAATGGGTAATGTCGTCTGTTGAAAGAGTCCTGGGGCTAGTCCTCCTGAGCCTTTCTAATATGTGTAGCATTTGTAGCATGCGTCATTTGAAATGATACAACGTCTAGTCTTTCAGACTGACTGTGATTTTTTAGTTATTATTATTTATAGTAATTCGTACATTAATAAAGATGAACAGAAAACAACTTATGCCTTTAATTAGCATGGTGGCCACTCAAACCGGTCAGCGATTTTCCAGGAATTTTCCAAGAATTTTCCAGGAGAAACTCTCATTTTTCCAGACTTAAAAATAAGCGCAAGTCCCGGAGGAGGGGGCTTTATCGGTTGCCTACTTCAAGACCAAAATAAAGCAGTTGTGTTTGGTTTACTTATACAGATGTTGACAAACATTAGTGGTGATTGCGTTATTGATACGCAAGCCTACACACAAACTATTTTATTGTTGTTTTAAAAAGGCCTTTGTGACTCAAATATCCACTTTCAAAAAAAAAAAAAAAGGGAAAAGAAAAGAATTTTATTGCGGTGAAGTTGTCTATACTCAATATGTTTTACAAAAATACTATCGCGTGTTCTCCCACACAGAAACAGGTAGCCTGAGGAAATTTCTTTCGTTAACGATAGAGCGCTCACCCTAAACCGCAGCGCGAGTATGATTTAAGATGGAAAGATTTTTATTTTTATAATTTTTATAATTAATTTACAGTGGCTATTTTCCAGGAGTTTTCAAATTTTTTGTCATTTTCCAGGAGTTTTCCAGACCTAATAAAAATCCAGGAGTTTTCCAGGATTTCCAGGTTTTCCAGTAGTGGCCACCATGAATTAGTTACTGGCAATAGGGACGACTTCAATATACCATAGAATGGGAGCTGTTCAAATAACAAGTCATTACGATGGAATCAATAGTCGTGTTAAAACACCATCAGGACTGACAGAACCCTTTAGAATAACTACAGGTCTAAGGCAAGGGGGAGTTCTGTCTCCTCTTATCTTCATTGCTGTGATGAATAACATCTTACAAAATGTATGTCAAACCATCGGCGATGGAAGAACAAATTTGTGCTCTTTGCGGATGACATATTATGTGTGTGGGGCAATTCCAAAGAATAACTGTAAGAACAGATCAAACCATGGACAGAAAGAGCAAAGGGATATGGTGTTATATTTAGTGTAGAAAAAAGTGAGGTGCTAGTTATGCAGAGGAACGGCCAACCGGAAGGTTCCATTGAAATTGATGGCAGACAGTTTAGATTTTCTCAAAAATTTAAATATCTGGGAAGTGTGATATCAGCAACAGGAAATCACCAACAGGATTTCGGCTGGAGGTACATTTTACAGAGCTGTTCAAGACATCATATTCATATTATTCATCATCATCATCATCATTTCCCCTTATCCAGCTCCTGCCGGGTCGGGGTATTTATGGCACTTCTCCACTTTCCTCTTTCCTTCCACAATTCTTCTTCCACGATCTTGTCCCAGTCCATATTCCTTTTTCTCACGCTTTTCTTCACTGAATCGATCCACCTTGTTCTAGGTCTTCCCCTTGCTCTCTTACCCTTGCACTTGGCCTCCAGCACCTGTCTTGGTATTCTATTTTCCTCCATCCTCTTTACATGTCCAAACCACCTTAGTTTATTCTTCTCAATTCTCTCATTTAGTTTTCCCATCCCAACTTCCTTCCTAACATCTTCATTCCTCACTCTGTCTTTCCTTGTCTTACCTATCATACTTCTTAGGAATTTCATTTCACTGGCTTGGATTTTACTCTCTTGCCTGCTTGTCAGGGTCCAAGTCTCAGCTGCATAAGTTAATATGGGTACATAGTACATTTTATACATTACCTCCTTGCTTTTCCTTGGTACTTCCTTATCCCAAACAAGTTTTCTTACACTTTGATAGAATGCATTGCTCTGCTGTACCCTCCTGCCAATCTCCTTGTCCAACCTACCAGTCTGCATCAATTCACTTCCTAGGTATTTGAACGTGTCCACAATTTCCAAACTCTGACTTCCAATTTTCACAGTGCCCTTTCCTTGTCTTTCCCCTCTTGTCATCAACATGGTCTTGCTTTTCTCTATACTGATTTTCAGGCCGTACTTCTGAATATTTTTGTTCAGTGCATCTAGTTGTTTTTGCACTTCTTCGGTGTTCCTTCCCCAGACCACAATATCGTCTGCAAATAATAGTAACTTCATTTCTTTATGTCCATATGCTTCCTTTGTTTCCTTTACAATTTCATCCATTACCATTATGAATAAAAGAGGTGACAGCACACTCCCCTGTCTTAGTCCAGTCTTGTTCCTAAACCAATCTGTCTTTCCAACTGGGGTCAGTACCCTGCTAACACAGTTGCTGTACATTGCTTGCACCATTTCCAACATTTCTCTTCCCAGTCTCTTCTTAACCATGGTTTCCCATACCTTCTCTCTGGGGACACTATCATATGCCTTTTCTAGATCTATGAAAGTCATGATCAAATCCTCTCCATATTCCCAGTTCTTTTCCATCACCTGCCTCAAGCTAAAGATTGGGTCCACTGTGGATCTTCCACTCCTGAAGCCATACTGTTCCTCTTGCAACTCTCCTTCCACCTTTCTTCTCATTCTTCTTTCTAATATCCTTTCCAGTATTTTTACTATCTGTGATATGAGGGTGATCCCTCTATAGTTATCACACACTTTCTTGTCCCCTTTCTTAAACACTGGTATTATTAGCCCTTTCTCCCAGTCTTCTGGTACACATTTCCGTTTCCACACACACTTTAGCAGTCGATACAGCCATTGCATACCAACAGGTCCAGCAGCCTTGGAGGCTGGATTTAGACAGCTCCTTAACCCGGTCCATGAGTCAATCCTAATTGGCTACATGGATAATTCTTGCCAGGCGCGTCCACGTCGCGGGGGTGGGCAACGGTACTGTAATATACCATGGAACTACAGTACCGGCTAGGTTCTGGTGAGGACCCAGTCCTATGGGGTATAACATAGGCCCCGTGCACAGGGTTACGTGCGAAGACCTCAACGGAATCTACAGCGGAGAAGATGGACTTCAGAACGGTGGAGATTGCGGAAGAGGCAACCCAGTACTCAGGGAATAGTATGAGTACAGCATCAATCGGCAGCGTCTGTTTCCCATGTTAGGGGCGGCTGCAAGGGCGTCTGTTCTCCATGTTAGGGGCGGCCTGAATAATAGCTGGCAGTAGCTTCATAAAATGCCTTTGGGAGTGGCGACCCCATCGTAATAATAGCCTAAAATGGATATGGCACTTCCAATTATTCGGAAAAGGTTAGGGCGTACCCTGCAGGCGACGCGCAGTTCCTTTGGTACTGGGGGATCTGTGAGAAATGGGCGACCAGTAACCGAAATGAAAGTGGGAATCATGAATGTCATGACCCTGACAGGCAAGGTGGAGGAGGTGGTAGACTTCATGGAGAGGGAGAAGGTTGGAATGATGGGGCTGAGTGAAGTGAAATGGAAAGGTAAAGGAAGGAAGAAATTGAGGAAAGGATATACATTATACTGGAGTGGTGGCCAAGAGGCAAAAAATGGCGTGGGACTGATAACCTCGAAACAACTGGAGGAGTATGTTGAAGTGGTAGAGTGTGTGAGTGACAGAATAATGAAAATTAGAATGAAGATGAAGAATGACGTGATGGACTTCATACAAGTGTATGCACCACAGACTGGAAACAGAGAAGAAGATATTGAAGTATTCCTGGAGGATGTAGAAAGAGTAATCTCAGATGTAGAAGTGGTGATCATGGGAGACATGAATGCGCAAGTCGGAATTGAGAGACAAGGAAAGGAAGAAGTCGTTGGACCATATGGATATGGGAAAAAGAACCGGGAAGGAGATGAACTTGTAAACTTTTGTGAAAGGAATGGACTGATAGTGGGTAATTCATGGTTTCGGAAGAAAAACAGCAGGAAAATTACGAGATATGGGTGGGGTGATAGAAGAACAAAATCAGTAATTGACTACTTCCTGGTGGAAAGGACAAATCGCAGAAAGCTGATGGATGTGACAGCTTTACCAGGTGAAGCATTTGATGGGGACCATAGAGCTGTGGTGGCAAAATTTAGATGGGGAAAATTGGAAAACCTAAAGGAGATCAGAGAAAGTAAAATAAAAGTATGGAAATTGAAAGACAAAGCTGTACAGGAAGATTTTCAGGAGAGATTGAAGCAACAAATCCCAGTTACTGAAGTGGAAAATGTAGAAGAGGAATGGTCCCACTTTAAAAAGGCATTTGCTGGTGCAGCAGAGAGTGCTTGTGGTAGGACGTCAACAAGAGTGAAAGAGAAGGAGACACCGTGGTGGAATGAGGAAGTGAGGAAAGCAGTAAAAGAAAAGAAGTTTGCATGGAAAGAATGGAACCGAGATCAAACAGAAGCAAGCAAAAGGAAGTACCACGACAGCAAACGGAGGTGTAAGAAAGTGGTAGGAGTAGAAAAGAAGAAAAGTTGGGAAGAATTTACACGAAGAATGGAAACAGATGTAAGTGGCAGTAAAAGGATGCTGTATGGGCTTCTAAGAAGTAAGAGGAAAGAAAGAGTTACTACAAAGCTGGTGAAAAAGGAAGATGGAGAGTTGTTAACACACCCAGAAGAGATAAAGGGACGATGGAAGGAGTATTTCGATAAGCTATTGAATGTGAGCAATTGTACTGGTGAGATCGAAGTGACACAGCCTGACGACTCTATAACAGAAGATGATCATATTATTCATATTCATTAATTTATTTGCAATGGGGGGTGTGTCCCCCGGTGGCAAATTGTATATACATAACAAATAAATAATTATACATAACAATTCAATAACAATTATACAACAATTAAACTGGAGTATTTATACAAATAGTCAGTCTTTTCTTAAACTCACCTATATGTTTGGGAAAAGGCTCTAAGACTGCGGCAGGTAGAGAGTTCCAGTTATCAATGACACTGTTTACAAAAGAATATTTACCATAATTTGTTCGCTGTGGTCGGCCCTTAACTTTGAAAGGATGATCGCTCCTACCCATGTAAGTGGGCTTTCCCAATCGTTTGCTAAGCTCACCCCATGCTGGTTGATTTGTATACGTGTTGTGCATAGCGCAGAGTCTAGATTTCATCCTCCTAGCCTCCAGTGATTCCCACCCAAGTTTCTTTAACATACGGCTCACACTGCTCCTGGGATTAAAGTCACTGAGCACAAATCTAGCGGCCTTTCTTTGTACCATTTCCAACTCATTGATGAGCCCTACTTGATATGGATCCCAAACCGCCGAGGCATATTCCAGAATAGGTCTTACAAGTGACAAATAGCCTAATTCTTTAGCAGAGGTACTACTTCTTTTTAATACCCTCATTACAAAGTGCAGGGATTTGTAAGCTTTTGAAACTACACAACTACTCCATTTCATATCATTTCTTACGTGAACGCCCAAATATTTGCAAGAATCTTCTTCTACAAGTATTTCCGAGCCAATGTTATATTGAAAATCTTGCCTTCGCACTTTCCCTATTTTTATTAGACTACATTTTCTTGTGTTTATTTTCATTTTATTTTCAATCGCCCACTTATAGACCAGGTTCAGGTCCTCTTGAAGCACTGCATTGTCTTGTGAGTCATGTATCTTTCGATATATTACACAATCATCCGCAAACAATCGACAGTCACTGCGAATCCCATTTGGTAAGTCATTTATAAACGCCAAAAATAACAAAGTTCCGATTACGCTGCCCTGAGGGATACCCGACGTTACGGTAATTTCATCCGAGAATATGCCTTCGACTTTCACTTTCTGAGAACGACCCGTCAAAAATTCTTGGATCCATAAAATTACTCTTCTATCAATCTTCGTCGAAGCTAATTTATGGAGTAGCATGTCATGCGGAACGACATCAAATGCCTTCGCAAAATCTATAACCACGGCGTCGACTGAAATTCCATGGTCTAACGATTCGCTAATGTCTTGAAAAAGTGATAGCATCTGACTCTCGCATGAGTAACCTTTCCGAAATCCATGTTGCCTATCATTAAACCATGATAATGTTTCCCACTGTTCCCTCAAGTAGTCGCAAATGAAATGCTCCATCTGTTTACAAACGACGGACGTAAGGCTAACCGGCCTGTAGTTGCCCAATTCAAGTCTGCTCCCTCCCTTAAATATTGGGACTACCGTAGCTCTTTTCCAGTCATCTGGGATTTGCGCATTGTTTATGGACACATTAAACATCACCTCCAAGTATCGTGCCACGGCCCTACCTCCTAGTTTAAGTACTTCACTAACAATATTATCATGACCCTTTGATACATTGAAACATAGTTTTTGTATTAGCTTTACAATTGCTGACTGGTTTATTTGGAACAGGGGAGCCCCTGATTCGTCGTTAAGGTCCAACACACAGCTATTGGATTTATTGAACACACTACCGTAAAAGACATTTAATTCATTAGCAATGGCCTGTTTCTCAGTAATTAATTTACCGTCACCGGACATTATCATCGACAAATTATTTGAATTTCCCTTTCTTCTCCTAACATAACTGTAAAATTTTTTCCACCCATCACCTCCCGAACCAAGTAAACCTTGCATATAACTGTCATGAGCAGCCCTCTTTTTTAAGACGAGCTCTCTTGATAAGGACTTAAATTTCAACATATACTTGTCACTATCATGTCTTTTATTGTATAATTTCCTAATTTTCCGTTTTAGACTCCTAATTTCTCGTGTGTAATACTCAGGATCTGGGTTTTGTTTCAGCAATTTAAATGGGACAAATTTATCAACAGCGCTATTTAAAATTTTCAAAAAGTTAGTCCACAGGATATTAATGTGATTTCCTTCCGATGGCCATCCTACAAATAGCTCATTCAAATACCCCTGAAACTTGCCCTGATCCGCCCTGCGATACTGGAATATGATCTTTTTTGCTACATCAGAGTCTAATTTTGTAATGTCACCATATCTAATATTTAATTCAACCCCAGAATGGTCACTAATTCCTGGTACTTTCAGACAGTTAATATACAGCTCTACAGGCCTTACGAGATAAACATCTAAGGTGCCTCTGCAATGTAAACGAGCAATTTATCATACTTATTACGTGCCAATTTTGACCTTTAGACCATGAGAAAGAAAGATGAGACAGAGATGAGATTTGCCAGAGCCATGGTTGGTACGACAAGCATATGAGCATATCAGAGAATTGGTTCAGGATAAAATAACCTTGAAGAGGCTCATGTGGTTTGGCCATATACAAATGTATGAACTGCAGCCCGAAGACCAAGAGATATGACATCCAACAATTGGGTCAGGACTTGGACAGCACTGAAGAAGAAGAAGAGTACAGATACAGAAATTGGTGGAGGGGCCTCTTTTGTCGACCCATCTAATACATGGGTTGTTTCTTTACTTTTGGCATCTTAGTTATAACTGGATAAGTAACTCACTTAGATGCTTCCAAGTTTCACAGGCCCTCGATGTAGTCCCCACAGTTGCGTACAACGTGTTCCCAGCGGTGCGGAAGTCGTTTAATTCCGTTGGCACTGCCTAATCTATTGATGGTACGAAGAGAGCGCCCAACGTCTTCAATGGTACGGAAGCGCTCCCCGCGCATTGTCATCTTCATCTTCGGGATGAGATCATAGTCGCAGGGACTGATGTCGGGAGAATATGGGGGGTGATAGAGGACCTCCCAGCCCCAGCGATCCAACAATGCCGACACAATACCTGCTGTGTGTGCCCTAGCATTGTCATGCAGAACGATGGGCGGTGTAACCATGTGGTGGCGCCGTTTCCTTCTCCGAGCTCCTCGGAGATGGTCTTGCAGAAACGAACAATAGTACGCCGCATTAACGGTTTGCCCTCGGGGAACAGTATGGTGAATGATCACACCTCTACTAACGCGGACACCATCTGTACATTGTCATCACTTACTGGTGGGTGACCAGATCGAGGCATGTGCTCCACACGTTCGCGCCCATCTCGAAAGGCTGCAACCCATCTTGCTACCATTCTGAACGGTAATGCAGCTGCACCGCACGCTACCTACAATCCTCGGTGAAACTGTTTAGCACTGCGACCCCTAGCACACTGAATTTTTATCCACGTTCTCTGCTCCTGCTTGGAAAACATTGTGACTGTCTTTCGCGAGCGCTGGTCTCACACTACCCATCTAACAGGCGCGACTGCGCACGAGCGGTGGTGAGGACGGGCGAGGTCATGTGCTCTGAGGGAGGGGATGCAGGGCAGCAACCGTCGGTAAAAGTGGCAGCGCCCAACATTGTTGCAACTTGGCACTGAAGCATTGGTGCCAAAACTAAAAAAACAACCCATGCAGATGGAATGACGTGCTGCGAGTTGGCAGTAAACTGAGGGTACAAGGCACACAATGAACCAAAAGAGCCGATGCGGTTGTTACTAATTCATCGTGGTGATATGAACTTCAAGGAACGGCTCATTTATAACCGCACCAGGCTTGCTCGAGCGAAGAAACTATGATGAAGAACGAACCTGTGTTATTGTGATGGCTGTATTAGTGTGTGTATACAGGGTGTTCGCAGCAAGCCCTACTTTGTGCTGTAACTCGTTTGTTTTTCAAGATATTTTAATTTTTACACTTGCTTTGGAAAGTACTTTTCAAGCTCTAAAACTTTTGTTTCGTTGCTTTTTGTGGGAAGTTCACACATAACTCACAAATAAACTTTTTATGGCTCGGTTTTGGCACTTTTTTGCCCAAATAAGTTTTTTGACATCACCTATCGAAAGAACGACATCGAATCAGTCGAATAAGCCACCAAAATATCAGTTTTTGCCCAAATCAAACTCGCAAAATGCGTGTTTGAGTTTAGATTGGTTCGGCCGGGCAGAGGCAGGTCGCATGCTATAAGCGGACGAAATGGGAAATTGATGATAGAATGAAGAAAGTTAGTGACTGAAGGAATGTTAGTAATGATCTAACTTGTTAACGTAGTAACAATTTCTATTTTGTGTAGCAAAGAATTTAACTGTAAATAGATAATAAGCATGAATGTTGACCATATTGACTGATTGTCATCCGCCAGTAAAACAGATCCTTAGACAGTTTAGTGAAAGTTTCAACTGGTGAGCCTATCAGGGTATTTAAAACACTAAGGTGATTTTTGTTACCGCGAGATTGAGAGAACGGCTCAAACCAATTCATATCGTAATGCACTCTGACGAAAGCTCCTGGCCTGTAGGTTTGCAGAGTGTCTTTGAAATACACAAATATGTTACCATATATTTTTTAATTACTAAAGAAAATGCAAAATTCTTGGCCATAGCGCATGCACAGTGTTTGCATTTGCGAATAATTTATTGGTTAAATTTTGTAAGTTTGTGAAAGTGTCTAAAGTCAGACCAGAATTTAATTTTCATAACCTCATTTGGTCACCAGGTGCGTGTGACATTTCTCTTTGTATTACGCTTCCTCGTTTAAACCAAGTATGTTTAAAATTATTTACCGGTACTTGTTAGTTTATAAGCCATAGCTCACCTCTAAGATATTTTTCTAAGTGTGAAGGTCACTCTACACGCCTTGAATTCTCGTGGTATACTGGTCTCTATAAGCTACGCGCTTATTGGCTATCACCACGACGTGGCCTCGCTCCAGCCAATCACCGCGCGTCTTCTTCACAACGTGGTCTGAAGTCTCCAATCCCGTGCCATGGAAAACACGAGAACATTGGCCGGTCAACTATTTAAGAAGCTTGCTGAACCATCCTCTCTGTGCTTTCAATCGTCAGCTGCCATGCTGATCACCCGTCTTGCTACCGGACGATAAACTTCAACTGTTCAACGTATCATCTGTAATTTCTGCATAATGAAGTGTTCTTAAAGCCTTTGCCAAGTCATCAAGACATTTTTAAAGTGATCAAACCAAGATCACATATTGCGTGTTCCTGCAACATGCCTACGAAATGTACATTAAGATTTAAACTTTACGTCTCTAGTGCTAAGGAAAACAATTCTAGTGTGCATCTACTACGAAGTAAATAGGTCATTACCTACTTAGGTCTTCAATAGCTTACTATAAGCTCTACGTTTGTGAACTCAACCACAACTTGACATAACCTTCTTACTCAAGGGTTCTACGAACATATGGGTTGCTACCCGCACTTCGTTATCAAATTAAGTATTCTATCACATAACCTGTACCGTGTAATGTACTGTTCTACTTTACATGTTACTTCTTTCTAAAGCAAGATACATGTTAGATAACTGTGCCGATTGCATCTGCACATTTACCGCTGCCGGAACTCTCGCCAACGAGTGCGGTTTATAACCCTACTTGTGGAAAATAAACTCTGGACCCAGTTCTAAACCCAGGGGTCACTTAAACCATATACCCAGCTTCTGACCCAGTGGTCACTAAGGTGATTATGGACCCCAAGAAGAAGAAATAAAACATTCCCAAATGGTCCAAAAGTGAAATCTTCCTATAAACTACATTGTCTCAATAATGTCTGTTGACGACAATAGAATTTCTATTTGCCATTATTGTCTCCTGAGGCAATTATTATGAACATTCATGTCCTGAATTTGCCGCTCTATTCAAATTTAAACCTGAGAAGTGGTCGTGTGACCAATTAGCACAAGGAACCTTCCCGCTCTTTAAATACCAACATAAATTACGAACTGGAGTGTTTTCGGACATTTAAAAGGCGACTTGTGTAGGAAATTGTGTTGGTCAACCTGCAGAAACATTCTATGTCTTCACTTGTTAATTTAGTTCGAATTCTGCCATTACCTACCTTCGGCAGCACGACGTGAGTTGCGCGCATGCGCGAGGCCGCTCTGGCGGGCTAACTGCTTGTTGGAAAAGTGACTTGATTCGTGAGTGGACGTTGTGGCTGGGCTCCGGCCCTGGCCGAGGTCGAAGGTATGAGAGGAACCATATAATCTGATTACTTGGAAACACATTATTTGTTTGAAACTTATTTATTTTAATTGCATATTACTTCATATATTTAGATTTTGATCGAATCATTGTGTCGTGGTGATTCGTTTAACCAACTTGGGGATACGAAAGACTCGAGTTTTCTTGGCATTGCAAGCAAGCCTTCATAAGCTAATTTTCTTGGTATCATTTACTATGATCTAATACTTTCATTTCTTAAGGGCCTGAAATTTGCGCAGATTTTAAGGTTCCGATTTGTTAAATTAATTTTCTTCTTTTAAATGCTTGCTGCCGATTTATTTAGTGGTGTCAACGTAAATTAGGTTTTAGCTTAAGATTAATATGTAACACTGTTTTCCTAGAATTGGTAAGAAGAACCTGTTTCTTTTGGTGGGATTTATGTGTTCATTTTACTGGTGACTGTCCTTTGTTTCGTCACTAGTTTGTTTCTTATTGTTTTAAGAAGTTGTTGGCAAGATGGCCGTACGTTCAGATGTACTAGATAATCGCTCTCTTTAATGTTTGGCAAATTGTTGTCTGTTGAGACCTGAAATTCATTATTTTTGGTGCTACGAGTTCCTTAAAGTGAAATTTGGTTGTGGAACATGTGATTTGCTTCCGGAACGTAGATTTCGTTTATATTTTCGATGTTTTGTGATGCATGCTCTCAGCATGTTTGATAGCGTCAGGGTGATGCCATCTTGAGAAATTTGGCTATTTTAATTTTCAACTCTTCCTAATTTAATTGTTTTGAACCTCATGCTCAGTGAAACCTTGCCAAATGAGTGCGCGTGTTTCGGGGTTATGTGATATTAATTTTCGCTTGATGTTTGGTGATATTTCTTTCAGATTTTGACCTTGCTAATTTTGCGAAGTGATTTCTCCTGGTCAGAAGCCAAGTTTGGTAATTTGGTTCGCTTTCATGTAACCTTGGTGACTTGATGGTCATTGGAATTGTTTCTAGTTTACTTAATTATTTTCTCATCCTAATTTCGCGAAGTTTCCGCGTGTTCTTGGCCTTGCCTTTCCAATTATTAATGGGGTCCCCCCAACATTTTCTCAGGAGTGTGTTTCTTGTATGTTGTGTTCAACTGCCAAAGATTATGTACTCACTGTTCTATTGTTTGTCAATATATTTTTTATAAAAAACTGTTTTGAGCTAAGTCATTCGTTAAGCGACCACAAGACACGGCTCTGGAAAGCTGGCCTTCCCGCCACTCAACAAGCTTTGTCTTGCAATTCCTTTTAA